>JAOSBN010000177.1:30598982-30643224 GCA_027563595.1 Erythroxylum suave | reverse complement strand
TGCAATTGCCATGTAATAAGTTGAACAATTAAAGAAAATGTTGTCACGGGTGCACATAAGGTGGTCACAAGTGTGACCTATAGCAGTCACGGGTGTGGCTCCCATTGTCTCCCATTGTCACACTCATGGCTTCCATAGTCACGGGTGTGACATCATTTATGATTGAATTAATTATTTGCATGCATTGTTCACGTCCCATTTCATCCTTTCATGAATAATTCTTCTAATTTTTATGCAACATTTGCAATATAAACCAATTAACATGCATGCAATATTCACACCATTTTCACTTAATTCATCTCACATTTTAATCGAAACACAAGAATTTGTAACCAAAATCAAGATATGAAGGTAAGAAAAGTCGATAGAAATTATCACTCAAAAGCTTAATCCCAATAAGATGCTCAACTACGAGCTTGCATATCGACTCAATTCTCCACTACTAGATATGGGAAAACACACAATGCAATTCAAAAGACTTTAAAGGGTTATAATTAGGCTTAAGGTGAGGGTATAAAAATAATTAGGAATATGGACTAAAATGCCAAGAATATGTAGTGCAAAAGAAACTCTAAAAAGTGAGAGAAAACATCAACCGTGCATCTCCATCTCATAATCATTGTAAACAAAAGACCTCCTTCCATACTCCTCAAATTCATATGAAAAACAATCCATGATCAAATGGAATCAACTTCCCTTCTTTAACTTAACTCTCAAGCATATCCAAACCTTTTCTTCACCAAAATGAAGTAAATGAACATACATTGTGATGGAACAAATACTAAAAAGAATAACAAACATGAAACAGAATTACAGAAATAAACAAACTTGAAATTCACTTTTTGTATATATTTTTTAATTTTTTTGTTTAGTTTTCGAAATAACAAAGTATAATGAAGATAAATATAAAACAAAACACATGACTATGATGACAACACAAATGATAAGTCACAACACTTCAGTCACACAACCAAGAGAACAACAATTTTACACACATACACCCCTTACTCCCTTTCTAACCACTCATGATAAAGCTTCATGTTCCATAGTTCAAGGTAAGGATAAGGCATAAAAGTTAGGATTAAGCTTGTAACGTTGTTAAAATTAGAAGAAATAGGCTATTAAGCTCAAAAGGGTTAACAAAAGGATAAAATAAAGCATTAGGTGGTTGTTGGCTATATAGTTTATAACAAATGAATGCCTTATCATTTTCATGTTATTGTGTAAGCCATATATGTAGTCTCGAAAAGTTCCAAGGCAAGGTTATGGGAGACATCCCCTGAAAGAGCACAATATATACACTCAAGAGACTAATGCAAATATGTTAAATTGTACAGGCTACCTCACCAACTTTTTTGGTCTATCCATTTAGTCACATGTAAAGTTCATTTTAAAATGAACTACAAAATGCAAGTACTTGCTTTTCTACAGTAAGCAAGTTTAGTTAGCACTTGAAAAGATGTTTCTTCTCAAAAAAATAATTTATTTCACAAAGAATATTTCAATTTGAAAACGAGTTATATTAGAATTTCTACTTTGTCACATTTAGTTAGTTCTCTTCCTAAAGACTTTGAGGTCATTAACCTAAATGAATACAAATAAGCAAAAAATGAAAACTAGTCTATAAGAAGACCTTTCTTTTTTTTTGAGCTTTTTTTAACTGAAATGATTTGAGGACAACCAAAAGTCATTTATAATTGGTGCATGAAACTTCAATAACTAAAAAAATTCATGCTTCTAGTCGTTCTTACAAGCTCTTTATCACCTTCCCAAGAAGAGCAACTCTTACAAGTTCTTTGAAATTTTAAGCAAGCCATAGGTTGGACAATAGTGACATAAAAGGAATTAGCCCTACTTTGTGTATGCATATAATCCTTTTGGAAGAAGACGCAAAACCCACTAAAGAGGCCCAACTTAGGTTGAACCCTCCAATGATGGATGTCATATATCAGCAAATCATGAAGTGGTATGATGCATGCATAATATACCCCATATTTGATTCTAAGTGGGTCAATTCCGTTCGTGTCGTGCCCAAGAAAATCAGAATAACTGTCGTAGAGAATTAGAAGGGTAAACATGTCCTAACTAGAGTGTCAAATGGGTAGACAGTGTGTAAAGACTACCGAAAGTTGAAGTGTTCGTGCACCAATCACAAATGACTTTTGGTTATCCTCGAATAATTTCAATTAAAAAACACAACAAAAAACCCAAAAATCTTGTTTCTAGCTGCTATAGAGGGGTTTTAATTCCACTTCAGGGGTTCACATAATAGAAGGTATTAATCTAGAAACAAACATAAGTAATGTGGGATTAGAAAACACAAATGGTTCCTTTAAAAAGGAACTATGAGCTACAGCCACATCACTTATAGTATGATTTGCCCTTATTATTTCAACATTCTCACCTACAACTATGTCAGATTCAAACATTTCTCACACAATTTCATCAATAAAATCAATGGAATCTATAGAGGACAAACTGTTAGTTTCAACAAGGTATCACATAGCATCAAAGATATTAAGACTAACAACTTCTCCATCAAATTCCATAGATAAATTGCCCCTATGGACATCGATCTTTGCCCTAGAAGTACTAAGAAATGGTTGACCAAATAGCAATGAAACATCTTTGGACAGTTCAGACTTCTCACCCATTTTAAGGACACAAAAATCAATATGAAATACAAGGTTGTTAACTTGCACTAGCACATATTTAAGCACACCATTAGGATATACATTAGACATATCAGTTAGTTGAAGTATCAAACTAGTCATTTTCAAATGACCTAAATTCAGAGCATCATAGATACTTCTAGGTATGACATTAATCGAAGCACCTAAGTATATCATGCATCTTTCAAACCAAGTATTTCCTAAAGGACTAGAAAACAAACCAAGATCCTTACATTCAGGGGTATTTTCTTTTGGATGATCACAGATACGTTCTCCCCCATACTTACCTGTTCATTCTCCTTGACATGCCTTTTGTTAGTGCAAAGTTCCTTAAAAAACTTAGCATAGTGTGGCACTTGCTTGATATTGTCCAAAAGAGGCATGTGTTACCTCAACTTTTTCAAAATTTTCAAGGATTTCTCTTTCTGCTTCTTTCTTCTTTGTCTTGGCGAACCTGGAAGGAAATGGAGAAACATCACGAAATTTGTTAGAAACGTAAGCTTTAGCGGTAAAATGTGACTCATCTCTCTTTTCTTGCCCCTTAACTCATTTCCATCCCTTAGGGTCATCTCTCTCTCTTCCTCAACCTCACTTTTGTTCCCTTTGTCCCCTTTCAAATTCACCAACTCCTTACCACTCCTAGGTATGATAGCACTAGCATTTTCTTTTGGATTGGGTATGGGTTAAGATGGGAATCTCTGGGAAAGTTGGGCCTCAATATTGCTCAAAGTGGTACTAATCTTTCCCACTTGAGTGTCTAGATACTGTAGGTGAACATCTGTTTTCTTTTAGTAGTCAATACCATAGGTATAAACAAGACCAATTTGGCTACTGAGTTACTTAACCATTTCTTCTAATGACGGGCTGGAAGATTGATTTTGTGATGGGTTAGGAATATAAGGTCAAGGGTTGCTCTGATTTTTATTATAGTTTGGGGGGTTTGTCCTAGGGCTATATCTCAAGTTTGGGTAATCTCTCCAACCCTCATTGTATGTGTTTGAGAATGGGTCATACTTTTTATTAGATTGACTAGGAAAACCACTTATTGTATTAACATCTTGCACCTGCAAAGTAGGACAAACGTCAGTAGTATGAGAAAAATTAGAAAAAAAAATCCCATAAACATAAGCATATGAAACAACACCCATAACTAGCTTAGACATAGGAGTCGTTAAGTTAGCAACTTGTTCAACATTTTGTTTAAGACGATCTTGAATAATATTCATTTCAATATCATTCACTCTCTTAGCCTGGCTGACTTCATTCCTAGTTCTGACCTGTCTTGAATTTTCATCCATATTAGAAATTAAAGTCTTAACTGTTTCAGTTATTTTATCAACCAATGCACCACCACTTGCAAATTCTATCATGATTATTTCATTTGAGCCTAAGCCTTCACAAAAATACTAAATCAGTAACTAGTCACTAATTTGATGATTACGGTAACTAGCTCGAAGTCTCTTAAACCTTTCCTAATACTCATATAATGACTTATTAAAACTTTGCCTAATTCCACAAATTTCCTTTCTTAATGATCCAATCCTTTTTATGGGGAGGAATTTTTCAAGAAAGGATTGGTGCAATTGAGCCCAAGTAGCAATGGATTAAAGGGGGATATGGTACAACCAATATTTTGTTAAGTATTGTAGAGAGAAAGGAAAAGCACAAAGTTTTACTTGTTCATCATCCACCCCCTCAGGCCTCATAGTAGAAAAAATAACTAAAAGCTCTTTTAAATGCCTATTGGGGTCTTCATTTAAACGACCATAAAATCTAAGCAATAAATTAAGGAATCAAACTAATTTTCAAAGGTCTTTCCAAAGCAAGAAGGAATATATACAGAGGTTGATCGTCCAAATTTGGTGAAGAAAGTTGCTTCAGAGTAACCATCTTGTTAGACAGATGATCTTGAAATCCTTCCTCCTCAAACAAATATCTCAAACCTTCCTTTATGTCCTAACCTATAATCCTACCACTTCGCAATTTCATGCAAATCCTGAAAACAAACAGAAGAACGTGAATATCCTTATATTAGAAACTTAAAATATAATAAAATTTACACAATATTTAGATTCGTATACTTCAATTCTTTCAAATTTGTTCTTCACTGCTTTAACACTCATCATGCTTGGTGAGTAAGGACTAACATAAAAGAAAGAAATTATAATTAAGACATCTCAGTTTAATACTTAATAAACTAAACAACTCTCCCTGGCAATGGCGCAAAGATTTTGTTATGCATTGTCAAACATATACAAATTAATATTTTATTTCTACCATTAATTAATTAAAAACTTTTCATAGGGTGAAATAAGAGTCAATCCCATAGGGAGAGTGTTATTTATTAAATTTTCATTTCAAATGAAAATGAGAGCATTAATCAAGTAAATGTATGTAATTATAATTCCAAACAAAGTAAAATTCGTTTAGAAAAATTCAGGCCACAAAAAAAAGGTGAAACACCTATAATTTAATGTCTAATTTAGCTCAAACTCATTCACAACTTGTACCTATGTTATTTACCGAGTTTTGTTTCCTTAAATCAGAAAATTATGGTCATACAACCTAATAAATCAGATCTAGAATGTGCACACTAAAACAATATGTAAGTCAATAGTTTCTTCTCATTAAACTTTAAAGATTGTATTCTACATAAATCCCTTTAATAACCCAAAATGTGATCCATCGTTTATCATGTCTTTAGCACTTAAAAAAAGATAAAATCATATTAAAACATCAGAAAAATCAAAACAGAATGTACAACTCAAAAACAAAGAGCAAATAGTGCAAATTCAACTTATTTAAACACTCGTAAGTACTTCTTTTAGGTTCAATTTAATCTCATCATCTTTCACTTGAATTTCCAAGCATATTAAACTTTAAAGTATGTAGAAATCATGTTCAGAAAACAAGAAAATAGTAGTAAATAGTCAGCTTTTAAATCTGATTGCATAAATAGCCTAAGAATAACACTTTCATTTTCAAGTTGCATATTTCTAAAATTCCAACTTTTGAAAATTAATTTCAAGAATTTTTTTTAATTGCATTATAGCATTCAAATAACTCCCTAAACATATCCAAACACAAACTAAGTATAAGAAACTAGTTTCTAGGCATAGATTAATCATAAACAAACAAATACACGAAATATGGGTGTTAGAAAGCCCTCTGGACAATATATCAGATTTTGTATCTTTTGGTATTTCTTCTTTTCAAAGATGTTTTAGCCCTTCAGATTTTAACCTTTGAGACTTATAAAATCAACAAATATATAATCAGATGCTGGAAATTACATGCAAACGTTTAAATACAGTAGAAACAGAATTGGTAGGGGCTGGAAGTTTTCTTGTCAATCATTTTATATCCTCTAAAATTCTAGATTCAATTAATTTTTCAATCAAGATGTTCTCCAATTAATTTTGCAGATTTTAGTCATTATGTTCTCCAATTAATTTTGCAGAACTTAGTTGTTGAAATCCTTCAACTTATGGCCTCATCTAATAGGAAAGCATAGTAGACCATAAACCCTAACATACACACGTAAAGATGGGAAGGGGGTTCAATCAGAAACTAGAACTAATTAATTTTAAAAAAAACTTTTAACACCAAAAACATAATATAAAGAAAATTTGAACATGCATATTAACAAGTGATCAAGCATACATTAAACCAATAAATTTATTCATATAAGTTCAAAAAAAATTCATCAACATCTTGAGCTATAAAGCAGGCTAACTGTAGAGACGCTCAGCAACTGAGTTCTCTCTATCTCCCTTTACTAATCTAGAATCGAACTAGCCTAACTCTAAATTAATTACTGCTATTCTTTCCAAGAAGACATCATTAACCCTAAGTACTTCAAACAACTAGCTAGCAAAATTCCTAGATCATGTGACTCTAATTAAATCTCGGCCCTTTGACCAACTAACGATTTAATTGTTGTTACTCGACTCACTAAAATCAATAGCTATTATGAACTAAAGACAAAGTGATAGCAATCAATTTACATTTAAATATTTAAAGGCGTCTCTTAATTCTATAAGAACATGTATCGTAAATAAATTGACTTAAGTATCGGACAAATACTATAATACTCATAATGTTAGAATTACATTGAAAATAATTGTCTCAAATTATCCAAACAAAGAACTAAACTGAAATTCTAAAACTTTTAATCAAATTAAATTTGAAGGACTAGATACAAAGAGAGTAAGAGTGAGAGAGACCCATTCTATTGATAGTTCAGACTTAATAGAACAACTATCACTTTGACCAGATAGTTTGAACTATAAAATCCTTCTCCAAAGGTCTTCAAATAGCTCAATTCCAATGATCATGTAACTTTCATACCTCCCAAACACCTCCTTGCACTAGCCTTTTTCACCAATAGCTCTCAAATTTGTTTTACTCTAAAATTGAAGTGATATGCTCGATCCTTTGCCTTTCCACTGTTGTTCTTTTTATTATCCCCCGAGACACACCAAGAGCTGCACTTTTATGGCTCTTTAATAATCTTCCTTTTAACTCTTCCATTTTGAAGAGAATTGGAACAGAGAATGTTTGGTTAGTTGGGATTGTTCCTTTTCATTTCATTTTCCACTGTTGTGTTGTTTACATTTCTTTGTTGAGTGTTGCTTATGCAATGCTTCTTCTCTTCCCTGTTGTTGTGCATTTTTGGTTGATGTCTGTATTTAATTTCTTTGTTGTTCTTATTTTACTCTTTATTTACTCTCCCTTTATGTTGTCTTTTCTTCTTGTCGTCGTTTTGATGCATTTATCATCTACTGTTCTATGTTTATTCTATTCTCCTGTTCTATGTTTTACTTCATGTGGTGTTAGGTTTTGCTTCATTTTCTAGTTGCACATTATTTCTGCTCCTTTGTTTTTTTTAGTGTGGACTGTTGTGTGTTTTAGGCTAATGGGGTTTTGCTCATTTGCTGCTATCATTTTCTTCTTCTACTTTGTTTCTTTCATTTTGACCATTGTTTTGGTCTTTTATCTTTATGTTGGGACTGCTGTGATTTAACTCTTCTCCACCTAATTACATCAGTCCTTAAAGCCTAATAAAAACAATCCAACTTAGGTCAATTTTACAGTCAAATTCATAACAAATAATTTTAGGTGGTCTTAACTAATAAAATAAGAATAACCATGCTCAAATGTGTAATAAAAATAGCTAAAATGACTAAGTTTAGCAGGATAAAAAATGTAATATTTTGCACCCAACTTGGGTAGCGCAACATCATTGTAGTCCTCAAGGACACAAAAAATATCCTTATGAAACTCCTCAGATGTAGTGGTATTTTCCTCCTTGAGCACCACTAAGAACGTGGACTTTGCCTTCCTCACTCCTTTAGAGAGTTACATGGCTAAAAGAGTCTTAGTCTTTGTTGGTACCTCATTGGACAAAGGTACCATGTTTGTGTTTCCCTCCTCCATAATGCACATAGTATTTACAAATGGAATTGAAATAGCTTTCACTTTTTCTATGAATCCCATACCCAATACCACCTACAAATTATCTAAGGGAACAATAGAAAAATCTACAACACCATGCCACTCACCTATATGGATCTCCACGTCCTTTTCCATGCCACACATGCTTTTAACCTCCGAGTTTACGACCTTTATCTAACCATCGATTGGTGTATGTTTTAGGCCTAACTGCTTGCCTTCTTCTTCCTTCATAAATTTGTTTGCAGTATCAGTATCTACCAAGGTTCTCGTACTTTATCCATTGATCCTCACGTCTACGAACAATCGGCCTTTCTTCTTAGCTTTTGGCATCTCTACTTTGACATTGATGGCATGATGGACTTCTAAGGATCTGCACCTTCCTTCTGCCAACTTTGAGGTTTCCTCTTCAAGTGAAGTAAGTTTACTCTTCTTCGGAAAGTCTCTAATTTGATGAGGTTTATAGCAAAGGTAGCACTTCAATATGGAACATTCTCCACCCTTGCCTTCTTTGCAACCTTTACTTGAACCCTCCTTCGGCTTGCCACTCTTTAAAGCTCCATTCTTGCCTTGTTCTTCTCTCCCACACTGTTTCCCTTGTCACTCTTTTGTGACTTGAATTGGTGGACATCCTTTCTTTCTTTGTAAAGGAATTCGATTATTGCAAAGGCATTAGCAAGATCTTCCACACCTCGCCTCTCTAACTCCGTCTTGGCCAATGATTTTAAGCTATCGCAAAAGGAAACGAATGCTTCTTTATCTAAATAATTGCGAATTTCTAGCAACACCTCTTAAAACTCCCTAACATATCCTTGAATGCTTATTGAGTGAGTGAGCCTTCTTAACTTGTCTCGGGCTTCCTTCTTTACATTCTTAGGATAAAACTACTTCTTCAATTCCTTCTTGAAGTCATCCCATGAATTCATATTGTAGATCCCCTTCTTAATGTCGTTCTATCTTCTCCTCCAATAATGCCAAGTGCCTTGAAGTATTGCTCTATACTCTAAAAGAAGTTGTTGATGGCTTTTGCATCCCTTGCTCCTCCAAAGGCCTTAGGCTACTAGACCTCAGAAGCGATGGAGGCAATAAGTGCCACAACTCCTTATGTCATCATCATCTTACATAAGCTCTAATCTCCTCTTACTTCCTTCAACTCAGCAGCCAAATTAGTAGTTGCTTCCTCAAGCATAATAATTTTAGAAACAAGAGAAGTTTCTAAGGAACTCGTCTCTTCAGAAGCATCCTAGTCAACGATATTGATGGTATCATTCATCTCATCCCAGAGAATAGATTTCTCATTCTTTAGCTCCTCTACTCTTTGGTCCCAATCATTGATCCTCTCCCAATCTTTCCCTACGGAGGTCTCCAACCTAAAGAGTCTAGCCATTACTTTAGCCATGACGTCCCTTGTAGTATACTTGTCTCTCTTTCCCTTGTTGGTAGGAGGAACTCTCTCGACCTCTCTTTCTTCATAAGTAGTCACTTTGCTTGAACCAGCTATCTGAATGATACCTAAAGGATCTCTAACAATGCTCTGATATCACAAATAACGGGCTTCGACTTTTGCCAATGCTCATTCAGCACTTAAATATGCTCTTATTTACTCCTTACCTTTTTACCTTTCCTAGATCATATTCTCTATGAATCTAATTCTTTTAAGCACCAATTGCACTTGCATATACCAAGTCCTTAGCATCCTCACAAAACCCACCCATAATGTCACCTGAACATTTATTTTCCATTTTAATGTCTTGCTTTTGAACCTTCATAAATCTTGCATCTTTAAAATAAGAACTTTTTTTATTAGCTTTTCTCATTTCTTTGCTTTTGGGCATGGTCTTGTAACACTCTATCGTAAAGTGAATACCATTTGAAACCTAGAGGGCCTAATTTGGACCTCACTTTAGTTTTATTATCTATATGTACAATCTACTTGACAATTAGGCTTAATGGACAAGACCCTCCTCTAGTTCCATGAAGTGTAAATATGTTTTGAATTTTCATATAGAGGTAAGGAAAGGGAGAGGATTTAGAAGATAATGAAGAAGAAGAGTGCAAAGAGCAAAAAGGGAACAATTGCATTAAAATTTTCTTAAGTTACATAGTCATTTGAAGGTCTATATAAATAATAAAAATCATATTGTGTCTTATTACAATAATGAAAGTAGTATTGTTGTAGTACTACATCCTACTACAAATTTTACATGTTTTGTATGTATATAGGTTGGCATCTCCTCGTGTCTGCTTATGTTATTATTCGATGTTGTAATTTTCTTCATTGTTTTCATGCCTCTCTATTCGATGGGACATTATTTCTTGTTTGTTATGTTTACTGCTGATTATACATAACATCCCCTCCTCTTTTACGTATCACTTTATCTACTAAGTTGATTCTCAATTAACACTACTATAATTTGAACAATACCTCCGAAGTGCCTCTTTCCTAGGTTTCTCCTTACCGCTGTACCAAGATTTGCGTCATGGCTCTGTTGTGATCACAAATCATTCTCCTTTGTGTTAAACATCTATACCAATCATCGATGAAGGCAGTTGTGTTAAACATCACACCTTGTCTAAAATAAACTCCTTTAATTGAGAAACGTGAAAAGTGGGACAAATTGTAGAATCTTTGGGAAGTTCCAAAGTATATTCCACACTGTTTATCTTTTCTGTGATTTGATATGGTCCGTAGTAAAAACAAGTCTATTTCTAATTAGTTTTTCTTTGCAAGATATGCTGCCAGTATGGCTGCAGTTTCACGTAGACCTGATTCCGCACTTCAAACTCTCTTTCGGACCTTTTCTTGTCTACATATTGTTTCATTTGGTGTTGTGCCCTATTGAGATGAAATTTTGCAATTTGAAGGGTTGCTTCCGAATCCTATAAAGCTTGTTCAATAAGACGATTCCAAGAGTCACCAAAATGTGAGGAATATATCGGTGGGAGTTATCTGTATAAAATCCCAAATGGGTTACACCCGTAGCTCCATGATAAGTGGCGTCACTTCACCATTTAGCCATTGATAACCAGCTTTCCCACTTTTGAGGGTTGTTATTACAAAAACACCTTAAATACATTTCCAGGATTTTATTCACAGCCTTTGTTTGTCAATCTATTAAAGGGCGATAGGACGGGGAAATTTTCAAGCTAACCCCCTGTAATCTAAAGGTTTCATGCGAGAACAAACTTAGGAAAATAAGATCATGATCACTGCTAATGGACTATGGTGTCCCTTGGAGTTTAAATACATTGTCAATGAAGATATGTGCCACCTCTTAAGCTTCGGAAGGATGTCCTAAAACTATGAAATGGAAATATTTACTTAACCTGTCTACAACCACAAAATGCATGATTTACCTTTAGAGGCAGGTAATCCCATAATAAAATCCAAGCTAATTTCTCTCCAGCACCCTTTCAGCATCAGATGTGGTTATAATAACCATGGATAATTAGAGTGATCATGCTTGCTTGTCTAACAAGTCTCATAATTGGTTAAATATTTCCTAACATCTTTTTCCATTTGCTTCAAATGGAAAAGACCTATAATGCATTTTGTTATAACGATGACCCCCGAGTGCCCTCTTTGGGGGCTATCATGTGCAATTAATATTATGTTTCTTCTCAACTCTTTATCACATCTCACTACCATCCTTCCCTTCCACAGCCATAAGTTATTATTCCATTCATAGTTTTTTATCGAAATTTCTCTAGTATTCAGCTTGTCAATCAGATCCTTGATAGTGGCATTGTTTCTCCACCCTTCCCTAATTTTATCTGTTAAAGTTGCTCGCACCTGATACACTGTTAATGCCAGTAGCTCCCTGCTTGATATCCACGACAGGATATCCACAGCCACATTCTTTATACTACTTCCACAATCCACTTCAAAATTATAGCTAATAAGCTTAGGTAATCAGGCCTGTTGAAATGGCGTTGAGACCCTCTGTTCTAGCAGGTACTTCAAAATCTTATGGTCTGTCACAACTCTAAAAAATCTTTTGTTTAGGTAATGGTGCCAATGTTTCACCGCTTTAATCACTACTAGGAATTCCTTCTAGTAAGTTGATAATCTCCTAATCTTTGGGAGCTAATGATTTACTAAGGAATGCAATCGGGTGTCCCTCTTGTTGGAGGATAACCCCTATACCTATTCCACGAGCATCAGTTTTGATTGTAAATGGTTGAGGGAAATCTGGAAATGCAAGAACCGGTGTTGATGCTAATGATTCTTTCAGTTTATCAAATGCTTGTTATTGTTTTGTATTCCATTCCTAACTTTCCACAGTGTGTTTCTTTAACAACTTGTTTGGAGGTTTAACAATGATCTTGTAATGTTTAATGAACCTCCAACATTATTCTGTCAACCCCAAAAAACCTCTGCATTTTTTCAAGGTTTACAGTAAGGCCAATGTTGTATGGTATGGATGTTATTGACATATGTGGACAACTCCTCTTCAAAAATTGAATGGCATAAGTACTCAATTTTTCTAGCCCTAAATGTACATTTGTTACCATTAAGGAAGAGTATTTATTGCTTTAAAACTTGTAACACCGTCTATAAGTGATCCAAATGTTGCATGGAATCCAAACTGTAAATGAGGAGGTCATCAAAGAACACTAGCAGAAACTTCCACAATTATGGCTAAAAAAGTCATTCATCAAACTTTGGAATGTCGATGGTGTGTTAGTTAGGCCAAATGGCATTATTAAGAACTCAAAATGCCCATAATGAGTTTTGAATGTTGTTTTTGGAATGTCATCTTACTTCATTTAATATGTTGATACTCAAACTTGAGATCCAACTATTAGTACCAGCTTGAACCCCTTAACTCCTCCAGTAATTCTTTGAAAATGTGCTTGTTTATTTCTCTAAAATCGACACATATTCGCCAGGCGTTATCTTTCTTCTTAACTAGGATTACAGTCGAAGTGTAAGGACTCACACTTGTCCTTATAAATCCCTGCTCCAACAAATCTCACACTGTACACTCGATCGCATTCTTTTGTTTTCCAAAATACCAGTATGGTCGTATATTCACAAGTTCCACTCCTTGTTTGAGTAGGATACCATGATCTTGAGTTCTCTTGGGTAGTAGTTACCTAGGCTCCTAGAACACCGCTCTATAATCCACCAACAAGCCTTCCAATTGTTCTTTGGTGTTGGAATGTTTTTTTAAGGACAAGTTTAGCATATGATACTCAACCGAGTGCATTAGCCTTAACATAAGTAAAAAGTCTTTATACGAGTTTGTAATCAGTTTATGAAGCCCTTTACCTGAGATTTCCCATGCAAACTCCTTATGATTACCTATCAATCTCGTGGTTCTTCCTCCCTACTAAAACTCCAATTTTCCCTCCTTAAAATTCCAGAGTACATTATTAAGGGTAGCCAACAACTGGACTCCAAGAACTAAGTCACAACCTCCTATTTTGAAGAGTAATGCCTCGGTAATGAAACTTAATCCCTACATCTTGCACGTGAACTTCTTATATATTTAGTGGCATTTAAGCTTGAGTCCCCCTTTTACCGTTATACTTAAGGTAGGAATCTGCATCACCTTTAAACGCTTCTTGATGAACCCTTTATCTGGAAAGTTATGAGTGCTCCCACTATCAATTAGGATATGCAAGTGTCTTTCGTAATGGCTGCCAATCAAACGCATTTGCTTGAATTCTCGTAAGTCTTTTAACCCCCACATTGCCTCCATAAACACAATTAGATTAATAGACAACTCTGCTTCCTTATTTTCGTTTGTTTCTTCATTTCCTGCCACCTCTTCTTCCTTCACGATGTAAAGTTGAAACTACTTTTGTTTACATTTGTGTCTCAGACCGTATTTCTCATCGCACCAGTAACACAACTCTTTTAGTCTCTTCTCATTAAACTCCTTACTATTCATGGACATTATAATATCCTAATTCGATTATCGTATTATGTAATGTGTTGTATGTGCATTTTATAGAGTATGCTCTATTTATGGTATACTAGAGTAATTTAAGCATTTAAAAGTATTATTGAGGTTATTATGGAGATCACAGATAGACGAGAGATGGTTCTAGACTCAACCAGAAATTTTGTAGAAAATTTTTGAAAACTCTGAAAAGCTACAGGATGAGTCCGAACGAGTTTTAAAAGCCCCAAAATGTTCTTTGAGGATTTAAATGACACTTTTGAATGAAATCTAGATAATTTTAGTGAATGGTATTTCTGGATGAATAGTAAATCTTGATGAATAATATTTCACTTGAATAGTAATTTTGAGGATCCAACTTTGAAAACTTAAAAAATACTTGAATTTTGAAACTACTTCTTTTTACACAGTGGAATTTTGAAATGTCTCTTCTCTTTTAACCTAAATATAATTATGCAATCTCTTTTACTTTCTCATCAACTTTCACTTTCAACCATACTTCTCTCTCCTTACTATTGCTAGGTCAATATTGTTTGTAGTCTTCTTTTTTCTCTTTCTGCTATCTAGGTTGAGATTAGAGATTGGAAATTCGATTTTCAAAATTAAGTAATTTCATGTCCCCATTCTCAAAATATAATATTTTATCTCCCTACTTCTTACAAGCTCTCCTTTGTTTAGAATCCATTTCATTATTCAAAACCCTCAAATTCAATTCTTTGGCCAGATATTATGTTGGACCAAGTTTGGACCCTCTTGATAGTTCTTAGAAGCACTTGTAAAAGCTTCTGTTCTTACATACTGTCCTCTGTGTAGAAGAAATTAGTCAATGAGAGTTTTGAATAATTATGATTTTTTGATTCAGTAGTGTTTAATTAGTGTTATATCAAATTAAGGCTAATTTAGGTTAGTTGAATATAAGGAGGATTTATTAAAACAAATATAATTAAAAAAGTAAACCTAAAACTAATTTAAATTAGACTTCATATATGAGTTTCACTTTGCCATGTGAAAGTTATGCTAGACTCACATATATAATAAAAAATAATAACTATGTATCACATAGCATTGGTGTATGAATAATGGAAGAAAATTTAGCTGTGTTCAAATTTCTTCTACTCAAAGTTTATTTTGAATATTTTATTAACCTGAATATACTAAAAGGAAAAAAAAGATATTAATACATGAATCATTTATTACGAAAGACCAACTGAAGTAAAAGGAAAATCAGTTTGCATATGTATTCACAAAAAGAGAGAGGATCTCATTCTTTAACAAGCTGCATGCAAGCATTTGAACAACGTCATTTGGAAGAATGCCCCTTTATACCTAGAGAATCCATGTCAATTTCAGCTTTCATTTTCGAGTCTGCTAATAAATTTTAGAGGAACTGAAACAAGAAGTGGAAAGGCTATTAGTTCACGAATGAAAATAGTTTGAGACCATTGAATTTGTTGGTGGTTTTAGGCCATCAGCTTCGGTCTGACCATAATTAACAGAAATCTCAATTCAAGCCATCAAGGAGGCATATCTAGTCGGCCCATGCTTTCTTGGGCTAATTAATCTTCTAATCACTGTTAATCAGGAGATAAAACTAAGTGGAATTTTTTTGTCTTAAAAAATATATAATGAAGTGGAAAAACCATACCCAAACATGTGACAAGTTCGTTTGGTATTATTTCAACGTTGTCGTGTAAGGAGCTGGGAACTTTCACCAAACGAGCATGTGGACATCATAAGATCAGGCCAAAGTTATAATATTAAGAGAAACTCTGTGTCTGTTTTATATGCAGAATAGTCATGGCCGACCATTTTGGTCAAAAGAACCTCTCTGGTGTGAAAAAAAAATTGCATAAAATGTTTCTTTTCTTGAAAGTAAAGTCGCTGAGAAGTCGGCCATATACAAAGAACATGGACGTTTACTATCTCTTGTTTATAACATGCACAAAAGGTAAGCAGCTAACCACAAACAAGCCGGAAAAAAGAATTATAGTTATTGTACTGGTGGGTTCGTTAAGTTGTTTAGATTCTGACAATTTCATTCAATAGTTTATGATGCTTTACGTTGTTAATGTGATGGTATTAATTTTGCTAATCGGTCATCTACATATATGGAAGCAAGAACTTGACAAACCTAACATTAATGCATGTGCGGACAATATGCTGGATATATGTACGAGTCCTCCCTTTTGCCAACTTGATTGATCTAAACAAGGGAGAAACGTTTCATAAGGTGTCGCGATCTTAACACATAAAGAATGAAATTGCAGTCTTGTGTGAGTTTTCAAGACTTTTTTAAGCATATACTACCCAAATATAGTTGTCGCAGTCGCTGCTGGCCTCTCTTGACGACTGTCATAGAGCAATATCAGTGATCAACATTTCCCTGCATTTGAGTGCATTCAGCCTAGTCTCCCACTTACAAGGGATCTTTTGCTGATTCCTATTTTGTCATCTTAGATTTGCTAGAAGTTATTGACTTCTAAGCCAGCGTTGAGAGCAAAATTCATAAATCTGAAACATTCAAAATGAAATTTCAATGTATATTTATTATAAATATTAAACAAAATTTTGAAAATAAATGTATTTTATTTTAATCTCTTATATACAATATTTTCTACTAAATATTAATAAAATTTACTGTAGTTTATTTAAATAAATAATTGTAAAAACAAAAATATGTAAATTTTATTTATGGATTGATATTGATTTTATAAAAATTTTCAAAATTTTTAAATTATTTCAATATAGTTAAATTTTTAATATATATTCATTATATAATTATAAATTTGAAAATATTTTTATTTTCATAATAATAAAATTAAATTATTAGATTACATTGTTCAATGTTTTTATTAGTAATCTATATTAAATAATTAAATAATATATTTAACTTATAATAAAACAGAAAATTATACTAGTTTATAATTTTTATAAATTACAAAATTGGAAAAATTAAAATCATAGATAGAAATCATAAATTCAACCAAGTAATCCTTTTTAATTTGAAAATGAAAACCTAATCAACAAATTAACAACAACACCGAATAGAAATATCACTGACATTTGCAATATAAAAAGATCCAACAATATGTAACCTTTCCCTTAATAAGTAAATAGGCTGTTTGAAAACCTAATCAAACATACCCTAAACTTTAACAAGTACGTGGAAAGGTTGTGACATGTTGAACTGATGGGAAAATTAGAAGAGAAAAGTTATATGTGCGTCAAGAAACAATGTCAATACGCAATTCTCAGGCTTTTACCACTCGTACATTTTCGTAGTCTCTTCAGATGCTTAAGAACTTGTTGAATTGATGACATTTGTGATGATCTTCATCGCGTTTCAATTCAACCAACTCTCGTAATTTCTCAGTCTTTTCCATGTTAAAAGGCAATCAAGTTTTCTTAGAAGTTGTGTCTCAAAAGTAATAGAGGTGATTTGTATATATTTTTCCCTTCAAATTCTAAAATTTGGAGGAATTTCTTTAAAATATACTGAAAACATTCAGGTTAAAATATTATTAGTATGATATTTTGCAATCTTAATAACATGCAGGTTCATTCATCTACTTCCCTGAAATGGAAAGGTAGCCAACTCCACTAAAATTCTGAAACCGGCACCATTAACTTGCAGGGACAGGTTTGCTTATTGGCGATGAAGTTAGGTGACCTTCCATGCTCCAAATCCTCCCATAGTTTAAACAGGATTGTTCTCAAAAAGCTGCACATATACATCTCAGATACGAATATCCTGAAGCAAATCATATATAAAAGAGTAGAGATCCAATTAAGACGCCAATGATGACAACACTCATGCAAGATTTTCTCGAAGAAGAAGTCAAAGATTATGACATGGAAAGGAGCTTATCTGATTGACCTTTAATATAAAATCGCCTGTCAATTTCAGGGGGCTACATCGAGAACCGTCCTACCTTCGATAAAACCCATCAGTCAAAATTTGCTGCTTCGTCGCTTGCAAGTGCAAAACTTGCATCTCGTTTGTTAGACTCAATTGAACGCTGAGACTATTCAATCACATGGAAGTAATTTGATGCTAAACCTTTCCAATAGTGGAATGAACTGAGGGACTTGTCAACTAGCTTTCACATACATGCACCTAATAGGCGTGTCTTCTCAAGTAGCAGAAGATGTATTTTTCAGTACAAATTATGAGATAACTTAAATTTTAAATAATATATTTGATTCAACAGTAATAAAATAGGCATGTATTCTAAAATAGAAGAAAATGTAATTTTCACTACAAATTATAAGATAACTTAAAATTTAAATAATATATTTGATTCAACAATAATAAGCTTTTATGACAAAACAAAAATATCTGGTTATATTAAATTATATTTTTTGCACATGAAAATTAAATAAATATTAAGAGTTGTCTTGAAATAAATCTCCCTTTTTTTTTAATTGGTACCATGATTTGACTAATTTATGATAAGATATCATCTTATCCATATTCTCAACTAGTTACAACTTCTTAATCAATATATTCTTGAAGTCTAATGATACGTGATACACAATGAGCTAATTAATTGTACAGATTATCCTTTTTTTTTAATTCACATGAGATTGAATTGGTTTCAAGTGAGTAGGAGCCTTGCAGATTATGGTGGTATTGTGGAAGCTGTGAAAAAAAATTATAGATCGCTTAGCTCTTTATCTTTTATGTGTAAATAATAATAACAACAATATTCAATATAAATTTTGTTGATGTGCAAAATTTAGAAAAGTCTAATAATACACAGCTTTACTCTAACTAATAGAGAGACTTAATCGTAGAGAAATCAAGATAATAGGTTACTCTATCTATAGTGAGGTCTTTAGCTCATGAACTTGAATCATATATATAATGGGTAAGTGTGTAATTGGGTTTATTGCTATCCCCATTGGCTTGTAAATGCTAATTTTACTGATTCCTAGGAATGAAAGTACGTTGTTTATGTGGGAAGGAGCAGGTAACATTTGTTAGAACAGACGGAGATAGGATATAGATAGTTACATATGTGGGAAGGAGCAGGTAACATTTGTTAGAACAGACGGAGATAGGATATAGATAGTTACATATCTTTAATAAAAATCAGGAGCTTACATATTAAGGTTGCGATTGGGTCTATGGTGTGGAGGGGATAAGTACTTATTCACCGCAATTTTTAAATACTATCACACGTTTGGATTTGTAGCCGATAACCGCAGATTGAAGAAAACTATAGTACCACCGCAGAAATAGATAAGCAGAAAGGGGGCTGCGACGGAAAACTACTTATGCGGTTGAAATTTTACCTTCCAATAATAATCTCATGGTATTTTCCATTATACCCTTATTTAATAAATAGATGGAAGTTTTTGTCAATAATATCTAAGTATGGTGAAATATTTTATTTACTAAATTTATTTTATTTATATTTTCTTATTTTAATTTAATAATTTAATATTTATAATTTGAATTTATATGAATAATAATTTATCTTTTGAAATATTTATTTACTAAATCTATTTTATTCATATTTTCTTATTTTAATTTAATACTTTATTATTTATAATTTTAAATTATATGACTAACAATATATTTTTAAAATATTTATACAATAATTAATAGTTTATTAAATCAATTAGCTTTTTAATCATTTTATCTCTTTTTAGCAACCGCAACGCACATGCCAAATACATATTTTCACATTTCAGCACTTACTTCAATAATTACTTATATGTTTGAAATTGCTGTTTTAGAAACTGTTATAAGTACTTATCATTTCAGCATATTGATTTCCAGCAATTTATCAACAACAACTACTCTCCCCAAACCAAACTTAAATATCCGAGACAGAAAAGAGTATCCATCAACCAAAATTGACAACTCTTAACTGTAACATCACGATTGTTATTAATGTTATTACCACTCAGTCGCGATAAAAATTAGATTCTTTCTCCACAAGCTTGAGTGAACCTAATACACAACATAAAATTCAAAAACGTTCATAAAAGTCAACAACTTGAAATTACCAACCTCTAGTCAACTTGAGGGCATTGTCGTCCCTAAAACTCAACATTCAGATTCCAACTCAAACGCGGAGGATCCACGCAGGCATGTGCGTAGTATAGATTCTACTACACCCCGACCCAAAAATGGTTAGTATATTTTTTATTTATATGTTTTAGTAGGAGGAAAGAAGTCAATTTTCTTTTCTTGAAATTAATTAAAAAACTCATTTACTCAAAACAGTTTCTTCTTAGATTTCTATTATTGTTAGTATTTTTTTGTTACTATTATTTTTATATATTAGTTATTTTATTTTTCCTTATTATTATTATTATTATTTGGTTTTTGGGGGTTATTTTTATTCTAATTTTACTTTTATTTATCATTTATTTATTTTCTTATCATTTTATTTTATTTTTATTCATTGGATCACTTGCAAATAGGCTCTCTACTAATTAGAAATAAAACAGCGTCCTATTGAACTTCCTCAAACTCTGCTTTTTAGCGAAATTTCTACTAAATGTTGGTGTTATTGTTATTTATTCTTAGATTCAAAAACTATACACATCGTATGACACAATTTGATGTTAATCTTCGATGATATATTGAAACAGAGTATTTTTACAAGAGAAAAAAAAATAAAAATCTCTAATCAAAATATAAGTATTTGAACAAACCTATTTTTAAAGATAGCTTCAATATCAGGCATTTGTCCAAATTTTTTATAATTCTATGGTTGTTGGAGACTAGATTTAAAGTTTAGGGCTATTTTTCCAATATAGACTCCCCACCCAAACTTTTTCTATAAAAGGGAATAGGGTTGATTGGAAATTGCTGGCCAAAATGGCCCACCACATTGGACTGGTCACCTCTTAATTTAGAGTGTTTTTTTTTTCATTTAAACCACTTCAATCTCATATAATAAAAAATCCATGCCGTTTTGGTGGTGCAATCTGCAATGAGGATTATTGGGTGGGAGGACCTGCCTAATAAACAAAAATTTCACATTACAATATTTGAATCTGAAATTTAAAAAGATGATCATTTCAACCGGTTATTTTTTGACACTTGTAATTAAATTATGGGAGATAAGATTTAGTAAGAACAAATAATTTATTATTGTCAAGTGACATTATTTTCCTTAAATTTGGATGCAATAAAATAGAAATTACCATACTCATGAATTATTTAAATAAAAAATAAAAAACCAAACACTCGACGACAACAGGGGGGAATATGGACTTGGAAACAAGGCGGTGGCCTACCTTTCCCACATTCATCAAATCCCATGTCCAACAACAAAAGGTTGGTTAGATGGTGTCCACACACAATTAACTTTAGAAAAACGATCCTTTATGCCTTTCAAAGTCAAAGTTTTTGTAATTGCGTACCCACCATACGATTCCAGTCTCTTCCCTTGAACAAGTTTCCATCTTTGGGGCTAATTTGATGCCTCCTTGGCTCTTATTGGTCTCATATTAAAGGGTAACATGCGTTTCATACTTCGAGTTACATTTCCTGAGTGGAAAAAAAGAAGAAAAAAATTAAAACAAAAAGAAAATGAAAGTTGGAAGGTGCCCTTATAGCACAAATTTTGCTGCTACTGTAAGGCCTTTTCAAAGTTTTATACATGATAAGGACCGCCTTTTTGGGTTAATTTAGTCTGTCAAGTGAAGAACATTGATGGGTTTGATTCCTCTTTTCATTTAATACTCTTGTTTTGATCCTCGCAGTTTGATCAGTGTCGGGTTTTGAATTGGAAATCCTAAAGCAGTTACAACCATTGACGGAGTTGAGAGGAAAGGTAAGCTCAGTTCATAAATGTCTTCACCAAACCATAACTATACATTCCTTGAGAGCTTGGTACTGAGGTTTTAAAGCATTAATTGACTTAGATGGCCTCCCAACGGCACAAAAGTTTTGGCTTTTGGTTTTTCTATCAATTTTCTCATTCCCTTTTTCTCTCTCACTTCTTCTCTAATTTACAGAAAGCAACAGGATTGACCTTTTGATGAACTTGTTGCATGACCAAGCTCTTTTGAGTGGATTGGTTCTCTTTCTGCAGCAGCAAGAGTGGTAATGGTTAAGCTGTCTCCTGAGATTGTCCAAAATGATTGTACAACGAGCCAGTTTGTATCTTTGTATGGTTATCCTCTACATGGTCGCATCAACTAGAGCTCAGAGCTCAAACAGTTGCACAAGGACCTGTAACACAAGCAAAATAGTCAAGCGAGTGCCTTATCCATTTGGGTTCTTTGGTGATTGCTCGATCCCTTTGAACTGCACAGAAACAGGGATCGAAATCGGAGGATTTCAAGTACAGAATATAACTTCCAGTGGCCTTTTGATCGACTTTCCTGCAAAATGCCACCGCCCAGTTGAATCAATAAAGCCTTTGTTTGGTCCAACCACCGCTATCGCTTCGAGAAATAGTTTGCTACTTCAGAACTGCTCCAAGCCTCCTGAAGGGTGTTTTATACCCAGAAATTCGTTTGATTCGCTGTTAAATACAAGCAACTGTAAACCAAAAAGCGAGAACATTAGCTGCTATTCCCAAGGGGATTTACGAATCGATATCTTGAATTACGAGAATTTGACAAGGACAGAGTGCAAATCCGTATTCTCATCGCTTGCTGTCGGGTCGGATAGTCCTGTGATTTCGTTACAGCTGCAAAGAGCTGTTTTGGAATGGTGGCTTGAAGGTAACTGTTCTAGTGGACGTTGCGACAGAAACGGGGACTGCAAGGAAGTGAATCTCGGTAATGGGAAGTCAGGGTTCAGATGTTGGTGTAGAACAGGTTTTGTGGGAGATGGCTTCGTCGCCGGAAACGGTTGCCAGAGAGGTGAGTCAACTCAACCTTTTGTATCTTTCAAACACCTTTTCTTTTTTATTATTTCCTCTATCAACTTGGTTGTCTAATTTTGAATTGGTGGGGGTGGCTTTGAATCAGCCAATTAGAATGTAACGCGTCAAGGGTAGAAATTTCTGGTCAGTCCATGGTCGTAATCTTGGCTAAAGAAATGATCTTTACGGGCAGGTTGGTTACAGTGTGTTCATCCAAAGGAAGAAGAATGGTTTGGTTTTTTTCTATGAAAGTTCTTGACCTTGACTGGGAAATCGTAGTACAGTGTGCTTGTTTGGTTCTTTTCCTACTTTGCTAAGACCCCTTTTGTAGGATTAATATGGGATTTGGTCATAACTAGGAAAGAAAGATTTGTCAAAACGAAGAGCTGGATAGGATTAAAAGCTACCCTTGTTTTGTTTTAAGATCAAAGTAAAAGCTATTTTTGCCTAAGAACTTTTCAGTGGCTGTAAACCATTTGTGGCCGCAGCTTAGTTTAGTTAGACGTGAAAGCTAGTATCCATTAAAGTGGGGTTTTTCTCTGTATTATCGTTTGAAGATGCAATTGAAGTATGTGTATAGTTTGGTAATAAGCCATTGGTCAATTGTCGTGGCCTTTTGCCTTTGGAATTGAAGATCCTACTTCAGATTGAAAATGGCCATTTGGATACGTAAATCTGCCATGGTTACAGGCTTTGCAGCACTGGAATCCTCCTAGTCTTATTATGGGGAAAAAAAAAAGATGAAGAAGAAGAAGACAAGGTACCCTAAAAGACTACCGACTAGGCTCA
Organism: Erythroxylum suave; assembly: GCA_027563595.1. Taxonomy (NCBI): domain Eukaryota; kingdom Viridiplantae; phylum Streptophyta; class Magnoliopsida; order Malpighiales; family Erythroxylaceae; genus Erythroxylum; species Erythroxylum suave. Next base: position 30,619,557 of record JAOSBN010000177.1, on the reverse strand, counting down.
GCATGTGAAAAAATTGGCAGAAAATAACTTAATAGTCTCCATAGGAAAGTGCACACGTTTCTATCTTCCGCTTGTTTTTCATCGTCAGTCATTAACAGAAACGTTGGACTGGTTTATTCGATATGATGTCATTTATATGTTAAAGAGTTATAAATTCCAACCTTGTTCCGCTGATGAAGATGAATTGCTGATTCTTCCTTTTGGTTGTTACTTTGGCAGTTTCTAACTGCAACGCTTCGAAATACATGTCTGGCCAATGCGGCGGAACTACAAGAGTTGGTGCTCTAATTGGAGGTAGATTTCTCCTTTATTTTCTTCTTGTGTTAGGTCCATCCGTCTATGTACTGTGGTAATTTAATGCCTAGTTTACAAAGAATGTGAAACACTAAAACCTCTGAACATAAGTTGAATTCATTAGTTTTGGGGCCATTTTTGTTTGTAAATTTCTTGTTCAGGTTCCTCATCGATCAGTTATATGCCTGTTGGTTTAAGCAAAGGAGGCCAATATGTTTGTTTGAAGCAGCTCGCTCAACAACTTGGCTTAAACTTTTTCTCCTTATCTGTTTCTTAGTTCCTTTTGGAATATAAAACGGTCTTCATTATTTCATTTTCAGGGATTGTTGCTGGAGCTTTATTTATGGCTGGTCTGGCCTTTGTTTGTTACTGTCTCAGAAAACGCTCAAACCCTTTGAGAAACCGACTGAGTGCAAAGCGTCTTCTAAGTGAAGCTGCTGGGAACTCGAGTATTCCATTTTTGACATACAAGGAAATTGAACGAGCAACAAATGGCTTTTCTGAGAAACAAAGGTTGGGAAATGGAGCTTATGGCACAGTTTATGCAGGAAAACTCCACAATGATGACTGGGTTGCCATAAAGAAGATCAGACATAGAGATATGGAAAGCATTGATCAAGTTATGAATGAAATTAAGCTTCTTTCTTCTGTCAGCCATCCTAACTTGGTCCGTCTCTTGGGGTGTTGCATAGAAGAGGGTGAACCGATCCTTGTATACGAGTTTATGCCAAATGGAACTCTTTGTCAACATTTACAGAGAGAGAGGGGTCAAGGACTTCCTTGGACGATAAGACTCACCATTGCTACTGAAACAGCGAACGCTATTGCTTATCTCCATTCCGTTATCAATCCACCTATTTACCACAGAGACATCAAATCAAGCAACATTCTCTTGGATTACGACTACAGGTCCAAGGTAGCTGATTTTGGCCTGTCAAGGTTTGGCTTGATTGAGTCATCCCACATCTCTACAGCCCCACAGGGAACTCCAGGTTATCTTGATCCTCAATACCATCAGTGCTTCCATCTGTCTGACAAGAGTGATGTTTACAGTTTCGGGGTTGTTCTTGTTGAGATAATAACTGCACTGAAAGTGGTGGATTTTTCTCGTCCTCACAGTGAGGTGAATTTGGCTGCACTTGCAGTAGATAGGATTAAAAGAGGTTGTATGGATGAGATAATTGATCCCCAGCTTGAGCCACACAGGGATGCTTGGACATTGTCGTCTATTCATAGTGTTGCAGAACTTGCGTTTAGATGCCTTGCTTTCCATCGGGATATGAGGCCCACGATGATGGAAGTGGCAGAAGAGCTAGAACACATTAGGCTAAGTTCATGGGTGCCAGATATGTGCATGGCCTCTCCGATTGCTTCATCTTGTTCATCGTCAGATGACGAGAACGAGAAGTCAGTAAGTGTTGCCTCAAGTAAGAAGGAAGGGGTAAGCAGCCGAAAAGTTCTTGTTCCTCCTAGATCACCTGATTATTTGACTTCATTGGAGGAGATTAAGGATAGCTCCCCAGTTTCTGTGCAGGATCCGTGGTTAAGTGAACAGAGCTCGCCTTCAACAAACAGCTTACTGGGTAATGTAGTTCAGTGACAATGTAATAGTCTAAGGTTGCAGGGGACTTTGTTTTTCATTTCTGTGAATACTAGGTTACCTATACATCTCTTACAGATTTATATATGATTATGTGCCAGCTTACTGCCTCCTTACAAATTTTTGCTTATGATATGTTGATAGCAGATAATTTTCAAGCAAACAGATTTTATAACTTAATGGCTTTCCGTATTACTGATTCAATTTTCATCAGAAATGCTAGGCTATTAATTGCTCGTGGCCTTGTAATTCGTTAGGAAGTAACAGTTAATCGACTTCCACTAAATCTATACAGGGAACATCATAATCATAAGTTAAGATTTTCTGATTAATTTTATCATGTCTAATCATGTTCAATGCTCAAAATAACATTATTTTGACCATTAGATTGGACAAAGTTAGACAGAGTTGACTATGATAAAATTAGGCAAAGGATCCGAATTGCAAAATCATTCGTGATCAGCTGTGGGTTATGGATACGATTTTGTTTAGCTCTAAAGCTGGGACTGGGAGTGATTTAATTAAGCTTTCTGGGGAATACCACATACGTACGGATAGTTTCGAGTAATTGTTGATGGAAAGTGAAGCGGCTGGGTGGTAAAACTTTTTCCAAGTCGCCTTGGGATGGGTAGAGAGTCAAATATAAATTTTCAAGACAGTAACTTTAAAGATTCGAATTTATTTTTCTTTTTAATAAATTTGTTCAGCCAACATTTAAGAAGTTTTCTTTTCTCCTTATTGTTCTTTTCCTTTCAAATTTTCTTTAAAATATATTATCTTGTTCTTTATATTTACATGTCTACTCTTCTTTAATCTCATTTTGTTTTATGGATTTCTATTGATCTATATTTTTATGAATTCTACTTTTGTCACAACTTATTATCTTTCTCTAATTTAGACCAAGTATAATGTTGCTTACATTTAAAAAGTTTTGTTTTCTGTTTTTAGTTATTAAATAAAAACAAAAACCTGTTTAGTTATTAATGTGAATGTAGTTATATTTTTGTTACTGATGATAATTATATATTAAATAAAACTTAAAGAAAAATTATTTTTAAATAATTTAATTCATTTTAATTTCTTATATAATATTTATTAATAAATTATCAATAAATTGTTTTCTTTTATTAAATAAATAATTTAAAAGTTAAATTTTAATTATAAATTAATATTTATTTCAAATATATTTTAATCATTAAATGAACTTTTATTTTAAATTTATATTTTTGAAGATATTTTAAATTTAATTGTATGTATTAATAATTATTAAGATAAATTTAATTACAAAAATTAAATAAAGTATTAAAATTAAATTTTATTAATTAAATATTTAATATTAAATTAATTATTTATAATCCTTATTAATAATGAATATATTAAATAATTTAAAATATATATTTAGTTGATAGTAAATCAAATTATGAAAAAAAAAACAAAAATCACTTTTTTTGGTGTTTATAAATTTTGAAAATTAAAAGAAACCAAAACCAAAAACACAAACACAAACAAACGATTTTTTTTACTAAATTTTAAAAAAAACATAAAACATAAATAGAAACAAATAGGCCTTTTACTTTTTGAAATTGTTCTTAAGGTATTCTTCAAAGATAGCATAAGTCTAATTTCTTTTCTCCAAGTCATTGGGTTCTTGATCATATCAAAAGCATCTTTCATGTTGAAATCTCTACATTTTAAGAATTTTAATAAGATCACTTCATTTTTTCTAGATGGAAACTTCCTCAAGTAGCAGCAAAAGATCGACAGAAACAACTTTCTCTTCCTTGGCCTCCTTAGATTCTTTTGATGACCACTCCTCAGTAGCTATCAAAGCTAATGACACAATTAATATTGCATCCTTATTGAACTCAGCTATCTTGGTTTTGTCTTTGTCCACTTACATTACCATCTCCACCACTTCCTCAACCACCACTCCCACTACAGTAAGAATTTAAAATTGCAAATAACTTAATACGATCAAAACATACTTGTATCACTGGTCAATCAAACAATTATCACTTATGAAAAAATTTTTGATCCATAAAATAAGAGACTTGCATAATTCCTTTTATTCTTATTCTCTTATTATAAAATTTTCTTCTTATCTAATTCTTATCTTTTTAGTAAATCATATCTTATATATGATTTTCCTAATAGTTGTGATTATTAACTTATTATATGTACTTATCCATTATTTCCCACTCAAATAATTAAGTTAATTAACAAGTAGAAGGAATTCTACAAGTCTCTTATCTTATGGATCAAAATAAAATTTCATAAGTGATTATTGTTTGATTGATCAATGTAATTAACCAAAAAGATAATGATCATGTAGTTCTTATACTTGTCTAATATCTTATGTGACTAGCATAATACGAGAGCATATTGTTATACATTTGTTATTAATATATGACTTATCAAATAGTGAATCGATCTTGAAATAGATTTAGTATGATATATCCGAAATCATTTATTACATCAATCATAATCGCATTCTTATTATATACATATTTTGTATTTGTATTACCTTCAACATAAAAGGTTGGCCCTTATGAATACATTTTGATGCAAACTCGAATTTTAAATGATCTTTCTTACTTCTATATCATTTGAATTAAATAACTTGCTTTTCTAAAATGTCCTATTATATCGAATCATTGATGATTTTCTATTAACACTGTAATATATCAAACATTAATTCAATTTTTAAATTCAAACCTAAGTGAACAGAGTATTTTTATTTGGTGTTCACATGGCCTAAAAGGATCCTCATAAAATATACGTTGAGAATATAACTTATATTATCCCTATTAATGGAAAATAAACATATGTTATGATTCATATGTTATATTATTGATTTTATTTTATTAAAGTGTATGTTTTTCCTTAAATATTGTATATATGATAGTTTAGGAATACCTAATGCCCAACTTGAATTCACTTGTTTATTCATTCTATCCACCTTTCACAATTTAAATTTGGCATATTAATGTAGATTAGGAAAATATATCATTTCTTTAAGTTATATTATTCTTAGTAGCCCCTTACGCCTTTAAATATACTTTACATCAACATTAGTACTTAAAGCCTCTAGCTCTTTTTTTTTAATCACCTAGATAAAATGCTTAAAACTTATTTCATCTTCATTCATACAAAGTAATGAAGGCAACCACCTTTATAGCAAGGCATTTCTTATATATCTAACGTACTTCTTATATCTAAAATTGAATGTTCAATACTAATTTTAACATTCATTCTGGAACTAAAAACTCAATTCAAGATCAAGCAATCTAATATTTTTAGAAATAAAATTTTATTTAGAATCCATTTTAGAAAATGTTTAATTCTCAATTAAATATATATCGCAAGAATTATTCGATGACAATCAAACTATCATAACTGATAACAAGTATTATGAATAGTTACGAGACATATTGATTTCTCTTTGTGTCACCACGTCTTTGACATAGTTACTTAATATCTATGTGTTTTTTATATTGATATTCTCTAGTATTGTATTTCAATGCATTTGTTCATACACAACATAGTGTGCATGAGACTACTGATTGCTTCAAAATAAAAAAGAACTATCTTTATCTCTGATTCTTCTTGTAGCATTCGTGGATACTACATATTGCTTAGGTGCTCAACTTTTAGCAATTGACATCACAAAAGGTTTACAATCTTGCATACAAAAATGTTCAAGTATATATATAATAAAGCTCTTGTTAAGTGATGGTGATCTTAACCACAAAGATATATTCAACCTTAACCATATTTTTAATTTTAATCATAGTTAATAACCACTTTTTCCGCTTAACGAACTACTTATTGTCACTAGTTATTAACAATATCATCTACATAAAATAATATAATTATATATTTATTATTGGATCTTTTAATATATACTTAGTGGTGTTTGTCCATCATACTAAAATCATATGAAATGATTACAGTATAAAATTAAATACACCACTTACTTCACGACTGCATTAGACTACATATTGACTTTAACAAATATGAGCATGTATTATTATTATTGGCCCTTCTAAATGAAATCTAGTGGCTATATTATATAGATTTTTACATCTAGTTCTTTATTTAAGAATAAATTCCTCACACTAGTTTGATGTATATTAAGATCCATTCCACCCACCAAGGCTAGAATTAGTCAAACTAATTCAACCTCGTAACAAATGAGAATCTCTTCTTATAATCAATCTCTTCCATTGTTAGTATCCTTTTGCCACTAGACATGTTTTTAAAGCTACCATCAATCTTTTACTTAGCATTTGAAAAACTCTTTTTTTTTCTTGATGATTTCATGTCCTTTTGAAAGATTAGTCAAATCTGATACATAGATCAACCTTATTAAAATTAATTCTTTTTATATTGTTATAACGTATTCATCCTTAACAAGACTAGCGAAAAAGCCTTTTCATATTCCTCAGCTTATTATTTTCATTTGGAACTAACATAAAGGTTTTTTCCCTTCAACTTTAAAACATCGCATGAGGATTAATCCACTCACAATATGGGTATAATGAAATTTTCATGCACGAATATCTCTATATTCATACTATTTCTAGTTAAATTAGACAGTGGGAGCGAACTCCTACTGAGTTGCAATTGTCATTGATCAGAAAGCAATTCATCATCTCTTAAATTACGCCTACTTGGATTTATACCATTCAATTGGTCTTATCTTGTAGGATCATTTTAATCCAATCTCTTACATAGAGATAGGCTTTGACTTATCTTTTCTTGCTTTAGAAAATCATTCTCTACAATTGTGATTTTATGTGATGTAAATTAAATTATTTTTTATTACCTTGTTCCCCTTTGAACACATATCCTTTAAAATGCTTAAAATATCTTTTAAAGCCGCTCTTCTTACCTTTTGGATGTAAATTCTTATACTTATGAGAGGGACCATGAATATAGGTAACAAACAAATTCTTAAGAAATTAGATATAGTAAATTAATTCTTTTACTTGTCCATATCTTGCGTTTTAAAACATCATTTAATAGGCTCCCTATCAAGTACATATGTGATCATTAACGAAACATCACTCAAATAAGAGATGAGCAAATTTGCATTTTCCATTATAGACCTAATTATGAGAAGAGTTCTATTTCTCCGCTCTGCACCCCCATTTTCTTAATGGATTCATAGTAAGGTTATTGCTTATCTATTTAGTTTTTATCACATAGCCTTTTGAATTGATAAGATAAGTCTTCTTATACTCAATTGATTCTTAAAGTCCTTATCTACTTTATATAACTGATTCTCAACTAAATTCATATTATTTTTGCAGACAATATCATTCTTCAAATCTTAGTAAGTTAAATAAATATAACTATTCTACGTATAGCCATTGATAGATGTAATGAAATAAGTACTTTCATGTCATGCTCTCATATCCATTTGTCCATAAGTATCTTAATGAATTAATTACAATAGTTTAGCAACTCTTTTTCCATGTACAGTAGTTTTTGTATCATTTTTTAACTAGATAATATTCACAAATAGATTATTTTATGTAGGTCTTTAAAAAGATATGTTAACCAAACATGTTGTTCAATTTTATCAAATATGAACAAGATAAAATCACATTCTTAGATAACGATTTTCTAAAGCAAGAAAAGATAATTCAAAACTTATTTCTATATAGAGATTGGATTAAAATGATCTTGTAAGATAAAACCAATTGAATGATATTCATCCACGTAGGCACAATTTAGGAGATGATGAATTAGTTTCTAATCAATAACAATTGAAACTCGGTGGGCTCTCTACCACTATCTAGTTCAAGTAGGCGTAATATAAATATAGAGAGATTCGTTTATGAAAATTTCATTATGTTATTCATTCTCTAATTTTATTTGTTTAATAAACAACATCTAATACCATAAAATCATCCAACACAAAAATTAACCATTTGAGTACTCCAAATTGTGCAAGAAAAAAAAGAGACTAAGAGAGTCATATAAGATTTAATAATTATGTTATATATATATATAGATGAAATCTTTTACTTTTCTAGTTAGAGGACAAAATTTTAGGGCTAACATGAGATCCACTTTATGTCTTGCCACTTTGGGTAAATATCTAATATGCTCACCCATTGGAGAAGTAATTTTTGGAGGAGAAACTATGCATTTTTGGGATTTGTGTGCTCCTTGGTTTGTTTAATAAACAACATCTAATACCATAAAATCACCCAATATAAAATCATGAATATTATAATTCTAAGAAAACTATCCTTTCCACTACTATGGAAATTAATCAAATAAAAGGCTAATTAAAACATGACATAACCAAGATTTGCTTTCCCATTTTAATTTGCCTTAGTCCTTCTTGGATCTTAAGAATGAAGGAAAGTTTTCTTTCCACATTTTACGTAGACTCACTATAATGCTTCCTCTTTTTAGTTTTTAACTCCTTCTATGCATAAATTAGCCGTCTATACCTTAATACATGGCTTAAAAGTCTTAAAATGCTTATTACATATGATATTGATATTCTTATTTCAAGTTAACTGCATTTCCATATACTCCCAATTTAGAGGCTGAGAATGTGTAACAACTTACACTAGCTACATATAAGATAATATATGGCTATCATCCCTTAATTTAATGTGTTTGATATTGGCTTCACATGCCTGTACATTAAATGCTCCCATCTCATATGTTCATTTATGATTTATTTATTAGTTATTACATATATATGTGTGTGTGTGTGTGTGTGTGTGTGTGTGTGTGTGTGTGTCAAATATAATAGTAAATAATCATAATATGGTCAAGAAGGCGCTACTATAACGTATTAGCACCATGAATCATATGTCTTTAGCATGATCATACCTTTGAACTCTAACATAACATCATCATATATGATGTATAAGCTAAAGAGTTCTTCTTTTACATGAGTCATATGCCTCATAGTTTTTCTATGTTGAGTCATAGTGTCTTTCTTGACACCATAATGATTTCATGTAACAAGACAAGAGCCTTTTACGGTTCTAATATATATTGGATTTTCATACTTATAGATTTCTAAATTATCATCATTAACAATTTCACCTATAGTGAATCCTATAACATAATTCTCAGATATAGTAGTTATTTTCCTCAAACATATAGTTTTGTCATCAACACATTTACTATGTCATTGTTGTCATTTTAATTTATTATAATGCAGTCCTCTAAATTGAAACTTTCATTGTTTTCTCAATTACCTATGGACTCAAAAGATTACTAAGTTTCCAATCATCATCCATATAATAATTTATCAGTAATTAATCATTCCATTTAGATTATGTGTTTACAAATATCTCAAGTATGATATGTATAAGATATACATATAAAATAATCAAAACTAAAATAATAATGCATTTCAATAAACAAATATTGTTTACAAATTAAATGTTATAACAATGTTTGCTATAAATAACTAATGCTACGTAAGTATCATTAAACATCAAATAAAAATTGACAAATACTTTTTAAATAAAAACTATAAAATTTGATGAACCTATAAGGAATTGAGTCAATTAGCTCTTTAAATGAGTGAGTAAAGTTTATATCAGCTATACATGAATAGGGCATTAAACTTAAGACGTTTAGACACTTCTCTTATACTATGCTCTTTTAAGAAGGTTTGCACTACCTAACTATGTGTGAATGTAATCTGATGGAGCATTTTACACCTTGGTCAATAAACCTACTTGTTAGGGCATAACCATTTTGCAAAGTACTTCATATTTGCTCAGGGGAGTGGTGAAACACTGATAACCAACAAATTAAGGTGAGACATTGTATCATATTATTCACCAATATAACATCAAGTCTTTCCTAGGCACTATATGACATAGATTCAATTATTCCTTGATAAAATTCACATGATTTTGTTATGCTGGAGTTTAAATTGAAGTTGGAGTTCTCACTGCAACTATTTCCTGAAACAAATTCAAGGAAAAATGCAATTCAACATTTTTTAATAATAAATTGAAATTCAAATTAGGCTTATATTTACTTAAGGCAACTAGATAAAATATGGATAAGTAATTTAGGAATCTATAATAGAGAACAAATCTTTAAACATTTATAAAAAGAATCTATAATAGAGAACAAATCATAGAAATTGGTTACAAATAGATCTACATCAAGTTTATAGAAGATGTAACATGTAGACAAGTGGTGAATAGTTATGTCTTTAATATCACAAGTTAAAGGTTCAAGTCTCTAAAATAACAAAGTTTCTGATTGACCTTAATCAAGGTTTTGTATGTGCTCCAATAAGCTTATGGAGTTGGCACATACTTAGGCTGTCTTTTTAACCCATATGGCTCAACTTAAAATTTTTTAAATTTAGTAATTAGTAATTTTTAATTTAAAAATAATTGCTAATAAGTTTATTATAGGAATAAGCTAAAGAAAGTTTATTCTACACTTAAAATGAGTTAACATATTCGTTTATATAAACAAAAATAATTATAGTCTTAGTTTTTACTTAAACCATTATCCAAACACTATCTTTTTCTTCCTTGAAAACTCTAGCCATACCTTTAAAAAATAAAACAACTAAAACTATGTAGTCGTAACTCCTCTTCTTTTCGCACTACCTGGCCACTTTGGTGTTCACTAGTGACAACTCATCACCAATAACTCATCCATAGATGTGCCACCAATCCCTACTAATTGTTACAAATAGTGAAGAGTGAAGGAGCAATGGTTAAACTACCATCACCACCAATCATTATGTTGTCCTGACAACTTCTCCACTTGCATAGCCTACCACTTGCCACATGTTTGAAAAACCATATCTGACATAGACCACCACTATCGATGTTTCACCTTGTGGCCAGATTTAGATTCTTTTTACACTAAGCAATTTCAGTGGTTTAAACATAAATGTCTTTTTTTTTCACCACTATCATTTTTGCAAATATAAAATGAGCGTTTACTTAAACCATGGTGGCTTATTCAGATGAAATAATTTGAAAAGGGCTGACCAAGAAGATGGTTCTCTATGAAGGTTGCATAGAGAAAAATAATGAGTAGCCAAGAAAGCCAAACAAAAGATAAATGTGGTAGAAACATAAGTCTCATTTAGGATGTAGAAGTCAATAAGAAAATATACTAGAATTGTTCAAATTATGTTCTTCTAAGATCATTCTTCTAACAACTAGTCCCAATATGGACGCGGTTGTCCTTTGAAAAAATATATACTAACAAACAAACTAAGACAAATAAAAAATGTATGTTATTGTGTCCTTTGAAGTGAATTCTTCACAAATTGTACATAATTATTTATCAGCAAATTTTTATCAATTATTTTTACAGTCAAACATCATTATCATCAAATACAATCAATCAAGATTTGCTTTGATGCCAATGTAAGAAATTAAAATTGCATATATTGAAATAGGATCAAAACATACTTTTATCATTGATCAATCAAGCAAAAATTATTACTAATTTATCCTTTAATCTATAGGATAAGAGATTTTTAGATTCCTTTTAACTGCATTTCTCTCTTTTTAATAAATCATATCTTACATATAATTCTTTTAATGGTTGCAACGTTTAATATTATTAACTTATTATGTGTATTTACCATTAGTCACCATCATCAATTAGGGTAATTTGCAACATTTGAACTTTGAATACAAAGGAAGAGTCAAAATTAAGGGTTTTCTTATTCATGAATAGGCGCGTTAAGGAGAAGAATAATTGGTTGAGTGATGAAAGAGGTTTAAAAGAAACCACAAAAAAGAATGCATCATTATTTAATTTTTATTTTTAAAAATAAGAAATCAAAATATTTAGAATCAAGCATATTTCATTAATATGTTTTTGTTTTGACAATCACATCAAAAACAATAAAACAACAAACAAGTCCTTAATATATATTAAGAAAAAATAAACATCTTAAGTGTTTAAGTTGTTACGTACTCTCCGTGGTTTCAACTTCCCCGCTTGCTCCTTCAGCTGTGTTTATTCTTTGTCTCGAGTTGAATTGAATTAGTAGATCATTTTTCAATTTGACAAAAATAGTATTAAAAAATGGCTCGAACTACCGTGTGCAATTTAGTCCAATTATCAACAATACATAAATAGTAAATCACCTTAGCAGAAACAACTTCCTTAGTTGGGTTGATATGATGATCATAGAATTAGATTGCTACTCACCGATTATTTTTATTTTAAGTAGGATTACGAATGCACAACTTTCTTGTGATTTGGTTATGATACATTTAATTTGGAAAAGATTTTAGCGTTATAGGACTATAGCTTAATTTATGACATAACCAAGAATTTAAACCTAATTAGTTTACTTTTACATTAATCAAAATTAATTATATATTTTATATTCAATTAAAATATTAAATGATAAAAATTAAATTATTAGTTATAATATTGTATTAATAAGTTAAATTAAATTATTTTGATATTCATAATATTTGACGATCATAATATATTTCAATTTTGATATATAATTATATATTCTTTAATATTCTTTATTTGGTCTTTGAAATTTTTAAAATTAAATTTAACTTAATTCTCATTGGTTTTGTCTCTTTAATTATTTTATATCTGATTCATTAAATCTCTAACATGTTGACAATAATTTTAAATTATAAGTCTAATTTATAATTAGAGTCAAATAAATTAAGACTTATAAAACCTAATTATAATTATTTTATATTTTTAATTTTAATCATACAATTAAAATTAAAATTAGGATTTACTTTTTTTCTTTTTGGAACAAAGTGAATAAAAATCCATTGCTCAAAAAAGAGTTGCAGAATAGTTACACCCGAGCATACCCAGGGAAAACAACTAGCAATCATTAACGAATTGAAACGTTTTTAATTTTTAATTATTTTTGTTAATTTCTCAACAAGCTCGCGTGGCTGTTAAGTTCTTGCAGACGTGAAGAGGGAGTGTCTTTCAAGCCATGGGTGTGATGTAAATGAGTAAGAAAGCGACAGGCAGTTCTCATGATACTAAGTTACTTAGTCATCATGTTTTCTTTTTCGGCTAGGAGTACAACAATGATTTTATGATCATTATGTTGCCTTGTCTGAAGATTCGCCTTCTAACTTCTAAAGCATTCTTTAACATCGTTCAAGACAAAGGCACGAGCTTTAACAGCTTTTGTTTTGAGTGGCGTAAGTTTGTGACTTGACATGTTTCCAAAGCTTACAACTAAGCACGCTTGTAAATTGGTCATTGGAAATCGGCAGCATCGAGGCTCCTAGTTTTATTCCTTGTTGTTGCCAAAAAGAAAAGATAGAAAGTGATGAATTCAAGAAAATTGTTCCATTTCGAATTGGCAATTGCGACATTGTTAGATAGAATCGAAGTAGAAGAACTGCTATAAATCTGACTCAAGGTGGTGGTGAAGGACCATAGCAGGGAAGCACAAAACAAGTATCATCCCAAGTCGCATAACACAACCATGTGTTTTAAGGTTGATTGCAGCCGATGTGGGAAGTATTCGTGGGGGGGTTGTGGCAAGCACTTGAGCGCCGTCTATGCCAGCATTGAGAAGGGCAAACATTGCATGTGCCAATCATGGCCTGGTGTTGTCATGCCGGTCCAGCTGATAACTACTGACCAACCACCACTGGAGGCTTCCTCAGCTTCAACCACAATTACAGGTATATCTGCAATGGGTTCTTAAATTATCCATAGAATTTCTTTAAATATTTGTAGTTCTTGATTTGATTATCTTGATAGGTACATATTTTGTCAGAGGTACTTCTTTATTGCTTTCATTAGTGTGTGGATTGTTGTGTTACGTGGGTATGTTAGTTGTCACGTAAGGTTTTAATTATAAGAAGATGCCTTTAAGTTATCGCTTAAACTAATTCCTTTTATGTGTCTTGTAGTTGTTAATGCAGTTGTTGCAGTCCTTTTCAATTTTGCATAATTGCTCTAAGGAAAAAAAGAAGAAAGAATACGACATGCATAGAGATAGATTTGTCTTGCTTATATGAATGTAAAAAACAACTTGCGGGATTTGATGTGTAAGGATTCGTATTTTTAAAAAAATTAAAATATAAATAATATATTTTAATTAAATCTAGGTCTCAACAACCCTACCCGAGATTTCAAATGAACCGCCTATTAAAAATATCTTAATCTAGATATATAGGTTAGCGCCATCTTTTTTACGAGATTGTTTTCCTGCAGGCAGGGCACCCACAAGTCTTAAGACGGACAGTACCATCTATTCCTAACCTGAAATCTTGTCGGGGCTTCGTAAACTTGGAATAAACGCCGGAACATAATTGATTAGCCATTTTGTGAATTTCTGTGGAGGTGGCGGGAACTATGTTCAATGTAATGTTGACCCAAGTTGCCATCTTTATCATCATTTTCTTTTCGTCTTCTAATTCCCTCATATCCTTCTTTCCCTTTTGTTTATTATAAATAAATAGAGAAGCATAGTCTGTTCTCTTGATATGGGTGGTTCTCATCTTGTGTTTTGGCATTCTTTTGGATGGTAATGTCATGGATAATGCGAGTGGGGTGTTCTTAAAGGAACAAAAGAAGAGTCTGACCATGACGTCTGATCAAATCTTTTTGGCTGTTTTGTTTCGGCTTTTGTTGTTCTGTTCACTGAGGCCCAGAAATAGCAAATACCCACGAACAAGAAACAAGGTGCTTCTGCCCCCACATGATATGAGCTAAGCAATGCTTCCCTTTCCCTTGGTGCATTTTGTCTGATGATTTGTCACTAGGCCATGTGAATATGCTGAAATCAAAGCAAGTGTTCCATTTGTCCCAAAACGTAATGACTTCCCCTGCTTTTCATGCATCATTCAGGAACAATATTTACAATCGCTGCTTTTGACCACTAGTCCTGTCTTTTGTCTGAAAACAAATGCATGTAATTGACTGATTTCATAATCATGACCTACGACTAAGAATGATTTTTTCAAGTAATTGATATTTTGAATTTAAATCGTATGAATTTTATAAGATTATCAAAAAGTTGAATCTTGTCAATCTGATTTTCTATACTGTTTTTCAGATTATGCTTGAAGTAAAGTGGTTAGCATGTCATATAGATTATTTAATAAATTGCTAGTTATAAAAAAAGTAATTATCCTTAAATGACTCTGCTAATCGAAATTTACTCTTTCTTTCCCCCTTTCTTGGTTACCTGCCTATCTTGTGTAGCAGCTACGATCACATACCATTCTTGTCTCCTCATTAATAAAGGCATAAATGTTAGGCAAGAATGGCAGATAAGTTGGCATAAATGAAAGGAGGGACCAAAGTATTTGACCGAGGGAAACTAATGAAGAATCCTTTGGTATATTGTTCTCATCTCCATTTGTTCCGACATCATATATTACGTTTAACATAAACTAAGCAAACAGGTAATGGGGATTTAATGTTATAGATATCCAGCTAAGAGGCATTTAAGTTTGAGGCCAACTACATGAATTTAACATTTATTGGTTTCGTAATCTTTATAAAGTTAAAAGATAATAATAGGCTTCCTATTATGAAGATGGAGAGGGCGATCGTTCAGCATATTAATGAATTTACATTATTTTTAATCCACGATTAAATATTATTCTATTTTTCCTTGTGCCGATCACCAACTTGTCCCTGATAAAACTTTAAAATTATACAAATTCTAGATTACTAAACATTGGCGAATTCACTAGACACCACACCAGACACCACCCTTCAGAAATTTCAAGAAAAAGGAAAAAAATTTCATGAGTTACGCAGAAAAAGTATGAAAGAAAGAGAAAAAGTTGCAAGAATATTTTTTCTAGTTTTTATTGTTTCCATCCATGGATGGAGAGTTTGGTTTGGTGCTTTTTAAGGTAGGGGTTCTTAGGTGAGAACTTGCTTTCTAGTGTCCGCTGCTACAGAGAGAGAGAGAGAGAGACAGGGCTGGAGTAGTTGGGATCCTGATCCGATTGGAGAAGAAAGTAGAAGAAATTTTGGTAAAAGAAACGATGATAAGTTGATCTCTCTCCGACCTTTTTTCAATGCCTGTTTAAGCTTTTTATCTTATCCAGTTTTGGACTGACGACTCTCAAGCTTCACAATACTTGGGTTCAATTTCTACTTTCAATACCAACCACATTTCCTTCCATTCACATGAATCTAGCTTAGTGTTCAGTCCAGTAAAGCATCGAAAATGGTAGATGAAAAACCCAGCTCCAAGGGACAAGCTTGGTATGATTCTACACCATATCATCAATCTAATTGTTTTCTCAAAACAGAAATGAAATATTTTTATGTTTATGGTTCTTGCAGGTTTTGTGCCACAGGATTGCCAAGCGACATTGTATTGGAAGTCGAAGACATGAGCTTACATCTTCACAAGGTTAATCCTCTGTCTGCTCACTGTTTCGTTTCCCTTTGGCTTATTTTCCCAACAGACCAAACACCAACAGTATGTTCTTTTTATTTTTGTTTCCGTTGGCTGTATGTTTCAGTTCCCTTTAATGTCCAAAAGTCGAAAGCTTCATCAGTTAATAACCCAACAAGAGACAAATCCCGGCCCCGAAGCCACTACAGTCCAAGAAGGGCAGTCCGACGAGATTGAGGAAGTCCAATGTCAGATTTCGCTGCCGGCATTTCCGGGTGGCTCGGAGACGATGGAGATGGTAGCCAAGTTCTGCTATGGCGCAAAATTCGAGCTCGCCTCCTCCAACGTTGTACCTCTCCGCTGCGCCGGGGAGTTTCTGGAGATGACGGAGGAGTACTCCGAAGACAACCTCATCTCCAAAACGGATCGTTTCCTTTCTCAAACAGTTTTCAAGAGCCTCAAAGAATCTGTTAAGGCCTTGAAGTCGTGTGAACCAGTAATGCCACTTGCAGAAACCCTAGGCATTCCTCAGAGATGCATTGACTCGATTACATCCAGAGCCTACTCCTCCGATCCTGCCGCTCTGTTTGGCTGGCCGGTCGGTGACGGAACTAACAGGATCGAATCGGCGGTTCGTAGAAAAGGTACCACAAATCCCGAGTCTTGGCTCGACGATGTTGCCGGATTGAGCTTGCCGTTGTTTAGTGGTTTGATTCTATCCATGAGATCGCAAGATCTCAGTCCTGAGATAATCGAGAGCTGCTTAATGCATTATGCCAAGAAGCACATTCCTGGCCTTTCAAGATCTAACCGCAAGCTTTCTTCTTCTTCAACAACTTCAACTTCCGAGACTCAGCAGAGGGAAGAGTTGGAGACTCTCGTTTCGAATCTGCCAATGCAAAAGAGCTCCAGATCTTCAACACAAACAACAACGTTTTTGTTTGGCTTACTGAGAAGCGCCAACATACTAAATGCATCTGAACGATGCCGTTCCACCTTGGAAAAGAAGATCGGCCTCCAACTAGAGCAAGCCACGCTCGACGATCTGCTCATCCCTAGCTACTCGTATCTCAACGAGACTCTATATGACGTCGCTTGCTTTGAGAGAATTTTGGCCAACTTCTCGGAAGCTCTAGAAAAGACCGGAATCGAAGGTCAAGACGGGGTTAGTTCACCTACATTAATGCTCGTCGGGAAACTACTGGACGGTTATCTCGCGGAGATCGCCTCCGACGCGAACCTAAAGCCTGATCGACTTTACAACCTAGCCGTCTCGTTGCCGGAGCAAGCTAGACTCTTCGACGATGGTCTCTACCGCGCTGTCGACGTCTATCTCAAGGCGCATCCGTGGATACCGGAGGCGGAGAGAGAGAAAATATGCGGAGTATTGGACTGCCAGAAGCTGACGCTGGAGGCGTGCACACACGCCGCGCAAAATGAGAGGCTGCCGCTGCGAGCAGTGGTTCAGGTGCTTTTCTTCGAGCAGTTACAGCTTCGGCGAGCAATCGCTGGGACGCTGATGACGGCGGCAAGACCGTCTCGCGCGCAGCAGGATGAGGAGGAGAATCAAGTGAATAACGTGACGTGGAGAGCAGCGGCGAGAGAGAATCAGGTGCTGCGTCTGGACATGGATAGCATGAGGACGCGCGTGAATCAGCTAGAGAGAGAGTGTTCGAGTATGAAGAAAGCAATAGAGAAGATCGATAAGGAAGGGGCACGTGGCTGGATGGGGTCATTGAATAAACGGTTAGGATGTAAGTTCAACTCCCGAGTGTGCGATTCTCATGACCACGTGGTCATCAACGGAAGGAAATCAAGACACCGTCATCACCAAGAATAGGCGTACCCGTACCGCAGCACAACCCAAAGCAACCCAAACGGTACACTATACTACATCCGTGTAGAGGTCTCCATGATTTTATATTGCTATGCACGTGTAAGATATTGCCATGTGGTGGTCCAAAACTAAAGAAAAGATAGTGATGATCTGGGCACAGCTTTTAAGATGGGTGAGTAGGTAGTGTATCATTTATTTCAATAAAGTTAGTGCGCGAGTTTGAAGGAACTCACTCAAGAAGTGAGGTGTTGGTTGCAGGCGGAGTTGTCACTGTTTAACACTGTTTTTGTATGGATGTTGTCGTCTCCTTTGATTGGTTTCTTGTGATTCATAACTCCCATGGTAAACAGGAGAAATGGCCTAACCTAACGTCTGAGTGCGATCTTTGGTGCTTTCTCTTAGAAGCATTGGTATATTTTACAGAATATATAACCTGTTACTATTATTCTATACTTATTCTATTTTATGAGCATTTATTTATCTAATAAATAGGACCTATAAAAATTAAATGGATAGATACTTTGTTGATGCAGAGAGCTTTTGTGAATTTAAGAACTAATTGCACTAGTAAAAAAGGGAGAACTATTATTTTATTGAAAATAAACAACTTCGGCTATTAAATAACCTTACATCAGACCAGAAACGTGAAATAGGAACCCACAATTGCACAACATCTAAAATTGTGGTAAGTAACTAAGTTAAAACTGAAAAGCAACTTGTTCCTCAAGAATATGAGAGTTATCTGAACGTTCAAAAATAAACTCTGGAATAAAGGAATCCTAACAACTAGACTTCCGATTACTTCAATATCCTCCCTTAAATTGAATATATATTCAATTTATTCTAGGTTTTTAAAAACTCCCATTGTTTTACGCACCTTTAGAAAAGCATCAAACTTCAACGACTTAGTCATAGTATTTGCAATTTGTTCTTGTATAGAACACTGCTTTAGCTCCACTACTCCATCATTGATCATATTTCGAAGAAAATGAAAACGAATGTTTGTGTTTGCTCTAACAGTGCATTACTGGATTCTTCGAGAGTTTGATGGTTGAAATATTGACACAGTACACCGCTGTAGAATCATACTACACATGACTTAAACTGTTCAAAATTCTCCTTAACCAAACAACTTAAAACGCATTTGATGCTGCAACGATAAACTCAACCTCGGTGGTAGAAAGAGTAACCACTGACTGTTTCTTTGATGACTATGATACTACACTTGAATTCAATATATATATATAGCCTGATGTACTTTTTCTATCATACTAACCTCCAGCATAGTCACTGTTCATGTAACCAAATAGCTTTTCATTTCCTCTCTTCCTATAAAACACCCCAAAACTAGTTGTTCCCTTTACATACCTTAGAATTCTCTTTGCTGCTATTAAATGAGACTCAATAGGACGTACCATATACATGCTGATTAGACTTACAACAAACATCAAGTCAGGGCGTGTGGTTGTTAGATACATTAGGCTTCCAACCATTTGCTTGTATAGAGTACCATTGACACTCACTCCTTCTTCATCCTTTGTGAGTTTGAAACCAAGAGCCATTGGATTCTGCATCGAGTTACACTAACTCATATCGAATCTTTCAAGAAATTCTTGAGCATACTTTCGTTGGCTTATAAATATCCTGCCCTCCTTTTGCAACACTTCAATCCCTAGAAAGTATCTCATCCTTCCAAGGTCAGTCATGTCAAATTCAACCATCATAAACTTCTTAAATTGTTCAATCAACACTTCATCATTCCCAGTAAGAATAAGATCATCAGCATAGAAACAAACAACCAATATTTTACCTCCATTTTTTGTTTTAGTCATCAAGGTGTGTTCGTGGGGGCATTTGTTGAGTCCTTCTTTGATAAAATATGATTCCATGCGATTGTACCAAGCTCAAAGAGCTTGCTTGAGTCCATACAATGCTTTCTTAAGTCGATAGACCTTAGATTCTTCTCCCTTTTGTTCATAACCCAGAGGTTAATCAACAAACACTTCTTCATTAATTTCTCCATGTAGAAAGGCCAATTTGATTTGAAGATGATAAACTAACCAACTTTTCTATGCAGCGAGGGAAAGCATTAGACGAATTGTGTCCAATCGAGCCACCAGTGCAAAGACTTATGCAAAATCTTCTCCATATTGTTAGCTGTACCCCTTAGCAACTAGCTATGCTTTATTCTTGTCTACTTCCCCATGCTCATTAAGTTTTGTTTTAAATATACACTTCATTCCAATAGTCCTTCCTCCGTAAGGCATATTTGTTAGTTCCTATTGTTGGGCCTCAAATTTTTTTATTTAATTTTTATTTATTTATTCCTATTATTGATTTAATCGTTTTATTATTTTTAGAGTTGGGTTTCTAAATTTGCAAGTATGAATGGGGTAATGATGTAGAAGTTGGAATTCCAAATAAAGAGTTAGAATTAAGTTAGCTTGAAGGAGTAAAGTCATAAAAGACAAAAGAAGGGAAAAATTGGGAGAAC
>JAOSBN010000177.1:30582507-30598882 GCA_027563595.1 Erythroxylum suave | reverse complement strand
GTCCTTTGAAACTTCAGTTGTTGAGGGGACAAATTTTGAAGGATTTGGAAGTTTCCCAAATCTGTTCCAGAAGTTATAAGCGATGGGTCCTCCAGGCTGTTTCGACCTCCGAATGTTGGGTTTCGGAAACGGAGCCCAACACCTATGCCTCATTCCTTTTTGTTGCTTCAATTTCTTTATCCATCGCACGTCTCCATTTTTCACTTTTTATTGTCTCTTCATATGTCATTGAGTCACTATTAGTGAACAAAGATAGAACAACAAAATTCACACCTTTTTATTGGAGAGACCTTGACCACTCTCATGTTCCCTTATCCATGAAGGAGGTCTTCATGTTTGTCCTTCTGTAGGTGAGTCATCAATGTTTGAAGTGTCTCCTTTGGGAAAACTACTACTATCTGACCCATTTTCCTTTTATTCTTCAACTGCCTCAGACTAATCTTCATTGCTTTCCTTTTCTGTACTCGTTCTTCATCAAATTCCCATTCTAAATAAGCCAATATGGTTTGCTTATGGCCATCATCCCAACTCCACTCTTGGTCTTCTTCAAAGATCACATTTCTGCTAATAATTATCTTCTTTGAGATGGGATCAAACAGCCTATAAGCTTTAGATTCTTATCTCATCCTTAGAAATAAACATTTGAGATATTTGGCATCAAGCTTTACTCTCATATTGTTAGGTATATGAGCATGTGATATACAACCAAAAACTTTGAAATGCTCCACTAATGGTTTAAGTTTATTCCACGCCTCTTTAGGTGTCTTAATCTTTATGGAAAGTGTTGGACTTCTATTCAACACCTGCATGGTCCAATTCATAGCTTCAGGCCAAAAGGTTTTAGGGATTTGCTTCTTTGACAGCATACTTTGAACCATATTCATAATGGTCCAATTTTTCCTCTCGACAATAATATTTTGCTAGGGAGTGTATGCAACAGTCAATTGTCTGTGTATCCCATGCTCATTACAGAAGCTTGTGAACTCTTGTGATATGAACTCACCCTTTCGATCTATTCTCAGACCTTGAATGAATGCTTTAGTTTCTTTCTCCACCCTTGCTTTGTAAAGTTTGAAAGTAGCAAAGGCTTCCAAATGTTCTTTCAAAAAATAAACCCAAGTTTTTCTATTGAAATCATCAATATAGGTGATGAAATACCTTTTGTTGCTGTTTGAAATAGGATTTATTGGACCACATAAATCAACATGCACCAACTGAAGTCTTTTGGAAGCCCTCAAAATGCTTTCCTTTGGGAAGGGATCATGATGCTATCTTCCTACAAGACAGCCTTCACATATTCATTGAATACCTTTGAACTGTGGTAGCCCTTCTACCATCTTCTTTTGGTGGAGTACATTAAGTCCATTCTAGCTAAGGTGTTTGTATTGTTAATGCCATAGAGTGGCCTGATTTATGGTCAGAAAGGAGAAACACTTTGTCTCTCTCGGTGATAGGCAGT
The DNA here is from genome assembly GCA_027563595.1 of Erythroxylum suave. Lineage (NCBI taxonomy): Eukaryota > Viridiplantae > Streptophyta > Magnoliopsida > Malpighiales > Erythroxylaceae > Erythroxylum > Erythroxylum suave. The sequence continues at coordinate 30,597,423 of JAOSBN010000177.1, read as the reverse complement.
GAGTGAGCACAACGAACATTCTATTATAAGTTATCTCAGTCTCGATGATTAGACTTTTCTCGGGATGAAATATCTTACATTTCCTTTGTTGAATAAACACAGCGAGTCCCTTTTCTTACAATTGCCCAATACTTAACAAATTGTTCTTTAGTTCTGGTACAGAAAGAACACTTGTGATAATGTGTGAATGATTCCATTCACTTCAACAAAAAATGTGCCTTGGCCTTGTACACTAAGATTTGAATCATTTCCCATCTTTGCTAATTCTTTGAAATTGTTATCAAAGTTAATAAATATATCCCTCTTGCCATACATATGGTTGCTGCACTTAGAATCGAGGAACCAAATGTGCTCAATTTCAACTTCTTTGAGATTAATATACGCTAGCAATGACATCTCTTCTCTCATCTCTGTATAGTTTGCTTGTTGATTGTTTGCTTTATTTGGGCACTCCCACTGAAAATGCCCGAGCTCATGACAATTATAACACTCTAGGGTTGATTTATCAATCCTTAATCTTCCCCTTCATCTTCCTCTTCCACGATAGGTACTTCAACCTCCACCTCATCCTCCTTATTAGGCTCCTGAAGTGACTTATAGTGCTTATTCTTCCACTACAACATGGCGACTAATCCTTTGTTTATGCATTAAAAGACTACTTTGAAGTTCATCGATGGACAAAGTGTCCAAGCCATTTGATTCCTCAATAAAACATACAACTTAATCATATTTCGGAATCATAGACCTTAAGATCTTCTCAATAATGACCACATCCTCAATGTGCTCTCCATGAATCTTGATATTATTAGTTGTGGCGAGTTTTAAAATAGTTTTTGATCGAGTCTCCATTATTCATATGTAGTACTTCAAATTCTTTTCGAGGAGCCTATAATTGGGCACGTTTTACACTTGTTGTTCCTTGATACTTCTGCGTCAAAGAATCCCATATATCTTTCACAGTGTCCCTCTTCAATATTGTCTCCAGGATTGAACGATCGATGGCTTGAAACAAGTAGTTCTTGCACTTCAAGTCTTTTAATTTATGATCTTAAATCACTTTCTTTTGTGTGTCACTTGAATCAACTCCTTCTGCTACTATAGTGATTCCTGTCTCCACTAAGTTCCAATATTCCTTTGAATGTAGAAAGTTTTCCATCATTATACTCTAGTGATCATAGTGTCCATCAAATCTTGGCGTGGCAGGATGCACGAATTGCTTTCAGACATTATATATTTGTTCCTTCACATTAGTTACTTTGTTGAAAGCTTTGATCAGGCCCCGTGGTGGGGCTCTAATACTAGACGTTGAAACAGAGAGCTTTTGTGAATGTAAGAAATGATTTCACTAGTCAAACTAGGGGAATTCTTATTTTATTGAAAATAAATAACTTCGGCTATTAAATAGCCTTACATTAAACCAGAACGTGAAATAGCAACCCATGATTGTACAACGCCTAAAATCGTGGTAAGTGAATAAGTTAAAATTGAAAAACAACCTGTCTCTCAAGAATAGAGGAGTTATTTGCACTTTCAAAAAATAAACCTTAGAATAAAAGAATCCTAACAATTAGACTTCTGACTACTTCAACATACTTATAAAATAGGTAGGCATAGAATAAGTGAATAACAGGAACAAATGATCTAAAACCATATCTTTCAAAAAAGAATTGGAATGAATTTGGGGTGTTTTCGATAATGGAAATTGTTTTCATTTTGTCCAATCCAAAAAGGGTATAGAAAGAATAAGGCATCATTTGATTCTATTTTTGTCGTTTTGTTATAAATTTTTTGTTTGTATTTTTATTGTATTTTCAACAAAAACAAAATTTCCTAATTATTAACATTAATAAAATTACATTTATAATTAAAGTTAAAATTAAACAAATTTATAAATAAACAAAATGTATAACATTATTTATAATCTAATTTTATTTTAATCTGTAACATTTCTATTAGCGAATAGTTCTAAAGATTTTATATTTTACTATAAAGAAATAAATAAGTGAAATATTGTTAAAATTTTAGTTTACTTAAACTAATAGTAATATATAACTTCTTCGTAAGATAAAATTTATTATTTATAATTAAACATATGATATTTAAAATTTTTTATTTAATAAATAAATATTTTAAAATTTTGAAGTTTCTATATCTTAAAGATATTTAAAATTCAAAATATATTTATCAAGATCAAATTTCAAAATACTTTTATTTTTAAAATAATTTTTAATTCAAAATTTAAATATTGCATTAATTAATATTTGTATCAAATAACTAAATAATAGTATTAGATTATAGCAAAAAATTAGAAAATCAAAATCATCTTTTATGATTTGAAAAGTTACGAAAATAGGAAAAAATAAAAAGACAAATAAAAAAAATTTAACCTAATAGATCTTTTATTAAATTTAAAACAAAAACAAAAAATAAAAAATTGGAGCAAAACTCAAAGTCTTTAGGTTTTTATTTTATGCTTCTCAATGTACCTACTTTTAGTCCAATTTGGCTAAGACATTTCTTGGTACGAGTTGTGATCAGTCTATTTGTTAGAATTTTTCAAAATTTTCACTCATCTACATTCCGTTTTACTATTCTTGAATGTTTCATCTCCCAACTTCTAATCATTAGCCTCAAGATGTGTTTTGTCTATTTATCTTAGAGACTGACTTGAAAAACCTAACAAATGTTATAAAAGATATGTCAGTTAAGTGGAGTTTAACTGTATGCACAAAAAGAAAATGGTCCTAACACTTGATGTCACGCACCCCACCATTCTTCACAAAATGAAGAGGCTAAGCTAGAGTTCTGTAAAAGATTCCATACTATTCTTCCATCTTCAAGATAAGGCTAGAGATGGTTGAAGTCTCTAGAACCTTGTAGATTATTGTAGATAATACTTGAACATGTAGATAGTCCTAGAGAATTCTAGATGGTGATTATGAGCCTTTGGATCAAATAAATCCTAGTCATCCGTTAAGGAGATGGAAGGCTATAAATACCCAAGGGACTTCATTTGTAAAATGCATACAAGTTCTTAGTAACTGCCTTGTAAAGCTTTCTTGAGCAATCAAAGTATTCTCTAAGTTTCCTTATTCTTGTTCTTGTTTTATCTTGCATCTTTTACTAACTTGTGCTAGCTTTGTTTCTAGCATTCAAGGGAGAGGCTAACTTAGTTGTGAGACGTACAACTAAGTGTCACACGATTCATTAGTAAAAGACCAAGTCCTTGACACTGAGCACGGACAGAGGCATAAGATTCCTACATAAACACATTTCTACCTCTCAAAAAGATATTCGTGCACTAATTTAGAAAACAATAAAAAAGTTAATATATTACCATGTTAGTCTATTAAGTATTAACTACATTTGCCCAAGTCTAATTCTGATTGAATATATTACCATGTACCACAACTTCCTACACTTTAAGATTTATCATGTGTGACTACTAGATTTTGAGAACATGAAAAAGAAAGAGAAGGATTAATAAAAAGAGTTTTACCACTTTGATTTAATGTTCTTTCTTTTTATTTCAGTGGTTTACATTTCAAGTCTATTTATAGTCTTAAGAAGTTGGTAGTAACTTCTAACATATTCTAAATATTTTACCTAATATTTATTTCATTTTCTAGTTTCTATCATTTTGGACTTAGAATTTCTATAAGATATTTTTTGATATAAGATATTGTAAATTCATTTGAGCCAATGACTTCTTTTTCTTTTGGATTTTGCATAAGCACCTATGTACTGTTTTTCTTAATCATTTTGATTTCCTCATCTATAACTTTTTCCAAACTTCTTCTTCAACAATCTTTCATATTTTTGAGGTTCTCCAATGATGAATGCAACATTTGCATATCTTAAAATGGTTTTTATTGCCTCATTGATATTTAGAGTTAAGACACTTCTTCATCTGCTTGATTTTCATCTTCTTGATATTGTTGATCATATTGTGCTAATGACAATGACGGTGTGCTCAGACTTAGATCACTTGCTCCTTGTGTCTCAATGTCTTCTTCATAAAGCTTGACTCCTTTTGAGGCTTTGGTATTCCATTGTCAGCTTTCTCTTTCATTAAAGATGATTTCTCCTAAACTGATTAGTTGCTTTATTTCTGATTTGTATAACCAATAGTCTTTTAATTGCTCACTATAACCAATGAAGACTAACTATTCTCTTTCTTCATCTAGCTTTTCTCGATTCTTTTTTAAAATACGTAAATATGTTACACATCTAAAGACCTTAAGATGTCAACAGTCAGCTTTCTTTTGAAAAATGCTTCATAAGACCAATATTTAGGATTGCCTTAGTGGGAGAATAATTTAGAATGTATATTGCAATATTAATTACTTTTTCCCACATATTCTTTGTTAGATTCTTACCTTATAGTATTGATCGAGCCATCCCAACAATGTTTCTATTCTTTCTTTTGGTGACATCATTTTGCGGTGATGTATATCGAATAGTTAGCTCCTTTTTGATGATGCCTTGTTCCTTGCGAAAATTGATGAACCTATAGTCATTAAATTCTTCACCACTATACTTAGGGTTTTGAGAGAAGGCCTTCATTTTTTCTTTCTATTAGGGCCTTGAACGCCTTGAAGCAAGAGAATGCATTAGATTTTTATTAGATGAAATACACCCACATCCTTCATGTGTAATCATCAATAAAGAGAAGAAAATATCTTTTACCTCCAGTACTACTAGTTCTTGATAGACCCTAAATGTTAGCATGCACCAATTGAAAAGGAGTCTTGGCTCTCCAAGATGTTTTTGAAAATGGCATCCTTCATATACTTTGTTTTCAGAAGAAATAAAAAGAATCCTAAACACTATGTTCTTTCACTTTATGAGTTTCAGGCCATTGAAATTCAGATGGCCATATCTCAAGTTCCATAATATAGATTCATTCATATTCTTACATCTTAATGCACATTTTTGACTGAATGATATTTCTAAAGGGAAAACCATATTATAAGCCATTTTGATGCAATATATGATTTGACCTTTCTTCAATAATGGCGCATCTATCATCATCAATGATGACTTGATAGTTTTTAAAAATCAATTGGCCTATAGCTAATAGATTTTGAGCAAGGCTTAGCACATAAAAAACATTATGGATGTATTTTTGGTTACTATTTTGGGATCTAACAACAACAGTTCCCTTTACTTCAATAGTTTGTAAATTTCCATCACCATGTGTAACTTGGCATTTCACACTTTTATCTAGTTACATAAAGCAACTTTTGTTCTTTGTCATATGGTTTAAGAAACCACAATCAATGTACCAAACAACCCTTGATTCTTAAGAAGATTATGCTGAGTATACTGTATGATCAGAAGATTCATTACTTGCTAAGAAATTTTCCTTTTCCTTTTGTCGGTACCAACAATCTTTTTCATAATAAAGGTATATTTTTCACCATTTGTTTGCAGTACTAAAAATCTTTTGTATGATGATTATTTTTCTTACAAAAAGTTCACTAGGAGCTTAATGTCTCATTGCTCCCTTACGTTCCCCCTACTACGACTAGTAAATGCTCCTCTTCTTTGAGAATTTTTACTATGGCTATTTTTCTTGTCTCTATGATTTTTAAGATTTTTATTTTTGTTTGAACTGCTTGTTCTAGTGGCTTCTTAAATCTTTTTATTCTAGCTTAATGAGCATCTAGAAAGCTTATTAATTCCACTAAAGTGAATTGTGATAAATCTTCTAATTTTTCTATGCCAGCCACAATATGATCATATTTTGCAGGAAGACTTCTTAATATTTTATCTATATTATTTGTCGTCTATTGTGTCCCTATAACTTGTAATTTGATTGAAGATATTAGAGATAGGATAGAAGAAAGATTGTATTAATTCATCTTCCCGCATTAGGAGTATTTCAAAATCTTTCCATAAGAATTGAAGTTTGATAGATATTACCTTATTAATGCCTTTGTACTCATTTTTGAATGTCTCCTACGCCTATTATGCATCGCTTGTTTACAAAATTTCTGGAAAAATATGCTTGCTAACTCCTTACTAGATGCATAGTAAGGCCTTGGCATCATGTTGCTTATTTTTCCTATACGCCTTTTATTGTACTTCTATCTGTGGCTAATTCTTCTAGGCTTATTGCGACTTTATAACCACTCTCTATAACATCCCGTAAGTCTTGTGAGATGAATAAATTCTTCATTTGGATGCTCTAATAATTATATGTTTTCCCATTAAACATGGGAATTAAGGTTTTAGTGTAGTTGAAGGTTAGTAAATTAGGTGAAGCAAGGAAAGCAATGGAGAAGGACTAACACTGCTATGATACCACTATTAGATTTTAGGGACATGAGAGAGGAATAGAAGAGCTTGTAAAAAGAGTTAGCTATATTGCTTTGACTTGCAATATGCTTACAATGTTCTTATTCTTACTTTATATTTTACATTTAAAGCTTATTTATAGCCTTAGGAAATTGGTAGTGACTTCTAAAATATTCTAGATATTTTAGCTAATATTTATTTTATTTTTTGTTTCTATTATTTTAGACATAGAATTCATATAAGATATTTCTTCATAATTAGTTGTACATATTTTCCTAGACTTTCTAAATTAATTTCGTACATACTTTTCTAGATTTTTTAAAATTAAGTTTCTTCACAAATTCTTAAAATTTTTATTGATTTTCAACAAAAATTGTAACTATTTTTTATTCTTATGCTATTATAATCGTGCCTTGTTTTCTCTCATAGATCTTATGCTTTGTCCATTTCCAATTTAGATTGTTATGAAACGCTCTAATCATTTATTCTTCTTGTTGTGACACCATATTTCTTTTCACATATCCAAAAAGGCACCTAGCTTGGTGTTTTGATGTCTCTTGATTGTTGGTTCAAGAGCATATATAAGCATATGTTTGATTCAAGAATTTCTTAATATAAATCCACTGTATACATATACTAGTGCTTCACTTCATCCAAGCATTGCCAATTCTTGTAGATCAATCAGTAAACAATATCTATAAATTATATCTTAACTGGAGGTCTCTGTTTCACGTTCATCGTTTCTAATACAACATAAATGATAAAAAGAAGATTATATGCAGAGAGTTTTGTGATAGAAGTAGTAGTAGTTATGAAAATAAAGAGCACATTGTTTATCAAGAATATAAACATCCCAAGTTAGAACCTCATGACACAATTTTGAGGTTAAAAAAAATTCAAAATGATCTTGCAAGAAATTCATTTCCCTAAGATCCTCTAATGGCAAAATTTTGGATTGTCATACTGACAGGCTTTTCCTCTACTTTCAAAAGAACAAATTTTGAATGTTTTCCACACGTGATCTACTTATATCAGAGGCATTAGGTTCCTATACAATCTCATTAAAGCCAACATCAGAATTGCTCAAAGATGATAGTAAATGGTCCTATTTTCAAAAGTAATGTAGTTTATGATCCTAACACAACCATTAAAAGATAAGTAAAAGTGTCTTCCTATATTAGCCTCCTGTTGGAAAAAGTGTCTAAATAGAGAAAGACAAAGAAAAATGATTGCTTCTACAATTATTAAGCAGCCAAAACCAAGATAAGTTGGTTAATCTCCACCTAATTGATGATATAATATTATTTTAACTCTCTGTGAATAAAAATTTTATCCCTACAACCATGTCCCGTCTATAAGAAGAAAGAAACCATCTTTCTAGTTTGAGATCCTCTATGTGCTAACTATAGGTTGAGTGGTGTGCTTAATTTTGAGGATTTCATGGTCTTATGGTTAAAATTTTTTGGGTCTCAGAAAAATCTAATTTTAAATTCATGTTCTACTTTACTACTTCTAGATAGGTTTCTTAAAAAATAGGAAAACAAAATGTAGAAACATTGAAGTATATTTCACTTATATTATTATAATGTTTATATTATAAATATATACAAGTAGGAAATACACTAGTATACAAGCATTATAACAAGATAACATATAAGTATTATAAATGAATCAACAAGTATGATAAGATTAGTTATAGTCATATATGATAAGATTAGTCATAGTTATAATATGACTATACATTCTAACTACCTTAATACTCCCCACAAGCGAGAGGGACCTAGTGTCACTCTAAGCTTGGAATGTAGCTATATAAACCATTAAGTACTAAGAGGTTTTGCAATGCATCAACAATTTGATCAACAGAGGGTATATACCAAACTGCTATACCATCATAAGCCACCTTTTCACTTACAAAAATAATAGTTCATTAATATATTTAGTATGTACATGAAAAAAGGAATTAGTAATTATGAAAGTTGCACCTAGATTATTACACCAAAGCGTAAGAGCTCAAATAATGGAGACACGAAGTTCACAAAGCAAAGATAATAGCTAAATAATTTCAATAGTAGCACTTGCAACAACCCAATATTCTACTTCTGTGTTAGATTTTTAAACAACATTTTGCTTTTTAGGCCCCCAAGAGACCAAATAGGAGCCTAAATAAAAGCAAGAACTAGTCAAAGATCGATGATCATTTAGACAGTTAGCCCACTCAACATATGAAAAACTAGATAGTTGAAAAGAAGAACTAGCCAGAGAAACATCTCATAGTGTACAATCCCCTTAAGATAGCATAAAAGCTTTTTAACTATTGTCCAATGATCCTCCAAGTGTTTTCATATAATTTGATGTAATTTTTTAATCATAAATGCAATTTCATGTTATATAATAGACAAATATTGAAGGTTGCTTACAATGTTTATACATCTTGAAATCAAAAAGTGCAATAGAACCAAGCATAAAAAGTTGCTTATCAATGGTCATAGGAATTGTTTTAGGCTTTCAATTAGGTAATTGAGCCTTTTTTTAGATGTCTCAAACATATCTCGACTGACTTAAAAATAATCCATAAGGTGACCTGTATGATCCTGGACCAAAAAAGAAATACAACAGAAACAAATCTTTTAAAGCAAAGTTTTAGCCAAGTTCATGAATTAATTGAAAAATAAATTTACTGTTGCTACCGATCACTAAATATCATCTACATATATTAAAACAACCATGAGATATCCAAATAATAGTGTATGAATAAGGAATTATCACTAACTAAGCAAAAGGATCTCAAACTTAACAACTTTGAACTAAGACTAGTGAACCAGGTTTGTGGAGCCTGTTTAAGGCCATAAATATCCTCATCAAGTCGACATACAACATTAGTACAACAAGAATTAACAAAACCTAGAGGTTTGGATGTATGGCCTTCTTTTTACATCACATCGTATAAAAATGCATTCTTTATGTCGAGTTGTTGAATATGCCAATTATTAAAAAGAGCCAGAGATAATACAATTCTAATTGTGGTAGTTTTAACAACACAAATAAAAGTCTCTTGATAATCCAATCCTTCCTATTGATGAAAATCTTTCGTCATTAACCAAGCTTTGTATCTTTTAATGGAATCATTAGATTTTCGGTTAACTCACTTGTCCCCAACAATATTTTTTTAGAAATTAAAAAACTCATTACTTAATATGGGGATGTTTACAACAGGAGGGTCTAACCCACGTGAGACAACCCTCTTTTAACACTAACATAGGAGACCAAACGATGACGTACAAGCAAAATACCAAAACATGGTCATTTAGAAAATAAGGTAAAATGAACTAGCCCTTTCTCAATAATTTTAGAAACTTCTTGATTTGCGAGGGTAGGCGATAGCGAAGAGTTGGCGATTTTTAGCTCTCGGTTTGTCTCTTCGAAGTTCTTCAACCCTTAGCTCTGTGTCAACGAGATTTCAATTACAATTAACAAACTCTACTGCTAGATTACGATGTCTGTTCGTGGTTAGGGCATAACATTTTGTTTCCATCTCAATAGACTCTACACTGGGGATTCAGTCTGCAATGACGTTCAGAAAGGAGGATGATCTACTACCCAGGTAAGACGATTATGTATGAAATATGCCTTTATAAGTATGGGTTACAAAAATTAACTATCTGTCGAAATCAGGAATTGAAGGACAGTGGAGATTATACAAGTCAAATGCAACTAGGAAGTAGCTTTGCTGGAAGCTCCTTCGTTTCCCACAAGTAAGCATCCCTTACCCCTTTTCTAAACCCCTTCTCCTTGTACCTTCCATCTTGATAGAAGATGTTTATTTGGAACTGTATGACCATTTTCTATGTATGCTCATTATTTCGCTTTTTTCTGCATGTTTCTCTATATTCTCCATTCATTTGTAAGTTGGGATAAGCATTCCTTGATAGAGGTAGAGGAAATAATATGGTCTCTAACTTTATCAAAGATGCATTTGCTGACTTGATGTGATGTTCTGCTGGATGTTTGAAATCTTTGCATGTTTCTTTCTGCCCATATTTTCTTAATGCAAGTCACAAAGGAAATTAAGTTAATAAGAGAATTAGGTTGAGAAACTAACTTTAGACTACTGAATCATTGCATGATCTCTGTGAATGAGAAGAGCTTAGGGACTACATACATTTGGTCTTGGATCTTATCCAAGACCAAATGTCTTCTGAGAAGGGGCAATCAAAAAATGGATGATTCCTACTTTCTTGTCCTGAGTTGCATAGGACACAATTCGTTCTTGAATCCAGAAAGAGAGTTTATCCATAGTGCTAAGTTTGTTTAGAATGGTAAGCCATAGGATGAATGAATGGCTTGGCCTTAGCTCTTTATCCCATATAACTTTATACTATTCCACCTTGGTATTCCTAAAAAATAGCCATTTCCTGCAATTTTTTATTGTGAAAATACCTTGTGGGTGGTTTCTCCAAATGTATTGTTCAGGAATTAATAGGTTAAAAGGGTAGATAGGTTGTAGATGTTGAATTGCTATCGGAAATTCCTCCCATTGACCCTCCTTGATAGAAGCCTTTACTTTTACATTTAAAGGTAGATGACTTAGAGTTGAACTGTAATCTAATTAGAGATTAAAAGACCATTTCTTAACCAATTATCACACCAAAACTAGCCTTCTTTCCTTTACCTTGCATGAAATTTTAAAACTTAGTTTCTCTTTTATCTTCAGTAATTGAGACAGATACCAAGAGTGAGAGGATTTAGGATTAATAGACCATATGTTTTTCCCTTTAAGGACATAGACATGAAGCCATTTAACCCATAAGGTATTGTCTCTTTGCAATACAAACTAGAATTTCTTCAACAAGAGAGCTTTATTAAACAGTTTTATAGGAATAATTCCAAATCCTCCCTCCCTTTCAGGTCTACAAACATCGACCCATTTGACCTTAGCATACCCCTTATTCAAACCACCTTTTCGCCATAGAAAGTTCATAAGCTTTTCTAGTGATTTGATTACTCCCCTTGCTAGCACCATATTTGAGAACCAATAAATGTGCATAGAGTTGAGTATAGAGTTGACAAACTGTAACCTTCCCCCAAAAGATAGAGCATGATTGGTCCAAGAGGACAATCTCTTCTGAATTTTTCCAATGAGAGGGTAGCACCCCCGAAACTGGATCCTTCTAGAAGTAATTAGCAGACCTAGATAGCATAAAGGAGTATGATTCATTAGCATACCAGATAAGGAAGAAATTAGACTTCCAAGTGATTTGCACTTAGAGCTTGCAAGTAAGCAGACAAGGATGATTTCTCTTTAAATAAAATGAGAGTATCCCCAAGGTTGTGGGAGAGATTATGCTAAAGTTGGGATAGTTTATCTCTGACTATTGAAATAGCTCGAAGAGTGCTCTCCCCTGTCTGGTTCTTTAGATTCTTTAAGGCCTCTCTGATTATTTTTAGCTTTTGAATGCAATGGAATTAAAGGGTTCCATTTACAGCTAACACAGTTCTGAAATTCCTCTACATTTACCAAATAGTTGTTGAATCTCAATGGATGGCAACACTTAGCCTTTAGGAACAGAGCCCTATAGATATTGGGGTATGGTCCGAAAATATAGGGTCTAGGAAGGAGGCTTTACTTTATGGGAAAAGCTGTAGCCATGCTTGGTTGCCCATAACACAATCAAGCTTTTTCCCATTAGACTGCTTATTACTCCAGGAGAAAAAATGTCCAGTAGCCTTAAGTCTAGAACGCCTAATTGATCAACACATTCTTTGAAATCAATAGAGTAATTTCTTAAGGAAAAATGACCTTCTGCTTCCGTTCTATAGAGTGTAGAATTAAAATTTTCCGTTCGTTGGAACCTCAGTAAACTCGCCCAAAGCCCCTTTCTTTGAAACATATGGTTTAAACCATACACTACTGATGCAAAAAAGGAAGAATTATGCTCAATAAAATTTCATTTCATATGCATAACCTGCCTCTCCACTTCCAAAACCTGAATATCTACTATTCGAGGATCAAACCCAATAATAATTCTGCCAAAAACATGAGCTTGATGATTAGTGTGGAACTGCCACTTATCCTAGGTTTTTATGATTTTTGAGGTTCTCCGATCTGATTTTTGTCTCCAAAATAGAAAAAACCAATATGTTTTCCTTAACTAAAAAATCCTTTAAGGCTAAGAGATTTTTAGGGCAATTAAGGCCCCTGACATTCCAGATTACTATCATGATGGAATGAGTTTGGAGTTTTGGCTTTTGCTTCTAGTTTCCTTCTTCCTTTTAACATTATTAAAACGTTCTACATACTCTCTCTCTTCTGCAGTAGTCAAAGTTAAAGAAAATGAGGTTGCCTCCATATCATCTCCTTTGTCTCCCTCCAGAATAACTAACTTACCTTCCTTAGAAACTCCTTTTATAGTGCTTGAATCAAAATTGTGCTTTTGTTGGATTTCTTCATCTAAGTTAGTAGATGCTACAACATTTTGGATAGTTTTTCCAACTCCTTACCAGCTTTATCCATTTGATTTTTGTCGTTCAAGATTGGCACTTCTGGTGTCCCACTTTGGCAAAGTCCTTGTACATCAATTACTTCATTATCATATAGATCTAGACCTATTAGTTCCTTATAGCTCCCTTCCTTGAACCTTTTCATCATTGGTACCCATCTTTTTCCTTGTAACTTCAAGGAAGGTTTCCAATGATAATCCACCGTGATAATATCTTCATATAGTGAACCATTGAAGCCTAATCTCATGATGGGGATATGTTCGGACAACTCCTTAGAAATATCCATAATAATACATGATCTAGCCTAGCCTTGCCTTTTCCTTTTTGCAGTGTACTCATCCATGCATAGTGATTGCCTTAAATAGCTTGTTATCATAGTAAGACCTTTCTTAGTCCAATATTCCAAAGGGACATTATATAGATTAACCTATAAAGGTACTGACTTTAGCTTTTCTATTTCAGGTTAGAATCTCGGCTGCCAACTTTAGAGAAACAGAGGAAGATTCATTACATGCGAAGGACTTTCTTCTAGCACTTTAACTACCTGCACTTTAGAGGAAAAGGTAAATAAGGCTAAGTTTTTATCTACCAGTAGTACATTTAACAGATCCTTATTCTTCCAATTATTGGTTGCCCATTTTTGCAGCATTGAAAAATGGGATCTTCTCTTCAAGAAGAATCCCACCAGAGAGGACTCCCATGAATGTGCACCTTCTTGTGGGACTTCCACATTAGGCGCAACAATGAATCCACCTTGGTCTTATTTCAGAGGAGAGTAGTGAAGGGTAGCGTTGCCCTCAACAGCTATTACTTGGTTCCAGCTCTTCTTGAGATCTAAAGAAGAAGATGAGCATGAGCCATTTTCAAGGAGCTTGGGGTAGCCAAGGTTTGGGAGGGCAGTGGTGGAAATTCGGAGGGTGAGGTAGAACAAAGAGAAAGGATAGACATGGTTGACAGGCAAGAGAATAGGAAAACACAGTAGTGTCAGATAAGAAGTTTGAAAAGTAGTTACCAAAGAGGAAAAATAGTCTAGCAAAATGACCAGAATACCCCAGCAGCTAAAAGGGTTTAACAGATGTCTGTGGAGAAGAAAAAGGGTGTATGCAGGGAAAGGAGAGGGCAGCAGGGGAGTTAAAGACTAGGTAGGGGAATGATTGAGAGCTGGAATGAAAATAGGAGAATGGGTTTGAGTAGTGAGATAGGGAAGAGGGCTTGTTGATGGTTGAGGTTCCTTGAAGGTGCAGAAGAAGAGATGAACAAGAATAATGTCAAGGAAGGACAGGAAGCAGTAATGTGGTGGAGGATGAAGATGAAGAAGGTTAACGGCAGCAAGAAGTTGAAGGAGAAGCCTGGCTAGTTTGTAGTGAGAAATGAGAGCATCGTCTCCTTTGTAGTGAGAAGTGGGGCTATCGTTAGGTGGAGGAGACATTAAGTGTCCAAGCTCCGACAGAAATTAGGGAGTTGAGTTCCTATACCGTGGCTACTCTTTAATGTGAAATTTGACAACATGTAGCAAGTGGGTTTATTTGTGATAGATGGCTCAACAATTGTGACAAATGTTGTATTTTGGGCTTAAAGGTACCAGCTTTAGCCCTGGAAACCATGTGATGTGAATTTGCATCAGAAGGAGGGCCAAATACATTTTAGGGCTCCTGTATTATGTGTGTTTCTCACATAAGGCCCCTCGATGTACAAGATGCAATATTACACCCCTATACAACGAACGTGTATAACACGCGGCCCTTATTTAACAGTCCAAACGGCGCGTGTTTAACAGACCAACGGGACGAGCGTGAAGCCATCAAAGACAGTGGCCAAATACATTTTGGGGCCCCTGTACTATGTGTGTTTCTCACATAAGGCCCCTCACTGTACAAGATGCAATATTACACCCCTGTACAACGGACGTGTACAACACGCGACCCTTATTTAACAGTCCAAATGGCACGTGTTTAACAGACCAACGGGACGAACGTGAAGCCATCAAAGACAGTAGGACGAGCGTGAAGCCATCAAAGACAGCAGAACATATATTGTTTGTTGCCTTGGTACAAAAATTAGCATCTAGTTTTAATGGCCACCAAAACTCTATCTATACATTTATATCTGCAT
>JAOSBN010000177.1:30570270-30582407 GCA_027563595.1 Erythroxylum suave | reverse complement strand
ACTTAGCTTCTTATATACTCCTCATGTCCACTTATTTACAAAATTGCCACTCTTGTACTGATTTTTAAACATCTGCCTGGACAATTTCCTGTGACCACCGAAAAATATCATACATTAATTTGATGTCACTAAAAATTATTATTCATTGTCCTGGTTTAATGACATCAGTCTCAAACACCGATTTATTTCGGTGTATTGGGTTAACTAGATACTGGGTATTACATTATAGATCTTAAAAAACATGTTTAAAAGATAATATTTACCAAAAATATATCAATTGGTAGATGCCTCTTCAGGTCACTAAACATTAAGTTTCATTGGTTTTAAAAGTAAGATCATATCAAGATGAATAAGGTAGACAAAAGATGATATCACTTTATCATACATAAGAGTGTCTCCTATTACAATGTCATGTTTTTTTTCCATTCTTAAAAAAGGCAAGGACAAGGAGAGTAGGAATAAGCCAATCGGTAGCTAGCACTCGTCTAAACCTATCAGTAACTGGCACTGGTCTATCTTTCCTTCCTTCTTTTATAAAGGCTTACGCAAGTAAATGTTCACAAAGGAAAGGGCTCGTCAAAGGCATATATTGTATAAAAAAAATGTAAGAGAAACCTATTAAAGGTTAGTTGACTCGATCTTTTGCAAACAAAGAAAGACAAATATTTAAATATACGTAGATGACATGATTATAAAGACAAAGTTTAGAGAAAACCATATTGTTGATACAAAGAATGCTTTATAATCCTAAAAAAGTACCATATAAAATTAACCTAGAGAGATGCATATTTAGAGTAAAGACAGGCAAGTTCCTCAAATCCATAGTTAACTATAAAGGGATGAATAGTTAAGCCATATAAAATTAAGGCTATTTTTCATATGAAAGCATCTAAAGATCTTAAAGAAGTACAAAAATTAATAAGTAGGGAGTAGGTTCATCGAAGTTCATATGAAAATTTGTTGATAGCGAAACTATTTAAAGTTGGAAAAAGCAACCTATACACAACTCATGAGTGAAAGGAAATTAAGGTCCTACTATATATATACATATAGATCTTTCATTAAAGTAAGTGCTTCACTAACCAAACATATTAGGAAGACCTATAAATTGGTTGAATAAGTTAGTAAAGTTCAACATTAGTTACTTAGGTAAATAAACATAGATGGGATAATAAGATAAAAAGATAGCAGTATAATAAGGATGTATTTAGAAGGACATATAGAAATAACTACATAACATATAATGCAACACCAATTTAAAACATCTAATAATAAGGAACAATATGCAACTTAATATTTACACTGAGTTGGCAAATAAATTTCAAGTCAAGCTTGCAATTGCTAGGTTAGACTCACAACTTATGGTAAACGAGCTTAATAACTCCTATAAGATAAAAGAAAACAAGCTAGTGAAGTGTAAGGAAAAGTTCATGTAAGATAAAAGAAAACATACAAACAAGTATTGATTTGATACCAATGCAACAAAAATAAAAGGATAATTACCTAGTAAAAAAAAAGGCAAAAATGGTGTCATGTTTTAAGGAATCTTCTATAAAGATTAAGCAGAGTCAATAACAATGTTGGCCAACTAGGTAGTTACTATAGAAGAAGATGAAATAAATTAGAGATATATAATCTAAAAATATTTGTAATGGGAAAAGATACTAAATGAAAAAAAGGCAAACAAATTGTTTAGGAATTAAAATATTCAATCATAGATGGAGAATTGTTTAGTAGGTCCTTCACCTTATCATACCTAAAATGCATCCCTAAAGTTAAAGTGTAATCTTTTATCACTAATATTTGTGAAAGGACATACAGAGCTCATTATAGAGGATCATCCTTAGCATATATGATCTTAAAGTAAGATTGTTTCTAGCATATGATTCAAATGGATGCTCAAGAGTTTGTGAAAAAAGTGAAAACTATCAGATGTACTTAAAACTACATCATTAACATATTGCTTAATATATCACAAGATCAATTACCATGACTTTCACTTAATGGATATCTTTGAGCCTTTTTCCACAATAAGACATTTGGATTCCTCTTTATTATGATAAACTATTTTTAAAGGTAAAATAAAGGATAACCCTTTGCCAATGTGATAGACTATCTAGTTGAAGGTTTATTAAGAAAGGATATTATAAAAAGGTATGAAGTCTCACAAATAATAATTATGGATAATGGGAACAAGTTTGATAGTATGATGTTTAGATATTTTTAAGAATACCAAAAAAAATAAGGATTAATTTAGATCTTTTTCATACCCACATATTAATAGATTCACCGACTTTATAAATAACATAATATTAAAACAATTAAAAGTCATAGTCAAGGATGCTAAGAGATCTATAATATAATATTGGCATACTAAAAAATACTAAACATACCTACTAAAGAAACACCTTTCAATCTTGTTTTCAAAATTGAAAAAAGTCTAATTAGGCATATAACGTTTAGGTGATGACCAACTTTGTTTAGCATGTAACTTAATGAAGAGGGAAAGGATGTAGCTTTACAAAGGAAGCATATATAGGATCAAACAATAAATTCCTATAATTCAAGATCATCAAAATTTCCAGATTGTGGATTAAGACTTATAGAAGTCATAATTTTCAAAGACAAGGAACTCTCAAATGAAGTTTTCTCTAAATTAATAAAACCATACATAATTAGGTTTGGAAGTTATAAGTTTTAAAGGCTAAAAGGATTTGAAGTATCTTAAATCGATAAAAAATCATTTAAGAAATTACTATGATTAAATATAAAATTATATTTACCATACATATTTTTCAACAAAATCCCTCTCATTTCATTTAAATGAAATTAATGCTTAAAAGAAAAACTTGAAGGTTTCTAGTAAATATATTTCCAACTCCTTAACTTAAAAAGAAAAATCTATAGGTTCAAAGACCTTAGGTCTAAGAGAAATCTTCTTAACTCTAGCTAAAAAAAAATACATATGCCTAAAGGTCTCAAGTCCATAAAACGTTTTCTCAAATTTTTAAATTATAAAGAACACTTGTAGGTCTAAATATTTTAAGTTTAGAAGAATTATTTTTCCTTCCTCGGATAAAACTTAAGAGGTTTAAACACTTTATATTTAGGAAATGTATTTTCAACTCCTTAACTCAAAAAGAAAATTCTATAGTTACCTTAGGTGTATGAGAAGTCTCTTTAACTCTCTAACTCAAAAAAAGAAAAATATACAAACCTAAATGTCTCAAGTCCAGAAGAAGTTTTCTTAAGTTTCTGAATTAGAAAGAAAACTTGTAGGTCTAAATGCTTTAAGTCCAAAAGAAGTCTTTTCACTTCTTTAACTTGAAATAAAAACCTTCAAGCCTAAATGACTCAAAGCTAGCAAAAGTTTTTCCAACTATTTAACTCAAAAAGAAAAACTTGAAAGTCTAAAGACTTTAAGTCTAATAGAAGTTTTCTCAATTTCCTAACTCAAAAAGAAAAGCCTATAAATCTAAATTTCTTAGTTCTAAAAGAAGTCCTCTCAACTCTCTGAATTATAAAGAAAACTTACGGATCTAAAGGCATTAAGCTTCGCAGAAGTCCTATAGTAGTCCTTAATGTAGAAAGTAAACCTATAAGTCTAATAGTCTCAGGTCTAATAGAAGTCTTTTCATCTCTCTAGCTCAAAAGAAAAACATTTAGGTCTAAATGCCTTAAGTCTAAGAACATTCCTCTTAACTCCCTTTCTTATGAACAAAACATGTAGGTCTAAAAGCTTTAACTCTAAGACACGTTTCTTTAATTTCACATAACTTAAAGGAAACATCCTTAGACCTAAAAGTCACTAGAACAACATATGTTTTTATGTTTTCCATTATCAATAGAAAGAAACTTTAAGCCTAAAATCATTAGGCTCTTAACCAAAATCTTAAAGAATTTCATAAGACAAGAAAGTTGGATTTGACAAGCCTACTAAGCTTATTTTTAATTTTCTTTCAAAATTTATCAGAGCAAGGAGCTAAACTTCATAAGTATGTCAATATCATTTTTCCTTTGAAGTTTTTAAGATAAGGGAGTTATATTTGATATAAATGTTAATTTTAGTTTAATTTTCTTTTGAAATTTATTGAGGTACTGGAACTAAACTCTATAAACCTATCAAAACACTATAGAATGAAAAATTTTAAAATTATTAAAAAAATGAAAAGTGCTAAACTTATCAAACCATCCATACATCTATACATTTGTATATATAGGAAGGACAAGAACAAAAGGAAACAAATGGCCTAAACAAAGAGGGGTACATCTTTAAAAGAAGCAATGTTACAACCATCAAGGTTGGAAGACTTCCCCCTCCCTCAACAGGGCTAGTGACCTTAACTTCAACATCAATGTTATAAATCTTATTAGGCTCCCTGGTTTGAATTGGCTTAAGTTAATTAAAAGCATAAACAATTTCTAGATCTAAAAGGACATGCTCGAGAACTTCTTCTAAACAACCTTTTTATAAGCCTTAAAACCTATCAATATGATAATTTTAATTCTTAAAATAATTAGAACTATAATAGCGGTGGACAATAACTATTATAGAACATATAAATGTGATCAACATCATTTTCTTCTAATCTTATCCTTGGAAGTCAAATCCCCATAGGCCATCTTAGATCTATTTCTAACTTGTTTAAAATATTGTAATTCGTATTAGGGTTTAAAATTTGGGAAGAAATCCTCATCTTCCATAACACATTTAACATCTATTTATCTCATGATAAGGGTTAGAGAGTGCATTTCATGCGCATGCGTAATATAACATACACACATGTGAATTTTAAATTTTTGCACACATTAAAATGATTGTACAATCATTCATTGACTTTTTTCTAGTATAATTGATTTATAAATTTTATTTTTGATGTGAATGGTGGTTTATATGTAATGAAAAATTGAATTGGTGTGTGTAAGTATTGATTTAGGATTTTGGTGAAATTTAAGAAAATTTATGAAATTTTGAATTTTTTTGGATTAGGGTCAATTGACAAATAATACTAGAAATAAGTGACGGATATCAATAGAAATAATTGGAAAATAGAATTAGGATTTGTTGATAACCTACAATGAAATTTAATGAAAATTGGAGTAGAAATTAGAGTTAAATGGACTAGTTAAATAAGAGAACCAAGTGAAACCTATAGAAAATGGACATGTGAAAAGCGATAAGTGTCACTTGCCAAACCATGCCTTAACTCACGATGTTCTCCTAAATGAAAGACCCTTTTACTTTCATTTGTCTTTCACTTCATTATTTGCTGTCATCTTTTGTTAACATTTCTTCTCATCTTCTTTGATCTTCTTCAACCACAATCCTCTTTTCTTACCTTCATCAATGTGAATCTTGTTCTAACCTTTCATATTCTACTTCTATTTTCATGTCTTCTTCTTATTTGTCACTGAAGAGCTAACCCTACCACCTTTGGAAAGATGATGGCCGTATGATGTTGAGAAACTATGGTTAAGAGTGATTTGAGACATTGAAGCTTGACAAGTAAGTATAAAACATTAAGGGTAATATTTTGTTGAATGAAACAAGTTTTGATGATAGTTAGAGTTAAAATGTTCAGGAAATGGTGGTGTATATATCTGTAAATCATGAGTGATGAAATGAACATATAAATGTCTTGCTTTTGCATATAAGGTGATTAACCTGTATAAGTTGTTGTATAAAAGATTTTGAGGTAAAAAGATCATTAAAAATGGAGTAGAAAGAAGTGCAGAAATTTTGATTTGTAATTGGACATTATGTTATGTTTTCTTAGTATATTACATATATCTCTTTGATTGTTTTAAAGATGAACTAATATGAGTTTAGAGATAATAAAAAGGAGTGTTGTGGTTTCGTGACATGAGATGAATTAAGGTGATATTTAGGAATGGAATGAAGGTGAAAAATTAAATAGAACATATGCAAAAAATTGATGATGAAAGTGTGTATGAACATGTTCTGGATTTGGTGTTTATGATCAATCATGGATTTTGATTTGTGTGTAGGATGATATTGAACTGAATTGGAGTTATGAATGAAGGGTAAATGGTGACGAATTAAGCTAGAAATGTTGTAACTTGGAAGAGTTGGAAAATTGGAGAAAATAGCTAGGATTCTTCGGATGGAAGCATCCCACATAGATTGAAGTAGCAATTGGTTAGGTACTTTCATGTAATGCTTTTAGGCTTGAATGAAGCTTAAATTAAGCCTAGAATGATGCTTGAATAAGTGATAAAATGAGTGTTATGTTTAAGGCGATGATTGAGGATGAAACTTAAGAATAAATTGTTATACATTAGGTGTTTAAATCTAGAAAATTGGTCATGTTATAAGAATGAAAGGAGTCCTATGATGGCTAAAGTGATTAAAAAATATGAATGTTATGTATTAGTAAAGATGAATGATAAATTGAGTAATTTGTGATCTTAGAAATGTTAAAATAATCTTAGTAAATGATTGAATGATGAATTTAGAATAATCTCAAATAATTGAGGTGCTAGCCTAAGTTTAATTTAGTCGCATATGAGTTGTGAAATGTAAATGATTTAGAGATATGGAATTAAGGAAATATACCTAGGATTGTCAATGACCATGCATTATACATACCATATATATATGTTTATATGATTGAGCATTCATGTAAATGTGCAAATTAGTAATGTGTAAATGTGTATGCTTGCATGATATAGAAGAGTGAATTGAAAGACCGCTTCCAGATGTTGCTAGGACTTAAATTGACCACTTCTAAATGTTTCCAGGACTTCAAGGCAATAAGCTATCTGGAGCAAACTGTGAGTATCCTAAGATGGTCCCACCTTGATTTGTTTACACTTTGTATTGAATTATTATATGATGTGTACATACTGATTCCTAACATTGAATGTTCGAGGCATTTAATGTATGAATATCATATTGGAAGTGCTCACTATATGTGAATTTGACTGAATAAGTGATTCTTAACTTAAATGTTAAATGTTGGATCAAGGTCTGATGATAAATGTGAATGAGATTGTGATAGTGAATATGAAAGTGTAATATTAAGCATAATTAATTAACTGAATACGTGTAGTGAGTTTCATTACATGAATGCATGAAAGATAAAGGTAGTTATGACCGAAGTCGCCAATGAAAAAGAGCTTAAAGCTCAGAATATGGTAAGAGCCAAAGGCTCACTATGTATAATGAGCCATATATCTCCAAGGGATAAGGGACAATTATTAATGAGCCCGGTATCCATAATAGATATGGGACAGTGAAAAAGGCACTATGTCATAACAATGTAATAAATGAATGTGAGTCTTATGAACATTGCATATACATTGACGAGTATATTTTGAATGATTGTAATGTAATGTTGAATTGTGTTGAATAAGAAATGTGAAAATTGTGAACAAAGTGTTTTGTGATGCTACATGATGATAGATGAGATGACGTGAATTATGTAATTGTATGAATTGTTGTGTTATGTGATATGAATGAATCATCGAGATGATTAACTCATTGAGTTCCTAAAAATCACTAAAATTGCATTGTTGACTTTTCAAATTCGAGAGAGACGGCTTAGCTTATAAGACAGCTTAGAAGAGTTCTAGTACAACTTATAAGACAGTTTAGAAGAGTTTTAGTACTACTTTTAGGATAAAAGACATGGCTTAAAGGTCAGTCAACTAGGACTAAAGGAGTTAGATAAAATTTTTATAAAATTCCTCATGTATGTAACATAGTTTGTAAACAAAACTATAGACTTTGATAGGTTATTGATATTGTATATACATGGATGTTGTATGCAATGCTACATTGTATCTTATGTTTTGATGAAATGAAATGAGGAAATTTTGGGTTTTAGACATTGTGATAATTATGTTTTAAATTATGATTCCATGAGATAAGTGAAAGTGATATATATATATATATATATAGCACGTCGCTTCTGTTAGGCATGTGCTTGAATGTTCGATGGACGTATGGGCATAGTTGTCCAATGGAAGTGGGGCACTACAACACACCTAATAAGGATGTAAAAAGTAATGAATTTTTCCATCGGTTAGGATGGGTTAAAGGGAGAGGGTTTAAAAGGTTGAGATGTAAGGCTAGAGCCAATAGGTAGAGATAACCTGATTATAGTGACCTCATTGTTATGTGTCATTTTTTCCTTCTTTTTTCCCTAAAGGACGATATGCCTTTTCCTTGACCATTTTGTTATTTCTAAGCATCTTGTTTATATTTATGGAATTTTAAAAAATGTTGTTCAAAAACATAAAAAATAGAAATTGACGGCTACTTCTTGCACTCAAACTATACCATCTACTTTTAATCCTAACATGTCTACATTAGTGCATAAACTTAAACAACTCATAATTAGGGGAACCTCATAAATATGAAGAGTAATAAGAATAAAAATAACAAGCTCAATAAATAGGGATGTAGTTGATTAGGATTTAAGCTTACAAAGTTAATGATTTGATGGATTGTAGGTGGAGATGAAAGCAAAGTCTACAGTTAAACAAATCATAGTAGAATTCTATTTGATCAAGCTTAGTATAGTAAACCCGTCATCCTTTAGATATCTTGACTATATCTTCTTAGAGATATGTAATCTCTCTCACCTCTTCTAAAACTCATCGCTCTTAGGATTGTTTGAATTTATTCATGCTTGTAAATTCTTATTATCCCCAAGTATGGAATTTGAGGAATACTTATATAGTTGAAGCACTTTTATAACAGAATCATAAGATACCTTAAAGTAGAGCTTAACTCTTATGATTGAAGGGGATATGTCCTTTTTTAAGTTTCTGGGCTTCAAGCCAACATAATAGCTGTAATTATTCAAAAAGGTAGTTTAATCAATATATAATTCATCTACATTAAGAGGTAGATTCCTAATCAAAGACCAATTAATCTACCTAGAAGAAGTTGAATTAAAATCTACTAGTATAATTAGAGTCCAACTGCATTTCTTAAAAGATTCCCTATTAAAGGGAAACGCGTAAAGATAGTCCTTATAATGAATGTTTCAAAAAAAGATCAGAAATTAAACTGGTAAAACAAGAAATTTAATGTTTAAACGGTTCAACTGGTATCAGACCATCATAAAACTAGCTAAAACATAAAATCAAATAATTTGAAACATGATTGAAGGATATTATCCTTACCCATTGAATAATTTGAAGATTAATTAAAAATAGATTGTTAAATACAAATTAATTGATTTATTTTAGTTTATAAGAACTTATTAAGTCACAAAAATCAAATGATTAATTAGCAAACTGGTCGGTTTTAACAACAAGAGTTATTAAATTAAATCAAATTGAAAAGTTAATGATTGAACCAAAAATTGATCAGTTTAAGATATTTACGGTTGAACTAATCAAACTGATTGAGTTTTTTAATCATTACTTATAACTGCTGTTACTAAGATCAATCAAAAATTTCTTAACTCTGATTAACTTAAGTTTCATTGTGTATCTGTTGGGAACACTATAACACTTGGTGTAGTAAGTTTTTAAGTTTACAAACGTAAGACTAACCTAATAAGCTTAAAATAATTCAATCTACATTAGAAAATTATCATATTTATTTAAAATATATGTACTTATGAAAAGGTAATTATGACTATTTTCCATATATATGTACTACAAAAAAGTGAATCTAATTTTAAATTTGTAAACTTTTATTATAAAAGTAAAAATACAACATATTCATTTATATGGGTTATTTAGAAACAACCTCTCTATTAGTTAGGGGTAAGGCAACGTACTATTAGACCTCCCTAGACTCTGCTTCTCAATGAAATTTCTATTAGATGTGTGTTGTTGTTGTAAAAATATGATATATAAATTCATAAAAAGTGAAATCGAATTCAAAGACTATTTCACTATAACAAACACTACAATTAGCAACGTTTTCTTTTATGAAATTAACTAAATCATCACAAAAAGTCACCATATTGCGATGATTTTATAAAATCGTCATTAAAACTAAGAATTTAGAGACCAAATAGAAAAGGGAAAACATTTTGCAACGAATAACAAAAATCGTTGCAAACTGTGTAACATTTAATGACGATAAAGAAAAATCGTCATAAAATGATGCACAATAGGTAACAATTTTAGACATGTGCCACAAAATAAACTAGGTGATGCTTTTCAGAAATTGTCACCATAATTTGTCAAACATCTGGTGACTAATCCAGGAAATCATCACCAAAGGCACAATTGGTGACGATTGTATGAAATTGTCAATAAAAAGATGAATGCTTTTTTGCTATGTTTTTGAAATTGTTGGTAAATGTTATCATTTGGCGATGATATTTTGAAGTGTGACCAAAAGGTCAATATTTGGTGACAAATTTTGTGAACCATTGCAAAAGGTTACAAATTCGGTGATGATTTATGAAAATCATCACTAAATGGTCTACATTCAATGATATTTCTAGAAATCATCACCAAATGGTTAACATTTTTCAAAATTGTTAAACTAATGTTTTTATAATCTATCATAGTTAAGATATATTTTATTGGAGATTTGTTTTAAATGTTTACAACGTATTATTGAAAAAAAACACAACATAATTTTAAGTGTTAAATAGTAGTATTAATTAATTATTAATATTTACAAACATTGCAAAAATTAGTTATAAAAATTTAAATAATTTTATCAATATAATAATATGATATATGGAGTAGTACAAACTTTGAATTAGAAGTTTATCAATTCATACAGTCATAGAACCAGAACATTAACAGTTCACAGTCAATAGTACGCAGTTTGACTCCTAACTAGTAAAGAGGTTGTTCGACAAATTCTTACAAATACAACAATTATTTAACTTTAAAGCCGAGTCCAGTTGATTGCATCAATAAATGAAAATGATATAATTATTTATTTGGATTCTAAGTGACATGAGCGTCGGTAAAGGTAAATGAGTCTCCGATGTCTGGATTCCTAAGAAGGGTCTTTGCATGTTCAAAGGTGCTAATTGAAACAATAATAGTTCTTCCCTCAGGTGTACGGTTTTCACACCCTCTTACAAAAGCTTTTCTGCTATAGCTAAACATGTAGAGGATACAGTGAATGATTCGATAGATTTAGTATGGAAGAGAGGTTCACTAGATGAACTACCAGTAGGAAACAGTTTATCTAAAACACAATCAGTATGGAAATTAAATATTGTTAGATTAGTAAATCGTTAAACGAACTGAAATTGGAGTGACATGCATATATGAATTAGCTATGGAATTGACGAATTTCCCAAAACAACCAATTTCCTTAATCCTTTATGGATTGTTATGACATCGCTCCCGCCTCCATAGGCATATATGTCATCTTTAAGACTCAAGGAAGTTTAAAACAACATGTAGTATATACCATCAAATGTGAATATATATAATAGCTTCATAAAAGAAAATGAGATATACATAATAAGGAAAGTGACGATGTTCAAATGATACTAAACACCTTAAAGCAGATCAGCCATAGAAGGCAAATGATGATTAGTGTATTATATGGAGATTTTTCTGCATTGTTTTATTTTTTCAATATGGACAATTTTGCCACATTCCTCCTAAAGGAATGAATTAGGGCCATCCGGAACTAGTCTCCATATCAACATTCCTTGATTAATCTGCAAATGTTGATTTAGAATTAAATGATGACATGTTCAACTCTAATTTCAATGATAAGTAAAGGTAGTCCAGTTTATCACTTGTACATCTTTAATGTGCCTAATGATATGAAAGTTACCCTTACTAAAATTTCAAAAATCTATTGTGTAATTTGTATCATAAGAAAAATTTAGAATTTAAAGTAAAATAGACATGACTATTTTGTTGATGTACAGAAATGTAGTATTATCCATAAAATGCATCAAACATATAACAGATAAAACACAACCATAACAAATAAGAAAGGTAGATAGACATAAACAAATAACAAAGATAGATAGTAAATCATTTTTAAAACACAACCATAAACAGAACTCATACATCAAATGCATAATTAAGAACTCATAATAAAATTATTCTTTTTAATAATAATAATGATGATGATGATGATGATGTTGTTGTTGTTATTATTATTATTATTATTATTATTATTATTATTATTATTATTATTATTATTATTATTATTATTA
>JAOSBN010000177.1:30542950-30570170 GCA_027563595.1 Erythroxylum suave | reverse complement strand
TTTATAATTTTAAATTTATATGACTAATAATATATTTTTAATTATTTATACAGTAATTAATAGTTTATTAAATCAATAAACTTTTTAGTCATTTGATATCTTTTTAGCAACTGCAACCGCACATGCCAAACACCTATTTTCATGTTTCAACAGTTACCAAAACAACAATTCCAAACACATAAGTACTTATTGAAAATAAGTACTTATCATTTCAGCAGATTGATTTCAGCAAGTTATCAACCGCTACCGTTCCCCCAAACCAAGCCTAACTTTATTGAAGTATTCAAACATCGACATACTCCCCTTTTTGGTATTATGAAATTGAGAACGGAGCAACATAACTTGAGACCTCAAGTTAATTGTGAATTATGCAAGGAGTTCTATCTAAACTTCACATGACGTGTTGAATCTAGAAAATTGTCTAAGAACTCCTTTAGGCATCGATATACGAAGCCAATCGAGAAGGAGTTGGTCTTGCTTTTGCCAAAACAAAATATCAGGATTTAGGGTCTCCTCAGAAGTGGTTGTGTTACTATCTTCGGACATAACAGTGATAAATTCCAATGGGGTTTTTTCGCGCCAGTAAAGTATCCTTCCAAACCGTGACCAACAATAACAAGATACACATGAGATTTCCAAAGAACAAAATTTTCATCGCATAATTTAGCACCAATGGTGTGATTAAAAGACACAAGATTGTTTTGGGGAGTATGGGATCCATAATCATAACTAGTGGAAATAGGTGACAAGGCCATAATGAATTGTATGTTGCTAATAATAATGATAAGGACTGAAGGAGTCTTTTTTTTTTTGGGTTACAAGGGGATAAAAGAAAGAAAAACTAGGACTAAAAAGTAAAGGTCAGCTGGGGTCTAAGCCTCGACGGCACAAATGGTTGTTGCGATCGAAATGTAAAAAGTACAACAAGTTGGGCGGAGGGTCTGTAAGTACATGCAAGCCTGGTTGTACGCTCAGGGCTTTGGCTGCCAGTCTATCTGCAGTGTGATTCCCCTCTCGATATACAAGTTGAAACTGCACCTCCCAATCTCGATCTATCAATGCGCGGATATCCTGCATCAAATCAAAAGTCCCAGTCAATAATCGTTCGGATGAGAAGAGAATATTGATGACCTGGAGCGAGTCGACTTCCAGAATAAGCTTCCGATAGCCAAGCTCCCAGGCCACGGTAAGCCCCGCGTGGACCCCGTGCAGTTTAGCGTCTAATGGCGAACATGCCCGAAACTTGCTAAGAAAGCCCCCATACCATTGGCCATGACAGTCCCGAAACAGCCCCCCAGTTGTGCTGGTGGAGAAGCCCGCAGAAGTCGAGCCATCGGTATTGACCTTTATCCAGCCCGCCAGAGGTGGGGTTCCAACTGACCAGGGACCCTATAGACAGACCTCATGGGTTAGTGACATAGCTTGTTACTGCATAGGCCTTGTCAATCTAGGACACATAGTTCAAGACAATATGGTGGCTCATTTTGGGCCGCACAAAATCCTCCTCAAAGATACACTTATTGCGCCACTGCCAGAGGTACCAACAAGAGACCCCATAAAGGACTGCCCAGTCAACCCCCAGCAATGGGTTTTGGCTAGTCAGGATGGACAGCAGCCATTACTCTACGGTCTCTTGGTAAAAAGCTTTCGTTTGTAGGACAGGAGTCCATTTGTGCCAAAAGGTTTGAACCCGTCGACAATCACGAAGGGCATGCGATGTGGTTTCTTTGTTTCCGCAGTGGGGGTAATTACTAGTAGTGGCTATGAGACAGAGGGCCCGCTGTTGGTTTGTCAGAAGTTTGTTGGTTGCCACGAGCCACAGAAAGGAGCGAATCCGTTGTGGTCCAGGCCACTTCCAGATGATCTGCCAGATGAGATTCCGGGTCGCTGAGTCTGCCTCAGTAATTAAGTCATAAGCAGACTCCAATGTAAAATTCCTGTGGTGGCCAGGACCCCAGATGAGTTCATCGGTATTCTTAGCTAGTGAGGGGGCCGGATCTTTGTTAGGGCTCGGCAAGTTGGCCCCGGAAGGAAAGGAGTGATCGAATCCCATTTCCAACCGCTATTCGCGGCCACATACACGGCCACGAACTTGGACAACATGTTGTTAGGAGGGGGTCTGGTAGTCTCGTAGATTAGTGGACCCTAGCCGGGAAGCCATTAGTCGAGCAAAAAATTCGGTCTTTGCCCATTTCTCAAGGTCCATTTAATCCCTTTGCATACATAATCCCACGTAGCGACGATCCCTCGCCAAAAGTCGACGTCCCCAAAGTAGCTAAAGTGTGAGGAACATGATGTACATTGACCCGATATTTAGCTCGGAGAACCTGTACCCAGAGGGTTGTGGGTTTGGTGAGCAGTTCCCATCCCAATTTGGTGAGATAGGCATTGTTGGTGGCGCGAATGCATTTGATTAAGGCCCCCGGCCTTTTTCGGTCGGCAAACCACATCCCAGTTAACGAGGTGGATTGGCCGCCTCTCATTGTGGGTCCCCAAAATTAAAGATCTCATAATCTTTTCCAGCTCGTCGCAGAGACGATGGGGCAATCGCACAGTTTGCATAGTGTAGGCAGGTTTCGAGGATATCATTGACTGGGTGAGGGTAACTCGTCCGGCTGGAGATTATTCCTTAGCCCGCCACCCCGCTAGTCTTTGTTGAACTCTATCAATAATATACTGATATGTATTCCTCGTGATGCGCTTGTGGAGTAACAGGATGCTTAGATACTTGCCCAGGTTCGTTGTGCTCGGGATTTGTAACACACTGCTAAGGCATTATGCAATGTCCGACGGCACATTCGGGGAGAAATAAATGTGGGTTTTGGCTTTATTCACCTTGTGGCCGGACGCGTTGCAAAAAGTGTCCAGAATTGTCGAGACCTATTCCACCTGTGCCTCCAACAGTTCACCAAAATGGACTAGGTTGTTTGCGAAAAAGTGTTGTGAAATAGCCGGCCCAGATCTGGTCCACTTAAATGGCTTCCACTATGCTTGGGCCACCGCGTGTGAGATGAGGTGGCCCAGGCATTCCAAACACAACACGAAGATGTACGGTGATAACAGGTCTCTTTGGCGAATACCTCTGTGGGGGGTGAAGAGGTCAGAGAGGTGACCATTCCACGCTACTTGTATGGATACCATAGTAATAAACTTCATAATCAGTCGAAGAAAAGAAGCAGGAATCCCGATATCCTGGAGGATATCAAAGGCCATCGTAGACGGTCATACGCTTTTTCCAAGTCCACCTTTAAAGCAAAATATCCAGTCTTACCCTTATTTTTCCTCATCAAATGAATGATTTCCTGGGCAATGATGATATTATCAACTATCTGTCTCCCCGGAATGAAACTGCATTGAGTATTTGCTTCCCAATGGTGTAGATACGGTTTGAGGCGATTAACAATAACCTTCGAAAGGGTCTTGTACAGAACCGAGTAAAGACTGATGGGCCGAAAGTGGTTAATATATTTCGGGGATGCCACTTTGGGAATGAGGATGAGGATGGTATGGTTCAGAGCTTGATCCCACAGTTCCTCCCTGAATATTTGCTATAGGAAGGAAACCACTTCAGTCTGAATCCCA
Organism: Erythroxylum suave; assembly: GCA_027563595.1. Taxonomy (NCBI): domain Eukaryota; kingdom Viridiplantae; phylum Streptophyta; class Magnoliopsida; order Malpighiales; family Erythroxylaceae; genus Erythroxylum; species Erythroxylum suave. Next base: position 30,566,588 of record JAOSBN010000177.1, on the reverse strand, counting down.
TTGAGACTGAAAAAATAGCATTGTGAAGCCATCAAAACCCAGGGCTTTGTTCGGGTGCATCCCAAAAATTGCTGACTAGACTTCGGACTCTTGGAGAGATTGGGCTAGGGCAGTCACTTGGTCCACGGTTAGGCGAGGGAAAGCGTTGAGAGGTTCGAGGTTCAGCATGGGGTTGGTGGCATCTGTGTAAAGATGCACAAAGAAATTTCGGACTAGGGAACGTAACTCATCGGCATCAGTGATTTTCGTATCATGTTGGTCGAAAAGGAGCTCCACCAAAAGCTTCTTCCGTTTGGTCGTAGTGACTGTATGATAATAACGAGTATTACGGTCGCCCTGCGCTATCTAGTCACACCGGGCTTTCTACTGCCAATAAATCTCTTCCTCACATAACACGTGTAAAATGTCCTCACTAAGTTTGGACTCCAATGCTAATAAAGACTCTGACTTCGACTGCTGCAGAGTACGTTGGATGCCTGCTAAGTGCGCCTATAAGCGACATTTACGTTGAAAGATATTCCCAAAGATAGTTTGGTTTTAGGTCTCGAGTCGGCTAGAGAAGGCAAATAAGGACTTGGCAAACGACTCCTCATGTGGGAGCCAGGATTCCATAACTAGGGAGGGGAAGCCCAGATGAGTAAGCCAGGTTGCTTAGAAGTAGAAGGGGGTTTGTCCTTCGGCTCGCCGATAGGGACGAGAGAATTGAACTAACATGGGTCTATGATCAGATCCTAAAAAAGGAAGATGATGATTAGTAGCATGTGGGAAGAGTTCTAGCCCGGGCGATGAGCTGAATACGCGGTCAAGTCTAGCTTAGATGGTCCCCCATCGCCAAGTAAATCTAGACCCAATATACCCTAGATCATGTAGTCCACTATCGTGAACCCATGCACTAAAGGCCTGATAGACCACTGTCATGTGTGGAGACCCCCCCTTTTTTATCTCCAGCCGTAAGTTTCGCATTAAAATCCCTACCAACAAGCCAGGGACAAGTAACGGTCTGTCCTATCTCCCTTAACAGGGGCCACAAGAATATTTGGTAAGAATGTTGAGGACTGATATAGACGGCCGTTAATTCAAACTCACGAGACTCATATTTGATTATAGCATGAATCAGTTGTTTATGGGCCAAAACGATTGAGACTGTAAACTTCTTTTTCCAGAGCAACCAAATCTCGCCCAAAAACCCGTCGGCATCGACACGAAACTTAAAATCAAAGTCTAGTTGATTGATGACTGCTTGGGCTTGGCCACTACTAATGCGGGTTTCCACTAAAACAACTAATCCCAGTTTATACTGATGGATGTAATTCTTGAGGATTGTGGAGAACCGGGGACTACCGGCTCCTTGACACTTCCAAAAAAACACCAACATAACGAAAACAAAGATCAAGGCCCCATATCTTGAGGTTGTGCCGAATTGAAGGCCATCGCCATACCCAGGCCTGCTGGCAGGGCCGGGTCTGCATTTATGTTGGCCGGCATATGCGCATCTGAAGAATCCGTCATCTTGGAGTCGCTATCGCCACGATTCGGGGGTTCAGATGGGGGTGGGGTGGTGATGGATTCGTTGGGGGTAGGCCATTCCTTGGCCCTCTCAACACCGTCTATCAGTTGCTCATGGGCTTCCGCGCCCATAAGCTGTCCCTCCACCGACTGCGCACGGAGCACAACCTGATGGGAGGTGAGGGACACAACTTTGTGTTGGGCTTGGGGGTGGGTTGAAGTTGGTTATACATGGGTGGCTGGGAAATTTGGAAGTTGATCTGGGCTGGGCTAGGGGTTCTTTAGGCTTCATAGGCCACTTGCTTGCCTTTCCGTAAAGGCTTCTGCTTGGTTGGAGGTTGATGGGCCTGGGACGCCAGCCTAGACGCACCCCTGGCTCGTCCCTGCGGTAGCGCCATGCGGGACGACGTCGTGGTATCCTGCGAAGCTCCAAAAATTAGATGTGGTTGCGTCTACTTTGGGTCATCCATTGTGTCCCACGGAGCTCCGAATCTGGAACCTCACGTCACGTCTCCCATACTGACTGTGTGTGACGTGCTGGCAGGTGACTGTTGCGGGGCTGCGTGTTTAGGAGAGCGTTGGACTTGGATCCACGAGCCAAATGCAGTTTCCAAGGGGTTGCTAGGCGCGGGAGCGGTTGTGTCGCACAACCCGCTGTGATTCTGCAGTATCCTCCCAGCTCACGGCGGCTGGACACTCCTGGATTCAATGGCAACACTGGCGCTAGGAGGATGTGGCGGAGGCAGCGAGCATTTTCCGGTGTCATGCCCAATTTTTCCACATCGAAAGCAGATCTGGGAGACGCCTTCGTACGCGATTCGGATTTTTTCTCCATCTAGGTCCACGGTGGGTCGAGGGGGAGGTTCAAGTCAACGTCGATAGCGAGCCTCGCAAACTTGCCTCGCAGGGTTGTCAAGGTAGCTTCGTCTATCTTGATCATGTGCCCGATCAAGTTACCCAGTGCTTCAAGAACGCAGGGGTTGTATCGGGCTATGGGGAGGTCGGGGAAGCGGACCCAGACAACGGCGTGGGGGGTGGCCAAAAATAATCCAGGGGTCTTACTTCAACGCTTTCAAGTAGTCAGCTTCAACCTTAAACTTAATGAGATAAAAATCCGAGTCCAAATCAACAATTTTAATTTGTCCCTGTGGTTACCAAAGCACATGCAGTCGGTTGCTGAGGATCCGGAAGCCTACACGCCGACCGAGCAGTTTTACCACCACGGCTTGGGACCATTGTTGGTCCAATTTGTCCCTAAATTGTTGGGATAGGGCAATGCTTGCAATTTGGCCTTCGGTGGTGATGCGAATGTCTCCATCTTTGGTGTTAATGGGCTCTTTTGGTGCCCAGGACGATGCCGCATTGGTCGGCCCACCGTGGTGGTCCTTGGATACTGCTGTGTTGTAGGACAGTGGTGGGAGAGGTATAGTTTCATCTTCCCTTGTTCTGGTGCAGCTTTTCTTTTGAGACTGACCCTCAGGGCCGAGCACATTGCTAGTTGAAAGAGGTTGCATGAGTGCGTTGAATAGAATAACGAATTTGGATTGCTAGGGGAGGAATGGTGCAATGTGAGTGCTGGAATTTTGTAGATCAGGAAGGAGTCAGTGGAGAACGGAGAATGGGAATTTCAGGGAGCAGATGAACAGTAAAATCAGGGAGCATCCATATCCACTGAAGGAGTCCTTGTTGATGCTAAGGAGAAGCAAATAACTAGGTTTGGTTTCTGATGACGTCTTTGATGGGATTGCTTATGCGACTCTTAACTGTTGCAAGAGTTTGTCTTCCTCTTCGTCCCACTATAGAAAAGTATTGATTTACTTTGTCACTTGACTGTTGTGCTTTAAAGGACTGAAATTTCAAAGTGGGTCTTTGTTCCTATAGTTATTGCTGTGTATAGCTACTATTATGGTAAGACTGACATAGAGTTGAGCCAGAGAGTGTGGATGTGGGAGCTATGTTCTACAATCACGATATTTTGAGCTTCTTGGAGAGGAAAGATGTGAGGAAGATACTCAAAACACAGGGATATGTTTGTTATAGGACAAGAAAACATAATGTAGAAACGTTAGAGTAGGAACATTACAAATATATATAAGAAGGAAATATATTAGCATACGAACATTATAATGGTATGTTTGGTTCAGGGTAATAGCAATTCTATTACCCTTCTATTCTTACCTATTACTCATTCCATTGTTTGGTTTATTTTACAACTAATATAGAATAACATTCTATTCCTTAGATTAAAGAATAGCCAAAGACAACTCCCCCTTTTTACGTATTCGACGCAATTGGGAATAACCTCAATAGTGCCTCTCTTTCTTTTGGACAACCCATACACCTCTTGTCTATTTTCACGCAGCCCACTCACTCATCGTCTCCTATCTTCACCAGACCTCATTGTCGTAGCTTCTCCTATCTTCACGCAACACCTCACTCATATAGCACGCTATTCACGCGGGCAAGCGGGTGTCTCTTTATCTTCAAACCGAAGAGTTAGGTCTTCCTTATGGCCTTTTCATTTAGTTGGTTATGGATTCATAGGTATGTGTGTGTGTGTGTGTTTAGATTGAGGAGTTCTTGTGTGTTGATGAGAGGTGCTCTTCGAGCTTTTTGCAGAGAGGTGGAGTGAAGTAAGGGGGTTGGCATTTTGGAAACTGAAAATTAGGTTTTGCGAAACTAAAAATTGAGTTTTGAGTGCCTCTTTCAGTATTCCACCATGATTGCTGTAATGGGTTTCAGAAACCGAATATTTGAGGGCTTATTAATTTCCTCTCCTATAAGATTTACGACTTAGTTAGTTTAACATAAATTTTCTTTTACTATCAAACCTAATTTTGGGGTTTTTGTAAATACCAATAGCCACCGCATCGTCACCACCACTACCACCTAAGCCAGCCACTGCCTACTCTATCTTTTGTTAGAGTAGTGTAGTCATGCTAATTGTACTTTATAAACCTCAAAGTTGGTGTTATCCTAACTCTTGCATTTGCATCTCTGTGCTATCCTAAACCCTTCACTAAGAAGAGAAGAGAAAAAGCTCTCTTCCACATTGTACCAAACCCATCTTCACTCTTTTGGCTTGGTTTTCTCCTTTAACTTTCATTTTCCCACAAATTACGATAATTAAGCTTCAATCTTTCTGTATGCATCTGCCTTCTCTTATGTGCTTTACAGAAAAGATTGAAACTTTTTGTGAATGTTGTTTGGAATTTATTACTTTAAGTCGTCTGCTTTTTGTTTGATGATATGGAATTTGATTGGATCTAGTCTTGTTTCGATTTTGGTTTCTGATTTGGAGTTTAACAAGGTAGATCTGTGCTAGATTATCATTTGGTTTTTTTTTCTCATTCTTATCCATTTGGTAAGTTGGTACCAAAAAGATTCAACCTTTTGTTTCGTTTGCAATCGAGTTTATGAGTTGATGTTTATACGGTGTGAAAGTGAAGTAACAAATGCAGAATTTCGATTCAGATTTTGCTTTACTAGGTTATGAATTATTTAGATCATTAGCATTTAGAAACTGTTTGCAGTAGTTATGTGAAATTTTATGCTAAGTGCTGTAAGCTTTTGACTTTACTTACTTAGCTCAGCCAGCTCTGATTTCTGTTCGTTTACTCACCCAGTCATATATCCTCATTGTAGTTTTAGGAAGCTCTATTCCTCCCTTCCCTGACTCTTTGGAGGATTTTCCTTAGTTATCCACAACCTTTCGAATCTCAAAGCTCTCTTTCTTTGAAAGCTCTATGGGTGCTATGACTTTTTGTTTGTTTCATTTTGTCTGTGCTTTCTCTATTTTTTGAATATAGTTTCGTATTTCACTATTTCTTCTCTAGCAAAGCCTCCTAGTTTTGTGAAGATTTTCAGTTGTGTTTTAAGTTACTTCACCTGTAATCTGTCTGTTCTTATAACGAATCACCTTTTCACACTAACCTTGGGTTGAATTAAAGAATAGTCAGTCTTCAAGAGTCAACTTACTCATTAACAGATAATAGATAAAAATATTTTAATTGATTACAGGAATGAAAATTGAATTGTGAATATGCACATGTATTGGAAAATGTGTGCTTGCTTGGCTAGAAGAAAATGTGTGCTTCCTTGACTAGAAAACTATTTAGCAACATGATATATTACATACTGTCGTACTTGGTCATTTTCCATCATTGCTTTACCAAATGAGTTGTTGTATGTATGTAAAGTAGTCATGATAAGATTGTAGGAGCAAGACAAATTTGGCACACTGACAATTAATAGACCTTTAATAAATTTTTTTAAAATAAAATTATCTATGTTCGTAACTCTCGGTTCTAAGTATAGTTGACTTAAATGGATATTTGACTTAATTTTTAGCTTTTTGCAACTGTAGTATATGTTCTAAAACATTGACTAAAAGCATGATTTAAAATGTTTAATTATTCTTCTTATTAGAGATAGAGCTAGTGTATAGTGACGCAAATCTCACAATCAAAATTGATTCGCACAACCTACTAGACTTAATCTTTTTGTTTGGATGAGAATGGTTTGAATTAATTTGTCACGGATGGGCTTTTATTTCTTTAATTTAAGTCCTAATAGCTTAGATAAGAAGTGATCGTTAAAGCATAAGAAAATATAAAAAAACTCGCTAGCTAATTGACCATAATGTAGAATTTAGACAAGGTGTGAATAAATGTTACCTCGGATCTAGTTAACAGGTTTATGGACCATAACATAATAGCAAAAAAGGGATTAGGAAAATTACTTTAAAGCATATAACAAACAAACTTGTAGGGACTTACCTTAAAAACTTGTTACAGTATAGCACTTGAAATCGGGGGCAGATAAGCATAAATACCTGGTATTGCTTTCCAAAAGAAGTAAGAAAGTTGCAAGTTGTGAGGGCTTATTTAAGTAGTTCCAATTTTAAAGCTTTTGGACTAGAAAAAAGCGCATAATTGGGCCTTAGGAATGTTTAACATCTATATTTACGGATAACATTCAATGGTCTAATGTTAAGAAGGATTTGTGATGTGCAATAACAGAATGGAAAATTGAGTTTGGTTCGTTTAATTGGATGTTGCCTTAGGAATGGCTGCATTTTTAGGTTTAAAATAAACTAATATGTTAATGAAAATAGAATGAAAAATTGAGTTTCTATAATCAATTCTTTTTAACTCTAGAAATATTATCTTCTTTTTTCTCTCTTACTCTACTTTATGTCTTCAACTATTTTGATTTTTTCATGGTTGTTCTCTTATACATTATACATTGTTTGAAAAAATTTATGTAAATACATTAGATCTTTTTTTGTAGTCATTGCTCGTTTTAGTTTGAGTTTACGTAGGAATGCGGAAAGAATAAAAAGGATTGTGGGTGTCCTGACTATGTGGCAGTTGTGTAAAGTTGTTAGTTTATCCAATGTATGACCTTTCCTTTTCTCCGTCTTTTACTTTCTAGCTTGCATATTTGGAAATTATAAATGATAATAGGCTTTAGACAAATGGAAGCGAACCATCTTAAAAGGTAGACACATTGTTGATTTTCTGATACTTCTTACATAATAGACCATTTCATTTGGTTCTTAAAAGGTAGACACATTGTTGATTTTCTGATACTTGTTACGTAATAAACCATTTCATTTATTTATGGACGAAATTATCTTCCTCATGAATGTTCAAATCTATCAAGAACATGGGGTTTGGCGATTATTTGCTTGCGGTTTGGTGATTGTTGCATTGGATACCATTTCATTTATTATAGACAAAATTATCGTGCTGCCAATAAAACTTCTTCATACTATAAATTTTACTCATTTTTGTTGTTGATAAATCAAGCAACAAACTAATCCTAAATCTTGGTAAGCCTTTGGAATGCAAAGTCTAGCATCTTGCGTCACCAATCATTGGATATCACGTTCATAACACTACAATTGGCAATTAAATGGTTGTAAGACGATCTATTGGAAAACCGAAGTCTTCTAACTTGTATCGTGGATACACACCAAGATTGTGAAAAACAAAACGCAGATCAAGAATCATGTTTAGGTTGAATAAGTTAAATTCCAATACATTAAAGCTTGTCAAATAAAGTAACATTCGAGTCTCATTAAATAAGAAATCTTCTAATTTCTTGCCGCAGTCACGATATTAGGTGATACCATAAATAAGATGAGAGATAAATTTTGTAAAAGTATTAGCATTGAAATATATATTATCCAAAAAGTTGAACAATTATATAGTGCATTAGGTGAGATAAAAGGGCTCACACATGTTAAAAGGCATACGACTTTAAGTAAAATTCCTGATCATCCAATACAAATGATTGTGTTTTTCACTGTTTCACCTTTTGAAAGACTTGAGTGGGTGAGGAGTTTTCTGGCCGCACATTAAAGGTTATGTTGAAGTAGGCCTATTTAGTCTAGTTATTTCAAATATGGCTGAAACTTAATTTTTGTATTCCTAAATAACTTTTTAGGAATTTAAAGCCCTATATTATATTTTTTTCAATATCGTTACATTTTTATTTTATATTAAAATTGTGACTATACAATGAATGCTAATATGAGTCAGATTTGAAAAAATTAATCACTGCAAAATATTGGAAAGTAGTAGAAAATTAATAATAATAACATAAATAAAATATAATTAATAAAAATACTTAAATTAATAAGAATAATAATAAGTAGAAATTAAATAATAATAATAATAAATAAATAAATAATAAGAAAATAAATAATAATAATACTAATAATAATAAATAATAAGAAAATAAATAATAATAATAATAATAGTTGTTAGTTGAAAATTAACAATAAGAAGAATATAAAATAAATAATAATTATTTTTAATAATAATAATAAATTTAATTAATAAAATTAACAAAATATATAATAATAAGGAATTTATTAATCATAAAAATAAATGTTATTAATAAAAATAATAAATTGTATAATATTAAGGAATAATAATAATAATAATAATAATAATAATAATTTGATTTTTTTGTTAATTATTCTTTTGTCATTATATGTTTATATTTTAAAACCAAAAACTGACATAGAATTACTTATTCATTCTATTTTTTGAACTAAGCAAAGTAATGTCCATTATATTTTATTCCTTATCTTTTATATCCCTAAGAATAACTATTCTATTCCTTATTTATTTCTTTCGTTAAATCAAATAGCCAAATCAATAAGTAGGATAAGATTAGCCATAATTATCTAATATTGATATGCATTCTAACTGTCTCAATACTTCTCAAAGCTCATTTCTTCTTCAGTTATCGCAATTATAAGCTTTTGATTCGGGGATTTCTCGATGCGGTGGAAAAAAGTTGACGAGTTTGATTGAAGTTAGTTTCTTTTTTAAGATTTCCAAGGTAGATAGGCCTATTAGCTCAGTTGGTTAGAGCGTCGTGCTAATAACGCGAAGGTCGCAGGTTCGAGACCTGCATGGGCCAATGTGAATCAATTTCTAAAATTTTGAATGATCTGTTATCATCCACTCTGACTGAACGTATCTTTATCCCACACAATACACTTGCCAAGTGGCAAAGTCCATACCAATGGCATTCCCCGCAATCAACCAATGAGAGAAAGCCTTATCCTATACCTTATCTTACCCAGTCCCAAGCCACCAAGTCGATTCTATACTCTAAAGTTTAAAGACCACCTTCCTTTGTAGTCACCGTTCAGTTACCCGCAGTTTTCATTTTTTCGGACAAACAAAAAGAACAAGTGTGTATAAGAAATCATGGCTGCCTCATTACAAGCTGCAGCTACCTTCATGCAGCCTGCCAAGGTTGGTGTTCCTTCTAGGTCTGCCCTTCAGCTCAAGTTTTCTCAGTCTATTTCTAAGGCTTTTGGCTTGGAGCCTGCTAGTGCGAGGATCACTTGCTCTTTGCAATCTGATCTAAAGGACTTGGCTCAGAAGTGTGTGGATGTTAGTAAGATAGCTGGTTTTGCTCTTGCTACTTCAGTCCTTGTTGTCTCGGTATGTGTTTCTTCTGTTTTTTAACTTTAAACTCATTAATAATTTTTTTTATGAAAATGAATGTGATTTGATCAAAATTTTAAGGGTTATGCTTGAAAGTGGCAAGAAGTGACTAGAGACTCTATACTGTCAGTTTAGCAAAATACTGATTGATGCAGTGATCCTCAGTTTTGGAGGCCCTAATGTTGTGCATGTAATGTTTGATGTGTTAAAAGAGTGAATTTGGTCATTGTAACGACAAACCTGTTCTATTTCTACGTGCTTGTGATAGACTTCGTCATGAGAAAAGTTAGAATTACTTGGTTAAATCAGGACAACCAAATTAGGGTAAGGCCATTGTTTGAGAATTCTGATTTGCTGCAGAACTTCTGTGCTTGGTAAAATCACAATGACTTGACACTTTTCAGGGAGCAAGTGCTGAAGGCGTCCCAAAGAGGCTGACCTATGACGAGATTCAGAGCAAGACATACATGGAAGTTAAGGGAACTGGAACTGCAAATCAGTGCCCAACCATCGATGGCGGTGTGGACTCTTTTGCCTTTAAACCTGGTAAATATGAGGCAAAGAAATTCTGCCTGGAGCCAACTTCGTTCACTGTCAAAGCTGAAGGTGTTAACAAGAACTCTCCACCTGAATTCCAGAACACCAAGCTCATGACTCGCTTGACCTATACCCTTGACGAAATCGAAGGACCATTTGAAGTCTCTCCTGATGGCACAATCAAGTTTGTAGAGAAAGACGGGATTGACTACGCTGCTGTTACCGTTCAGCTACCTGGTGGCGAGCGTGTGCCATTCCTCTTCACCGTTAAACAGCTGGTAGCAACAGGAAAACCCGACGGCTTTGGAGGAGATTTTCTTGTACCATCCTACCGAGGATCATCATTCTTGGACCCAAAGGGAAGAGGTGGCTCGTCTGGCTACGACAATGCAGTGGCATTGCCAGCTGGAGGCAGGGGAGATGAGGAGGAGCTAACCAAGGAGAACATCAAGAATGCTTCGTCATCAACTGGGAAAATTACGCTTAGAGTCACCAAAAGTAAGCCTGAGACCGGAGAGGTGATCGGAGTGTTTGAAAGTATTCAGCCGTCTGATACTGATTTGGGTGCAAAGGCCCCGAAAGATGTGAAGATCCAGGGTATCTGGTACGCTCAGCTTGAGTCATAGGTGGCTTAATTCTTGTATGAAACAGTATATCTACTTTGGCTCAGCTTTTGCTAAATGTTGAATCTGGAATGACGTCTAAATCCATTGACATGGGATGTCCAAGCTTTAGACAATGTCCACGTCTCTTGGAAGTTGGAATCATTAACGTGCCCTGCAATGAAACTGGTGATCCAACTAGTTCTTCCACACGTTTGATCAAAAGAATTGTGTGTTAGTAGTTCTAATTAATGAAGTTGACAACCGAGCGGATCATCTTTCTTAAGCCTCGGGACATTGGAACTCTCCATCCACAACAAATTTCACATTAATAAAATATTTTGATGTTAAGAACCAGAATTTTACGTAAAAACACTGGATTCTTTTTGCAACTCGAAATTTCTTGTAAACATGTTTAAAGAGACCAATTAGATTATAACATTTTTTATTGTTTATATTATTAATGACTGTTATACTCATTGATCATTAGCTATATATATATTTTTTTATAAAATACATATCTTAAAAACAATTTAAAAACTCGAAACTTGGGCATTTCACATTCATCCCTAAAAAATTGAAAAGAAGGACGTCGGAGGCACATCTCATCAATCCTGTGCATGTGAATTAATTGATATGTGCACGAATTGATCCGAATAAACTATTGAATAAAAACGAATTGATGGTTCATGACAACAACTACGCGTTTCTTGCCAATCAAACTTTACTGGACCAAAAGGAAAAGGCAAATCAAGATTCAAAGACATTTGGCTACTCTTTTGTTTCTTTTCTTTGGACCATTATACCAATTCTTTTATTTGCCTGTCAAAATCCAGACGAGGACCAACAGGTTTCACTAATTAACATTTGCAAATCTCAGGGTTCCCTCCGTTGGTTTATGTCGAAGAAACAAAAACAATTCAATTGCTATTTCCTTGTCATTTGATGAAATTATATCCTCATTCATACTCAACACCATAAAACAACTCACCTAATCCCTATCTATGTTGTTTTCTTTGAAATCAGATTCATTAGGCCAACTACACAAGTCGTATTAACTCCACGTTAATATCATTAAAAATTGCCAACTATTGTAGCAATAAGAGACCCAAAAAAAAAAAAAACAATTTGCACATTTTATTATTCCAGTCAATGTTCATAAAAGAAAAAATGAAAAGAAAAATCCAACTTTCCCGTTTCAAGTTTGATTATTGGAATGAAATAAATATCATGTTAAATGTGATGTGGGGCAGCACTAATGACATTAGCGACTCTTCCTTGATACATAACATCCCACCCAAAGTCTCTGGCCTGAAACAGCCACTTGGCTCATAAACAGCAACCCCCCACCAATCCTCGTATTCGTATCCGCATTTTGAAGAACTCGAAGAGAACCAAACCCGCAATCGAAGATCGAAAAAGAACATTATTTACATGAGTTGTTGGCGTTACCATTGCGTTCTTTTCGCTTGTCTTGTCTCTTACAATTCCCTTCCAGCTTGCACCAGAAAAGCTCTGTTATAATTTCTTATCAGTTTTCTTCTAGTAAGTGAATATAGCTCAAGTGAAAAATCATTAAAGTGGGTGTCTTTATTTCTTCCTTTGTTGATTTCGACTCGTTTTGCGGTTTTGTCCAAGTGGGGATTGGCATGAAGTTTTGGACATGAAGAGGTTGAGTTATGGAAGAAGACGTCCCTGGTGCAATGGGGACAAGCGCCAGTTTGGCTCTCCGGTTGGGTCAGATCATTTTCTCCACCGCTTCTCTTCTCTTCATGTGCATGGGTGTCGAATTCTATAGCTATACTGCTTTCTGGTAATATTATTTTGTACATATCCTTCTTGTAGAATTTGATCGACTCTGATAGATCCTTCGTGTCTTTGAATTATTATCACAGACCCTTTATACAGAGTTGGAGATTCTATTCTTTTTCTCGCAATCCTAAGTCATAGTGTCCTTGTTTTGTCAAGATTTGTTCTTTGTCTCTGTATTGCTTTCCTTTTACTCGTTCGATTGAAGGAAGTAGGATCATGATATGATGGTATTGAATCACGAATTTCATGATTTGGATCGTGAGAAAGTCCTGGCTGTGAAGGATAAGAAAAGTCAAATCATTCTCTTTGAACTTCGGAAATGAGAAAAGCAGCCTGGCGGCTCGTTTTGCAGGGGAAAAGATCATTTATACATATTGAAGCAGCACTTTGAGGCTTATTTGTTGGAGTCCCTTTTGATTACATACAACAGTGGTTTAGAAGCAAGAAAGCTGATGCTATCCTCATCAGTTGTGAGAATATCTAGGACACCGCTCTGAAATGCTTCTGAATTTGAGTGGATACAGTTTGCCTATCGGGCCTTGGCCATTGGACTCCTCTGCATCCATTTTAGAAAAAAAGAAAAAAGAAACTGTTTCACTGAAGTCTGAAACTGGCTGATACTTGAGTTTGCAGAAAGTTATGTTTTTTGCAAATTTGGTTCTCTATTCTACTTTTCTGGAGAAATTTGCAAGGAATAAGCTGTCATTGTCTATTTTCCCTAAATTATGTGTATGCAGATGAGCATAACCCTGACGAAGATTCCTTCTTTTTTGGTTGGCTCATAATTGTTTATGATTCTCTGCAGCTTCTTGGTAACAGTCATGGGTTTGGTTATTCCTTGGAGCGCGACTTTGGTGCTCATAGACGCTTATTCTGTCTTTGTTAAATGTTTACCTCATCAACCGAGAATCTTGTTGGCTATCACGCTTGGAGATTGGGTAGGTAACATCCTGCCTATTGAGCAGATGAAGGCATTTCCTGAGGATAGGAGTTTCTTTTTTTCATTGGAATGATCATTTTGAGCAAGAAGTGACTACTGAAAGTACTTTCTTTTTCTGAATTATGTTCGGCAGGTTCTGTCATTCTTATCATTAGCAGCTGCTTCGTCAACAGCTAGCGTCACTGACCTCCTGCTGGATGTGGGTTCTACATTTTGCCCTGCAAAGTTATGCAGTAGATATCAGTTATCTGCAGCGATGGCCTTCTTGTCTTGGTTTCTGTCATTTGCCTCAGCACTCTTCAACCTATGGCTTTTCCCTTCTTTATAACCTCCAATCCTTACATCAGATTGGCTAGTCCTGACAAAGTCTTGTTGCTCCAAAAAGAAAAATCTAGCATAGTGTACAGCTTTAGCATTTGCATATTTACACCCAAATATCTAATGACAAAAGGTGATGTGTAGCCGTCTATTTCTTCTGAAATCACAGAAAACAATAATGGAATATTCATAAGAAAGTGCTAAACATAGATTACCATTATTTTATTCTCTGCCGACACCTTTGACACACACCGACTATTATCAGTTAATTAAAAAAGGAAGAGAATTTTGGAAAGAATGTCATTTGTGGGTCCGGATTGTCTGGAGGCATTTTTTCCGTCTGGGATCTAAAGTCTGTTGAAATAACTTTTTTCCAAGCCCTGATTGCTTAAAGCCATTTTCATACCCACAAATGTCAAAACTTTACTCCAACCACACAGAATATTGGTGGGGCTAGAGACCGATGGACCTCTCTTAGTGAGCATATTCGCACCCTAATGATTCAAGAAAAAAATTGAGATGAGCGTATACCAATTTAATCACCCAATTTGAGTAAAAGCTCAAAACTTTACCAGCCATACGTTATCTATAGCAATTGTCAATGGCCTTTGAAGGACCAGACCAGGACCATCATTTTCCGATGGGAATTGAGGATTTGAATCAAACAATAAAACGAAGAGACACTTGAATAGTCACTACCAATATAGAAGGCCCAGAGTCCAATCACGGATCGACCCAGATAAGATTCCCAACTCCCACGTTCGTCCCTCCCAAATATTTGAACGTTCTTACCGCCTCAACATCATCCTTTCTAGGCTCACATGTTCTGGTTCAAGTCCCAGGCCGACCAGACCCTCCATTCTCGAGTGGGGACATGTTTTTGAATCAAATTTGATGCTCAAATCGGATTCAATGGTCTTGCCGGTGAGACTCGCGCTCTCCAAAGTTGATATCTTTCCGTGTTCTTGATGATATGGGCATCCTCGAGTGCGCTACGGCTCGTGTTTGAGCAAATGTCTGAAACAATTAAGTACATGTACAATAGCGTCATAGAAGTAGTTATATTATTCTAATCAGATTGAACGTATATTGTATTTTCGGATGTATCGTAGGCATTCTCCGAATGAGCTCACTCTCCCTTTTGTGTCTAAAGCTTGCGCTCGTGAATCAAATATCGGGTTTCTGTTGTTGCTCATGCGCAGGCTGTAAAAGCGGGAATTGGGTTTGTGGTTTGTGTGCTAAGTGAGCCGATAAGTGCCTACTTGATTTCTTGAATCTGCGGGGGACTTTTTGATTATTTCTCCGTCTTTGGTTTCTTGGAATTTGATGATTGGTGGGCATTCTAAAGTGGTTTTTAGCGGAGAAGCTTGATCGTTGTTTAAAGAAATGCGATAATTGAGTCACAGAGCATGATATCGTTGGCGTCCATGGTTAGTGCCTAATCCATAATTGCGCATAGTAAGTTAATAAAATTAAACATCATAAATAATTGATGTTCAGTTGATCAATGATACAAGTATATTTTGATCCTATTGAGTTAATTGCAATTAAAATTTCCTAGATGAATATTAGAGCTAATTTTCATACTTGAATTCTAATTCGAAATTGAATTTTATCAATTTTATCCTATCTTCTCCTAGTAATATTAAACACAATCTAGTGTTAGTGTTAGAGCAAGTTAAATTTATATTTTGATTGTGATTGTGATTGATATCTATTATTATTTTAAATTGAAATTTTTATTTTGAATATTTTTTGATAAAACAAAACGATGCTTGCGAATAATTTGGCAGAGTAAAAATCAAACATTGAAAATCTTTTTTTTTGTGGAAAACTTCCACTCTGTCTCGTAACTTGCCCTGTGATATTTTTTCTATTTTATTATTTGTATTCGATTATTCTCTTTATAATTTCCTTTTATAAGCATTTAAAGATTTGTTTATAGGACTCTCATTAAATAGTTTGTTTATTTGACTTATTCTCATTTATTAATTGAAAAATTGTTTATGCATATTTTATTTTATTGCCTTGAATAAATATAGTTGTAATGATTCCAAAAGGTTTTTTTTTAATGCTCTTCTGCTCGTATTATGAGACCCCTTGCAACTTATTATTTAAAAATTTTGAATGTTATTTTTTCTTCAATTTGTTTCAAGAAAATGGTTGTAATGAGAACTTTGATTTGAATTTAAACTCTAGCATAATAAACTCGTGTGAATTTTATAAAGGTATAATTGGATCAATATTCCATGGTGCTTGGGACATAAACTAATGTTACATGCTATATTGATGAATAACATGATACGAGGTCTCAATTAGTATGAGACAAAGGGTTTCTATGCTATTTCAATTAATTTATTAAGATATATGTGGTCAGATGGATGTCAAAGTGAGGCATGGACATACTTATTCTATCACCTTTATCTATAGCTATACTTGGTATAGTTATATTATTTGATTCCTTAAGAGGTGAAGCATTATGTTGTTTTCGCAAATATATGACTTTAGTAAATAATCAATAAGATAAAGATGTTAAGAATTGATTAAGTACAAGAAGACTTATTTAATCAAGTTACAAGGATGTGTGATGAAAACTGAATGGATAGACAATGAATATAAGCCCATCAATAAAAAGTGGTTGCAAAGAGAGAAATAAAACTCTTCTTCAAATGATTAAGTATATAATGAACACGGACAAAATTACCAATCACCCATTAGGGTGATGTATCATTGACAATAAAGTATTACTTGACATGACAGCTACTATATCATATCCTAAAACACCATATGAGATATGAATGAGTAAGAAACTTGATTTATTATATTTAATTTCTTGAGAATAAGTTTGTTTCCTACATTTTTGGTCCCTCTTATAAATATTAGAAATTAGGTCATAAAGGGACTCGTATTCAAAAGATGTTTCAAACATTCTAAAAGTTATATGCTCAAAGGTGAACAAGGTAATAAATAAGTAATTGAATTTGCATAATAAGATAACACATTGTTAGAAAATGATTCTCCAAAGCAAGAAAAAGATAGTAAAAAACTTATCTCTATATGAACTATTGAATCAAAATGATTTAGTAAGCTAAGACCAATTGGATGCCATTCATCTAAGTAGGACCAATTTAGGAAATGATGAATTAGTTTATGACTTGCAATCCAGTAGTAGTTCTTTATCACTACTTGATTTAAGTGGGATTAATATAAATAAAGAGATGATTGTTTCTTAAATTTTCATTATGCTTTTATTATGAGTGGATTAATCCTCAAAGGATGCTTTAAAGTTAAAAGGAATAAACTATATGATAGTTCTATATGAGTATAATGAGTTGATTAATATAAAAAAGCTCTACATAGTCTTCTTAAGGATGAATGAATTATATCAATATAAGAACAATGAACTTTTATAAGTTCGATTTGAGTGTACGACTTTGGTAATCTTTTGAAAGTATGTGAAGCCATTAAGAGCAAATGTTAAGAAAAATATTGATGGCATTTTTAGAATATGCAAGGCACGTCAAGTAGCAAAAGTATACACATAATGGAAGATACTAATTATAAGAAGAAATTATCATTTGTTGTAAGGTTTACATCAGTTTGATTGATTTTAGAATAGATGTAAAGACTGTGTTCTTAAACTAAGAACTAAAAGAAGGAATCTCTTTGATACAACCACTATGTTTCATTCAAAAGGGGTCAAGAGCTTTGCTCACTCAAATTGTTAAAATTTAATTTATGGGCTAAAGTAGTCTTCAAGTAAGTGATATATTAAAGTTTGCAATATAATCATATGCAATAAAATTGGTATGATTGACAAAGACTATTAAGTAGATGTTAAAAGATCTAATGATAAATGTATAACTTTATCATTTCATTTGGATAATATTTTGATAGTTAGTGACAAAAAGTAGTTTCTCAAGTGAATAAACAAATTAGCTAACTAGGGTCAAAATTAAAAAAAAAAGGATGATATTGTATACATCTTTGCGATTAAGATCACTCAAGATTATTTAAGAAGAGCTTTGTTACTACTATAAGTTAGCTATATATATATATATATATATAACAAATACTTGAAAATATTTGCATGCAAGATAGTGAACCATTTTAGGATGCCAATTGTTAAAGGTGAGCACCTAAGCACTATGTAGTATTCATGAATGCCATAATAAGATAAGAGTTAAAAGATGGTTCCATATTTTGAAGCAATCATTAGTCTTATATACACTATATTATATATGAACAAGTATACTAAAAGTTAGTTCTAAATAGTTCAAATATCAATATCAAATTAAAAGCATAGATATGAAGAATAACTATATTAACGACAAGGTAGTATAAAGATAAATGAATATGTATATTGACTATTAATAATACTTATTAATTATGGTAATTTGTTTTTCCTCAAATATTTGATTATGTTTAACTGAGAATTAAACAACATTTTTTAGAATAAAATTTTAATGAAACTTCAGTTTTGTAAATATGTCAATGCTTGATTTTAAATTGAATTTTTAGTTCCAGAATGAACGTTAGAATGAGTGTTAAATATTCAATTCTAGATATAAGAAGTACCTAGGACATATATGAGATGCCTTCCTACATAGCTTATCTCCTCCATTACTTTGTAATAATGGAGAGGTAATAATTTTTAAGTTTATCTAGGTGATAAAAGAAATCAAAAGGCCTAAAACACTAATGACAATGTAATGAATATTTAAGGGTGTAAGAGGTTATTAGTAATGACATAACCTAAAGAAATGATACATTTGTACAATCTATCTTCATATGCTAGATGTGAGTTCTGAAAGTGGATTAAACAAATACACTAGTGAACTAATGTTAGGCATTAGATACACTTGAACTATCATATATAAAACATTTGAGAAAAGACATATGCTTTAACAAAAAAGAGTCAATACTATAACATATGAATCATACCATGCGTGTGTTACAAATTAATAAGGATTAAATTAAGTCATATTCTCAACTTATATTGTGAGAAGATTCTTTAAGCTATGTGAACCTTAAATAATAATAAAAAAACCTTTTCAATTAGGTTTCAATTCTAGAGAATTGAGTTAATGTTTTCATAAATACAGAAGGAGGTAGAATATTTTTCACATATTTCATTACATATTGTCCTCTATTTATATATAATATGGTATCTTAATATATAATTTAATCCCTATGATTGATCCCTATAATCAAATGAATCTTAATCTCTATAATTATGTACATAATATGTAACACTCCCCCTTAAGCTGGAGCACAGATATTTATGTTGCTTAGTTTGTTACAAAGCTATTCAACCTGAGTCCCATTTAGATTTTTTGTAAATAGGTCCCCTAGGTTGTTCTCCAGTCTTCACATATCCTATAGAAACTAAGTTTTGTTGCACCTTTTTATGAATAAAATGACAATCAATTTCAATCCGCTTTATTTGTTAATGAAACATTGGATTAGAAGCTATATGAAGAGGTTTTCTTCTGAAGGTATACATTAGTCTTTGTGCTTAGTGATAGTATACACTATTAGAGAAATATTTGTTTGTACAATTTTAAGTTGCTCTCTCTCTTCCTCCCTTGGTTGTCTTGTATGAGCTTCTTATAGGTTTCTAGAACCTAACCTAAGAGAGTAACATATGGTCCATAATTTTCGTGTTTATTTGTTGCTTGTTTCACTAGCTAGCTTCCTTCCAATAGATTCAACTCAAAGTTAGATTATCTTTGCTTTGTATAACATACCTAATTTATTGTTCCCACGATTTGACTCTTTTACCGTCGTTTCATTCTTAAGATTTGGTTTTTGCATTGTGTGTGTTTTGAGTTAGGTTTTGTGTGATTTTTTTGGGTTATGCAAATACATCTTTCTACCTAATTTTTTTCTAATTTTTTACCGTTTGTGTCTCCTTCCTGAGTTACAACACTATAGCCTCTGGGAATTTCAAATTCTGTTAGTGAAATAAGCTTCTCTCTCTCTATTGGTACTCCTCAACTAACACAATTGACTCCAACTAGCCATCGATTTCATTTCCATTTTATACTAATTACTTTAGTAATACCTATTTTTACTTTATTATTATCTTGGTTTTGTGGGGCCTGTAAGGTAGAAATAGTGGCATTGTATACCAGTGATGGAGCACGGGCTAGTTTTCTGGTGAGTTTCGACTCTAAAAGTAATAAAGATTTGAACAAATTATGGATAGGTTCTTGGAATATAGGCACCCTTATAGGGAAGTCCCTAGAATTAGTGGAGACTTTAGACAAGTATAAGATTAATATAGTGTGCATCTAAAAAACAAAGTAGACAGGGGCTAAAGTGAAAGAGATTGGTGGATTCAAATTGTGGTACTCAGGGGGTTTAGGACGAAAGAACATCTTAGTTGTTAAGGAACTTACAAGTCATATTGTGGAGATCAAAAGATCAAATGATAGGATTATGGCAGTTAAGATCGTGGTGAGTAGTGTTGTTCTCAATGTGGTATATGCGTATACACTTCAAGCAAGTCTGGACAACTAATAGAAATGCAAATTCTGGGAGGATTTAGATGAGGTAATCCAACAGATCCCTACTAATGAGAAAGTTATTTTAGGAGGAGATTTTAATGGTCATATAGAAGTAACATCGAACGAATATCAATGGACCCATGGGGGTTTCAGGTATGGAGATAGGAATGCTAGCGGGATTACTTTATCAGAAATGACAATAGCATTTGAGTTACTGATAGTCAATTTGTTATTCAAGAAGAATAAGGAACAATTGGTGACTTGTATGAGTAAAACCATGAAGGCTCAAATTGATTATTCCTTGTAAGGCAGAGCGACTAAGCTGGGTGCAAAGATTGTAAGGTGATTCCAAAAGTATGCTTAGCAACTAAATATAGATTGTTAGTTGTGGATCTTGAAATTAAGGGATGAAGGAAGAAGAGAATTTTAGGAGGTGTACTAAAGTTATATGGTGGAGTTTGAAAGGGGACAAGATGGATCAATTTAAGGATAAAGTAAGAAATGGAGTTAAATGGAAATTGAAAGGAAATGCTAATCAAATGTGGGAGGGAGTGGCAAATAGGTTGAGGATTACTACCAAAGAGATCTTGGGAGTTTTTAGAGGGTTAATTAAGGGGTGGTAAGATGGAATCTTGATGGTGGAATAAAGATGAACAAAAAAAGGTGAAGGCTAAAAAGGGAGCATATAAAGCTATATTAGAAAGTACCATAGAGGACACTAGAGAAGCTAATAGAGAAAGATAAAAATTAGCAAAGAAAGAGGCTAAGAAGGCAATCTCAGTGGCTAAAGACATAGCTTACGAGAATTTTTGCAAGAGATTGGATACTAAAAAGGGAGAAAAGGAAAATTTTAAGTTGGAAAAAGTTAGGGAATGGAAAATTGAAGACGTGGACCAAGTTTAATGTATAAGAGATGAAGCAGGGAAGGTGCTTATAGAGGACAAGGATATAAATAGTAGATGGTAGAAGTACTGCTATGGCCTTTTTAATGAAGGCCTAAAGGAAAACATCTCACTAGGTGACCTCAACTAGTCTGAGGGATTTTGTAATGTTTCTTGATGTAAGCCTATTACAAGGGATGAAATTATAAAATTTTTGAGGGAGATGGAAAGTGGAGGGACAGTAGAACTAGATGAGATACCCACAGAAGTATGGAAGAGCCTAGGCATCAAAGGCCTTAAATGGCTAGCTAAGCTTTTTAATGTGATCTTTGAGCTCACTAAGATGCGAATGAATGGAGACTGAGTTTGTTAATTACTCTATATAAGTACAAAGGATACATCTAGAATTGTAACAACTATAGAGGTATTAAACTACTTATTCACACTATGAAATTGTGGGGGACGATAATTGAGAAGAGAGTTAGAAAGGTGACTTCTATATCGAAAAACCAATTTGACTTTATGCTAGAAA
Source organism: Erythroxylum suave (assembly GCA_027563595.1). Lineage (NCBI taxonomy): Eukaryota > Viridiplantae > Streptophyta > Magnoliopsida > Malpighiales > Erythroxylaceae > Erythroxylum > Erythroxylum suave. Next base: position 30,544,972 of record JAOSBN010000177.1, on the reverse strand, counting down.
GGTCCATGACAGAACCTTTACATCTCTTTAGAAGAGTAATGGAATATTATAGGGAGAGACAGATAAATTTGCATATGGTTTTTATTGATCTTGAGAAAGCATACGATAGGATTCCTAAGAAATCCTGTGGAGGTGTTTAGAGGTTAAAGGAATGCCTATGACATATATAAGCGTGATTATAGATATGTATGAAAGGGCAATGACTAGAGTAAAGACGAGTAGAGGAGATACTAAAAACTTCTCTATTGGTATTGGGTTACACTAAAGCTCTGCATTAAACCCTTTTCTGTTTGTAGTAGTGATGGATACGCTTACCATGCATATGTGCCTTGGTGTATGTTGTTTACTGACGATATTGTCTTAGTCGATGAGACCAAGGAGGGGGTAAATATCAAGCAAGAATGTTGGAGAGAAACGTTAGAGTAGAAGGGATTTAAAGTGAGCAGGACTAAGACTAAATACTTATAATATAACTTTTCGAGTCATCAAGTGACAGTTGAAGTGGAAATAAAGATTGGAACCAAAGTTATACCACGAGAAGAGTGATTTAAATACTTAGGTCTATCATCCAAAGCAATAGAGAGATCAATGAAGATTTCATCGTACTAGATTAGTTGGCTCAAATCGAGAAATGTGTCAAGCGTTTTATGTTACAAGAAGATACCACTCAAGCTCAAAGGTAAATTCTATCACTTAACGATTAGGCCAACTATGTTATATGGGGCAGAATGTTAGCCCATCAAAAAAATACATAATAATAAGCTTTTGGTGACGAAGAGGATGACGCTCCAGTGGATATGTAACCTTACTAGAAGAGATAAGGTCAAAAATCTAATGGTTTGATACAAATTAAAGGTGGTTGGTATTAATGTCAAATTGATAGAGGCACGACTTAGGTAGTTCAGACATGTTATGAGGAGATATCTCGACACGTTAGTGAGAAGATGTGAGAAAATATTACTTAGAAATTTTAAGAGGAAAAAAGGAAGGCCTAAAAGAACTAGGGGGAAGTGATCAAGAATGGTATAGTTACGTTGGATCTTACCAAGGATATGGCTCATAGTAGAAAACTTTGGCATACTAAGATACGAGTTAAGGGTCTCTCTTAAAAGAGGACATTCGCTTTATTGTAGGCTACAATAGCCTCCATCTTTTGCATTTAATATGTAATATTTACCTTCTAAGGTGTATAGCTTAGTTACTTTCATCTATAGTGTAATCAATGATTTGACAAGCATGATCATTGTTACTCCTGTATAGGTCTTTTGTTTGGTACGAGTCTTTTATGGTTTGTATTTCTCCTAAAGTTTATTGCTAATCTAAGACAAGTTCTACAGGAACGTTATTTTATGTTGTAGTTAGTACTCTTGCCAATTATTTTTAATATTAGAAGTATTTTCCCTTTAATATTTATTTGTATTATGTCGTATTTTTGTATTTAGTTCTTTTTACCTTTTAAGTTTATTTAACTTTTTATTTCTTAGATATGCATGCACATCCATTTATCATTTTGTAAGATCTTTATGACACATTGCATATGGGTCTATCGGAAACAGTCTCTCTACTAGGTAGCGGTAAGGCTGCGTACTATCAGATCTTCTTAGACCCCGCACCTCGGAGGGACTGCAACTGGATATTGATGATAATGATGATGCTTAGTTATTACACCATAATTTAGCTAGCATTGAAAGTTTGAGGCTAATTTCAATTAATAGCTGATATATCCACATTATTTCACATATAGATTTTGCCATCACTCTATTTTATGATTCTGCACTCAATGAGATAGAAGATTATATTTCTTATTCTTTTATTGTAGCACCCCCTCACCGTAGGGTATATACATCGGGACGCCCGTAGGTCATCCCGATACATATCCTACGATAAGGGTGTGCTACGAGCAATCACTACTAACACCTCATATGGCATCATAATAAAACATCAGTATAAAAATTTATAATAATTTGAAACCAAAAATTTTCCTCATTTCATTTCATCAAAACCAGAAATATATACATCTGT
>JAOSBN010000177.1:30459503-30542850 GCA_027563595.1 Erythroxylum suave | reverse complement strand
ATTACATTATATTTAATTAAAATATTATTATTAATTAAATTATAACTAATTAAAATATAACTATTCATTAATTAAAAAATTGTAATTAATTAATTAATTAAAATAATATTATTATTTATTATATTATATTATATTTAATTAAAATATACAGGAGAGATGCGAAAATTTGAGAGTGAATTAAGTTTCAGTGTAAATATGGGAGGGTATTTTGGATATTTTCTTGTGCATTTTGTTTTTGTTCGTGGGACAAGAATTCTTGTGCCACAGTCTTGGGAGGTAAAAAAAAATTTTGTCTTTGTCCTTTGAAGACAGAGCAAAAATTGGTGAAGACAGCAAGCAAATGATGCAAAGGATAGGACTTTTATATCCTTGTCCATTGTCTTTGATGGTGAAGACACCAACTCAACGTCGTGTTAGAGGTGGTTAGGTGACTAAATAGTGACCTCGACAGTTACTGCCATGATTTTAATGTATAACTTAAAAGGGCGAATGCATAAATCTTGAGAGTTGCAGAGTACGGACTAAGGACCAGGATCGGTGGCGTAGACATGAGGTGGCTATCACCATAAATTTACTACTAAGATTTAGTCAGCTTCTGTTTGATTACTTTTAAGATATGTGTCATTTGATGTCAAATTTTGAAGACCTAAATTAAATGGATGGGTTGTTGTCTCATTTTAACGCAATGTTAAATCCCTTGAATAAATGATAATAAAGACATCAAACAGGAGGTGTACGTGTAGTCTTACCCAACATTAGTAAATCCAAATCATGAGTTACAACATACGATTTTAAGGAATGTACCTAATTAATACACGATTAACACAGAATCTTAAGGTATATGTCTAATTAATAAACGTTTAAGGTTTAAATTTCGTTTAACAATATTTTGTAAGTTTTAGAATTTATTCGATTAAAACTAAAGTTCAAGATGTTAAATCTATTTTTAACTAAAATTTAGGGAACAACTTTAATTTTATGAATAAAATGGAATAAAAAATATAGAGTTCATTTGTAGTTTAAGAAATTAAAAACTTCTGAAATTTTAAAATTTTTGTAATTTTCAATCTTTTAGAAAAACTCTTTCTAATTCGACTAAAAAATAATGACAAATCAAATATTGCTTACATGACGATTCAACCTAATTCTTGAAAATAAATTGAAATATTGAATATGATTAAAATTATTCATTTAATAAAATCATCTTAAATTATTAATTTAAATTGAATATAATTAATTTAAATAAAGTTGGTTAACCATATCAAAGACATTTTATTAACATAAAAATACATAATATGTATATAAACATATATTTTGTGCTTTTTTAGTCAAAATCTAAAAAAGGTTTATAAAAAATAAAAATTATAAAAATTTGCCAAAAATCTTAAAATTAAAAATTTTAGATTGCAAAAAAAAAAATTTCTTCTACCCAATAAAATAAAAAAATGATTTCCCAAATTTTATGAAAATACTACCAAAAGCTGGGAAAGGGCTAAGAAAATGAAGAAAACTCATATTGAAGACACAGATCTCATACTCATTTATTGCGAAGTTATTGAATTTGTGATGAGGTTTCTGTATTCTTCTATCTAAGCTTGACTGAGTGGAATATGTTAGATGTAGTGCTTTTACTGAACATGCATCTGTATTTTGGCCATATCTTGATCTGTAGATATCCAAATAGGATGATTTTTTTGAAAATTAAACTAGAAACATATGGATAAAATTTTCATGAAGGAATATAATTTTAATTTTTTCCTTAAGGGTCTCGAAATTTGACTTGAAGTCGAGAACTGTGTGCTATCGAAATTTGAGAATAGTCTGTATTATTTTTTATATAACTTTCCGAGCACTAAACCAAAATGCATGAAATTGATGTTATTAGACATTTAAGACATAGAGGAACATTTGATTAGAAGAAGGTGTTGCCTAAAAACTTCATTTGCTATATCATAATGGTCATACAAAATCCTTTTTGTCAATATCTACACTATTTAACATTAAAAACACCAATAATTAAATTTATTAATCAGAAATCGATTATTCTTAAAATTCCTATTTATCGTACCACTTATTATAAAACTTTACAATTAGTAACCGGAAAACTCAATCAGTTACAATTTTACTTACTTAACAACATAACCTTACACACTGAAATAGAAACTTTAATAGATAAAGTATGTAGTGAAAACTCATTAGATCCAATAAAAAATAATAATAACCAATTCATTGAAATAAAATTAAAAGATTCTACACAAGAAATTAATATTAAAAATAATATTCCTTATACACAACAAGATGTACAGTATTTTTTAAGTGAATGTTCTGAACTATTACAAAAACAATTAATTTCACCAAGTACAAGTAAACATTTAGCTTCAGCATTTTATGTTAATAATCATTCTAAACAAAAACGTGGAAAGCAAAGAATGGTAATTAATTATAAAGAGTTAAATAAAGCTATCATAGGTGATGCTTATAAATTACCTCAAAAAGATTATATCATTAGTAGATTACATCAGTGGTCTATTTCATTAATCATGCCTATATGTCGAACCTGTCATAATTTACATACAATAATGTTACATATGGATATAAAAATAACACATAGTTGTAGATGTATTAAAGAATTTACTAACATATATATGAATTATGTTTCTCTATTCAAGCTTCTGAAGACACTTTACAAACATTTAGAGATATAATTAATAGACATACTCAACTCTTAGTACAAGAAAAAGAAGAAAAGAAACAAACTTTTAATCAATTTAGAGATCATTACTAAACTCATTTAGTATGAATAATCAATGTATTATATGTAATCATCTATTTGCAGAGATCCTTTATTTTGAAAGTTTTCTCTATAAAATTTATATGCAATTGTAATTGCTTCATCTAAATTTTGAGATTGTAATCGGATTCCTACTTTTAAACGAGTGTTAAATTTTTATTTTTCCATATGTTAAATTTCCATTCATTATTCCTATTATTTGAACATTTAAATTATTCATTCGTTCATAGACTACAACCATTCGTATTGGACAATCCATTTCAAAATTTGTTGTGGGAGTTTATCTATCAAAGTTTCTATTTCAGTGTGTAAGGTTATGTTGTTAAGTAAGTCAAATTGTAAATGATTGAGTTTTTCGTTTACTAATTGTAAAGTTTTGTAATAAGTGGTATGATAAATAGGAATTTTAAGAATAGTCGATTTCTAATTTATTGATTTAATTATTGGTGTTTTTAATGTTATATAGTATAGATATTGACAAAAAGGATTATATAATTTAAGAGAATTATTGCTTAGAATTAGTAGTAATCCTGATTCTTGTTGATAAATAGAAGGGACAGTAAATGTATAATTTTTGATAAAACTTATAACATTTGGTTCTGCCCTACCTTTAACTCAATTTTTGGGTAGCAAAAATGGTATTAGAGCCTTACTCGCAAGGCAAAACTATCATATTGATAAAACCATGGCGAATATAATTAGTGACTAGGAAGAAAGAACTCCCATAATAAATATTGAAACCGATATAAAAAATCAACTCGAAAAAATTACTCAACTAATTAATAAATTAACTTTAACCAATATTAACAAACCATTTGAAACTTTAAAACCTATAACTGATCAAGATGAAATTATTTACGGATATGAATCTGATCAAGATATTTATACCAATCAACATAAACCAGAAGAGCAACCTGAATCTAGTCAAAGTAGAGAAAAAAGAGATAATCAAAATAAGTATAATTGGAATTATAAATTATTATTTCATCAATTTGTATACAGTTAGCACTTAGCATTTATTATGTTCAGTCTTTTTTATTTATGCTTTATACCAGTTTTATATGTTTAAATAAACGAGATTTTATTGGTTGGCTTAATACATGTGGGACACATGGTTTTAGACCTATACTTCAACAATATTTATTTGATAAAATATTTCATTAATCATGCCTATATGTCGAACCTGTCATAATTTACATACAATAATGTTACATATGGATACAAAAAAAAAAAACACTTAGTCGTAGATGTATTAAAGAGTTACTAACATATACGAATTCTTTCTTTCTATTTAAGATTCTGAAGACACTCTACAAACATTTAGAGATATAATTAATAAACATACTCAGCTCTTAGAACAAGAAATTATAGGCTGCCTTAAGTAATTTGGTTCCACCTTACCTTAAACTCAAGTTTTGGGTAGTAAAGTGGTATTAGAGCTATCAGGCCACGACTTGGGTCAACTCACATCTAGAGTTCGAATCCCAGATCAATCAATGTGGGAATGGAACATACTTGTGTCAGTATGGGCTCTGCAAGCGGAGCATGGTGGTTGCTTAAGTAATTTGGTTCCACCTTACCTTCAACTCGAGTTTTGGGTAGCAAAGTGACATCAGAGCTTAGGGCAACTATCATGTCATTGATTCGAATCCTAGATTAATCAACGTGGGAATGGAATTCTGCTGGTAGTAGTATGGGCTGCCAATCACGCAAGTGGAGCATGGTGGACTTATAAAATTTGGTTCCGCCCTACCTTTAACTTGAGTTTTGGGTAGCAAAGGTAATATTTTTAAAAGGATGTTGTATTATATCTTGACCTTCTTTTAGGTTTAAACTAATTTGTGCTATTTTTTTTGCTTTTCTTTAGATAATAATGTACTAATATGAAATGTTCCAGTAGATTCTGTTAAATCTAAACAATCTATATCTAAGATATTATCTGAAGTATTATGAATTAAATTGAAAGATGATGTATAATTGATGGTTTTACTGTGATATGTATATAGGCTTTGTGCCATTCGTCATAAAGGCTTGCCATAGGTCCATTGAAATTACATAAGTTTTGTTTTCTTTATGGTCTTCTTTCCTTTGGGCTTGAATAGGCTCAGGTTAAATTGTGGTGGACTTATAAGATTTGATTCCACCCTACCTTCAACTCGAGTTTTGGGTAGCAAGGTGGTATCAGAGCTTAGGGCAACCATCACGTCGTCTATTCGAATACTAGATCAATCAATGTGGGAATGGAATTTTGCTTATGGTAGTATGGGCTGCCAATCACGCAAGTGGAGCATGGAGGACTTATAAGATTTGGTTCTGCCCTACCTTCAACTCGAGTTTTGGGTAGCAAAGTGTTTAGAAGCAAAATTACATAAAACATTAAGACACAAAGATATTCAATTATGTTGTTCATTACTATTACTTTAAAAGCTTTTACTGGTTCAATTACTTGTAGAAAATCAATCGTATTTTTTATTTGTATTTCATTATCTAATAAAAAATCTAAAACTATGCTAGTAGTTTTATAAGTGATAAAATTCCATAAAGTACTTATATTATTAATTCCTTCAAATGGTTTTTCTAATTGTATAACTAATGCCAATCTATTTGACCATTCTAATAATAATTTTTCAAGTGCTATTACGCAATCTAAATTGAGAATTCCAATTGGTCCTAGAGTTACATATTTAGGTGTATATTCTGTACGAAATTTCGAAATTTATTTATTTTATAATAGCCAAAACGATTTAATTATTCTTCTGGTTCAATAGGTTTATAATTCCATTTATACTTATTTTGGTTATCTCTTTTTCTTTTTTCTCCACTTTGACTAAATTTAAGTTCCCCTTTTGGTTTATGTTGATTGGCATAAATATCTTGACCATTATTTATTTTATCTCTTCATTTTGTTTTGCTTCTATTATTTGTTTAGTTTTATCTAGAGATCTTATAATTTTGTCAAAATTTTCATTTAGAAACCATAAATCTTTTGATAATGTTGATGCTTTATTTTCTATGATTTGAAGTTTATTTATTAAGGGTTGTGTAGTACTATTTATTTCTTTTAGTTGATATTCAATATTTTTTGTTTTTCAATTAATTTAGCTAATTGCTTAGTAATATCATAACGTAGTTTCCAAATGTTCTTTTGATTCATTAAGTTGATTTTTAATTATTATTAATCTTTGACTTATTTTTCTTTTTTGTTCATTATCTTGTTTAGTACTAGTTTGAGGATCAGTAATTTTAATTCTTGGTTCAATGAATCTAATAGGTCTTTTTAATCTTACAGATTATGATCTTATAGGTAATTTTTCTATTAATATTTTATTTTCAAATAACGATAATCTAGGTGTAGATCGTTCTATACTTATTGGATACTTAATAGCAGGTAATTTTCATAAATTTGTTCCTACTTTAGGTACATCTATAAATAATTGATCTTTGTAGATTCAATGAGTGTTTTTAAATTCAGTACTATGATGAGAATTGGTCAGTGCATAACTAATTTGATATGTAATAGAAAATGGATATTGACCTTCAGTCATTAAATGTTCTCTATAAAATTTATATACAATTGTAATTGTTTCATCTAAAATTTGATATTGTAATAGGAATCCTATTTGTAGACGAGTGCTAAATTTTATTTTTCCATATGCCAAATTTCCTTTCATTATTCCTATTATTTGATCATTTAAATTATTCATTTGTTCATCGACTATAGACATTCGTATTGGAGAATCTATTCCTTCTTGAACAGTAGATTTTAATAATATTTGTATAGTAGAGAGATGAATATATCCTATTTTATTTCGTTTATCTTCGGGAATTTTTTGTAATTGTTTATAAATTTGTTCTTGATTAATAAGGTTAATACGAATATGTTTGTTACATTGATCAATTCTGCTTGGAGTTTCATGTACAAATTTTCCAAAATAAATAATATTCTTGCGATTAATAATATTTTTAAAAGGATGATGTACTATATCTTGACCGTATTTTAGGTTTAAACTAGTTTTAGCTATTTGTTTTTGCTTTTCTTTAGATAATAATGTATTAATATGAAATGTTCCAGTAGATTCTTTTAAATCTAAACAATCTATATTTAAGATATTATTTGAAGTATTATCAGTCATAATGAATTAAATTGAAAGATGATTAAATTGTTGATGTTCTAAAAGCTGATTTCTTGTGTTTTGTACTTCCTGTTTATAAAGATTATATAAATAGATAGCATTATCTAATCATTCTTTTATAGGTAATAATCCTCTATTATTAATAAAAAATTGTAAGTAATTATATCGGTCTTCATAATATTCTATTTTGGTTTTATAGGTAGATACTAGACTTTTAAAATAGAGGATTTCTGCAGATAGATGGTTACATATAACACACTGATTACTCATACTAAATGAGTTTGATAATGATCTCTAAATTTATTAGAAGTTTGTTTCTTTTCTTCTTTTTCTTGTTTTAAGACATGAGTATGTCTATTAATTATATATCTAAATGTTTGTAGAGTGTCTTCAAAAGCTTGAATAGAAAGAAAGAATTCATATATGTTAGTAAATTCTTTAATACATCTACGACTAAGTGTTATTTTATTCTATGTAAATTATGTCAAGTTCGACATATAGGCATGATTAATGAAATATTTTATCAAATAGATATTGTTGAAGTATAGGTCTAAAACCATGAGTCTAACATGTATTAAGCAAACCAATAAAATCTTGTCTATCTAAACATATAAAACTGGTATAAATCATAAATAAAAAAGGCTAAGCATAATAAAAGATGAGTACTAATTGTATACAAATTGATGAAATATTAACTTTAAAAATCATACCTGATTTCCTCGTTTCCATTTAAACTCCAAGTCGCACGCTTATATTTGAAGAGAGAGGTTACAGGAAGAAGTTTAAGAGCTTTTATGTCATGGTGAAGGTCGGAGCCTTAGAGTACATTATATACAAAAGAGAAGAAGAAAAGACAAAAAAAGCTAAAGCTATACAACTCATAAAGTAAAGTAGGGGTAAAACAAAAAGCAAAAGTAAAAGTAACGGTAAAAGAAAAAGTAAAGAAAGTTGGTTGGCCAGATGTTAGCCATCAACTTTAATAATTTACATTTTTACAAGAGGACAAGAAGAAAAATTGTCTATTTGATACTGTTACTTTTATTCCTCAATAATGATGTCATCAGTGGAAGAACTGTCGTCTTTGGATGCTAAAGTGGTTGGACACTGAGCATAGTGATGTGTTAGATAATTGCGTAAGTGTTGACAAATTAAATGCTTCCAATAAGTGAATAATGCTTTGAATATGCCGGATGTGTAGGAAAATTGTGCTTCCATTTGTTTGATGAGTTACAACGTCAGTAGCTATTGGACTTCGGTAGGTAAAAGTCATAAGTATATTGGGTCTTCTATAATTAAGTTTGATAAGAGATTTAGAAGTGATATTTAAACACTGATTATAGATATCTTCTATACAATTGAGATTAAAATGGTTAATTAAGTCCTATGAGACTTAATGCTTTGATGGTTCATCTATGGGTGGATACATTTCATTGCTTATTCCAATTTGGATATAAGCCATTCTTGGGGTTTGGATTGTAGAGTCCTTAAAATTATTTATTTTAGTAAAGATGGGATAAGTGTTGAATATTTTGAGAAAGATTTCTCTGTCCTTGGCAAACCTATCCTTGTAATTTTTTACTGCTTAGATAAAGCCAATAGGGAATTCTACTAGACTGTGTAAATTGGTGTGATATATAGTGTCAATTAATCCACTTTGAAAGAAGAGATAAGTGGTTAAAGGGTTTGCTTCAAGGAAATGATTGCTTTTGGTCCATATCGTTCTCTATTCTGTGGATAATATTGAAATTGCTTCTGGGCTTCAATCCATTCATTTAATGCTTGAAAACATTCATAAAAAATGTCTGGTGTTATTCTTTTCATTTCCTCCTTGAGGGCTTTTGTAGGTATAGCATTGATGCGATCCATGTTAATGGGTTTTCCTAAATTTTTCATTTTGGGCTTAACAGGTTATTTTTCTAAGGCTTGTTTATATTGAGGTTTTAGAATTGGGTTTCTAAAATCGGATAAGGATTTTTCTTCTTCGACTTTTGTAGTGTAGGCTTTGTATATAATCGATGGTTTTGCTGTGATATGTATAGAGGCTTTATGCCATTTTTCATAAAGGCCTGCCATAGGTCCATTGAAAATGACATAAGTCTTGTTTTGTTTATGGTCTTCTTTCCTTTGGGCTTGAATAGGCTCAGGTCGAATAGTAGATGGGCTAGATTGTATTGATGAAGTGGTGAGTGTTTGAGTTTGGGTTATTTGTTGTGGTGTAATAGGTTGGATATTTGGAAGTGTCTGTTTTTCTAAAAGTTGAATAGTGGATCTTAGTTCATTTATTTCTTTGCTAATGAGTCCGAATTGTTGTTGAAGTTTTAATAACTCTACCTCCTTTATGTCCAATGAATCCTTTAGGCTGAGCATAGCGGCTTCCATTCTCGAGTGAGTGTATCTATAAGACTGTTAGCAATTAATGTAATATAATGAATTTGGAGTGAATACTAAGTTAATTCTAATTGCCATCAAATTAATCGGCCTTGATTATAATTGGTTTTTGTGTTATATTTTGATTATATAGAATAATTGTATAATTCTGGTAACTTTGTACAAAGAGCTTTTAATGTTTTAATAGTATTAGTATCATCATTAGTCCATAACCATTGTTTCTTAGTACTACATTTTAATTGTAAAGACTTTCTTTCTTTAGCTAGATCCTTTAAAAATCCTTGGTCAGAAATATAATTTAATAATTCTAAAAAAATTTTTATTTCGGTTATATTTTTTAATTTATTAGGAAAATTTTTTAATTTTTCAAGAATATTTGGTTGTAGTTTTAAATATCCATTAGAAAATTCTATGCCTAAATATTCTATATTTTGTTGTGCTAATATGATTTTCTTCTTACTAAGAATTAATCCTTTTTGGTGACATCTAGATAAAACAATTTTTACTTTCTTTAAATGATCATCTTTATCTTTATTTGAAAAGAAAATAATATCATCAATATAAGCTAAAGTAAAGTCTTCTAATCCTTCTAAATTATTGTCTATAAATCTTTGATAGATTCTAGGTGCTTGTTTTAATCCAAAGTATAATACATTCCATTGATAATGATTTTGAGGCGGACATGTAAAAGCAGTTAAGGGTTTTGTGTTCTCATGTAACCGTAATTGCCAATATCCTGATTTTGTATCCAAAGTTGTAAACCAATGATGTCCTTTCCATCTAGTAATGATATAATCTTTTCGAGGTAAATTATAAGCGTAACCTATGGCAGCTTTGTTAAACTCTTTATAATTAATTACCATTCTTCGTTTTCCATGTTTTTGTTCAGAATGATTATTAACATAAAATGCTGGAGTCGAATGTTTACTTGTACTTGGTGAAATTAATTGTTTATGTAATAGTTCAGAACATTCACTTGAAAATTCTTGTACGTCTTGTTGTGTATAAGGAATATTATTTTAATTTTATTTGGACTAATTGGTTGTTAATATTTTTGATTGGATCTAATGAGTTTTCACTACATACTTTATCTATTAAAGTTTCTATTTCAGTGTGTAAGGTTATGTTGTTAAGTAAGTCAAATTGTAACTGATTGAATTTTTCGGTTTCTAATTATAAAGTTTTATAATAAGTCGTATAATAAATAAGAATTTTAAGACTAATCGATTTCTGATTTATTGATTTAATTATTGGTGTTTTTAATGTTATTTAGTATAGATATTGACAAAAAGGATTATATAGTTTAAGAAAGTCATTGCCTAGAATTAGTAGTAATCCTGATTCTTGTTGATAAATAAAAGGACAATAAATGTATAATTTTTTATAATAATATTGTTATAGTAACTTACATACCATATAGCTTTTACACTTCTGTCAACTATCCGTATTTGTAATGGTTTGTTAAGTTTTTTTCCAGTTATTTAATAATGTTTTAGATACTATACAAATGGTTGCGCCTGTATCCATGTATACATTAATTTTTTTATTCTGAATCTATACTTGAATAAAAGTTGTATTCAAATTTAGTTGTTGATTCCGATTCTGAACTTTCATATTGATAAATGAATGAGATTGTTGAATCAGTTTCATAATCTGATTCTATGGGTTCTAAGTTATATATTATTGCTGAGTTTAAAATGTTAATTTTCTTTAAAATTATTTTGATTTCTTTTTAGGCAATTATTTGCTTAATGACTTTCCTCTTCACATAACCAACATCTAGATTTTTTTTTATTTTTCAGGGCAATATTTCCTTTTAGGTTTATAATTGTGATAAGCTTTTCTTCTAAAATATTTTTTATGGGGTTTAAATTTTTTATATGGTTTAAAGTTTTTATATGGATATTTACGCCATTTATATTTTTATATTTTCTTTGTTTTCTGAAGGTTTGAGATTGATTGTCACATCCATACTATTGTGGTACTCCTGAATATTTTGAACAACATAATTGAATATCTTTGTGTCTTAATGTTTTATGCAATTTTGCTTCTAAACATTTTTGTGCTATTACTTCTTTTGTAATTGTAATTGCTCCACCTAAATTATAGGCTATTAAATTTTTATTTTGTTTTTCTAAAATCGTTTTTCTATTGTTTTATTTACAGGATAAGGTAATTTTTGTATATACATTTCTTGTTCAACTCTAGTTAATTTATAATAATATTTTTTAAATTCACAAATATATTAATATAAATAACAAATTTCGCAAATTCTCATATTATCTAAATGCCATAAAGGCATTTTTTCTTTCTTCATTTTCAATTTCTTATTTGTATGAAATAATGTATTTTCCTATAAATTCTTTGTAAATTTCATTTACTATTACTTGAAAAGCTTTTATTGGTTCAATTACTTGTAGAAAATCAGTCGTATTTTTGATTAGTATTTCATTATATAACAAAAAATCTTATACTATGCCAGTAGTTTTATAAGTGATAAAATTCCATAAAGTACTTATATTATTAATTCCTTCAAATGATTTTTCCAATTGTATAACTAATGCCAATCTATTTGACCATTATAATAATAATTTTTTTGGTGCTATTATATAATCTAAATTAAGAATTCCATCTGGTCCTAAAGTTACATGTTTAGGTGCATATTTTGTAGGAAATTTTTGAAATTTATTATTTTTTATAATAGCCAAAATGATTTAATTCTTCTTCTAGCTCATTAGGTTTATAATTCCATTTATACTTATTTTGATTAGCTCTTTTTTTTCTCTGCTTTGATTAGATTCCGGTTACTCTTTTGGTTTATGTTGATTGGTATAAATATCATGATGAGATTCATATCCGTAAACAATTTCATCTTGATCAGTTATAGGTTTTAAAGTTTCAAATGGTTTGTTAATATTAGTTAAAGTTAATTTGTTAATTAGTTGAGTAACTTTTTCGAGTTCATTTTTTATATTGGTTTCAATATGTATTGTGGGAGTTCTTTCTTCTTCCTGGTCATTAATTATATTCGCCATGGTTTTATTAATGTGATAGTTTTTCCTTGTGAGTAAGGCTCTGATACCACTTTGCTACCCAAAACTCGAGTCACTGGTTCAAATCCAAGATCAATCAATGTGGGGATGGAAGTCCGCTTGTAGTAGTATGGGCTGCCAATCACGCAAGGGGAGCGTGGTGGACTTATATGATTTGGTTCTGCCCTACCTTCAACTCGAGTTTTGGGTAAGAAATGAACTAAATCTTTGCTACCTAAAACTCGAGTTGAAGGTAGGGCAGAATCAAATCTTATAAGTCCACCACGCTCTGCTTGCGTGATTGGCAGCCCATACTATCACAAGCAAAATTCCATTCCCACATTGATTGATATGGGATTCGAACTGACGGTGTGATGGTTGCCTTAAGCTCTGATACCACTTTACTAAGTTTTGGGTACTTTGCTACCTAAAACTCGAGCTAAAGGTAAGGCGGAACCAAAGTTTATAAGCATCTACCAAGATTCGCTTGTGCGGCCTATACTAACACAAATGTGTTCCATTCCCACATATTGATTGATCTAGGATTCAAACTCTAGATGTGGGTTGCCCCAAGCCATAGCCTGGTAGCTCTGATAGCATTTTGCTATCCAAAACTCAAGTTAAAGGTAAGGCAGAACCAAAGTTTATAAGTGCTACATAAAACTTGAGTTGAATGTAGGGAAGAACCAAATCTTATAAGTAAACCACGCTCTGCTTGTGTGATTGGCAGCCTATACTACCACAAGCGGAATTCCATTCCCACATTGACTGATTTGGGATTCGAACTGACAACTTGATGCCCTAAGCTTTGATACTACTTTGCTACCTAAAACTCGATACTAGACTTATAAGATTTTGTTCCTCCCTAGTCCAACTCGAGTTTTGGGTAGCGAAGTGGTATCAGAGCTTAGGGCAACCATGGTGGACTTATAAGATTTGGTTTCGCCCTACCTTCAACTTGAGTTTTGGGTAGCAATGTTATTTAAATTCACAAGTATATTCATCTAAATAACAAATTTAACAAATGCTCGTATTGTTTAAATGCCATAAAGCATTTTTTTCTTTCTTCATTTTCAATTTCTTGTTTGTATGAAATAATGTCTTTTCCTATAAATTCTTTGTAAATTTCATTTACTATTACTTGAAAAGCTTTTATTGGTTCAATTACTTGTAGAAAATTAGTTGTATTTTTTATTTGTATTTTATTATCTAATAAAAAATCTAATATTATGCTAGTAGTTTTATAAGATATAATATTCCATAAAGTACTTATATTATTAATTCCTTCAAATGGTTTTTCCAACTGTATAACTAATGCCAATCTATTTATCTAATAATAATTTTTCTGGTACTATTACACAATCTAAATTGAGAATTCCATCTGGTCCTAAAGTTACATGTTTAGGTGTATATTCTGTAGGAAAATTTTGAAATTTATTATTTTTTATAATAGCCAAAATGATTTAGTTCTTCATTTGGTTCAATAGGTTTATAATTCCAATTATACTTATTTTGATTATCTCTTTTTCTTTTTTCTCAACTTTGACTAGATTCAGGTTGCTCTTCTGGTTTATATTGATTGGTACAAATATCTTACTTAGATTCATATCTGTAGATAATTTCATCTTGATCAATTATAGGTTTTAAAGTTTCAAATGGTTTATTAATATTGGTTAAAGTTAATTTATTAATTAGTTAAGTAATTATTAATTAGTTGATTTTTTATATCGATTTCAATATTTATTGTGGGAGTTCTTGCTTCTTCCTGGTCACTAATTATATTCATCATGGTTTTATTAATGTGATAGTTTTGCCTTGTGAGTAAGGCTTTGATACCACTTTGCTAACCAAAATTCGAGTTGAAGGTAATGCGGAACCAAATCTTGTAAGTCCACCATGCTATGCTTGCGTGATTGGCAGCTTATACTACCATAAGCAAATTCCATTCCCACATTGATTGATTTGGGATTTGAAATGACGATGTGATGATTTCCTTAAGCTCTAATAACATTTTTTATTTTATCTCTTCATTTTGTTTTGCTTCTATTATTTGTTTAGTCTTATCTAGAGATCTTATAACTTTGTCAAAATTTTCATTTAGAAACTATAAATCTTTTGACAATGTTAATTCTTTATTTTTATGATTTGAAGTTCATTTATTAAAGGTTGTGTAGTACTATTTATTTCTTTTAGTTAATATTCAATATTTATTTGTTTTTCGATTAATTTAGCTAATTGCTTAGTAATACTTATAACGTAGTTTTCAAATGTTCTTTTAATTCATTAAGTTGATTTCTAATTTTTATTAATTATTGACTTATTTTTTTATTATTTTGTTCGGTACTAGTTTTAGGATCAGTAATTTTAATTCCTGGTTCAATAAATCTAATGTGCCTTTCTAATCTTACAGATTGTGATCTTATAGGTAATTTTTCTTTTAATATATTATTTTTAGATAAGAATAATATAGGTGCAGATGGTTCTATACTTATTAGATACTTAATAGCTGATAATTGTCTTAAATTTGTTCCCACTTTAGCTACATTTGTAAATAATTGATCTATGTAGATTCAATGAGTATTTTTAAATTTAATATTATGATAAGAATTGGTTAGTGCATACCTAATTTGATATTCAATAGAAAATGGATATTGACCTTCAGTCATTAAATGCTTTATAAAATTTATATGCAATTATAATTGTTTCATCTAAAATTTGAGATTGTAATAAGATTCCTATTTTTAGACGAGTGTTAAATTTTAATTTTCCATATGCTAAATTTACATTCTTTATTCCTATTATTTGATCATTTAAATTATTCATTCGTTCATCGACTATAGCCATTCATATTGGAGAATCTATTCCTTCTTGAAAAGTAGATTTTAATAATATTTGTATAGTAAAGAGATGAATATATCCTATTTGATTTCGTTTATCTTTGGGAATTTTAATCTCAGTTGCATAGAAGGTATCTATAATCAGTGTTTAAAAATCACTTCTGAATCTCTTATCAAGCTCAATTATAGAGGACCCAATATACCTATGACTTCTACCTACCGAAGTCCAATAACTACTGACTCATTATAACTCATCAAACAAATGGAAACACAATTTTCCCACACATCCGACATATTTGAAGCATTATCCATTGATTGGAAGCATTCAATTTTTCGACACTTACGTAATTATTCAACACATCATTGTGCTATGTGTCCAACCACTTCAACATCCAAAGATGACAGTTCTTCCACTAACGATGTCATTATTGAGGAATAAAAGCAACAGTATCGAGTATAAAATTTTTCTTTTTTTCCTTTTATAAAAATGTAAATTATTAAAGTTGATGGCCGACATATGGTCAACCAACTTTCTTTACTTTTCTTTTACATTTACTTTTACTTTTACTTTTGCCTTTTCTTTTACCCCTTCTTTACTTTATGAGCTGTATAGCTTTAGCTTTTTTGTCTTTTCTTCTTCTCTTTTCTATATAATGTACTCTGAGGCTCTGTCCTTCACCATGTAATAAAACCTATTAAACTTCTTCGTGTAACCTCTCTCTCCAAATATATAATCAGATTATGAAACCGATTCAACAATCTCATCCATTTATCAATATGAAAGTTCATAGTCAGAATCAACAACTAAATTTGATTACAACTTTTATTCAAGTACTAATTCAGAATAAAAAATTTAATGTAAATGTAGATACAAATGCAGCCATTATATAGCATCTAAAAGATTATTAAATAACTGGAAAAAAACTTAACAAACCATTATAAATACGAATAGCTGAAGGAAATATAAAACCTATATGGTAGGTAAGTTACTATAATAATATTATTATCAAAAATTCTGACCTAAAAATTTGTCTTGAGAAAAACTAGAAAACTGCAGGGTAAGTGGGAAATTAGTTTCTGTCACAATTGTAGTAGGGTATGACATGATCATGAGTAGTGATTTTTCATGGAAATGTAATGATTATGCAATGGTTGAACCAATTAAGGATGAGGTATATAACTATAATGCTTTTGGACTTAATTGGGCCTTTAAATGAATATAATTTGATGTTAGAAGAGTTGGTTAAATAGGCGATAAGTTTTGATTGGTCTTGATGTTACACTTTAAGGAAAAGCATGTTTGATGCCATTGCATCTAAATGTGAAATGTTTAGAGTGTTAAATGAGGACATAACATAGTGAACAAATTGCTTGATGATAAGGTTATGAATTTCATGAATGAGAATGTATAATTGAAGATGCCTAATCAATTAAATAGAGTTTGAAAATAGGATGCAATCAAATTGAATTCGAATTAGTGTGGAATAATGTTGTGTTTGTGGTAAAGAATTCTAGAAAATTTGGAGTAGAATTGATGTTTGCATAAGTGTGAAATTTGGGTGGATGAGGGAAGAAAAATGTAGGGCACGGTCGTGGCCCTTACAGCTTGATCGTGGCCTGGCTAAAAAATATTTCTATCACGATCAAGTCAGGGACACTACAATTGTGGCCAGACTTATGGAGGTAAATAGTTGTCCTTTAATTATTATATGAACAAATCAATACTAGGGTGCTTCCATATGTTGTGATTAGGTTTAAATGAGATCTTAAATGACCCTAGTCGATGAGAAATGAGGTGATTAAATTAAGTAAAGTACATTAGGTACTAAAGAATGATTGAATGATGTTATCAAATGATTATGAGTTACGAATAAAAGAATTGTACCTGCGATTGTCAATATGAACATGCATTATACATTACACATATACATATGTATATAATTGAATGCCTATGTGATTGTGCAATTAATAATGTGTGTGTAATATGTGTATTGCATAATGTTGATATATAGGATAAAACGTCAGTATCCAGTCATTTTTGGATCATGGAAGCTAATGTTAATTCAATGTTTAACTGATTGTGCAATTAATAATGTGTGCTCAATATGGGTATCGCATAATGTTGATATATAGGATAAAACGTTAGCATCTAATCGTTTCCGAATAGTGGAAGCTAATGCTAATATGGAGCGTACTATGACTCAACCTAGATGATCTTCCTAGGATTGATTGATTTTGTTTAACTTCCAATTATTGAACTATTTGTGATCTATATAAAAATTTTGGACTTTAAAGGTCTGAGGAGTTTGATATTCGGGAATGTATTAGAAGTGTTCTATTTGCATCTGAAATTTAAATGATTTTTGTTTGCTACTGAACTCTGATTGAATTCTGAATACTCAATGAAAGTTGAATACCGGATTGAGGTTCGATAAATATAAGATTTTATATGTGCATCATAAGTGAATGCTATTCATGCATGCTTAGATAAAGACGTTGTGATCATAGTAGCTTATCTAAAAGAGCTTTAAGCTCAGAATTCTGTATGTAAAGCTTTGCTCTATGATTTTTGTATCTGACTGAGCCCAATAGGCTAGTATTTGTATTTGTATCTAAAAAGCACTTAGTCACAACAAATAATAACAAATCTGCAGATGTTAGTCACAACAAATAATAACAAATCTGCAGTCTCATCAACATCTGCATTTGTATATTTATGATTATGAAATATATGTTAGAGTAGTGCTCTAAAGGCAATCACCTTTAGCAAGAGTAGTGCTCTAAAGGCAATCACCTTTAGCACTTTTGTACAAACTTTATTTTTATTAATAAAGAAAAATGTCATTTTTCATTAATTTGATATTCTTTTGTATGTATTGATGTTGATCTTAAGTCGAATTAATGAAGTCCATGATATAAAAATAGCATGAAGTGATAATGAGATTCCTATCATGTGTAATTATATTAGTATCTAAATAATCCCTAGTCATAGGATTAAAAAGATAGGACATTATTAATCTAGATAGACTAGCACATGTTATAATTCTTGATTTGATTAAGCAGTGGATTTCATAAACTATAAATATTAGATGTTGAGAGTTAACATATGGATGCTTATTAAAGGTAGTAAGTACATCGGATGACCTGTTATGAGATTATCATATGGATGATCTATTGAATGTCAATGATTAATCTCATAATAGAAATAGGTGTAAATATCTTTAGACTTGAGGTACTCAAGGATATCTTAGATACTAATCCTTTGCTTTAACATCATTCTTTGTTTCCTCAAGAAGAGGTCGCTCTTAGGGTGGTGACTGGGTACAAGTATTGGTATTCAAAGGTAATTAGGTAGCTAATAAAGGATTCACCACTCCTGATAGAAGGAGATGATATCCTCGACCTCTTATCGGGGTTATTATTGGGGAGTCTATGGCTAGAGCATTTATGTATCATAAAGAGAGTCCTCAATAACATATAAGAGTAGTAAGATCCCAAGACAAGAACTAACATCGCTTGGACTAGATGTGACGAAGTCAGTCTAATGAGAGTTGACACATAGCCCATACTTTGAACCAAGTGGGTTATAGTATGGTAAAAGGATGAATTACACGATAATTGTCTATGTAAAGGTTCATAAGTTAGATAATTAACTATTGAAGAGTTCATGTGTTAATCCACTTATATTTCGGCAAATAGGCATCATAAAATCCTTAATGATTTGATTGAATTAATAGTTAATTTAAGTGTCATTTTTTAGAAAGGCCACAATCGTGACAGAGGGCACGGAATGATATATAAGTGAGTTCTTCACTTATGTACATGAGCTTCCTTCACTTCTTACGCACTCAACTGATAGAGAGAGTTCTAGAGTGAGAGTAAAGTTTCTTGATTCTTGTTCTTGCAATTTATGCAATTGTTCTATGAATCAAAGTTCATGCAACAAGATTCTTGACCTATCTTCCATCGTCTTGATCATCTACTAGAACTCATCTATTTTGGTGCTCAAATAACCCTTAAACCTTATTTCTTCTTCCATCTTCGCGTGTTCTTGGAGATTAAGGAAGGGTTTGGTATTTGCAACAACCCAAATAAGGAGAAGAATCAAGAAAGGAGGAGATACATAAGGTAAAATGTTTATATTTCACATTCTTTTATACATATCTATGCATGCATGTTATGACCTTGGATTTTTGGGGTTGTCATATTATCAAAATCTTGATTCCCACACTTTTACTGCATCCGCATGCATGTGATGCATGCAACCATGGCTAACCCAGCAATATATGCTACGAAAATCTTTTTTGAATTTGTGATGATAAAGTGATATACTATGATAATGTGATTGATTGGGCTGTACATGTTTTGAAAGAATGTATATGTAATGTGATTAATTAGGTTGTACAAGTTCTGAAAGAATGTATGTGAAGTGCATGACATTCATAATGTCTTCTTATGATGGAAAATGTTGTGAAATAGGTTGGTTGTATGATATTTGTGTATTTGCCTAGAGTGAGATCATCAATGATGATTCACTCATTAAGTTCGTAAAACTCACCCCAATTTACAACATATTTTTAAGGTTCAGAGAAGAGACCTAGTTAAATCAACTGGAGTCTAACCATTACTTTTGAGTAAGAGATAGAGGTTAGGATCAATTGGCATCTGCATATGTTTTTCTGTTATTTTTGTCTTAAAGAATGTATTCCACAAATATTATACCTTTTGTGTGAATAATTTTGTTATGTAATGATTTTATGACTGAAAGTGTTTCAAAATTAAAAAGGGCCCAATGATTACTGAAATTTGGCAATGTATGTATTGTTTATGACAATTGTGATTGAAATTGATATAAATAAAATAGGCCATTAAAATTTATTGGTTTTCCAAAAAATGTGTGTGATGTTTAAGAAAAAAATTGCAATGAGTTTTGTTTGACTACTCTAACGCATCACTTTCATAAAGTATATGTCTGAATGCCCTCGAGATATATGGATACGTGCTCGGTGGAGGTGGGGTGCTGCAAAGTTGGTATCAAAGTCTAGGCTCAGTGTCTTACTTAGGCATTTTTTTGAAATATATGTAATGCATTTTTCACATGTCATAGCTGGCAACAGCAATTGATCCCCAGTCTGAGCCACATTTGCATAATTCACACGCATGAGCATTCATTAGAAGATGAAATGTTGGAAGTGGTAAGAAGAATGATAATCTGTCAGGAAGTGAGAAAATGAAAATTTTTGGATATCTAGAAATGAGAATTAGTATCTGGCTCAATATGATAGATAAGGATTCACTATATGTCTATATATGGTGGTATTATTGAACATGATATCAATATTATACTATGATGGTATATATCTTTGAATGTGATATGGATGTGAATATATTGTCATGGATTGATCAAGGAAAATAGAGATATGATAAAAATGATAAGATTTTAAAGTGTATAGGCAAAGTTGGTTGAAACAAAAAATTTTATGAGCTTGAGAGGATGAAATTGGATTCAAAATGGTTCATTGGTTAATGTGATAAAGAATTATGAATTGACATAAGAATATGTCAATGGAATTGAAATTAGAATTTAATAATGGTTATGCCTCTATAATTCTGAATTCATTGAGAATCTACATATGTAAGATGTAATAAAAGATAACTGGAAGATTAGATGAATGATAATTAGATAAGTAAAAGTCCCCCAGGTTAAGTTGAATTGTTATTAGGAATGTATATTGGATAATTGATTACTTTGACAAATGATGTCATTAAGCACATATGTATCATATACTTGGATATGAAATAGGAAGTGATCCATGACTTATTAAATGTTTTTAAGTTTTTAATCCCCCATTCTTAAATTTTTAAAATGAACCAGAGTAACACATGAAAGCGTTTATGATGATCAATTAGGGATATATTGAGAGTGTAAGTGATGCTAATATGTGATGGATTAAAGTTAAAATAAGAAAGGTATGACCGTGACATAGTCCCCACAATTGTGGCTGAGATTAATTGGTTCTGTCACGATCACGGTAGAGTCCCCACGATTGTGGACAGGCCCAAAAGGGGAAGTGTTGTCCAAAATCAATTGAGTTTAAGGTATCCTTAGCATAAGTTGTTAATTAGTGTATTGTCAGAAATACATCTCTAGATAAGATGTGATGATCTTAATGATAAGTACTAAGGTATAAAAGTAAATGAATATGCTCATTGCTCCACTGAGTTTTATTATAAAAGATACGTTGATAGTATAAATTATGACAGAAATTGATCTTGTTGAGATATTATGAATGGTTGAAATTGATCTTCTTGAGGTATTAAGAATGGATGATAAGCAATAATGAATAAAGTTGACTGATAAAGAATATGTACAGTACGAATTATTGAGGAATAAAAATATTCTTTAATGGATACTTTCATTGAATTATACTGTGTAAGTCAAATGTACCATTACTAGGAATGAATGATTATTTAATAAACTAAAAGTGAATATTGGAGTCCTAATTCTAATTGAGACTCAGGCATAAGAAACTGAAAATACTACCTATAGAGAATACATGTATCTTGTTGATGAAAGGAAACTCATTTACATTATTAGGCTCATGAATTAGAGATAATGTTATTGTTATCACAATTGCTACGACTTAAAGAACTCAGGTCCACAATGTGCTCTATATTTATATATCTAGAAGATATGAATTAGATTTTGACAATTATGTATAAAAATTTGAGACTTACAAATAAATTGAAATGTGTGGAGAAACTAGTATAAATGAATAGACACTAGAATAAGTCAATAAGAAATTAGAGGAAATCAAATGAATGGAGAAAATCATTCAAGAAAAGAAATTAATCGAGAGACTGAGAAAAACATGAGATAGCATTACCTCAATTGAAGAATTATTTAAGAATTTTGAGAACTAGTTATGGGTAATTTGAGTAGTGGTGATGCCTTTTTGGTTGAGATGGGCCCAGACAGTAATCTCAGTATTAATGAATAAAGTGTTCCAGTTTTTTTTGGATCGATTAGTGACTGTGATCATAGATGAGATATGGAATGTATTCAAAAAGTTGAGAAGAAAAATTTAAACACATGAGGTTAGCCTTACCTATCATAAAGGAAAAACAATTATATGCCAAGTTCAATAAGAGTGAATCTCAGACTGATTAAGTAAAATGATGGGTTATAGAGTATCTGAACATGGCATATTGGTTAAATCAAAGAAAGTACAGGTAATGATGAAGTAAGAAACTTTTGAAGAAAAATGTGTCATTCAAATGGACTAATGAATGTAAAAAGAATTTTGAGGAATTAAAAACACTGATTGATTACAGCACCAATGTTGATTATTCTATCTGGATTGGAGATTTTGTAAGATATAATGATGTTTCATATTAGGAAAATATGTTGTATTTTGATGCAGTATAATAAAATGATTATATATGTAATAAGACTATTAAAGTCTTAGGAGTTAAATTGTTCGATACATGATTTAGAACTTACTATAGTAATAATTGCTTTAAAAAAATTTGGAGACACTATATGTAGGGTGAAACATTCCAGATATATATATACAGATTATTAAAGTTTGAGGAAATTTTTGAATTTGAAGGAGTTAAGTGTAAGACAGAGATAATGAATAGAATTGTTGAAAGATTACAAAGACAATAAATAAAATTATTGAAAGATTACAATTATACAAATGAGTATTATCTAGTAAGGATGGTGTTGTATTTGATGCATTGGACATAAAATTTGATAGCAATGTAGTACAAATTTAGATATTGAAGTTTCCAAATCTAGTGCAATAAAGAGTCTAAATGATTGAGTTGAAATTGGGGCAAAATGTAGTGTTATTAGCTAAATAGAATTTACTATCATTTTTATATGAAAGGATTAGCAAAGCCCTAACTGAGGATTCAAAATTTACAAATCTTATTAAGAAATTGAAAATGAATCTGAGTTTGGAGTTTGGATAGGAAAAAATGATATTTTGTGATTGTAGTATAAAGTATGTGTAACCGATATAGATGATTGAGTAAAGAGGTTATTAGAGAAAGCACAAACAGCAACTTGTGCCATACATCCTAGTAGGAATATGCTGAAAGAATATTTAGGTGCTAAGGATGTATAATCAAATGATTGAATGTTTGATTTGCCAACATTTTTAACTATTGGAAATATATTTAGAGCTTATATTTTGGAGTTCCTAAGAATATGAGATCAATATACAGTTCTGATTGAATTTGATTGTAACAATCATTGTCACTGTAGTCTTAGCATGAACATACACTGTATAATTGAGAGGTTGAATTTAAAATTGTATAAGGTGTATAGGATAGAATGAGTCATCTGCCTTTATATTAAGACGAAGAAGGCCTAAGAATAGTTAAAGGCTAGAATTGATTCGAGATGCTATTGATAAGGGAAATGAATCTGAAGTAGAAATTAAATGATTCGAGAAAAACAAATGAGTTAGGTAGATTAACATCAAAGATATTGAATATAAAGAGATAGATAAAGTGTTTCTGAAAGTACCACCTTGGTGAAGTGTGCTTAAGTATGTTAAAAGGGGGAGCTAAGCCTGAATTGTGTTGGTCCATATGAAGTTATTGAGAGCACAGGACCATTGACTTAAGTTGTCTCACCAACAAAGATATATCAGATCTATACTGTGTTATATGAGTATGTTAAGAAATATCGATATGATCTGATATAGATGTATTATTGACACAAGAAGTGAAACTTATGAGTAATATGAGATATATTGATGCATCAGTTAAGAGAGAAGGATGTCCTAATAAGTAATTGAAAGGTTGAGTGATTCCATCGACTAGAGTCAATTGGAAGAAATTATGCTAGTGATAAAGTTAAATGGGAAATGGAGGAAACATTACCCCTGCCTTTGTTTAGATGATTCAGATAAAAATTTCGAGGACAAAATTTATTAAGGGGGAAGGGAATTGTAATATCCTATTTTCCTACAAAGGTTAGAACCCTAGATTTCTGTAAATGAGAAATAACAATGAGAGATTGGAAAAATGCATTTCATACTCGTGCATAATATAACATTCATGTACGGGAAATTGATTATTGCACATATTACAAAAAAATTTTCATGCACTCGTTTGACATTTCTGGGTATAAATGATTGATTTAATGTGATTATAATGTGAATTATTGATTTTGTGTCTTAAAAATTTAGTTGGTATGTATAATTGGTGATTTAGAATTTTTAGTGACAGTTGAGAATTTTCTGGAGTTTTGGATAATTATGGATTAGGAAAAATGCCAAATAGCAGAAAAATTGATAAATGGTAGTAGAAATAAGTGATGAGTGACAAAAGAAATAACTGATATATGATAATGGGATTTAATGGCACGTGTCATTTAAAATTGGGAGCTAATTGGATTAGAATTTGGAGACAAATGGACTAGCATTTTAAAAGACCAAATGAGAACCATAAGAAAGTTACATATGGCAAGTGACAAGTGTCCCTTGACACACCATTAATTAAACCCACGATTTTTATTAAGTGAAAGACAAGTCTTTTCCATATTCATCTTCTTCGTTTCTTCTTCTTCTCCATTTACGATTCTTGCTCTACCTATTCACAGCGTTGATTTTTGTTAACAATAAAACCACCCACTTCATGATCCTTATTGTCCTCTTCATTTTGCCATAAAATGACCCGAACCACTCCTTGAATGATGATGGTCGTGTGATACATGGGAAAGTTAAGGTTAGGTGACTTTTGAAGATCTTGAAGCTTAAAAAGGTAAGTAGCATGTTATTCTTCTTGATTTGTTGAGTTAAGCATACATGATGATTGTTTGAAGTTGAAAGATCTTGAAATGGGGATGAAAATATGTTGGAACATGGATGAGAAAATGAGCTTATATATATCTTATTCTTTTGTGTATATTGTGATTGATAGTTCATAAATTGTTAAGGAGATGATTTTACCTAGAATGACCATTTTAAATGTTGTAGAATGAATGCAGAATTTTATAAAGGGAGGATATATGTTCTTGTTTTGTTTTGAGGTCTGATCACATAGATTATTAGTAGCTGTTAAGAAGATGAACAAGAATGAGATTAAAGCTAAAGAAATGGCCAATGAAGTGTCTTGAAATGGGAAGAAGTAAGATGATAGCTTGAAGACAAATTAAAGTTGAAAATGAAGTTAAATGTGTGCTAGAATATGCTAGTTGTAGTGCTTTTACTGAACATTCATCTGTATTTTGGCCATATCTTGATCTGTAGATATCCAAATGAGATGATTCTTTTAAAAAATTAAACTAGCAACATATGGCTAAAATTTCATGGAGGAATATAATTTTAATTTTTTCCTTAAGGGTCTTGAAATTTTGCTTGAAGTTGAGAACTATGTGCTATCATGGTATGAGAATAGTTTGTGGTGTCTTGGATATAACTTACAGAGTACTAAACCAAAATGCATGAAATTAATGTTATTAGACTCTTAACATTAATAGGAACATTTGATTAGAAGAAGGTGTTTCCTAAAAACTTCATTTGCTATGTCATAATGATCGTACAAAATTGAACTAAAAATCTGTCTTGAGAAAAACTGCACTGAGGTTCGATGAATATAAGATTCTGTCTATGCATCATAAGTGAATGCTATTCATAGTATATTCTGTTATCTGATGCATTTCATAAAACGCATCTTCAGATGAAGGCATTATGATCAGAGTAGCCAGTCTAAAAGAGCTTTAAGCTCAGAATTCTGCAAAAAGAGCTTTGCTCTGTGATTTTTGTTTCTAGCTGAGCCCAATAGGCCAGTATCTGTATCTGTGATTTCTATATCTGACTAAGCCCAATAGGCTAGTATCCGTATCTGTATATGTATCTGAAAAGCACTCGGTCACAACAAATAATAATAAATTTGGAGTCTCATATGCATATGCATTTGTATATTTATGATTATGAAATATATGTTATGAAAATCTTTTCTGAATTTGTGATATTAAAGTGATATACTATGATAATGTAATTGATTGGGTTGTACATGTTTTCAAAGAATGTATGTGTAATGTGATTGATTGGGTTGTACAAGTTCTGAAAGATTGTATGTGAAGTGTATGACATTCATTATGTCTTATTGTGATGGAAAATGTTGTGAAATTGGTTGGTTGCATGATATTTTTGTATTTGCCTAAAGTGAGATCATCAATGATGGTTCACTCATTAAGTTTGCAAAACTCACCCCAATTTACAATATACTTTTTAGGCTCAGAGGAGACACCTAGTTAAATCAACTGGAGTTTAACCACTTTTTTTGAGTAAGAGATGGAGGTTAGGATCAGTTGACGTCTGCATATGTTTTTCTATTATTGTTTTTGTCTTAAAGAATGTATTCCACAAATATTGTACCTTTTATGTGAATAATTTTGTTATGTAGTGATTTTATGACTTAAAGTGTTTAAAAATTAAAAAGGGCCCAATGATTATTGAAATTTGGCAATGTGTATATTGTTTATGACAACTGTGATTGAAATTGTTATAAATAAAATAGGTCATTAAAATTTATTGGTTTTCCGAAAATGTGTGTGATGATTGAGAAAAAATTTGCAATGTGTTCCGTTTGACTACTCTAGTGCACCGCTTTCACAAGGTATGTGTTTGAATGTCCTCGAGATGTATGGATATGTGTTCGGTGGAAGTGGAGTGGTACATATATTAATCTCAATAAATATAATTTTTTAATATATATTAAAGGACCAAAATTTTGTGTTTTGAGTTGGATATATATTACAGACATAGTATTTTGTTTAATGATGACAATGATATCCTTCTGCAGTACTAGCCCAAGCACCACACGTTAATCACTTTCCTTATCATACCCAACTTTTAACATGTTCATATCTCCAAATGTTTTAAAATGCAATTGAAAAATTTAATATTTATCATAGAGATTATGATTTTATCATCTTAATCAAGCAGATTAAGATCTTAATTTAGTAGATTAGGATGAGATTGAGAAGAAAAAAGAAGGAACAATTACTCATTTATGTTTCTTTCTTTATAATAAAAGCGTGGAAATGACCGTCATCAGTCTATGGTCACTAGGTGCTTGCTTGCTAGATACAAAATGACCTGAGTTAGGTTCCTACCTTTATTGTGTTTATTAATTAGATAACATAGCTATCTAGAACATCGCAAAATATGTTCTCTTAGAATGCAGAGCTTCGTCCTAACAATCATGTACTCAAAGCAAAGCCACCTCCCTTTGTCAAGTTTCCATCTTACTCTTCATACTAATAAGTTGATGACAAGAGTCAAGTGTACTAGATTTTGTCATAAATGTCAATGACTATGATTTTATGGGGATTTTTTTGTTGTTATTATTATATTCATGTGTTGTCTTGACATAGTCTAATGCTTAAAAATCTTTGGTCTTTCTTAATAAATGATTGACCTTAATCTTACAATATGTGAAATAATTAAAGTAATGAAAAACACAAACTTAAACATGTCTCTCTAATTGTTAAAACCATATATATATATATATAATTAGCAAAATATTAAGAGTAATAATCATGTTAATTTGTTTTGCTTCATACAACCTTCTATGTATTTTTGTCTCATTCCTATTTCATTAATAAACTTAACTCTCAGCTTAGATCCGCTGCGATACTGACACATGGTGTTATTTGAGAAGAGGTGGCACAATAGAGATGAGACCACCAAGTGGAGGTGGCATTTTTTACCTGTAAATGATCTCATCGTAGAGCCTTCTATAAAACCTCAGGAATGGTAAGAAAGACTAGAGTGACTTGGAGGAAAGAGGGTTATGGGGTGTGCGGTTGACTAATTTTAACAACCTCACTTGCGGTCAGGTGCTGTGGCATCGAAGTTGACGAAAATAAAGTGTTATAGTTTATATAACCGTTGATGCTTCCATGTTGCGTTATATAAATTAGTGATGCGATAGAGATGGACCTAGCATTGAGTAGGGAGATACATGTTGACCCTAAAGGAGACTTACTAGTGGGCTCTACTTTCGGAGTAGTAGGGTGGCTCAAGGTGAGGTACCATGGTTTGAGTGAATTAAACTATTACGATACAACGAATGAAACCTTGAAGATGAGCATTAGTCATTTTTGGTTGTTGATTTAACCTATGATGAAGGCTCAAATCGAAGGGAAGAGACTTACAAGTATCTGCAAAATCATAAAATTATAATGATTCTTCAAATTCTAATAAAGATACTACCATCGTGAGCATCGATAGCTTAATAGATGGTCAAACACCTTACAATCGTCCACATTGAACAATTATTAAGCAGGCAAGATTTGACTTATGAGTTTGTGGGGGGCTTGGTATAGAAAATTAACTATAAAAGGTAAAGAAAGGAACAAGAGTAGGTCAACAGTAATAACCTCTCATAGGTCAAAGAAGTCAAAGACTAGAGTACTTTTCATAAACAGGTAGAAAACGAGACAACACACTAAGAGACAAGAATTAAGAAAATAATTTTAAATTTTACCTTCCATAAATAAGAGAATAAAGAAGGTGGGTCGATTGCAAAAGCTTTGTAAAGCTTGCACGGATAGTACTCCTCCACAATTCTCAATACTGGTAAGAAAGATTTAGAAATGCCAAAGTAGGCTCAAACAAGTCTAAGAAGATAAGACAAAAAAATTATAAGAAAACACTTGTTGCGTCACACCTAAATGCATTCTTACCCAACCAAAATTTGTTACATTACCCTAAATTTTTATGGATTATTAAGAAAATTCTGCAAGAAATGGACATACTTGCATTGAAAAGGGGTACAAATTGTTCGCTTTTTCTTACCATGGTTGATATAGCTACCTCCAGAGTAAACACCAAGAATCATATGAATCTTCTAAAATTGAAGTAAAAGAAAGAATTTTGATATAACAAACGATGAACTAACAAAAAAGTAAGAAATTGAAATAGAGGTAGAATCCAAAAGTTCATATGGTCACTTAGAACTTATGAGAACAAAACTTCTGGTAGTTTTGTTTAAGTCAAAACATCTGTAACCAATAGGAATAAAGGAACAGTAAAAACTTTTAACCAGTATATACGTAATAGTTACAAAGTTGGAATCTTGAAAAGATACAGAAAAAGAGCCCTATTGAATATTCCCCTCTTTCCTTCAATTTGAAAAAATGTAGAAAATGATAAAAGAGGTACATGGTGGAGTTGAAAAATACCAAAACAGGTCTTGATTTTTCATCGTGACCCACTACATAAGTGACTCCTTTTGTGATCTCAGCAGAAAATTCATCTGCCATCAAGTCTTTTGTATTTCGAACAAGAAACAGAAAGTAGAAAGTAATGAAAAATACAATAATTAATACATTTTGAGCTATTTTTTTCTTTATTTTGAATTGGTGGCTACTTTAACACTCAACCACTTGAACCGATTAAAAAAAGCAACATGCCACATATATAACAGGACAAAAAGGAAAATGAATGATTATAAACAAGAGAAGACTAAGAAGTAGCAAAAAATAACAACTAGAAGACTAAGAAGTAATAGAAAAATAATGTAGATTGTTGTTATAGTACCAATCACTATGTTGTCTCTCCAAGAAAGGCAAGCCCTTAAACTCTTTGGATCCTTCTTTCACGTTATCACCTTTAGCTTTAAGAAACCATCTAACAAAAGCATTGTTGCAGAATTTCTCTTATGATTAAGTGAAACATAATGTTAATGGAAGTAGCTATTCCTTCCATTATTGATATAATCTTGAAGATAAAGACAATAGAAACACTACAAATTTTTATCTCAAATTGAACATTCCTACTATAAATGAAACATTGGATCATGACCCATGGAAGGAAACTAAGTATGAACAGGAGGAACACAGAAAAAAAAAGATCCCACCTGTTTGAACAAGAGAGGACCTTATTTCCTTAAAAGTTCGAGTACAACTTCAATGTTGTCAGTCCATTTCAGATGATCTTTGAGTCGAAGTTTTGTTTCTTTCTTGCCCATTTTGTGAAACCAGGAACAATATTAAGGGAAAGAAAGGAGGGTCGATATATGTGTGAGAGAATAATGATAATATGAATTCTCTCTTTTTATGTAGTGTAGATTTTAGGTTAATAGGCGTCGTTGCGAATGCCGAGGAAGGAGTAATAGAAAGATTTGGCATTGCATTCTCCTTCTTGCTACATTTCTAACTTTCTAGGTATAAAAAAAACTAGAGATATTTTCTGGAGAAACTTAGAGAGAGGTAAATAAAGAAAAGGCTTTGGTAGAGAGAGAATTAGAGATTATGAGAAAGTAGAGAGAGAAACCTAATTAATTTGTGACAAGATGAGAGACTGGATAGAGGCGCAGGAAAAGAGGAGGACGTTTTATTGCTATCTTTAATCCAAGACCATTTGTTGGTATAAGGAGTTCACTGTTTTGGTGAAAAGGTACAACACCATTTGTTGGGTTAATAACTGGTGATAAGGCTGTTTGATGACGATTGGAAGGCATGACGACGACAACAATCCTTGACACTTAGTATATTATACTTAATAATTTCAAAGTAGAGTTCCTTTTTCTGGCATTTCATGTAAAACTCCATTACACTTCATTGAAGACAGTATCCTTCTGAAATGAACACTTCACTGAAAACAGTGTCCTTCTAAGATGAACTTCCTAACTGACTCAGGATATTTTTCTATCAATTTTTGTAGCAATATTTCCAAAGTTGTAATAGAAACGGAGCAATTTTAATTTAATTCTTAGGTTACACGATAATAAATTCCAAATTTCTTAAATTACTAGAACTTTATATATTTTATTTCTGACAAAAGTTTTATCAGAATTTGAATGAAGAAGTTACTACAAAAGTTTAACCCTTAAGCTTGATTAGTTTTTGTCTCACCGTGTGTTGCTTTATTAAATTAAACAAAATGACATCATTTTTATAAACTAAATTAGGTCACTTTAAACAAGGGCTAGTCATAAAACTCAAGTATAAGCTTGCCAAAAGCCTAAAAATTTAACTTTTAAGCCCAAACTCAGCTTAAATTCTAATCAAAACAAAATTTATCCCTTAACTGTGGAATGAACATGAATTTTTGTTGCTTTCCTACATTAAAAGGAAATACAGTAAAAATTACAAAAGGTATTACCTGAAGGACAGAAGTGTTGATAGTGAACTTGATGGCATCAGCAGTAGCATGAGATCACAAGTAAGACATCCCTCTCTTTAAACCCTTTTGTACCATAAAGAATAATAAACATTATGTAAATAAATACACAAAAGAACATATATATACAAAGGCATTATAACAAAGGAAATACCTTAGACCATGTATAGAAATGTAAGGAAGTTAGTTTCCCAAAATTTGGCTAGTACATATGTATATTAAGGCTTTGGCTGTAATCAATGGAATATCCACGATCAACAGCCTTATCAACCAAGGTTTTCTACTTCATCTCCCAAACAATCCTGGTAGCAATAATAAACAGAAACAAAGTTAATATGAAGGGTAAATTTTAAGTAAGAATAAGGATCAAACAAGAAATAGACATGCAAATTGCATTTAAATACTTTTAAATAAGCTTCATGTCATTAGGGATTTCAAGAATTTTCAAAACAACGCCATCCTCATAAATTTTTTGGTTCTTGACAGTAGGAGACCAAATCCCTATCTCATTTAAATCATGAAGAAGACGTTTGTTGATCACAACAAATTCACCGCTGTATAAACAAAACAATAAGGAAACAAAAGAAAATAGAGGGAAGAATATTAAAAAAAAATGATGGCATAACACACCTTAAAATTCTTCGGCTGTAAATGTTGGAGGTATATAATTCAAAGCATTCATTATTTCCAGGCATCTGGCTAGTTGAAGCAATTGGAATTGGTGCAATAAGAAGTGAATTCCTAACCCCAATCATAGATATCATTTCCCTTAGAGCATCCTAGTTCCAACGACTAGAAGGGACCATATGTTAGGCTGCAGGATTCCCTGCACAACTCAAATTGAAATGAAGCAATAGGGTCCAATCATAATATACAATGATACATGGGTTCCCTGGAACAAAGAATATTTAAAACTTCATGTCAATCTAAATGTTAGATTCTTATATCGTATAAAATAAAATTATGGTACTTAACAACTAATTTGCATCAAGGCAGAAAAATTCTAAAGTAACCAAAGGATGCTAACAACATATTGTGATCCTAAGCCCAACAAGTAGAATAAAGAAACTTCATAGAACAAACATTTACTTACATCTACTAATATTTTTTAAAATTTGAAACTAAACACACTTTATAGGATTAAGTCATTGGCACTAAATAATTGGTTTCAAGTGACATTTAGTTTATGAATATTACATAATGGAAGACCAACTTTAATTATACCAATAAACTTGCTCTTTATCACAGATGTTTTCTCTTACATTAACAAAATGGTGTGTTATTATTTAGATTATTACATGCAAGTAAAGAACGAAAACTAATGGAAGACCACATTGGTTAAGTTGGAGACTCCAGAAGTGTAGGATCTCGACTAGTAACACATATGCATTTGTAATCATCCCTGCCAACATACTTAATATTAAAAAATAGAATATGTGAAAATTAAGTATGCCCCTTCATATTGATTCTCAATTAAAAGATGCGACAAAGAAAAACTTGAGGGGTTTTTCTTGTGACAAATATTTCAATTACTAATGATGCGAAGGAATTAGGAATGTGAACATAAGGTTTAAGAATTTTGAGTGAGTAGGTTTATAGAAACTATTGAGCTAACACAGTATCTCCCTCCTTTATCCAAGTTGAGGTACATTAGACTAATACTTACCAAAATAAACGAATTGCTAATTGCACAACGAATGCAGTTTTCAGTATTATGGGTAAAGTACAATATGAAAATTATTAATAAAGAAAGTTCTTAATAAGTAAGGTATAACACTCCACTACCATATATTACATACGGAACACACTGCGGACATTCTAGTATCTAATCTATAATAATAGCATGTTAGAGCAAACACATATCAACATTAATCATGGAATCAACTATTATATTGAAAAGTTACCAAATTTTAAAACCAATTGCATTCATCATTTCATTTCCTAAAAACCAAACTTACATTGTAGCTTTACAAAATCATTCGAATATATACAATGTCAAATCCCTACATATAACACACTGCTAAAAGAGGAATCACACATAAAATACTAATTAATCCTTTAGTCTCAGCTGATCAACCTTTGAGCCATTTCTTGACAAAAGGACAAGAATTAGTGTTCTTGTAGACTCTATCTGTCCTTAATGTCCTCTCTCGGACCTGAAATATCAACATTGCAATTTTGGTGAGTTTTGTGAATTCAATGATGTAACCATCCTCGATGGTACCCAATTCATACCACATATCAAATCATATAAGCACTTAATTCACAACTTTCTATTTAACAATTTGCACCACATATCATATAATGCACATAGCCCAGTCTCATTTAAGTACATATTCACATTACAATTCAATCAGTCAGTTACACTTAATAAACGTATATATAATGTTCATGTGACCCTTTTTTAGTTATTACGTTGTTATGACTGAGTACCTAAACTGTCCAGTATCCAATGTGGATATCGGGCTCATTGATACTGTCCCTTACCTGCTGCAGATATAGGACTCATTGTATACATTGAGCCTTCGGCTCTATACCACATATTGAAGCTTTAAGCTCATTTTCAGTGGTTGCTCATGACAAAACTATCATTATTTGATCATGCATTCACGTGTGAAATGCATCTCATTCATATTCAAGAAATTATATTTTCAATCATTCCTATTTTCAATCTAATTCCCATTCAATCACATTTTTAGTCCCATATATAGATACCATCAGGCCTTAGTCTGACATTCAACAAACATGTTGAGTAACACAAATTTCACCAAATTCACATTCAAGGAACACTTTAATATCACATTCATCAATCAAAATCTTTGAACCTACATGTCCGGAAATAGTACAAACAGTTCATTTCACATTTAGTACATAATCTATAGCAAACTAAGATTAAATGAGACTATCTAGGTTACTCACAAATTGCTCTAGAAAGCTATTGTCTTGAAGTCCTGATAATGTGTAGATGATGGCACTCTAAATGCTCCTCTATATCATACAAAACACATTTACACATATCACAAGTTTACAAAATGGTATAAGTATGCATGTCTATGTATATGAAATATGTACAATGCATGTTCATGACTATTTTGGGTTCCTTATCATTATTCTAGTCACAATATTCATTCATATATCAATACTCAATTGTTTAGTCCAAATTTATTTAAAAACATTTTCGGGTTCTCTTTGCATGATTATTTACATCAGGAAAATGGTGTATTTCTGTAAAACTTTCTTCTAGAAATTTGTTCCCAAGTTTCCATTAACTCCAAGATCATTCAATTTGGATCATTTTTGTATGAGTTATGCTCAAAATACTACAGACTAAGTACGTTTGAAATTTAGCTAGTGCATGATCATGCTGTCAAGTTGTACAACTCATATCTCTTAATTACAATATCCAAAATTACAACCTTTATACCAATTGAAAGCTAAGGGAATAAGCTACAACATTTGTAATGACACTTTTGTCTGATATTGCCTAAAAAAATGTAGTTTATTCGATAACAACATGACATGAATTTTGTGTTGGGTAGTGTTATAGCCTAAGTTAAGACTCAACTTTAAGCCAGATTTGAAATTCTTAGAGACAGAATTAAAATTCAGCTTCTTCAAGAATGCTGTAGAAATATATCTCTAGTTTGATATGAATGAAGAATAAACTCATTTAGAAATCTATAGGTCAAGATATAAGAAAAATACCGAATCATGTCTAATGAAAATGTTGCAGTTCATAATATTCCAGCACACCTCAACATTTTCATCCAAAACTCATCAATCAATCACTTCCAATTTAATTCAAATGGCTATAAATTTTTGTCGAGATAAAGAAAAATGTATTATGAATTCGCTGGTTCAAATCTCATGTCATTGGGAGGTCAGGAGAAGAAGTTATAAC
The DNA here is from genome assembly GCA_027563595.1 of Erythroxylum suave. NCBI lineage: Eukaryota > Viridiplantae > Streptophyta > Magnoliopsida > Malpighiales > Erythroxylaceae > Erythroxylum > Erythroxylum suave. The sequence continues at coordinate 30,507,614 of JAOSBN010000177.1, read as the reverse complement.
AAAAAGAGTGAAGTATGTTCAATTTCATAAAACCTTCAAGTGCACAATCGTGTACTCATTATTTTCCAGATTTTGCAGCATTTCTTCTATTCTTCTTCTATCATTGTTTTTTCCAGATTTCACTCTCGTATCTTATTTAACTAACACATAAATCATCTTTTCTACTCCCTATTCAGTTCAACATAACAAAACAAATAAAAAATCTAGGATTCAACATAAACATCAAAGATCTGATCCTCGCTCACGCATATTTCTATTTTTTGTGTTTTCATTTTATGTATCTTTCTTCCATCTTCAACAACAGTTTCACTTAATCTAATTCCTCTCTATATCAAGATCTCACTGAAACTTTGTTCCACTCATGCATACATTCATTCGTAAATACTCATTTCAGTTCATCTCAAAACACCCAAGTGATTTACGTACATCAATAGTGAAAACAGAGTATATTTATATATCAACTTGCATGAATTTCTGTACTTTCATTTTACTCAATATCACAAGCATTTTAGTTCGATTCAAACATTATCAAAAATCCATTCACGGTATCAAAAAGCTTAAAACTCAACTTACTTGATTTAGCTAAATTTCCAGTAATGCAAACTTCAGTAAATTGATGAACAATGAGATTTTTTAATAGCAATCAAACTCTCTCTATGGACTGCAATTCTTACTTTGATGTAAGAATCAATAGCCAAGTTCTCAAACATAAATCACAAGCTGTTTTATGTGTATGACAAAGGAAGATAATTTCAGTGTTTTTGGTAATGAACAAAACCAAATGAAGAGTAAACTCCAGTTGCTGAATCTTCCTTCCTAAACGCATAACTACGTGTATTACTTTTTCACTACTATGTGTCCCCACTGCTTGTATTGTATTTTTATCTATTTTACTAGTCCATGTGTCACACTATCATTGGTCAATAATTCAATATTTTTCTTAATCCAAAAAAACTCTAAATTTTCAGAAATTCTCTAAAATTCACCAAAAATTTTGAAATAATATTAATAGTCTCCAAATCAATTTTAATACCCTCCAATTTAATATTCAAGACAATCAGAATTCACGATTCCCATACATAAATCAATTTTACCCTGAAAATGTCAATAAATGCATCTACAATCATATTAATGTGTAAAAATCAATATTTTCGTGTATATGTATGCCACATTATGCATAAGCATAAAGTATGCTTCCTCATTTCTCAGTAGCCTCTTATAACCACTATTTTAACCTTATCCTAAGTAACAGGATGTTACAACTCTCCCCTCCTAAAAGAAATTTCGTCCTCAAAATTTTTTTAACTGATGGTTTGAATAGGTAAGGATATTGTTTCCTCATATGATCCTCCATTTCCTAAGTTGCTTCCTCAGTTGAATGATTTCTCCAAAGGACTTTCACTAATGGAATTACTCTGTTTCTAATTTGCTTTGTCATTAACCCACTATCTTTACTGGCTCTTCAACATAGCTTAGAATACTAACAACCTGAATATCTTGCATCGATAACACATGTGTTAGATCATATCTGTATCTTCTTAACATGATCATATAAAACATATTATGCAACTAAGACATCTTATTAGGCAAAGCTAACTTGTATGCTAAAGGTCCTATCCTCTTAAGGATTTCATTAGGACCAATGTACCTAGGGCTCAACTTGCCCTTTTTACCAAACCTTAGCACTCTTGGCCAAGGCAAAACTCTCAGAAACACTCTGTCTCCCCCATTGTATTCCACATCCTTTTGAGTTGATCTACATAGCTTTTCTGTCTATCATGAGCCATTTTAATTCGGGTTCTAATTAGTTTCATCTTATCCACAGTGTCTTGGTTTTGGACCTTCAATCATTCTCAAACCCTCTTCATCCCAATACAAAGGTGATCAATTCTTCCCACCATACAATGCCTCATACGGTGCCATCCTGATACTACTGTGATAATGATTGTTATATGCAAAGTCAATCAAAGCTATGTATTGATCCCATGCTCCCTGAAACTCCAATACACATGCTTTGAGCATATCCTCAATAGTCTAGATTGTTCTCTCACTCTAGCCATCTGTTTGAGGATGAAATGCAGTAATGAAATTGAACTTTGTGCCCAAAGCTGATTGCAAACTCTTCTAGAATCCCGAAGTAAATCTGGGATCCTTGTCCGATACAATGGACACTGGAACCCATGCAATCTAACCACTTCATTCACATACCTCTTAGCCAACTGGTCTAGTGAGTTATTCTCCCTCACTAGTAAGAAATGGGCTGACTTAGTTAATTGATCCATTACAACCCACATAACATCATTTCGCCTCAGAGTCTTAGGCAAACCCATAATAAAATCGATGATAATTCATTCCCATTTCCACTCTAGAATAGGCAACGAATATAGCTTCCCAACTGGAGCCTAATGCTCAGCCTTAACCTGTTGGCATGTTATACATATTGGTGGTACTAGGATGCATATCATAAACGGTCATATGAACTTCCTCTAAGATTTCCTTCCTCAGATCATCCACATTAGGCACACATAATCTTTGGTTCAATCATAATGTTTCGTCCCTCAATTCAAATTTAGACTCAGGATTCATCTTAACTTTCTCCATCAGTTTCACCATATCAGGGTCCTTGCTCTGAACCCTTCTTACTCTATCATGTACCATTGGCCTCAGTTTTGATATGGCTATTAATGCCTTATTATGCTTAAGATTCAATTCCACATCAAAGCTCTCAATTGAATCAAGTTTGGTAACCTCAATAACTGAATTTGAGCTATACTAGTATTTGACTTTCTACTCAAAGCATCAGATACTACATTGGTGTATACAATTGTATAGTCACAATCTTTCAATAACTCTACCCATCTCCTCTGTCTCATGTCCAGTTCTTTCTGACTTAATAGATACCTCAAACTCTTCTGATCAATGTATATCTGGAATGTCTCTCTATATAGATAATGTCTCCATACCTTTAGAGCAAAAACAACTATGGCTAGCTCTAAATCTTATACTAGATGGTTAATCTCATTAGACCTTAGTTGTCTCAATGCATAGGCATTAATAGCCATTCTGCATCAATACACATCCCAATCCTTGATGTGAGGCATCATTATATACTACATATCCACCGATTCCCGATGGCATAGCTAACACCGGTGTAGTAGTCAACTAATATTTCAACTCCTTAAAACTCTTTTGACCGACATCACTCCATCTGAATGTTACACTCTTCCTCAGAAGTTTTATCAGTTAGGATGAAATCAATGAGAACCCCTCAATAAACCTCCAGTAATATTCAGATAATCCTAGGAAGCTTCGGATTTCTGATACATTCCTTGGAGCTTCACAATTCATCACTACCTCTATCTTCATTGGATCCACTTATATGACTTATCCAGATATTATATGACCTAGAAATACTACTTGATATGGTTATAATTCACATTTACTAAATTTAGCATACAACTATTTTCTCTCATAATTTGTAACATCACTCTTAGATGTTGAGCATGTTCTTCTCTACTCTCTGAATACACCAAAATGTCATCGATAAACACTATCACAAAGCGATCCAGGTAAGGCTGAAACACCTTATTCATCAAGGCCATAAATGTAGTTGGGGCATTAGTTAACCTCAACGACATTACTAAAAACTTAAAATGCCCATACCTACTCCTGAATGCACTCTTCGGTACATCAATCTCTACTATCTTCAACTGATAGTACCCAGATCTCAAATATAACTTGGTAAACACCTGAGCTCCTTACAATTGATCAAATAAGTCATCAATTCTAGGCAACAGGTACTTATTCAGTACTGTGACTCGATTCACCTGCCTATAATCGATGCACAATCTCAGGATTCCATCTTTTTTCTTTATAAATAGAACTGGAGCCACCCAAGGTGAAACACTAGGTCTAATAAAACCTTTTTCTAGAAACTCCTGTAGTTGAGCCTTCAACTCCTTTAGTTCCATAGGTGCCCTATATGGAGGAATGGATATAGGAGCGGCACTCGAAACTAAGTCAATTGTTAATTATGTTTCCGAATCTGGTGGTAACTGGACAATTCAGTGGGAAATACATCTAGGAATTCCCTAATAATAGGAATGTCCTGTATATTTTGCTTAGATTGTCTATCAGTAACATAGGCCAAGCCTCACATTTACTATGCATCAACCTCGAGGCACTCATGAATGAGATCAGCCTGGTTGGAGTTGCTTGACTAATACCTCTAAAAACTACTCTCGACTGATTAAGAGCTTCCAATACCACCTCCTTAGTGTAGCAATTCATGATAGCCCTATGAGCAGCAAGCCAATTCATGCCTAGAATCACATTTATCTTCCTTAACTGTAATATAATCAAGTGTGCTTCCAATTTTGCTTGATCAACTCTAATCAAACACCTTTTGCAGACTTCTCTAATCATGGTGGTACTACCTATCGGTGTACTCATCTCCAATTCACTTTTCAATTGCTCTCTATCACAATGCAACTTATATGCCAGATGTAGTGCAATAAATGAATGCATAGATCTAGGATCTAGAAATGAAAATACTTTATAATCAAAGATAAGCAACACATCTGCAATGACATCGAGAGAGTCCTGAGCCTCCTGTCTGGTCATAAAGTATACTCGGGCTTGAGACTAGGATCTGCTACTTTAAACCTCAGTCCTGACAGAAGGACTTTCAAAACTCACTCTGTCTTTGTCTCGACCTCTCTTTCCAACCCCACTAGCTCGACTTTGCTAAAGAATAGCCTTACTCACTGATCTCCCTCTCATACCAGACTGGGCTCCAATTGTAGCAGGACAATCCTTAACATGATGATCAAATGAGTCGCATCTAAGACAAGCTACAGACAATCTCCAGCACTCACCACTGTGCTTCTTCCCATAGTACTTACAATTGGGTATCTCGCCCTACACTGCACCTTCCACTGCTAGGCTGTTCAAAACTACCCTCTATTTGAACCCTGACTGTCTTGATCTCGTCGGTAGTCGAAATGGCTTATTCTGGTGCTTACTGAACTTGCTGCCAGAACTACTCTAAACTTCACTAAGCCTCTTCTTAGACTCTTATCTATGTTCTCCCTAATCATTTCTTAACAATTGTTCTATTTGGATCGAGGTTGCTTTGAGCTCAGAAAAATTGCTTATGCTGTTGATTGTTAGCCTTGTCTGAATTTCCACGTTTAATCCGTCTTTAAATCTCTTGCACTTGTCTTCCTCAGGAGGAATCAAGGCATTTGCATAACCCATCAGTTCATTAAATCTGATCTTAAATCTACTATTGACATTCCATATTTCAGATTCATAAATTCCTTCATCTTTCTATCCAGGCAGATTTTGGGCATGCAATTTTCCTTAAAGGCCCTTAGAAAGTCTCCCCAATTCAGATTGCAAGGTCTAGTGGTACTGCCTGGAATAGTCTTCCACCATTGATATGCTAGACCTTGCAGTAGTGAGACCGCATAATCAAATCTCTCATTAGCCTCACAGTCTATTTGATCAAATACTTGCTCAGTCCATTCTAACCATCCCTTAGTCACTGTAGGATTTGTACTTTTGTATAAGTCCATAGCTCCCTACTTTTGTAGCCTATCAAACCTCCTCTCCCTTCTCTCAGGAACTCTTGAAGGCATTCCCTTAGGTTGAGGCACATAACACTCTTTATTACCTCTTGTTGATCTTAAGTCAGTTGAGTTTCCTTCTTGATCACCTACGTTGGATGACCTATCATAAAAATAATTCCAATTATCATCCACATTTCTCACTATATTTCATGTTTAACATTTTTATATGTCCATATGGATGCTAGCCATGCTCTGATACCAAAATGTAACACCCCACTACCATAAATTACATACCAAAACACCCTGTGGACATTCCAGTATCTAATCTATAATAATAGCATGTTAGAGCAAACACATATCCAAATTAGTCATAGCATCAACTAGTATACTAAAAAGTCACCGAATTTTAAAGCCAACTGCATTCCTCATTTCATTTCCTAAAAACCTAACTTCAAAACCATCCAAATATATACAATGTCAAATCCCTACACATAACACATTGCTAGAAGAGGAACTGCACATAAAATACTAACTAATTCTTTAGTCTTAGCTAACCAACCTTTGAGCCATTTCTTGACAAAGTACAAGAATTTGTGTTCTTATAGAGTTTGTCTGTCCCTAATGCTTCTCTTGGATCTGAAATATCAACGTAGCAATTTTGGTGAGTTTTGCGAACTCAATGATGTAACCATCCTCGATGTTCACTCAGTTCATACCATATATCAAATCATATAAGCACTTAATTCATAACTTTTCATTTAACAGTTAGCACCACATTTCATATAATGCACGTATCCCAATCTCATTTACTTACATATTCACATTATAATTCAATTAGTCAATTAAATTTAATAAGCGTAAATGCAATGTTCATGTGACCCATTTTCAATTATTACGTTGTTATGATTGAGTGCCTAAACTGTCTCGTATCCATTGTAGACACCGAGCTCATTGATACTGTCCCTTATCCACTGTAAATACAAGGCTCATTGCATACATCAAGTCTTTGGCTCTATACCACATTTCGGAGCTTTAAGCTCATTTTTGGTGGCTTCTCTTATCATAACTATCATTATCTGATCATGCATTCATATATGAAATGCATCTTATTCATATTCAATCAATTATATTTTCAATCATTCCCATTTTTAATCTCATTCCCATTCAATCACATTTTTAGTCCCATAAACAAATATTATCGGGCCTTAGTCTGACATTCAACAAACATGTTGAGTAACACATATTTCATTAAATTCGTATTTAAGGAACACTTCAATATCACATTCATCAATCAAAATCTTTGAACCTACATTTTCGAAATCAATACAAGCAGTTCATTCCACATTCAATAAAAAATCTATAACAAACTAAGATTAAGTGATATCATTTAGGTTACTTACAAATCGCTATAGAAAGCTATTTCCTTGAAGTCTTGGCAATGTATGGATGATGGCACTCTAAATGCTCCTCTATATCATCCAAAACACATTTACACATATCATAATTTTGCAAAATGGTATAAATATTCAGTTACATACGCCTATGTATATGAAATATGTTTAATGCATGTTCATGACAATTCTAGGTTCCTTATCATTATTCTAGTCACAATATTCATTCATATATCGATACTCAATTGATTAGTCCAGATTTATCTAAAAACATTTTCGAGTTCCCTTTGCATGATTATTAACATTAGGAAAATGGTGAACTTCTGTAACACTTTCTTCTACACAAGTGTTCTTAAGTTTCTATTGACTCCAACATCATTCAATTTGGTTCATTATTGTATGAGTTATGCTCAAAATACTACAAACTAAGTACATTTGAAATTTAGTTAGCACATGATCATGCTTTCAAGTTGTACAACTCATATCTCTCAATTTTAATATCTAAAAATTACAAAATTTATACCAATTGAAAGCTAAGATAATAAGATACAACTTTTGTGAAGACACTTTTGTCTTATTCAGCCCACATCAATATAGTTTATTCGATAACTATAGGACATAATTTCTATCTTAGATAGTGTTATAGCCTAAGCAAATACTCAATTTCAAGAAAGATTTTGAAATTCCTAGAAACAGAATTAAAATTCCAATTCTCCAAAATGATTGTATTAATATGTCTCTAGTTTAATATGAATCAAGAATCAACTCATTTGGAAATATATAGATCAAGCTATAAGCAAAATACCAAAGCATGTTCAATGAAAATATTGCAGCTCATAATACTCAACATTTTCACCCAAAACTCATCTATCAATCACTTCCAATTTAATTCAGATGGATATAAACATTTTTGGAGATAAATAAAAATGTATTATGAATTCTTTGGTTCAAATCTCATGTCATTCGCAGGTCAGGAGAAGAAGTTATAACAAAAAGAGTGAAGTATGTTCAATTTTATAAAACCTTCAAGTGCACAATCATGTACTCATTATTTTCCACATTTTGCAGCACTTTTTCTCACCTTCTTCTATCTTTTTTGTTTTTTTTAGATTTCTCTTTCCTATCTTATTCAACTAACACATAAATCATATTTTATACTCCTCTTTTAGTTCAACATAACACAAAAAATAAAAAATCTAGGATTCAGCATAAGCTTCAAAAATCCGATCCTCACTCACACATATTTCCACTTTTTGCATTTTCATTTTCTGTATCTTTCTTCCATCTTTAGGAATGCTTTCACTTCATCTAACTCCTCTCTATATCATGATCTCACCAAACCCTCTTCCCACACATAGATGAATTCGTAAATACTCATTTCAGTTCATCTTAAAACACCCAAGTGATTTACGTACATCAACAGTGAAAATAGAGTATATTTACATATCAACTTGCTTGAATTTCTGCACTTTCATTTTACTTCAATATCACAAGCATCAGTCTGATTCAAACTTTATCAAAAAGCCATTCATGGTATCATAAAGTTTAAAACTTAACTTACTTGATTTAGCTTGCAAACTTTGGTAAATGAGTGAACAATGAGATTTTAATAGCAATTAAACTCTCAATATGGACTGTAATTCTTACTTTGATGTAAGAATCAATAGCCAAGTTCTCAAACATAAATTACAAGTTGTTTAGTGCATATGTGTAACAACCAGTGTTAGGGGCTAAAGTATTGAGGAATTTCAATGTAATGTATGCTTTGCATATTTAAGTAATCACTTATATGTATTAAGATCAAAATTGTGGTTTTTAGGTGTCTAAAATTTATTTGGAGATTATTAGTAATATTTCGGAATTATTAGGAATTTTAGGATTTTTTTTTAAATTTAGTGTATTGTAGATTAAGAAAAATAGACAATTGACATATTGAAACTTTATATAGATGATAAATGGCCCACATGCAATGTGGCCACGTGTCCATGGACTATTAAAACACATGTCACAAGTTGTGTAAGGTAAAGTTACTGAAGCTCTTTGTTGTTTCTTTTCGGATTGTCTAGTCTTTACCAAAAGCTACTGAATCTTCATCACTGAAACACTAGTTTGGATTCTTATATCAATATTGTACTTTGCAACACAAATAATTTAGTCCAACTATTAGATTGCTTACCTCTAGTCTTGTTTTTCAACCGTCATCGAAACCTCACTGATGGAGATTTATTTAAGCTACCACCGAAGGTTATTGATAGAGGTTTTGTTAAAACATGGTTAGTAAAGTTTTAACTTTCAGAGTTTTGTGAATGATTATGAAGATGTGTTAGAATTGGAAATAAATGCATGCATGAGTTGGATGATTTTTGATATGCTGGAAATGGTCTCATCCATGGGTTGTGTGTGATACTAATATGGTAATAGTGATAAAAGATGAGTTGATAGTATTGTGTAGTGCAAGTGTCATACTGATCACACGGGGTTTGTTTAGAAAGTGTTTAAAGGATTTAGTGAGATCTTAATATAGAAGGGAGTTAATGAAGTGAAAGCATAGAGGAAAGTGAAAAGAAAAGCATTAGATGAAAGATAGGTGCATGCATCGGGTTTTAGTGCTTGATATAAACTTGATTTTGAGTTGTGTTGAGAATGAGTTCAGATGATTTGGAAGTGAAATAAAGTGGTGAATGTAAATGTATAAACCTGGCGAGAAAGAATGAAAGATAAAGAAGAAAAAATAGCAGTTCGCGGTCGTGCAGTTACATGATCGTGACTCTATTGAAGAACATAGGTATTCTCAATTGTGCTTCTGCATGATCGCTAATCTGTTGAAGAACAGAGGCATGATTACGACCTAGTTGTTTAAAGAAGGAAGACGCACATTCACAATCCCGACTCTGAAAGTTTTTTTTTTTATTGAACATCCTTTGAGCTTTTTGTTATAACTTCTTCTCCTGACATCCAATTGATATGAAAATTAGACCAATGGACTCTTAAGACATTAGTCTTCATCTCCACCAAAGATCTTGACGTTTTGGAGTGGATTGATTGAAGAATTTAAGCTAGAAATATGACTACACTGAAGTATGATAACTGGGATGGTTTTACTGAACATACTTCGGTATTTTGATTATATATTGACCTGTAGTTTTCTAGATGGAGTGATTCTTGATTTTAGTTAAACTAGAGACATAAGGCTACAAATTGTATGAAGAGATTAAATTCTAAGTCTACCTCTAAGAATTTCGGAATCTGATTTGAATTTGGGATAAGAATTCTGTTTATGCTTAAGAATAGTCTGAAATCATTTGAGTATAACTTTCAGTATACTAAATTAAATTGGATGATATTGGAGTCATTAGAAATGTAAGATATAGAGGAAAAATTGTCTAGAAGAGAGTGTTATAGAAATACATCATTTTATTAATCTTATTGATTATGCAAAGTTGAGCTGAATGAGGTGCTTCCAGCAAAAGCAAGAATAGAAATTAAATGTATGAATTTTGGAACTTTTGAAGTACAATTGATGTTTACGTAAGTTTAGTAAGGAAATATACTTGAGAATTTGTCATGAACATGCATCATACATATTCAGTATACATGAATGAATTCTTAATCATACACAATAGTAATTGGTATATGTGTTAATTGTTATAGAGGAACACACAGAGTGATCACTTCCAAATATTGCCGGGACTTTGAGGCAATAAGCAATAAGGGAGTTTTTGTGAATAATCTTAGATTGTTGCACCTTACTTTGTTCTGTTTATTGAATTTGGTTTATGCTAATTGTGTTTTGAATTCCGAATAATGATTGTCCAAGGCGTTTGATGTATGTTTATATCATTGGAAGTGCTACTTGAATGTGGATATCATTGACTACTTGCTTTGCACATAAAATGTCTAAAATGAATTTGTTTTGGTTTTAAAACTGTTGAGTCCTAGTTGTGGGTAAATAGGCATATCTAGAATGGTCTGCAGCTGCTCGTGTGACACTTCAATGTCGTGACTTCGGTCTCTCCTATGACACTTTGTTGTCGATACTTCAGTCCCTCCTGTGACACTTCAATGTCAAGACTTCGGTCTCTCTTGTATAAGTCCCGTTACCTGCTCTTGTAAATGACTTAGCAGTCATCTGAAACTATAAAAAAATTGTATTATAATTTTGAAGGGTTTATACCCTCTTTGATATTCAGCTCTGTTAACTATAAAATCTGTTCTAAATTGCATTATGTTTGCTTTATTGTTAAATAAATCTTTTAACGCATGCTTATGCTATTACATGATCCAGTATGATGAGTTAGCACTTTATATATAGATTAGTTATGATTCACTAAGCTATATGCTTAGTACGGTGGATTTGCCCCATATAAATTCAGAACGAGGATTGTAAAGACTGGGATGAGTCAACTGCAATAGTCAATGGAGTCTGAGTCTTGTTTTTAAAAAAATGTATTTTGAATATATTTTGGCTTGTTTATAAAATGTATGATTCCGAATTGGTTTAAGCTTTTGTAGTAACTATGTTTCAAGTTGGTTTCATTTTTTGGAACAAATTTGTATTAAGTTCATGCGATATGACGTATGTTTGTTCTGAATTGCTTTCAATGGAAGATTTTTGAATGCTATGTTTCCGTAAAATGTTTTGGTTTGCTTGTACTGTCTTATGTAGCATCCACCTATCCTCCCACAGGGTATTTGGGCATCACATCTTTTTGGTATCAGAACATGATTTGGGCGATTCTGGTTTAACCATCGCTAACTATTTCTTCTATTATAGTGTGCAAGTTGTGGTGTCCCATATTTTTTTCTATAGAATTAATGATGGAAGAATCTCAGGATGCGGCTGAAAAAGTTGATGAGAGCAATCAGTCGGAGCAAACTTGTCCAGTAATATCTGGATCCTCTGGGTTAATTGAGGTGAAGCTGAGTTGCCACCTCCTCCTCCAGCTTAGGGAGAGGCTTTGATTAAGCTGTCCTAGGATATGATGATGTTGTTGCATTGTATGACTGCAACACCTAAGGCTCCAATTGATCAACTGCAGAAGTATGGAGTAGAGGAAATTACTGGGACATCTCTGGAGGAATCTGAGAGAGTTGAATTCTGGATAGAGAAGGTGAAGAGGGTGTTAGATGAGATCAGTTGTCCGACAGAGCAGATGGTGTACTGTGTTGTCTCCCTTCTGTAGGGAGCAACTTATAAATGGTGGAAGTTTGTTCTAAGGAGTCCTCAGCTACCGATGCCTCTAACTTGGAATTTCTTTACCCAAGAGTTCCAATAAAAATATATTATGGAGGCTTACAGAAAGGATAAGTGAAGGCAATTTTTTAGTATGAAACAAAGAAACTTATCGATTGCTGAATATGATTGGGAGTTCAATCGACTCAGTAACTATGCCCCTGAATCTGTACTTACTGAAGAGTTTCGTTGTCATTAGTTCAAGGATGGATTGCAATATTCCATCAAGGAGCATCTGGTGGCATTTACTTTGTTGCAGCAAGTGACTTACCATCAGCTGGTATAGGCTGCAATGAAAAGAGAGAGGCAGGAAATGGTCAAGAGAGAAAGAAGTCAACGAAGGGGTTTTTTTAGAGGAGGTCAGTCCTCAGGTAAACGAAGTCAGGAAGGTACTTCCTCTGCACCAAAAGTTGTTCAGAGATCTGTGACTAGGGGAAGGTGACAAAACTTTCCCATATCACCTGTTTCTGGTAGGGGTTCCTCTAGGGGCCGAGGTTTTGGTACCCCGAAGTGCCCTCATTGCTCTAATCATCATTGGGGTGTCTATTGGAGAGCTATAGGTGCATGTTTCTGCTGTGGCAATACTGAGCATATGATAGCAAATTGTCCTTTGAGACAGTCTAAGATACTACAAGCCAGTAGAGATGTCTCCCATGCATCTACTGGGAACAGAGGATGAGGTAGAGGTCGAGGAGGATATAATCAGAACAGGACTAATCTGAGTTCCCACTTAGAAACTGTAAATCGACCGGTTATGCCTTCTACTTTGGCTCGAGCTTATGCACTGAAAGCTCGCGAGGATCAGGATGCACCTAATGTTATTGCTGGTATTGTTTCTCTCTTTAATTCTAAAATGCATGCATTGATTGACCTTGGATCTACTCATTGGTATATCTATGTTAGAGAAATGTTTGATAAGGAGGTGCCTATAGATAAGTTAGAGTATGACATGCATATGACCAATCCTCTGGGTAGTAGTGTGCCAGTTAATCAGGTGTATAGGAACTATCCCATTATGATCCAAGGAAATAATTATGTAGCAGATTTGATCAGATTACCTTTTTATGAAATTGATTTGAGTTTGGGTATGGATTGGTTTTCTAAGCATCAAGCAGTAATTGACTCTAATACTAAGGCAGTTATGTTTAGGAGACACAATCAGTCTAAGATAGTATTGCATGGCGCTCACACTAGTTCTTTAACTAATGTGGTATCTACTATACAAGCTCGGAAGCTTCTCACAAAGGGATGTGAGGCATATCTAGCTTTTATAATTGATTCTAAGAATGAGGTTGGTAAATTGCTAGATATTCTAATCGTGAATGAGTTTCTAAGTGTGTTTCTGGAGGAATTGCCTAGACTCCCTTATGAAATGGATATGGAGTTATCTATTAAAATTATGCCTGGCACTGCTCCTATATCCAAAGCACCATATATAATGGCTCCTACTGAACTGAAGGAGTTGAAGGAGCTATTACAAGAGCTTCAAGATATTATTCGACTTAGCGTGTCACCGTGGGGAGCACCGGTGTTGTTTCTTAAGAAGAAGGATGGCACACTGCAGATGTGCATCAATTATAGACAATTGAATAGAGTCACAATGAAGAATAAGTATCCTTTGCCAAGGATTGAAGACTTATTTGATCAATTAAAAGATGCAGGAGTTTTTTCAAAGATAAATATGCGATCGAGGTACTATTAGCTTCGAGTGAGGGATGAGGATGTATCAAAGACTGCATTTAAGACCCGTTATTGACACTATGAATTTCTAGTAATGCCATTCGGGTTAACTAATGCTCCAGCATCATTTATGGATCTGATGAATAGAGTCTTTAGGCCTTATTTGGATCAATTTGTTGTGGTTTTTATAGATGATATCCTAGTTTATTCTAAGAATGAACAGGACCATACTGAACATCTCTGAATTGTATTACAGACCCTACGGGAAAAATAGTTGTATGCTAAGCTGAGTAAGTGTGATTTTTGGCTTTAGGAGATATCATTTCTAGGTCATATTATCTCTTCTGAGGGAATTAGAGTTGATCCTAGTAAGATAAAAGTCATTGTTAATTGAAAGCCACCCAGAATGTGACTGAAGTGAGAAGTTTTCTGGGTCTAGCTAGTTATTACCATCAATTTGTTAAGGGGTTCTTAGTGATAACATCCCATTTAACTAAACTGTTACAGAAAAGAGTGAAGTACAAATGGTCTGATAGATGTCATAGTAGTTTTGATCAACTGAAAAGTATGCTTACCGAGGCTCCTGTATTTGTAAGGAGTATGTTTTGTTTAGTGACGCATCTAAAACTTGTTTGGGTTGTGTTTTGATGTAGGAAGGAAAGGTAGTCACTTATGCCTCTAGGCGACTAAAAACTCATGAACAGAATTATCCTACTTATGATCTAGAACTTGCAGCAATAGTGTTTACCTTAAAAATCTGGCGGCACTACCTATACAATGAAAGATGTAGAATTTTCACGGATCATAAGAGTCTAAAGTATTTGCTTACCCAGAAAGAACTCAATCTTAGACAATGGCATTGTTTGGAACTGTTCAAGGACTATGATTGTATTATGGATTATCATCAGAGTAAGGCTAATGATGTGGCAGATATTTTGAGTCGGAAGACTATTTCAGCATTATCACTTAAGCAGAGTGATTGGGAATTTGTATTTGATGAGGCTTTAGTAGCTCAGTTGAAAGTTAGGCATATCTTAAGACAAGAAATTTGTGATGCTTAGAGAGCTGATGATAAGTTACAACAACTTATCCTGGCTACTTAGGAAGGTAATCAATCCGATTCTTCTGTGAAAGGAGATGGTGAATTGTATTATAAAGATCGATTATGTGTGCCAGCTAATGATGAACTGAAGAAAAAGTTGTTATTTAAGGCTCATAATACAATCTTTACTATGCATCCTTGGGGAAACAAGATGTATCAGGATCTGAAGCAATATTACTAGTGGTCAGGTATGAAACGGTATACTGTGGATTATGTAACAAAATGTCTGAAATGCCAGCAAGTTAAAGCTGAGCACTAGGTTCCATCTGGTTTGTTACATCCTATTTCTATTCCTCAGTGGAAATGGGATAACATTACCATGGATTTTGTCACTGGACTTCCTCTCACTCAAAGGAAGCATGATGCGGTATGGGTGATTGTGGATAAGTTTACCAAATCTGCTCATTTTTTGCCTATTCGTCCTGACTATTCTTTGGATAGACTCACAGATTTAAATGTAAATGAGATAGTGACATTGCATGGAGTATCGTATTATTTCTGATCGTGATCCTCGATTTACTTCGAGATTCTGGAAAAGTTTACAAAAGGAATTAGGTACTCAAGTTACGTTTAGTATTGCTTTCCATCCCCAAATAGATGGACAATCTAAACGAGTTATACAGATGTTGGAAGATAAGTTGCGGGGATGTGTGTTAGAGTTTTCCAGGAGTTTAGGATAATTATCTGACTCTGATGGAGTTTACTTACAACAATAGTTATCAGACGAGCATTGGTATGGTGCCTTATGAAACATTGTATAGTAAAAAGTGTAGAACTCCTATATGTTGGACCTAATTAAGTGAGATCAAGATTATCGGGCCTAAAATTGTGAAAGATACTGAAGAAAAGATTCAGATTATTCAATAAAGGTTGAAAGTTGCCAATGATAGGCAAAAGTATTATGCTGACCTAAAAACGAGAGATATTGAGTATGAGGTAGGCGATAAGGTGTTCTTGAAAGTGCCACCGTGGAAGAATGTACTTTAATTTAGTAAGAAGGGCAAATTTAGTCCACAATACATTGGCCCTTACGAAATTCTTAAAAGAGTTAGACCAATAGCTTATTAGGTGGCTCTTCCTAAAGAATTAGCCAAGCTACATAATGTGTTCCACGTTTCTATGCTAAGAATGATGTGACACATAAAATTCTAGTGCAAGAAATTTAGGTAAAATTGGATTTATCGTATGAAGAAGGGCCAGTTTTTGTCATAGCTCAAGAAGTCAGGCAACTAAGGAATAAGCAAATACCTTTAGTAAAGGTACTCTGGCAACACCATGGATTTGAGGAAGCAATATGGGAACTCGAAGAAACCATGAAAGCTTAGTGTTTGCAACTATTCGGATCAGTTATGAATTTCAAGGATGAAATTTTCTTGAGGGAAGAATTGTAACACCCAATATTAGGGGTTAGAATATTGAGGAATTTCAATCCATTGTATGCTTTGCATATTTGGAATTTATTTATATGTACATATGTATTTTTGACACATGCAAATATTTTTACATGCATACATTGACATTTTTGAGCATAATTTGTTTTAAAAATTTTGATTAAGATGAGAATTGTGGTTTTTAGGTGTTCAAAATATATTTGGAGATTATTAGTAATATTTCAGAATTATTAGGAATTTTAGGAAAATTTTTTTGAAAGTTTTAAGGTATTATAGATTAAGAAAAATAGTCCATTGACATATTGCATCTTCATATGGATGATAAATGGCCCATATGCAATGGGGCCACGTGTCAATGGATTATTAAAGCACAGGTCACAAGTTATGTAAGGTAAGGTTACTAAAGCTCTTTGTTTTTTCTTTTTGAATTATCTGGTCTTTACCAAAAGCTAGTGAATCTTCATCATCGAAACACTAGTTTGGATCTTATATCAGTATTGTACTTGGCAACACAAATAATTTAGTCCAGCTGTTAGATTGCTTCCCTCTAGTCTTGTTTTTTAGCCATCAGCGAAACCTCACTGTTGGAGATTTATTTATGCTTCCACGAAAGGTTATTATTAGATTTTTGTTAAAACAAGGTTAGTAAGGTTTTAACTTTCAGGGCTTTGTGAATGATTCTAATGGTGTGTTAGAATTGGAAATAAATACATGCATGAGTTAGATGATGTTTTATGTGCTAGAAATGACCACAAGCATAAGTTGTGTGTGATACGAATACAGTGACAGTGATGAAAGAAGAGTTGATAGTATTGTGTAGTAGAAGTGTAATACCAATCACATAGGGTTTGTTCAAAAAGTGTTTAAAGGCTTTGGTTAGATCTTAATATAGAAGGGAGTTAATGAAGTGAAAGCATAGAGGAAAGTGAAAAAAAAAGCATCAGATGAAAGAAATGAATTTACAGTAAAGAGAGAAAGTCAAAAATGGTTTCATGTGCATACATCGGTTTTTAGTGTTTGATATAAACTTGATTTTGAGTTGTGTTGAGAATGAGTTCAGATGATTTGGAAGTGAAATAAAGTGGTGAATGTAAGGGTATAAATCTAGCGAGAAAGAATGAAAGAGAAAGAAGAAAACACAACAGGTTGCGATCATGCAATTGAAGAACAGAGATGCGCGATCGCGACTCAGCTGTTTAAAGAAGGAAGTCGCGATTGTGCACATGCACGATCGCGACTCCGAAGCTTTTTTTTAGTATTGAACATCCTTTTAACTTTTTGTTATAACTTCTTCTCCTGACATCCAATTGAATTGGAAATTAAACCAATGGACTCTTAAGACATTAATCTTCATCTCCATGAAAAATCCTAAATTTTTGAAATGGATTGATTGAAGAATATAAGCTGGAAATATGACAACATTTAAGTATGATAACTGGGATGGTTTTACTAAACATACTTCGGTATTCTGATTATATATTGACCTATAGTTTTTAGATGGAGTGATTCTTGATTTTAGTTGAACCAGAGACATAAGGATACAAATTGTATGAAGAGATTAAATTCTAATTCTTCCTATAAGAATTTCATAATCTGATTCGAATTTGGGATAAGAATTCTATTGAAGCTGAACAATAGTTTGAAATCTTTTAACTTTCAGTATACTAAATTAAATTGGATGATCTTAGAGTCATTAGAAACTTAAGACATAAAGGAATAATTTTCTAGAACAGAGTGTTACAGAAATACATCATTTTCTTAATCTTATTGATTATGCAAAGTTGACTTGAATGACGTGCTTCCAGCAAAAGCTAGAATAGAAATTGAATGTATGAATTTTGGAACTTTTGAAGTACAATTGATGTTTACATCAATTTAGTAAGGAAATATACTTGAGAATTTGTCATCAACATACATCATACACATTCAGTATACATGAATGAATTCTTAATCATACACAATAGTAATTTGTATATGTGTTAATTATTACAGAGGAATGAACAAAGTGACCACTTCCAAATATTGCCGGGACTTCGACGCAATAAGCAATAAGGGAGCTTTTGTGAGTAAGTTTAGACGGTTACACCTTGCTTTGTTATGGTTGTTGAATTTGGTTTATGTTGATTGTGTTCTGAATTCCGAATAATGATTATCTGAGGCACTTGATGTGTGTTTATATCATTGGAAGTGCTACTTGCATATGAATATGATTGACTACTTGCTTTGCACATGAAATGTTTGAAATGACTTTGTTTTGGTTTTAAAACTATTGAGTCCTAGTTGTGGGTAAATAGTAGTTGCTCATGTCACACTTCAGTGTCGAGACTTCGGTCTCTCCTATGACAATTTGGTGTCAAGATTTCGGTCTTTCTTGTGACACTTCGGTGTTAAGACTTCAGTTTCTCTTGTATAAGTCTCCGCTCCTAAATGGCTTTGCAGTCATTTGATTTTGTGTTCTGATATATGTTTGATTCTAGCATAAACAAAATTGTATTTTTATTTTGAAAGGTTTATACCCTCTTTGACATTTAGCTTTGTTAACTATAAAATCTTTTTTAAATTGCATTTTGTCTTTTTAATTGTTAAACAAATCTGTTAATGCATGCTTATGCTATTACATGATTCAGTATGATGAGTTGTCACTTTATATATAGATTAGTTATTATTCACTAAGCTATATGCTTAGCACGGTAGATATGCTTAGCATGGTGGATTTACCCCGTGAAGGTTTGGAACGAGGATTATAAAGATTGGGGCGAGTCAACCACAATGGCCAATAGAGTCTGAGTCTTGCTTTAATAAAAATGTATTTTGAATATATTTTGGCTTGTTTATAAAATGTATGATTCCGAATTGTTGTAATTTTTTCTAATAACTATGCTTTATGTTGGTTTCGGTTTTTGGAACAAATTTGTATTAAGTTCATATGATATCATATATGTTTGTTTTGAATTGCTTCCAATGGAAGATTTTTGAATGCTATGTTTCAGTAAAATGTTTTGGTTTATTTGTACTATCTTGCATGGCATCCACCTATCCTCCCAGGGGGTATTTGGGCGTCATAGTATGACAAAGGAAGATAATTTCAGTGTTTTTGGTATTGAACAAAACCAAATGAAGAGTCAACTCCAGTTGTAGAATCTTCCTTCCTAACACGTAACTATGTTCATTACTTTTTCACTGCTATGTGTCCCCATTGCATGTAGTGTATTTGTCACTATTTCACTAGTCCATGTGTCGCACTATCATTGGCCCATAATTCAATATTTTTCTTAGTCCAAAAATACTCCAAATTTTCCAAAATTCTCTAAAATTAACAAAAAATTCCAAAAATAATACTAATAGTCTCCAAATCAATTTTAATACACTCCAATTTAATATTCAAGATAATTAGAACTCACGATTCCCATTCATAAATCAACTTGACCTGAAAATGTCAATGAATGCTTGTACAATCATATTAATGTGGAAAAATCATTATTCTCGTATATGTGTATGCCACATTATGCATAAGCATGAAATATACTTCCTTATTTCTTAGTAACCTCTTATAAACACTATTTTAACCTTATCCTAAGTAATAAGATGTTATATAAGTAGCAAGAACTTGTTCTTACCCATTCTCAGATATATAGCCAATCCAAATTTCCGCCTTATCCTATGACATGTTAGGGTGACTCCATTATATCCAAGCTATTCGTTCATTTTTACCGTCTCGATGAGGAAAGGCATAGAAGTCATTGCCACTTACTAATACTTTTGGTTCTAAAAATCATAACGACAAAAGAGACTAAGTGTAAATGAAAAGTCAAAGGCAATGCACAAAAAAAAACTAAAGTTAGTTTTCCTTTAAATTAAAAAAGTCCCTCCTTTCATTACTTTATTCATCTTTTTCATTAAGGCTTATAGAAAAAATAACAGTAGTTGCATCTATACTGCTTACACGATGATCTACAAAACCGAAATAAGTCAACCGTCGACTTATTTAATGATAAATAACAAGTATCAATGATGTCAGATACCTTCCATTACGATGACATAAAGATTGAAACATAAATCAAAGACTCCATCAGCAAAAGACACCACTGGACCGCCGTAATCTGGAGTAGATGGTAGAGGAGCCAAATATGTATATATTATAAAGTCAACACTTAGCATAAAAATTCTTTCCAAGTCCTAACTATATCCTACTTGATGGAGTCACAATATATGACTGGAATGAGGGAGGACTTGAAGAAGTAGAGTAGATAGTATTGTCTTCAAATTTTTTAATGAGAACTAAACAAGAAAAAAAAGAAAGTCACACAGTTAGTAATTCATCAAATCTTTGGAATCAATGGATTGCTTATAAAGCCTTTGGTCCTTGTAATTTTAGAAAATGATAGTATCATCCAATATGAAAAATGTGCCACATCATATTCTTTAGGTGTAATATCAATGGGTTCTTCTCTAGGTTGCGTAGATTCTTTCACAAGAACCACTCGTCTAAGCAAAAATCTAAAATCAACAATACTTACCACATACTAACAACAGACAACAATCATGTAAAACAAAGTTAATGAAGCTGCTATAGCAAATCAAACGATTTTTAAATCACACTCCAAAACATAATTAATAAACAAGGAAGTTTAATTAGAACAAACTTGGCCTTCTTCTTCTAATGAATCATAGACATCGACATTGTAACAAGAAAAAGAAAAAACAAGAAAATTAGGATATTACAGAGAGAAACAAAACCAAACCTATGCATAGAGTTTGTTTGGTGATAAGTTGAACAAATGGAGACCGAATTGAGCAACTGAAGCCATATCATCGAAAGACATAATACTTAATAAAATAATTAATAACAAAGGAAGTTAAGATATTTAATTGGAACAAACTTGGTCTTCTTCCTGCTCTATCTCTAACTCACCCAATACTGCTTAAAGCCTCCGAAGAAGAAGAAGAGCAAGAAAAAGGGGCTTTATGTGTGCATTTGAGGTCAAACTTTGGCGAGTTTGGGTATAGAAAGAGTTTCATGGTTTCCATATTATAAATTAAGGTCATTCGATGGTGAGAATAAAAATGAAGGACGACAATTGTTGGATGAATTGCACGGTTAGATTACAATTCTTCGTCATCATCCCATTCACGCTTAGTATATAATAATTAATAACTATCTTATCAATTATATTATTGATTTATCGATTCGAAACTTTAATTTGGCTACTAGTGTGAGGATGATATCTTTATGTGACCTTATTATTTATGTTCTACTTTAAAAAAAAAAAGGCTTCAAATTAGTGTTAAGTGAAATGTGAACTGCTATTACTAATTACAAGTTGCAAGAACTTTGAACCTCAAGAAGATAATCTCTTTGAAGAGTCTTGCTACCATTTTAACATCATTAATAGGGATGTTAATGCTTCCACTAATTCAGCTATATAATCCGCCGCCAGAAGAATATATTGTTGCCATATGATAATGGAAAAGGCCCATAAAACCTGTTTAGTGTCACGACTCAGGCATTTCGATAAGCATCTTATGGACTATTCTAGAATACTATGGAATATTATAGAATTACCTAATATTCTAGAATACTATGGAAAATACTAGGTAATAGTAAGGAGGTGGGAACTTTCCAAAACCCCTATTTTTTACCTTAGGATCAAATGCATAACAATTGTTGGATCGAACCCTTAAAGTATATAAGTGGGTAAAGGTCCCTCATCTATGACATCATCAAAAGCTTGTGATACTCTTCTCCTTTAAAAAATACAAGTTCTTGTTTCATTCAAGCTTTCTCTTCCATTTTCACTTAAGGTTTACTTAGTTGCTCACCAAGGATCAAGAATAGTAACTAAGGTCACACAGTCTTAAGAGGTTTCAAGCAAGTCCATGATAAGTGGTATCAGAGCCTACATTCTTGAAAGGTTAGCAACATGTCTTCATTGGACATCATGTTAGAAGAGGCATAGGGAAAGGGAGGAGGAGCTTATGGTGCCAAGAAGGGCACGTGAACGCTCTAAGTCTCGCGATGTTCTTGTTTCCATAAAGACCACTATCGAAAAGGTGGAATTGGTCATGATCAATGATGGGGAGTATCTTGATCATATGGAGCAAAGTATGGAGGAGCTCGATGGTCATATGGATGACCAAAGGGAGAAGCTTTGAGGAAGCATGCAAAACTTCAAAAAGGCGAACATAGAGACATGACATCAAGAGAATGCTACATTTCAAGCAAACGTATTTGAAACCTTGTCCCTTTTACAAGCTGAAGTGGATGAGCTCAAGAAAGGTTTAGAAGAGACATGTGAGGACATGAAGTTGTGCAAGTAGGTAGTCGCTAGTGGAACCATTGCCGTATCACAAGTTGCCACCACTCCAAGGGTGGACGTCCCCAAGCCCAAGGAGTTTGGTGGCAAGAGAGACATATAAAGCACTACTTTAAGGTGTTGGATCATTAAGATGAAAAAACAAAAGGTAAACACTATAACTCTCTACCTTACTAACCTTGCAGCTATTTGGTGACTTAGAAAGCAAGAAATGAAAAAGGCTCGTGCTTTATCAACTCTTGGGAAGAACTAAGAAACGAATTAAAGAAACAATTATATACCAAGAATGAGACTCACGAGGCAAGAAAATGTATGAAGGAATTGAAACTCACCCACTCTATTTGTGAGTATGTGGAGGAGCTCTCTGGCCTAATGCTTCAAATCCCAAAAATGAGCAAGGAGGACCTTCTCTTTGATTTCATAGATGGGCTACAACTATGGGCGTCATAAGAGCTTTAACATCATGGGGTACAAGACATCTCTTCTGCTCTCACCACTGTGGAGACAACCGTGGAGTTTAGGCCAGCTGAGTCCTCTAACCCTAAAACAAAATTTAATAATAGCAAAGGTGGGGGAGCTAAGTTCCAAAAGGCCCCAAAAAGTAGGGTGCCATCTAAGAAGCCACCACCAAGCAAGGATACAAAGAAGGGAAGCAAGGAACTGAAGCCAAAAGACAAGTGCTTCCTTTGTGATGGTACACATTAGGCAAGGGATTATATAAAGAGAAAGTCCCATAATGATATGCTTGAGGAGAGGGAGAACCAAGAACAAACACATATGGGTTGCTTGCAATTGCTCATCTTATTAAAGGCCAACCCTATCACTGCTTCCAATCAAAGGGACCAGTCACTTATATATATGACAACTAGCATAAATGGCAAGGATGCACGACATAATTGACACTAATGCATCCCATAACTTCATCAAGAAGGAAGAGGCCATAAGGCTTGGCTTTAAATAAGAAGATGGGCAAGGGTGGCACAAGATGGTGAATGTCGAGGCTAAACCCTTAGAAGACATGGCTTGAGACATGGAAGTTAGTTTTGGTACGTAGAAAGATAAGTTCAACTTCTTCATTGTTCCTTTGGATGATTTTACAATTTTGCTATGCATAGAATTCTTAAAACAATTCAACATCATCCCTCTACCTTGCTACAATGTAGTCTGTATAATAGAGGGAGGACTAAGCATGATTTTAACGATGGCCAAGCCTAGCACTAATGTCAAACAATTTTCAGATTTACGAGTGAAGAAGGGCAGTAAGAAGGCAGACATCACATACCTTTCCATTTTTTGTGAAAACAAAAAAGTAAGCCATTCTAAAGATATACCAAGGGAGGTTACACAAATCTTCGAAGATTTCAAAGATGTTATGCCACCTGAGCTTCCAAAGAGACTTCCAAAATGGAGGGAGGTGGATCACAAGATTGAGTTAGAACTAGATACCAAACCACCCGCAATGGCACCACATTGTATGTCTCTATCATCGTTAGAAGAGTTAAGGAAACAACTCAAAAGGGTACTTGATGTAGGATTCATCCAACCTTCAAAGGCACCATTTGGAGCACCCGTCTTGTTCTAAAAGAAGCACAATGACTCCTTACATCTATACATCAACTATAGGGTGATAAACAAGGTAACCATCAAGAACAAATACCCTATATCGTTAATGGCTAACTTATTCGACCAACTTTGAGGAGCAAGATACTTCACCAAGCTTGACTTGAGGTTGGGATATTATCCAGTAAGGATTGAGGAAGGTGATGAGCCAAAGAATACAAACATAACATACTATGGAGCCTACAAGTTTTTAGTTATACCCTTTGGTCTCACCAACGCACCAGCAACATTTTATCTTATGAACAAGATTTTTCATCCATACTTGGATCACTTTGTGGTGGTACATTTGGATGACATATTTGTTTATAGCAACACACTCAAGGATCATGTTGACCACCTATAGGTTGTGTTCCAAGTTCTCAAGGAAAATGAGCTATACATGAAGAAAAAGAAATGCTCATTTGCCACACAAGAAGTCCATTTCCTTGGCCACAAGATCAAGGATGGCAAGCTATTTATGGATGAAGAAAAGGTGAAGGCTATTCAAGACTAGGAGCCTTCATCCAGTTGACTTAGCTTTGATCTTTTCTTGTTCTTGTTAACTACTATAGGTGGTTCATCATGGGATACTCTACCATAGCCACTCCATTCACCAATTTACTTAAGAAGGGCAAGACGGGGGAGTGGGATAAGCAATACCAATAAGCTTTCATAAGTTTAAAAGAAGCTATCATGACCCATTTTGGCATTGCCTAATTGCTATAAACCATTTAAGGTACACACTAATGCCTCTGACTTTTTTATAGGAGGAGTTTTGATGCAAGATAGGCATCATATTACCTATGAGAGTCGTGAGCTCAATGATGCCAAGAAGAGGTATACCATCCAAGAGAAGGAGATGATGGTCGTCATGTATTGCTTACGCAGTTGGAGGCAGTATTTTCTGGGGTCTAAGTTTGTAGTAAAGACGGATAATATCCAAACCCAAAAGAAGCTAAGTCCAAAGCAAGCATGTAAGTAAGATTTTCTTACTAAGTTTGATTATAAGCTCAAGCATAAGCCCAGAATGACCAATGTTATGGCAGATGCACTTAGTAAAAAAGTTGAGTTAGCTTCTGTGGCCAAGCTCCAATGAGAAATACTCAACTTGATGGAGGAGTCATGGAGCAGGATATGGTTGCAAGGCAACTTTAACGCTTAGCCATGGATGGGAAGACTAAGCAATTTTGGGAAGAAGATGGCCTTCTACACACCAAGGGGTGTCCCTTGTATATGCCAAGATGGGGAAGCTTAAAGAAGAATCTCATCAAGGAATGCCATGACATTCCATAGGCGGGTTATTTAAGGCAAAGGCACACTCGAACCTTATTAGACACAATATAATATTGGCCTTAAAGGAGGGATGAAGTGGAACAATATGTAAACATTTGCCATGTATGCCATCAAGATAAGGTCAAGCATAAGTATCCCGCTAGGTTATTAGAGTCGTTACCCAGACCTGAGAGGCTATAGGAAAGCATAAGTATGGATTTCTTAGTAGGCTTACCTAAGTCCGAAGGCTGTGGAACTATCTTTGTGGTGGTGGATAGGTTTTCCAAATATGCAACCTTCATCACCATACCTAAAATATGTTTTGTGGAGGATACCGTGAGGCTTTTCTTCAATCATATGGTGAAATACTGGGACTTACCACAATCGATCACTAGTGACTAGGACTCGTGCTTTACTTGGAGATTTTAGATTGAGTTATTCACGCCTATGGGTTCGGCACTCCACTTCTCAACTAGCTTCCATCCACAAACTGATGGGAAAACTAAAAGATTCAATGCCTTATTGGAGCTCTATTTAAGACACTTTGTAAGTTCCAACCAACAATATTGGGCATAGCTACTTGACGTGGCCTAATTCTCTTACAACTTGCAAAAAAGCGAATCCACCAACTGAAGTCCATTCGGGCCAGTAATAGGGCAACAAGTTATGACTCTTCACACACTCGTCATAAGATACAAAGTGATGAGTCCATCCCCATTAAAGGTTGCCAAGAGTTACCATGTCCAAGTGGACTAGGCAAGGTCCTATCTTCATAAGGTAGCCAAGAAGATGAAAAAGTGGGCATATAAGAAGAGAAGGCATATGTAATACACCATTAGAGACCCCATGCTCAACAAGATCCTACCTTTACAATACAAGTCTACTTGGTCTCTATATAGGGGAGTTGTGAGGAGATATGAAGGACCCTTTTTGGTAGTAAAAAAGGTAGGAAAAATTTCATACAAGGTAGGGTTGCCACCCACACCCAAGCTACATCTGGTCTTCCATGTAAGCCACCTAAAGTCATATCATAAAGATAAGGAAGACCCTTCAAGGGGGAAGTCTAGTAGAGCACTTATGGGAGTCACTAACAGTTATGAAAAGGATGTGGAGTCTTTCTTGGTCGATGTTGTGGTTCGTGGAATGGGCAACCATCCAAGTTATGAGTGCTTGATAAAATGCAAGGGCCTACTAGAGAGTGAGGCAAGTTGGGAGCCAAAAAATGTACCTTGTCAATTTGAGGAGCACATCAAGGAGCTCCATATGCCTAGCTCAACGAGGACGTCGACACCATAGATGGGGGAGATTATCCCGACTAGGGCATTTTGACAAGCATCTTATCGGCATTCTCCTTGTCTTTATAGAAAATCTAGAGAAATGTAGATACATGTAAATACTTGTAGAGAAGTGTAAAAAATTATAAAAGAATATAGGGTGGTGTAGAGATTTATGGAATATTCTAGAATACTAGGGAAAAATACTAGGTAATGGTAAGGAAGTGGGAACTTTCTTCCCCACTCTATGATTAAATGTATAATAATTATTGGATCAGATCCATAAAGTCTATAAATAGGCAAGGGTCCCTTATTTGTAACATTATCAAAAGCTTGTAATACTCTTCTCATTTAAACAATACAAGTTCTTGTTTCATTCAAGATTTCTTGTCCATTTTGGCTTAAGGCTTGGTTAGTTGCTCACCAAGGATCCAGAATGGCAATTAAGGCTACAGAGTCTTAAGTGGTTTCAAGCAAGTTTGTGACATTAGGAGTCCACCATCAGAAGAATATTTGGTTGTCAAAAGATGATGGAAAAGGCCCATAAATCCTATTCCCTAAATATCAGTCAACCTTTAATATTTTGTTTGTAGACATCTCATTTCTCCTTAAGATATTCCTTGTTCTGTGATATTGACAACAACTAGTCACATTTTTAAATAGAGTGGGATGATGCATTAATATTATCTTCTTATTGACTTCAAACTTTGCCTTATCAACCTTACTTGAATGCTAAGTGTCCTATAACAATACCTTACTATAAAATGACATTTTTCCAAATTCAAAATTGTGTTAACTTATTCGCATTCTTGCAACATTTTAGACAAATTAGTTATACATTCATGAAAAGTAGAGCCATTTATAAAGAAATTATCGATACAAATTTCTATAATGTTCTAAATATAAAAAAACTATTATCATATAATGTTGAAGTAGTAGGGGTATTATAAAGATCAAAAGGTATTCTCCTGTAAACAAAGGTACTATAAGGACATATGAATGTAGTATTTTCTTGATCATTAAGATGAATATGGATTTAAAAAAAAAATTAGAATAACCATTCATGTAACTAAAATAATAATTTTTTGGTAAGCTCTCAAGCATTTAATCAATAAAAGGTAAGGGAAAATGATCATTTTTGGAATGCCTTATTCAATTTTCTATAATCTATGTAAATTCTCCAACTTATGATTGTCTTAGTTAGTATCAATTTGTTATTCTTATTCCTTATAATAATCATGTCTTCCTTCTTAGAAACTACTTGATTGGGTTAACTCTTCAACTAATCAGTCATGCCAATCCTATAATAAAAATCTCCAAGAAAAGAATATTAATAGCACTAGGAAAATTAAACTTTATCCTCTCATCACCAAAACCTGAAGAAAACTCTCTGCCCTTCGTAGCAATAACAGCTCAAAGTGTAGCTATGAAATGTCTTCTAAGAATAATGGGATTTGAATACCCTCCTCTATCTCTAAGATAAGAAATCATTAAAAATGAAGATTCATTAACCTTGATAGGTAGATCCTCCAATATACCTACTAAGTACATGAGGGAACAATATGTTAAGTGCAAGAAAATCATGGTGGGTTTCAAATACACGACTTAAGATTCTTACAAAACGATAAATGCATAAGAATTACACTTATCCCTAAATCATTCAAAGCATAATTGAAGCTAATAACATTAGTAACATGAGTAATAAAGAAACTACCAGGATCATTAAGTTTATAAGGAAATTTATTTTGAATTATAGATCTACACCCCTTATTCAAAACTATAATTTTATAATCCTCAAGATTTTTAATAGAAAATAACATCTAAAAAAACTAGTACGGGAGGGTATTTCTTTCAAAGCATTTATAAAGGAGATATTAGTATATAACTTCTAATGACCATCCAAAAATTTCTTAAATTGTTTCTCAACTTTATCCTTAGCCAATCTTTAAGGTAAACTCTCCCACCTTAAGTGTCACACCCTAAATATTTATTCTTCTCAATTACTATTTTTTCCTATTATAGTGTGCCTATTTCCAATTATTTTATTCTTAAACCTAAATTTTAAGTTGTTTGCATTTTTATGCTAAAAAAACTAAATTTCAATTTTCATTAGTATTAGTTTAATGAGAAGAGATTTTGAGAATAATTGATGGAAATTAGGAATAAATTTAATTACTTGAAATTTTAGAGAAATTATTAAGAGTGATTATATTAGTGAATAAATTAGAGGAAAATTATTTTGAGGTAATTACTGTGCTAATTAGGTGTTAAAACAAGTGGATATATATTAAAAATAAAAAATGAATAGAGTGAAATAAGTGGAAAATGACTTATTAAGGGAAACAGTTGGAATCTCACAGTAAGGAGCATAGATCAAAATTTTTAAAATATTAATTAGGGTTTAAGAGCTACTAAGTCACCTATTGTTGGAGGAAGAAGAAGGCTTGATTTCCAACAATAGGTGAGTGGGATTGCACCCCTTGCTAAACCCTTATTGAAACAAACTTTTGCAATAATTTTAAGTAAAATTTTACTATAAATATTGACCTTTTATGGTTCTTTTATTTATTCAAATTTTTTTGTAACATAGATTGAAAAAATATAGTTTAATTTGTGAGATAAAGGTTAATAAGTGTAGTTGTTCTATTTTGGATGTTAATGACTTAGTTGTTCTGAGCTAATTGTTTTGAAGTTAAAAGTTGTGAATCTGATAAAGTGTAAAACATAAAAGCTTTAGATATAGTATATTTTATTACCATAAAATGCAAGTGGCCATATTTTACAGGTTAAGAGATATGATCAAAATTTTGAAATTGGTTTTTCTAGTGAGACTAAAGTTAAGCCCAAGATTATACTTATGATTTCAGCATCTAGAGAACTTATTTAGAAGTTGTCTAGAAATAGAAAGTTGTAGGTTTAGATGTTGAGTAATTTTTTGTAAAATGGTTTTAATAAATTCATAATTATTTTAAAGATATAGTTGATTTACCATAGGCTTTTAAAGTTGTTATGGCATCAAATGTGTTTTATTTTTGTGAGCAGATTTTAATGACTATAGTTATTAAATTTGGGAAGATGTTCAACATGAATGTGTGTGTGTGTGTGTGTGTGTGTGGAACTATCAAAAATAATTTGGTTTATATTTAAATGGTTTTCAATTTATGCATGTGGATAATTGTTGCTTTATAAGTAAATTTTTTGATAATGGTAAGTCATTATAAATTTTCCATGAAAAGGCGACTTATGAGAATTAAGAAAGATGCTTAAAATGGATGGTGTAGGGAATATGTGAATATTCATGAGTAATTTGCTAAGTTATCAATGTTCTTACGTATGAATATTGTCTTAATTGTTAGAATGTGTTGAAATTTTATGGTATGTGACTTGAAAATTTTTCTAGAGTAGAAATTAGTTTTTTTTTATAATGTGTAGTGAAGTGAAGAATTGATAATAAATGGATTAATTAAATAAAATGAGCAAAACACCTATGTAAGGTGATTTAGGCAAATTTCTTTAAATAAAGACCTAGGTAAGGTGGCTTAGGCAAGAAACCTAAGTAAGGTTACTTAGACAAATTTTCTTAACCAAAGACATAAGTGAGGTGGCTTAGACAAAAGAACTAAATGAAGTGACTTAGGTAAAGTTTCCTTAAACAAAGACCTAGGTGAGTTGGTTTAGGCAAAAGACCTATGTGAGTAGACTTAGGCAATGAAATAAGGATCCCTGTGTTAAAGATTTAATATAAATGAATAAAAACTTGATGAAGGGCATTTCTAATGAAATTGAACTTTATAAATGCTTCATTATTGATATGTGGTTGCTTATTTAAGGAAATGATAATTTTTTAAGTGGTTGATGATTATGGTAATTGATGAACTTGTTCCTTTAATGACTATGATAATGCTTGATTCAAGAACAGATGTCTTGTTTAGACCTTGATGTCATAAGTTTTTGTGCAACCTATGGTAATTGATGAAATTGTTCCTTTAATATTTTTGTGTGGCTTTCATTTAAGAATCTTAATATGAAGAACTTATCCTCACTTGTTAGAGTGTTAACATAACCAAACTTTTCTAGTTTAAAGTAGCCTAAAATTAGACCAAAGGGAATATATGTAACTTATTAATGAAGTAACCTACAAGTGAGAAATTTCATTTCTTGTGTCCCTTTTGAAGGATTTTAGTAAGAGGTGAAACTAGTTTACTTCGTTCAATTAGTTGAACGAAATGCAGTTTATCAAAGGTGGCAAGATCTCTCATTACCTTATTCCAAGCTAGCTTCTTTGGTGAAACTAAGGGCCCATTTGAAGTCTCACCTTTCTCAAGGGCAGGCTTTCCCTTATCCCTAGGAGGAAGTGAGCTCGAGAAAGAGGGAAAAGCAATAGTTGATCTGAGGTCTAGGGAGGAGGAGGGTAAGAGCATGCAAAGAACAAGCGTTAAGATTATTTTTCACTAATAAAATTGTCAAACAGTGAAGAGAACTAGAGAATTGAAAGAGTAAGCAGGCTACTAAACTAGGAAATAATTAAGGGGTTGGATAGGTCCATATCATGTGAACCTATGGGTCAATATAGTAGAGGGAAATTGAAGCTAGATAGAAGACAGACCATCTATTTCAAATAGAACTAATTTTTGTAGTACATTGGTCAAATTTGGAAGTTCATAAAGTTCCAGATTTAAATTAGAGGAGTAGTTGAAAATGGAGTTGGAGAATGAGACTAAGACATTAAACTTTTAATTTTTAATTATCGCACTTAGCAAGGATACATAGGACTATACCATCATCATTTTAGGTTAAATAAACTTGATAAGGATCAGTTTAAATATCTAAAAGAGTTTTAACTATATTATAATCACTTTGGTATTATCAGAATTATTACTTTTTTTCTCGTATGGTTTTGCACTTTGTGTAACTAGTGAATTAGTGATTGCTTCACAAAAAAGAAATAGTATTAAGGTTATGATGGGTACATAACAAGAGAGCACGATTTTGGCAACCAAAAATTTCGTTGTTGAAAGACATTTTACTGTTGTAAAAAAATTGCAATGGTAAAAATTCATCGAACAAATGGTCGCAAAAGCCCTGTAGCAAATGATTATCTACGATGTTTTCTTCAAATTGTCGCTCAAATGGTTTTACTACAATCACGCAGCTGTCGTAAAAAGAAATAGGCATAGGGAAACAAAATTGTCGCAAATGACATATTGCGATGTTTTATTTTTGTGGCTAAAAGTAATAGCTTTGTTACCTTAGATGTGGGTAACAATTTTTAGCAACAATTTATCATTTAAGTATAATTATTATTTTCATTTTTATTTATACTTTCTTACTACCAATTTATCATTTAAGTATAATTATTAATAACATTATTAATTCATGTTAATGTTTTTAACATGGTTTATATTATAATTAAGTCACATTTTTGAATTATTATTGGTAACACTGTTTGAATAATAATTAAGTAAAATAAAATAAAAATGTTTCATAATTAAAAATTAAATGTGTTTTAAAAAAAGTAATTAAATGTTAATTACAAAAGGTAAGATAAAAATTTATAGACAAACTAAGACTCCTCATCATCACTACTACTTACATAGTTTGACCCAAGCAATTGTTTGACTATCTTTTTAAGCTTGATTGATTCTCTTTCAGTATGGTCTAATTTTTGCTCACTAAGTTGTAATTTTTCTTCATTATGATCTAAATTTTCTTCATTACATTGTAATTGAGCTTTAAACGACTAGTTCTCCTCTTGAAGCATCATTGCATATTCTAATCGTGACGATGATTAACTAATTGCCTTATGATTATACCCAAGAGCTTTGAAATACCCTAATCTTATACTAAAGATGTTGAAAATGTCATTCACATTGGACTCAGACAAAGATCTCTACAACAACTCCTGCATCTTGTCATACAATTTAAAACACAAAATCAAGGTGTAATTAAAATATTATTAGTCAGTGTTACATAAATAAATAAACTCTAAAATTAAAATTTTTATATTTACATAATTATTTTGCACTTCTTAAGAAGTTTAGCCTTCACCTTCACTATAGTGTGTCAGTTTGTTGAGTGTGATCCTTTCACACTTTTATCCATGTAGTTGAGTTTGACTCTGTTATATGAATTGAAAAATTGAAACTTAATAGATTATATTGTATTAACTAATATAATAATAACTTCTAAACAAAGACCTGACAAATTCTTGTCATATGAAAACAAATAGTTTGGAGCCGATGTTGTGAGGAGTTTTCATTTTTTTCTCTATTAACCTTGGCTTTCTCACTTTTCCTAATAAAGAAAAATAATAGTCATTAAATGCAAAAAGAAAATTAACATAAGCAAATGTGAAAAGAAAGAAGACAAACCTAAACCTTCACAGACACCCAATAATCACATATTTCACTCAAATTTTTTGGGGTCACCATTCTAGAACGTGTCTCATTGCCTCCTCATCCAAAGGAAAAGACTTATAGTATTTATAAAGTTGATAACGATGATACTTCTCCTTTTGTTTCAATAGTGACATCACACAACTTGAAATTTTAGGGTTCTTCATGTTGACAATATTGAGCTTCACTTGTGAACAACATGTAAAGTTAACTTCCTCCTCAAATAAATAAAACCAATTTGTTTATAATAAAATTAATTGAAAATTATCGAAACTTTGTCCAAATCATTCTGGAGCAAGTTGTCTTCCTTTAACTACCAAGCATGCTGAAGTCAAGGCAATTAATTCCTAACAATGACTCCTAACTCACTAGATAGTTTTACTAATTAGATCTTATCAATAGGACAATGTT
This sequence comes from Erythroxylum suave, assembly GCA_027563595.1. Classification (NCBI taxonomy): domain Eukaryota; kingdom Viridiplantae; phylum Streptophyta; class Magnoliopsida; order Malpighiales; family Erythroxylaceae; genus Erythroxylum; species Erythroxylum suave. The sequence goes on along the minus strand of JAOSBN010000177.1, from coordinate 30,473,979 downwards.
GCATGAGGTCAACATATGCAGACAACTTAATGTTCACTGCAACATTCATGCTTTGCAAATCAAAACCTTTAGCAATACCTCTACTTTTTTTTCCTTATACCAGTATTGGAACCTAACAACAAAAGAAAAATGATAAGAAAAAACGCATCAATCATGTAAATATATATTTGAGCATAACTTTAATTGTAAGTGGTCAATAATAATGAACCTGAAGATCCCTTAACACTAGTTGAGATACATAGAGGTTGGTGCTGACTAGCTTCATCGGTGGTTGTTGTTCGATTTTGTTAGATTGATTTAGTTGTTTTGGGGCTAGGAACATCTTCGGTAGTTGTGACACTTTTTTCCTTATTTCTTCCAGGTGCCATTATATTGAATGTATATAAATGAAATATCAACATTATGCATAATCTTTATTCAAACATCAGCATTCCATATTAATATCAATCGAACATTAACATTAGGCAAAAATATAAGTTAAATATGAACATTCCGCAAAAAACACAAGTAAATCCTAAACATTATGGCATAAACACAACTCAAACACTAACATTCTGCTAAAATATAATTAAAACAAACACCAACATTCCTCATGATAAAACTAAACGATACACCAATATTTTGTATATCATAACTTAAACCCTAACATCCCGTAATAATATAACTCAAGCACACACCAACATTCTACATAATTTAAAACACACACCAACATTCCGCATAAAATAACTTAACAACATGACTCCACAAAAACATAATTCAAACACACACTAACATTTTGTGTAACATAAAACATACACCAACATTTTGTATACCGTAAATTAAACACCTACATTCAACATACATAAGGCAAACACCATCATTCCACATAAACATAAGTAAATGGACAACATTTACATAAACATAAGTCAAACATCATCATTATGCATAAACATAAGTAAAACATCAATAAATTAACATAACTGAGATATCAATAATACAGGTTAACATAAATCAAACATCAAGATATCATTTCAGAGAATATAAATAATTTATTTACGTTCAATCATCATCATCAAGATTTTCAAAATCATCATCATTAATTACATTATCATTCGACTCTTCATCACTAATATATTCGGCCAAAGTTAATGAGATTTTTAGAGTGTTAACGGTAATAATGTTTATCACCTTTGAGAATCTAAAATAGCAAGACCCATGTGAATATCAAAACTAAATCCAGATTAGGTTATATCCTTTTACAATGAAATTATTCAAAGAAATTGGTAGTGTCGGGAAAAGCATGTTAAGTGTCCCCTCTACTACTATCCACATTCTTGCGAGGCTGAACTTCCGATGTGTTGGCACCACTTTCTGAGACCTCTCTCTCTGTCTATTTCTAGCAAAGGACATCTCCTTTAGGGTTTTTAAGCATATGAGATTCTTCAGTCTTCAAGTAATACTATATATACATATATATAGTAAAACCCTAAAGCCTAAAGCCCTAAGCCTAAATCCGATTAAGGCCCAATGAATGTTCAGTCTGCCTTGTGTACAACCTTGTAGGCTTATTTAATATTAGCAGGAGTCCTAAACTTCTTTTAGGCCCATAAGTTATAAGCAATCTCTAGCAAGGCACAATAACTACCCAATATTAAATAAGGTCAGAATACGACGCTACCTAAATCACAACTAGTCAATTAGAGTACATACTATAATTGATTCATGGGGCATATATCAGTAATCTCCCACTTGCACAAGTACCAATTATCCTCAAATAGTACCTTTGTCTCATTATATCTCGATTGAGTGTAAGGCAGGAAATAGTGTCATCCTTACTAGGCTCAATCATATTTCTCGATTTCTGAGTTAGATAGTGAAACAAATGACTTACATTCACCTCATTTATGTACTATCATGCAAATTTTCAGTCTCAACTCATCGAGGGGCCTAGAGATATCTTTCTCCTGTTTTATAGAAGAGACAAATTCCATCTTATTGATGAACATTTCTCCGCATAATTCATAGTATGCCTAAGCCTTATTTTTATAATCACCTTTTACAGCTGACATTTGACAATGTCAAAACAAACTAATCCATATGTAGGAAACTATCACAAACTCAAGTCGAAGGACTATTTTCAACAGTTGTGATGAGAACCACTTATGACGCTTATGTAACAATCCTTGAAATCTTCTCATAACGGGTCAGTCCAATTATGTGTTCTCTAATATGTATCCATATGATTAACATAATGTCTCCATATTAATGACCCATGAAATATGGTCATTTGTTAATCAAAATGTTAGTCTCAACAATTATTATTATCCCTTACATTAATGACATTAACTAGGGACCTTTTAGAATAAATGTATCCATATTACAATAGGGTCTCATGATCAAGTCAAGAAGTCAAGCATTTGATGGCCAATTGTGAGATACGTATTATTTATGGGATCATAATTCAAATTTATTTATAATTCCATTAAAAAATGAACACAGAAAACTATAAATGGGCATTACTAATGGATTATCTAAAAACATGTCACAAAATTAAAATCTTATATAATCACACCTCCAAATGTCTAATACCTAATGCTCTAGTATGACTGTCATGCTTAGCCTACTGGAGAGGCTTAGTCAACTGATCAACGATTTTAAGATATGTTAACACTTTGAACACCTTCACATCACCTCTTTCAATAATGTGTTGAATAAGATGAAAACGCTTGAGTACATGTTTGGTCTTTTGGTGAGAATTTGGTTCCTTAGCTTAGGCATTATTATCACAATAAAGATTCTTTGGATTGATAATGCTAAGAACTACACCAAGTTCAATGATGAACTTTCTAACCTAAACAGTCTCCTTTGCTACTTCTGAAGTAGCAATGTACTTAGCTTCTGTTGTTGAATCAACAATTGTGTCCTACTTGGAAATCTTCCAACACACTACTCCATCATTCATGCATAATACAAATCTTGATTATGATCGGAAGTCATCTTCATTTGATTGGCAACTGGAATTATTGTAACCATTTACAATGAGCTCTTCCTCACCTCCATAAATTGAGAACATATCCTTAGTTCTTCTTAAGTACTTAAGAATGTTCTTAATAACTATCTGGTGGCTTTCACTTGGATTTGACTGATATCTACTTATCATGCTTAGAGCATATGCAACATTCGCATGAGTACACAACATGGCATGCATAATGGATCCTATAGCTCTTGCATATAGGATCCTACTCATAAGGTTTTGCTCATTTGGTGTCGAAGGGCACTAAGCCGTACTCAAAACTATGCCATGTGACATAGGTAAGAAGCTTTTTTTAGATTCTTGCATATTGAATCTATGTAAAATCTTATCGATATAAGTGCTTTGACTTAGTCCAATAAGCCTTCTCAATCTATCTTTATAGATCCTAATACCCAAAATGTATGCTACCTTACCCAATTCTTTCATTGAAAAATAACTTCCTAACCAAGCTTTCACATATTGAAGCATAGGATTGTCATTTCTAATGAGTGGTATGCCATCTACATACAAGACCAAGAAAACAATTGGGCTTCCACTAGTCTTCTTGTAAACACAAAGTTCTTCTTCATTTCTAAGGAAACTAAACTCTTTGAATACCTCATTAAAATGAATATTCCATCTCTTAGAAGCCTGTTCCAATCCATAAATGGGTCGCTGAAGCTTGCATACTTTCCCAGCATTTATAGAAGATGTGAAATCTTAAGGTTGTATCATGTACACATCCTCTTCTAGATTCCCGTTAAGGAAAGTTGTTTTCACATTCATTTTCCAAATCTCATAATCATAGAATGCAACAATTGCTAGAGGATGTGAATGGATTTAAGCATCGCAACTGGGGAATAAGTCTCACCATAGTCAATACCATGAATTTGCTTAAACCTTTAGCCACCAATCACGTTTTATACACATGTACATTTCCATCCATGTTAACTTTCTTCTTGAAAACCCACTTACACTCAATGATTTTTACACCATTAGGTGGGTCAACTAAAACCCATACTTTGTTTTAGTACATGGATTCCATTTTACATTCCATAGCCAGAAGCCAATTATCAGAGTTAAGGCCTATCATTACTTTCTTATAGGATGTAGGTTCATCATCCTCTATCAGTAATAGATGATGATGTTCAGTCACTATGAAACTATATCTTATGGTTTCGTGATGAAACCTTTTAGAGCTATGTAGGGCTATTGTCATAAATATAGTTTCTACAATATTTTTTAGATCAAAATGAGGCTCCTCTTATGTTGGAGCATTCTCTCCTGTGAATTGAATTTCTTCAAGATGTACTTTACTACCATTAGTTCCTTTAGAAAAAAAATCTCTCTTTAGAAAGACATCATTTTGAGTAATAAACACTTCGTTCTTCGTCAATTTGTAAAAGCAGCATCCTTTAGTTTCCTTAGGATACCCCACATAGAGGCATTTATCATATTTGGGTATAAGTTTTTCAGATGATAATCTTTTAACATAAGCTTCACATCCCCAAATTTTTATAAAAGACAAACTAGGAACCTCTCTTGTCCACGTCTCATATGATGTCTTTTCTACTACCTTTGATAGACATCTATTTAGTGTAAATGTAGTTTTTTCAAGAGCATATACCCAAAAGGAGAATGGAAGACATGTATGAGTCATCATAGATCAAACAATGTCCAATAATGTTCAATTCCTCCTTTCCAACACTATTCCATTGTAATGTTGTAGGTGGAGTGAATTATGAAACTATTCCATATTCTTTGAGATGGTTACCAAAATTTTGGCTCAAATATTCACTACCTCGATCTGATTGAAGGTGTCTTATGATCTTGCCAATTTGATTTTGTACTTTGTTTTGAAATTCCTTGCACATTTCAAAGGATTCAGATTTATGTTTCATCAGATAAACATAACCATATCTACTGAGGTCATCAGTAAATGTAATGAAGTAATGAAAAAACTCTTATAGCAATAGAATTTAATGGTCCATATGTATCAGTATATGTAAGTGCTAATAAATCACTAGCCTTTTAACTGTGTCCAATAAAAAGTTCTTTAGTCATTTTTCCAAATAAATAAGAGTCACATGTCTTATATGATCCGAAATTAAAAGAGTTTAAAAGTCCATCATTATGGAGCTTATGTATATGCTTCTTATTTATATGTCCTAAATGACAATGCAAAAGGTAGGTAGGATTTGAATCATTGGATTTGAAACTCTTAGTATTTATATTATAAACAAGCTTTTATAAATTTAGAACATAAAGACCATTCTATAGTTAGGCGCTACCATAAAATAAATCATTACGAGAAAATGAACAACAATTGTTCTTAATTGTAAAACAAAAACCTTCTATGTCCAAAAATGAAACAGGGACAATATTGTTGCTTATAATAGGTACATGGTAATAATTATTGAGTTCTAAAACCATGCCTGAAGGTAAAGATAAATGAAATGTCCCTATAGCTAAAGCAACAACTCTTGCTCCATTGCTTACGTGCAAGTCCACTTCACCCTTTGCTAAAGCTATACTATTTTGTAGTCCCTAAACATTCACACAAATATCAGTGTAGCACCCACTTTTATAGGACATGTTCCTAAACATATCGATAGTATTCGAGAACATACTCTACAAGGGTGGCTGTTAGGATAGTCAATCAACTCATTGCAAAAAAAAAATTTGAACTACACGTGCAATTTCAAAAAACCAATAATTACCTTTAGCCCATTTTATTCATATCATTTTCAATTACAAGCGTTACAAATGATGAACATATCTTCAAAATTTCAATAATCATTTGGGACTATAACAAATTCGAAGAAAATTTATTCAAAAATATTATTTCAAATTGAATTCTAGCATACATTATACAGAATTAATGTACATATTTTCAACAATTGCAGAAAACAAATCTTGAAACAAAAAGGATGGAAGACAAATGTAGATGTGAAATGATCCCAACCTCTATCGCTTATTCAATTTTAGTGGCTATATTCCAGTTTATCTAACTAGTTGTCTCCCATAAGCCTTAGAAAGAACGTTACAAGTTTGGTGAGTTTTACGAACTCAGTGAGTAGACCATCCTCGATCAGTTGGGGAAGCAAGGCTCATTATACATAATGAGCCTTTGGCTCTTAATCGCATTATGAGTTTTAGGCTCTTTTTTAGTAGCTACTTCAATCACAAAAGCCCTTATCTTTTTATGCATTCATGTAATGAAATGCATCACATCTCATAATTTCAATCAATCACTTTTCTTCAATTTACATATTCACATTCTCATTCATATTCACATTCACATTTTATCATCAGACTTTGGTCGGGCATTCAATAATTAAGTTGAGCATCAGTTATTCTATCAAATTCACATGCAATGAGCACTTCCAATGTCATTTTCATACATTAAACGCCTTAGAAATTCAATCTACAGAATCAACACATTCACATCATATAATAATTCATTACAAAAATTTAAACAAAACAATCATTTAAAGCAAGACCATCTAATTGAATCACATTAGCCTTTATAGGATCACTTTTTATTCTTATAATGTCTCCAAAATTTCATATTTGAACACTTGATGTTTAACAATCTTTTCTTAAATTATAACCTCTATCATCACCCTAAATATATAACTTATTTAATATCTTATTTCCTCATTAAACTAAGTACATTTCAAGCTCCATTCAAGCCTAAATGCATCATAAGAAAGCATTGATAAGTCAATAATTTTTATATATATGGTATTGTAACAAGAGGAATAATTTTCACTTTGGATGCCGGATTAAAGTCATTCAAGTTCTCTTTTGAAGAGGCCTCCGAGTCCTGCAACGTCCGTGAAGACTTTAAGGAGAGATTTTTATATCTAAAGGGTCAAAATCACACATTTATGTAGATGTCTAGCGTATATCCGCCCAGCGGACTAATGTCCCTCTAAACAGACATGAGTGGAGGTGAAACTCTAGAAATCCAAAGAATGTCCACCCAACAGACATGAAGTCTACCTAACAAACATGTAAGAGGCATATTCCAGCTTTTTAACCACTATAAGTTACATCTATCATCTCTTATGTTTAGTTTATTATTTCTAACTTATTTCCTCATTATTTCCCCTTCACTCTCACTTCCATTTCAGCTTAATATCATTTACAATCAAATCATAATCTATGTTTATTCATCAACCCAAAAATAGAACATTGATACTTATACACATTTATCATAATTTTTGCACTTGTTCAACTCCCTTTTATCACCTTGATTTCATCTCTAACTTATCACATTAATTCTTCCCATTTTAAGAAACCATAGTACTCTTATTCATTAGCTCCAAACTCATTTTAACTCATCTCTATAACAGCCAAAGCAATCCACATTAATATAAAGAAAATAAAGCATAAAACATCCATTCATCAATTAACTCTTTTGAATTTTTTCTACACTATTATAGGGATCATTCTATCTCAAATCATCATTACACCTTCTTAAGAATTATTAATCATCATATAAATACAAAAGTAAGACATTTATACATCCATTTCTTAATTCACATTATAGCATAAGATCAACTCCATTTAACTCATCAATCTATCACTAACCATGATCGTACATGATTCATTTAACAAATCATAGAGAACACTATGCTACTTGCTTGTTTTAAGATCTTCAAATCACGCTTAACCTTAGCTTCCAAGCATCAATCGATCGTCATCATGGAGGTGGTAAGGATAGGTCTTTTAGTGATAAATGAAGAAGACAAAAAGGGTGAGAGCAAGATACAACATTGATGATGGTGGGTGAGAATCATGGAAGTGAAAAAGAGAAGAGATGGAGAAGGTCACGAAGAGAAGAAGAAAGCAAGAATGAAAAATAAGTCAAATGGTCTTTCATGTTAAAAGAATAGTGTGAGATGAGTGGTGAGGGGTAGTGATACTTGTCACTGCCACTTGTCACCTTCCAATGGTCTCATTTGGACCCTTTTTAATAACTAGTCTATTTGTCTCCAATTTTCAATCCAATTGTCTCCCAATTTTCAATGACATATGTCATTAAATCCTAATTTTATTCATCAAAATTTGTATTGCCATTTCATATTTATTTCTACAACCATTTTTCAATTGTCCTGCCACTTGGCATTTTTCCTAGTATAAAAATTACTCAGAATTTCTGAAATTTCCCAAACTTCACAAAAAATTCTAAATCACTATTTATAATTTCCAAAACAATTTTCAAGACATATAATCCATAATTCACATCATAATGACATTTATAAAAATCATTTATACTAGGAAAATGTCAAATGAGTGGATGAACAATCATTATATTATGTTAAAAATTCAAATTCATGCGTATATATGCTAACATAATACATGAATATGAAATGCATTTTTCTAATCTCTCATGTTCTAACCCTTAATATGGAAACAAGATGTTACAATTCTCCACCCTTTATAAATTTCGTCCTCGAAATTCTTATCTGCTAGTTCAAAAAAGCAGGGTATTGTTCCTCATATGTTGCTCCGTTTCCTATGTATCAACATCACTCAAGCAATTTCTTCTAAATAACTATAACCAACATGATCATTCAATTTTCAGTTTCTTAGTCAAATATCCCTCTATCTTAATTGATTCCTCAATATATCTCATATTACACACAATTTCATTTCCATATTGGTAGTACATCTATCATTTGATATTGGTAGTACACAATTTCATACCAACATCTCTTAAACATACTCACATGTAACACGGTATGGATTTGATATATCTTTTGTTGGTAAGACTAAATCATAAGTCAATGATCCTATTTTCCTTGATATTTCATATGGCCCAATACATTTTGGCTTAATTTATCTTTTTTATTGAACTTCTTTTTATTTTAATTTCTACTATAGATTCATTTCACTTATCAATAGTATCATGAATCGATTATGGGCTTCAACTATTCTTAGGTCTTCTTTATCTCAATATAAAAGTGGACAACTCTTTCTGTCGTATAACACCTCTTACGATGTTCTATTGATGCCACGGTGATAATGATTGTTATGCTTAAAATCAATAAAAAATGTATATTGACCTCATGTTCCTATGAACTCCAAAATGTAAGCTTTAGTATATCTCCAATAGTTAAAACTGTTTACAGATCAAACATTTGATCATATAGTTAGCCATTTGCTTCTTCATCCTTGGCCATTAAATACTATTTCAGCATATTACTAGCAAGATGAACAGAATAGGCTACTATTTATGATTTCTCCAAAAATCTCTTTTCTCAATCATCTACATCAGATACACAAATTTCTTGCTCAATCATAAAGTATCATCTTGTTAAGTCATCAAATTGCACTTATTTAATACTTAATTATCTTTAATGTGTTGAAATTATTATCTGAAATTAATAGAATTATCTTATAATTGTTTGCAGATGATTTTCAACACCTTAGAGATGAAATTGAATCAGAAAGAAGAAAAAGAAATGAAGAAAATTCCAAATTCCAAATTTGGCAGCAAGTCAGTCACTAGACGTGGCCACGTCTAAGGATGGAATAAATCAGCAGAACTATTTTCAAAAGTCAAATTCGAGATTCTTACCATCTTTGAAGATTATATTGCCATCTTTCCAGGGGATTGACCATCTGAAATTGGGGGATACAATATCGGATGAGAATCAAGAAAAGATAGGAGAGAAATCGGAAGAAGAGGCATTAAAAGGAGAAAAACGTGAACAATACATGTAGGTAGTGTTCACGACATTATTCGTATAGCTAGCTTTTAGATTTTCTTTTTTACAGTTTTTTTACGTTTTCTGCACTTCTTCCTTTACTATTTTCGTATTTTTCAGTAAAGGACCAGGGATGGAAACTTTAAGCTTTGTTATTTCTTTCATTTTCAATTCTAGAATGAGTAGCTAAACTTTGTGTCTTGGTTAAGGGGATCCATGTTATCTGCTAGTAAGTGTGAGATGTTTTGAATAAAGTTTACGTTGTTAACAAACATTGAATATCTTTCGATCTACTCTCTCTAATTGAATTCATTGGTTTCTAGGTGCGCAACTAGGTATTAATGTGTTCAATCGCTAGATTAATGAAATATGACGTTCAGTTTCGCTAATCACAAGTAGCAATTAAGATTGTCTTCTCTACATTAGAGTCGAAAAATTCTAAGGAGATATTCGCTTGATTGATTGCATGTCGTACATGTATTTCGCTTGCTCATTGGTTCTTGGTTCGTAAAGCTATTATCCAATTAAACCTACGATCGTATCTAGGTTGTTGTTTAATAAGAATGCTAGGATACATGTTTCTAGTTATTACTCTTAAGAGAAAATATTTCCAATGAATGTTTGATAATGATTGCGATTTTATGTCGATGATCCATATTAGCGCAATAACATCGGTGACCCGAAAACCAAGGTATTTTCCCATTAATTTTTCAAATTCAATTATTGCTTTAGATTTGTGATTTTTCTTTTACTTCTTTTTATATATTGCGTGAATTAAAATCCCCCTAATTTCGTTACTTTGCTCCAATTGAATTCGTAATTTTGTTGTCATTAAGATTCCTCGTAGGAATGATATCTGCTTACCGCTATTACATTAAAGTGTATTAACGGAAGTAATTTCTTTTGAATTTGGTTGCCGGTGACAGCAGTACCAAATTTTGGTGTCGTTGCTGGGTAATTTTTAACGGTTTATGTACATTATGCGTTCAAATCAATAAGAGCATTTGCAGTACAACCCTGAAATCAAGAAGACAGCTAAAAGACTGTGAAAACTGACCAAATATCAGAAGGAGACGCAAAAATTCGAAAGAATGGCAGCAAACCGGACTCTTCGTGAACTAGTCGCACCCATAGATGCGCAATAGCCTCATTGCATCAATCTCCCAAATTTAGGTGATAACAATACCTTTGAATTAAAATCTGGGCTGACTCATTTATTGCCTATTTTCAAGGGTTTACCGGGAGAAGACCCGTATAAGCACTTGAAGGAATTCAATGTGGTTTTTATGGGGATGAAGTCGACGAATGTGATGGAAGAGCAGATTAAGTTGAGAGTCTTTCCATTCTCCCTTAAAGATGATGCGCAAGATTGGTTGTACTATTTAGCCGGAGAAAACGTGCAAACATGGGCTGAAATGAAGAGACTTTTCTTTGAAAAGTATTTTCCAGCATCGAGAGCAGCCAATATTCAAAAGGAAATTTGCAGAATTCGACATCTTACGAGAGAAACACTCTACGAATATTGGGAAAGATTTATAAAACTTTGTGATAGTTGTCCCCATCACCAAATAACTGACCAATTGTTAATTCAATATTTTTATGAAGGTCTGTCACTCATGGATAGGAGTATGATTGATGCTACAAGTGGTGGCGCCTTAGTTGACAAAACGCCAGTGGCTGTAAGGGAATTGATCATGAATGTGGCTTCTAACACTCAACAATTTGGAATACATACTAGGCATGGATCAAAAGCAGTGAATGAAGTGAACGTGGCCACGTTGGAGAAATGATTGGATGACCTTACTTCTTTGATGTGACAATTGGTAGTCACGAAGAAAGAAGAAGCAAAGGTATGTGGCATATGTTCAATGTTAGGGCATGCCACTAATTTATGTCTAATTTTGCAGGAGGAAAACACTAAACAGGTGAATGTCGTGGGAGGATTTGCTGGGCCAAGTCAAAAGAATTACGACCCATTTTCCAACACCTATTGGCGCGATCACCCGAATTTGCGATATGGAAATCCTCAAGGACAACAAGTGACCATGAATTTCCAACAGTATATCCATCCATACGTGCCATGGAAAAATAAAAATATAACATCCAATTCCGAAGGTAAGTATTCTTTGGAAGAAATAATTCAATCTTTGGCCACTAACTCTTTGGCATTTCAGCAAAATACTAAAGCAAGTATAAAAAACATTGAAAATCAAACGAGCCAAATGGCAACTGCCACTAATCAATTGGAAGCAAGAACTTCTGGAAATTTTCTGACGCAATTGGAGATCAATCCAAAACAGAGTGCAAAGACTATCACATTGCGGAGTGATAAGGAACTACAGGAACCACTTTTGTAAAATTCCAAAAGAGAAGTAGAGGAAGAAATTACACACATAGCACCTTCACAAACTGACTTGATGCAAAAAAGGGTGAAAAGCAAGGTGCTCCCGCCTCCTTTTCCGAGCCAATTTGCAAAAGCGAAGAAAGAAGAACAAGAGAAGGAGATTTTTTAGACTTTCCGAAAAGTTCAAGTAAATATTCCTCTCCTTGATGCAATTAAACAAATTCTGCGATATGTTAAATTCCTTAAGGAGCTTTGTACGTCAAAGAGGAAATTAAAATTCGATGAAAAAGTGCAATTAGGAGAAAAAGTTTCAGCGATTTTACAAAAGAGAAAACTTCCACCGAAATGTCAAGACCCAGGTATGTTTACTATCCCATGTCAAATTGGTAATTTTCGGATTGAAAAAGCTATGTTAGATTTAGGTGCGTCCATTAATGTCATGTCATATGAAGTTTATAAATCCTTAAATATTGGACCTCTCAAGGAAACTAATGTAGTGATTCAATTAGCAGATCACTCAAATGTTTATCCAAAGGGTGTGTTATATGATGTTTTAGTTCAAGTGGGGGATATGTTTTCCAGCTAACTTTTATATTTTGCAGATGGAAAGTGATGATGTATCTTCTTCAAACCTGATTTTATTTGGAAGACCATTCTTAAAAACCACTAGAATGAAAATTGATGTTCATGATGGATCATTAGCCATGGAATTTGATGGTGAACTAATTAAATTCAATATATATAGTGCCACAAAAATTCTGGATGATGAACAATCTGTTGTTTCTGTGGATTTTATTGACACATGGGTGCAGGAAAATTTACTATTAAGTGGAAGAGATACACTTGAAACACTCTTGGAGAAGGGTGATGCCCGAGAAGATGGGTTGACATTAGAGTATGAAGGCGAAATGATGAAGCTCGACTCATCAAAAGTCTTGGAGCATCGTGCTGAGAAGGAGTTGACTTTGAGGGAAATTGCTTCAAGCTCCTCACAAAATCTGAGCATGCTACCTGTTAGACTCAAGCATTCGTTTGATAATGGATGATGTACATTTGCGAAGGGTCAAGCTTATGACCTTAAATAAGCGCTTGATGGGAGGCACCACATCCGTATCCCTTACTTTTATGTGTTTTTTTTAGCAATTTTATTTTATTTTCATTTTTAGGTTTAATTCAGTTCAGTAAGGAATTTAAATTCACATTTTTATTTCTGTCATTTTAATTTTCATCTTTTCTTTTCAAAATTTAAAAAACGAAAAGAAAAAATGAAAAAGAAATTGAAAAATTTTGGAATTTTTGGTTGTTTCACGCCACCCCTTTGATTTCCCCCTCTCTTTTTCCCCTTTTTGTTTTCATAAACTTTCTCTTAAGTGTTTCAATTTGACTTACCGCACATCATCACTCATCTTAGATTTTCACCACCACTTTCCCACCACTAACTCACGTCACTCCTAGCTTTCCTTGCCCACTAACTCATCAACCCTCACTTGTGATTTTGGTGTTTGCGTTATTGTCTTCTTCTTTTGCAGGTTGTCTTCCATGAAACTAGCATAATGCCCAGGAAGAAAAGTGAATCCCACAGTCTACCCTTACCCATAAATTTTGCTACTGATGTTTCTCCACTTTTCCACACCACCGAACCACCTTGCGCCATATCTGCCAACACCTTGATTTTGACACTTCTGCAGTACAGAAGTTTTCTTTAACTTTTGCCTTTATTTTAATGCTTCTTTAACATTGAGGACAATGTTGGTCTAGCTGTGGGGGAACGAACTGGAATTTTAATGTGTGAATATTTTCCATTTTTGTGTGATTTTTAATGAATTTTGCATTGGTTACGCATGTTAAGCCATGAAGCTTGGTCATATTAGTTTGGATGAGATTAAGTATATGCTTGAAATTAAATTGGGCTAATTGAGTTTTAAGGTGAATTATGTTGATTAATTGTAATAACTAATCTTATAGGCTTAGTCAAAATTTTGACATTTGAGTGATGAGATAAATTGTGGAATTAAGGTGAATTCTTGAACTAAACTTGTTAGCGAAGTTTGAGCCTAAATGACATCGCTTTTTATGTCATGCTATTTATTTGAATGGTGTGATGCTCCTCTATTCATGTTGCCTTCAGAACTTGCATGGAGCCGGTTTGAATTGTTTGATCACATGGGATATAGAAATGATTAAGGCCTTCCTTGTTTTTACACCCTCAGCTTAAAATTGACCCAACAACTTTTTTTCCCTTGCAAACATTTTTGAGCCCTTATCCGTGTTTTTCAATCAATCATCTTATTTTAAACCCCCCCCATTAGCCTTACCCTATTATGAGTTTAATGAAGCAATGAGTAATTTGGGACTTTTGTTTTGTATTTTATTCTGAGATACTCTTATAGGTACTTCTACTCATGTATTTATTATTTT
>JAOSBN010000177.1:30430026-30459403 GCA_027563595.1 Erythroxylum suave | reverse complement strand
TCACAATAATTACATATGCCGGGAAATGTCATGAATGCATGTACAAACATGTGCATATACAAAAATTACAATTTATGTATATATGGAGGCCATATTAGGCATGACCATGCCGAGATATGTTCACACACTCATATCCCTTTCTAAATTACCATTTTACCCTTCTGATCTAGGATGGGATGTTACACTGTGTGTGCCTAATGTCGATGATCTAAGGAAGGAAATCCTAGAGGAAGCTCATATGGTTACCTATGATATGCATCCTGGCACGAACAAGATGTATAATATGCTAAAGCAACATTTCTGGTGGCCAGAAATAAAGAAGCAAGTGGCAGAATATGTTTCTAAATGCATAACATGCTAGCAGGTTAAAGCTGAGCATCAAGCTCCAGTTGGGAAGTTACACTCGTTGCCTATTCCAGAGTGGAAATGGGAACAAATTATGATAGATTTTATAATGGGTTTACCTAAGACTCCGAGAAAGAATGATGCTATATAGGTTATAGTGGACCGATTAACTAAGTTCACCCATTTCTTACTAGTAAGGGAGAATCATTCACTAAATCAATTGGCTCAGAAGTACATGAATGAAGTGGTTAGACTACATGGGGTTCCTGTGTCCATTGTATCAGACAGGGATCCTAGATTTACTTCGAGATTTTGGAAGAGTTTACCGTCACCTATGGGTACAAAGCTGAATTTTAGAATTACTTTCCATCCTCAGACAGATGGAAAGAGTGAGAGAACTATCAAGAATGTAGAGGATATGCTTAGAGCATATGTATTAGAATTTTAGGGAGCTTGGGATCAATACGTAGCACTAATTGAATTTGCTTACAATAATCACTATCACAATAGTATTGGAATAGCATCCTATGAGGCACTTATGGTAGAAAATGTCGATCACCTCTATACTGGGATGAAGAAAGTGCGAACATGATAGAAGGCCCTGAATTGATCCAAGTTAATATAGAGAAGGTTAAACTGATCCAAAGTTGAATAAAAAGGCACAGGATAGACAAAAAAGTTATGTGGATCAGCATCATCGGGATATGGAGTATAGTGTCGGAGACAAAGTATTTCTGAGAGTGTCGCTCGCCGAGGTGTGCTGAGATTTGGTAAAAAGGGCAAGTTGAGCGCTAGGTACATTGGTCCTTATAAAATCATTGATAGGATAGGACCTTTGGCATACAAGTTGGCTTTGTCTAATGAAATGTCTCAGTTGCATAAAGTGTTTCCTGTGAGCATCTTGAGAAGATACCGATCTGATCCAACACATGTAATACCGGCTCAAGAAATTGAGGTTGCTAGTAATCTAAGTTATGTTGAAGAGCTGGCACAGATAGTGGGTTATAAGACAAAATAACTGAGAAATAGAGTAATTCCATTGGTAAGAGTCCTTTGGAGAAACCACTCGATTGAAGAAGCAACTTAGGAAACTAAGGAGAATATGAGAGTAATATCCCCACCTGTTTCATGAATCAAGTAAGAATTTCAAGGATGAAATTTCTTAAGGAGGGGAGAATTGTAACATCCTATATTCGGGTCTAGACCTCATAATAGAGAATTAAGTGTACTGTGCTAGAAGTACATTGAATGCTCATGCATCATAGTATATTCACACACATGTGAATATTTATTTTTGATATATAAAATAATTGTACATGCATTCATTGACATTTTCCAGGTATAATTGACGTATAAATGCGATTAAAATGCAAATTGTGGATTATTTGTGTAGAAAAATTATTTGGAGAGCATCATTATTATTTCAAAATTTTTGGTGAATTTTAGAGAATTTCTGAAAATTTGGACTATTTTTGAACTAGGAAAAATATTGAATTATGGACCAATGATAGTGTGACATGTAGACTAGTGAAATAATGACAAATACACTACATTCAATGGGGACACATGGCAGTGAAAAAGTAATACACGTAGTTACGTGTATAGGAAGGAAGATTCTGTAGCTGGAGTTTCTCTTCATTTGGTTTTGTTCATTACTGAAAACACTAAAATTATCTTCTTTTGTCATACACACCAAACAGCTTGTGATTTATGTTTGAGAACTTGGCTATTGATGCTTACATCAAAGTAAGAATTGCAATCCATAGAGAGAGTTTGATTGCTGTTAAAATCTCATTGTACATCCATTTACTGAAGTTTGCATTGCTGGAAATTTAGCTAAATCAAGTAAGTTAAGTTTTAAGCTTTGTGATACCTTGGATGGTTGTTTCATAATGTCTGAATTGAACTGAAATGCTTGTGATGTTAGAGTAAAATGAAATTGCAGAAATTCATGCAAGTTGATATATAAATATACTCTATTTTCACTGTTGATCTACGTAAATCACTTGGGTGATTTGAGATGAACTAAAATGAGTATTTATGAATGAATGCATGCATGAGTGGGATGAGGATTTGGTTAGGTCGTGATATAAAGAGGCTAAAATGATATGTTTTGATAAAATGGAATGAAGATGGAAGTGTAGAAAAATGCAAAAATTTTGAAGGAAAAACCGTATGTGAATTTTGATTGTGAAGAATGTGTAATCATGAATTTTAAGAGATTTTGATAGTGAGCTATTTTGATGTTTGCATTTGCTCTTGCATTTGAGTTGGATTAGAGTTGAGAGAAAAGACTTAAAATGAAACACTTAAGATGAAATGGAGTTGTTGATGGAAATTAAGAAATGCAGAAAACATATATACAAAATGAAATATTTGTGAATGATTTATGGTTTTTGACGATTGTTTATAAATATGAATTTTGATTTTTTATGGATGATCTGAACTAAATTGGGAGTTGAAATGAAGTAGAAAAGTTGGTTTATACATTAGATATATGAATTGAATAAGATAAAAGTAAGAAAATATGGAAAAATGGCAAGAAAGAATGAAAAAGAAGGAAGAAAACACAAGTCACAATCGTTATGTTGAAAAACAAGTGAAATCAGAATCATGCCTCAACACAATCGTGACTAACGATGAAGGAAGGTGCACGATCGCGACTTTGAAACTTTGAAAAAAAGGAGGGACTATTTTGAACATCCTTTGATCTTTTGTCCATATCTTCTTCTACCGACCTCTAAATGACATGGGACTTGAACCATTAGACTCAAAACAAATTTTTTTAGATCTCCACCAAAAATTATAGCCATTTGAAATCATTTAAGAGATACTGAGTGATAAATTTGAGACGAAATTGATGAGGAGTTCTGGAATTTCGTAACTGGAGTATTTTCACTGAACATGCTTCGATAGTTTGACAATATCTTGAGTTGTATACATCCAAATAGAATGATTTTTGACTTGGAGTAAACTAGATACATCGAGATACAAATGGTATGAAGAAATAAAATTTTAATTCTATCTCTAATAATTGAAACTTTTAGGTGGAATTTGAGTACAGATCATTGTTTCAATATAAGAACAGTCTGAAAATGTTTCGAAGGTGTTCAAGTTGCTTATAAAGTGTATTAAAGAATCATACCCGAGAAATTGTCATTGAACATGTATAATACATAATACATTCATGAATGTGCTTATGATTGACTATTTATCTGAATGTGTAAATTTTGTATATGATTGCATATAAAAGAACAAGTAGATCAACCACTTCCTGATATTTTCAAAACTTTGAGGCAATAGTTTTGGGAGCAAACTGTGAGCAACCTAGATGGTCTCACTCAATTAAAATTTTTGATTATGATTGAATTCTCTTATGAATACGTGATTGATTATACTGATTCCAGACATGAAGGTCCGAAGATTCTGATTTGATGATTGGAAGTGCTCCTTGTATGTGAATTTGAATGAATAAGTGATACTTCCCATTATAAGTAATACTTCACATTATTGTTTTGTAAACCAAAGTTTGATGATAAATGTGAATTTGAAACTGAAATCAAGTGACTGATTGTATATATATGAATGTGAAATATTCCATTACATGAATGCATGAAAGACAAGGTCAGTTGTGACCGAAATTGCTAGTATAAAGAGCTTAAAGCTCATACTGTGGTCAGAGCCTCAGGCTCAGTTGTGGAAGGACTCGGCATCCACTAAGGGATATGGGACATTATCTGGTACAGCTCGGTATCCATTAAGGGATATGAGCTAACAAAAAGGCACTCGGTCATGACCACAATAATAACAAGTAAAAGTGAGTCTCACGTGCATTGCATATACATTTTAATACATGTGTTTGACTAATTAAAATGTATTGGTACCTCGTATTTGAATGAGAATGTAATATGTGATATTTCTTGTAAAATGTAGAGATGTGAAATATTTGTTACATGTGATAAGGTCTTACATGAATTGAGTGAACCATCGATGATGGTTACCTCATTGAGTTCCCAAACTAACCCAAAATTGCATGCTGACATTTCAGGACCGAGAGAGGACATTAGCTATTGAGAGACTACAAGAAGCATAATTCTTGTACTTCTGTGAAAAAGAAATGGCTCAAAGATCGGTCAGTTGAGACTGAAGAGTTTAGATAGATATTTTGTATATTTCCTCTTTCATGTAGTGCATTTGTGTTAGGCTTGATAATATACGTACTCTGATGATATTGGAAACTTTCAACGTGCATGTATGGATGTTGAAAGCTACATTGTAAATTTGGTTTTTGTTTATGAAATGAAAAGAGGAATATAGTTTATTAATATTTTCAATTTTGGTGATTTTTATGTATAATAGTTGATGCCATGACTAAGTTGGATATGTTGCCATGTTATAAAGTGAAGGTGAGATAGTTAACACATCATTATTATAGATTATATAGTAGAATGTCCTCAGGGTGTTTCGGTATGTAATTTATGGTAATGGGGTGTGACACATGTACATTTGCTGCTTGATAATTTTATTTAAAAATATATTCTTTTTTTTTCTTTTCTTTTTTCTTTTTCTGTTTCTTTTCTCTTCTTTTTTTCATATAAAAATTAAAAGAAGCTGAACTTTAATGATGAGACATAAAATTGACATCCCAACAATTATAACTATCCCACATATATGGACACCCCCACACTTGTACTTTTGCACACCCACAATCATCAACAATCAACAAATGCTCTACTAGCTTAATGGCTTGAGTAGGACATTTGGTTATGTTTAATAGCATCTAATGTGATTGTACAAAAATAAAAGTTAATAAAGCTCGAAGGGGGTTAACAAAGGAAAATTCATGATGATAGGTAGGCTATTTGGCTAATGTGGCTTGGAAAAACAAAGAATGCTTGATCATTTTCTTGTTAATGTATGTAATAAAAATGTAGTTTTGAAAATAAAATCAAAGTTAGGATGTACAAGTCATGAAGATCAAACATATGTAGCACCCCGTGTTAAGAGTTAGAATATTGAGGAATTTCAATGCATTGTATGCTTTGCATATTTGAGTATTCATTTATATGTGCATATGTATTTTTGACACATGTAAATATTTGTAAATGCATTCATTGACATTTTTGGGGTATAAGTGAATTTTTTAATGTCATTAAAGTGTGAATTTCGGATTATTAAATTGGTGTGTATTAAAATAAATTCCACATTTTTGGAGAAATTTAGGATATTTAGGAAAGTTATTGAAAATTTGAGGAAATTTAGATTAAGAAAAATAAAGAAATTAAGAGACATATTATATAGTGACAAATGGATCTATTATGGAATGACATGTGGATCTCTAACTAAGAGGCAATTGGTAACTTATCTAGTGGAAAAGGGGAAGACATACAAAGGAGACTTGTGTTAAAGTACAAACGAGACACCTAGGCATTAGGAAAAACGTTTCTGCAACTCTTTTCTTTGGTTTCACCGAAACCATCTACACTTGCCTTCTTGCTTTACCGTCACCAAAACACCATCTTGCCCATTTGTCTATTGGCTTTTGGATAATCTATCAAGGTTGCACCTTTAGAAGTCTTCTATCATTAGAGGTTTTGATTGTTGCTAAATCCCTTGTTCATCCAACATCGAAATCTCTTGTTTGCTCGCCAAATTTTCAGAATTTTGCTATTACTATAGTGTAAATGATTTCTGTTGAGGTTTTAATGTTTGTAACAAGATGCATGAGTAAATTGAGTACATTTTCATGCGTGGGGATTGCTGCATGCATAAATAGTGTGGATGCATGTGTGGGTGGTGATGGAAGAAGCAAATTTGGGGATATTCATAACTAGATGAAAGTTTGAAGTGAGCTGAAGTATGAGATATGCAGAATTTTACTGAACATATGTTTGTATTTAGGTAATAACTTGATCTGTGAATATCAAAATTGGATTAAATTTTATTCAAAGTAAACTAGATACATATAACTACATTTTTTATGAAGGAATCGAATTCAAAATATGTCCTTAAGAGTTTAGAAATTTGGCTTGAAGATGAAATTTGTGCTCTGTCAAAGTGTAAAAATAGTCTATGGGTTTTTTATTATACCTTGCACAAAACTGGACCAAAATTTATGAATTTGATGTCATTATAAACTTAAGATATTGAGGAACATTTTACTAGAAGGAAGTATTGTCTGAAAATGTCTAGATGTGGGTTAAAAATGGCGAGAAAGAATGAAAGAGAAAGAATAAAACGCAGCAAGCACGATCGCGACTATGTTAAAAGGCAAAGGAAGTCACGATCTTGCCTCAGCACGATCACGAATTTGATGATAAATGAAGGGAGTTGTGATCGTGCTTCAGCGCGATCATGACTCAGCTGTTAAAAGACGGAATTCGCGATCATGCATGTGCACAATCGCAACCCTAAAGCTTTGAATGGTTTTGAACATCTTTTGATCTTTTGTCCATATCTTTTTCTCCCAACCTCCAAATGACATAGGACTTGAACCATTAGACTCAAAACTCATTTTTTTACATCTTCACCAAAAATTATAGCCATATGAAATTATTTGGGAGAGGTTGGTTGATTAAACTGGGATGGAAATGATGAAAAATTGTGGAATTTCATAACTGGAATATTTTCATTGAACATGATTCGGTATTTTGAGTATATCTTGATCTGTAGATTTTTAAATGAGTTTATTCTTAATTCAGATTAAATTAGAGTCATATGGCTACAACTTTATTGAAGAATTCTAAGTTTAATTCTGTCTCTAAGTATTTCAAATCTTGCTTGAAATTGAGTCTTGACTGAGGTTGTAGTACTACGCGAGACAGAAATCATGTCCTGTTGATATTGAGTAAGCCGTATTGATGTAAACCGAATTAGGCTAAGGTGTCTACACAAAAGTTGTAGCTTATTATCTTATGTTTATATTGGTATAAATTTTATAATTTTTGGATATTGTAATTGAGAGATATGGGCTGTACAAATTGAATGTATGAAATTTGGAACTTTTAAAGCACAATTGATGTTTACATTAGTTTAGTAAGGAAATATACTTGAGAATTTGTCATGACCATGCATCATACATATTCAGTATACACGAATGAATTCTTAATCATACAAAATAGTAATTTTTATATGTGTTAATTGTTATAGAGGAACGTATAGAGCGACCACTTCCAGATATTGCCAGGACGTCGAGGCAATAAGCAATAAGGGAGCTTTTGTGAGTAATCTTAGATGGTTACACCTTACTTTGTTCTATTTCTTGAATTTGGTTTATGCTGATTATGTTCTGAATTCCAGAAAATGATTGTCTGAGTCATTTGATGCATGTTTATATCATTGGAAGTGCTACTTGGATGTGAATATGATTGGCTACTTGCTTTGCACATGAAATGTCTGAAATGACTTTGTTTTGGTTTTAAAACTGTTGAGGTCTAGTTGTGGGTAAATAGGCATGCCTAAAAGGGTTTGCAGCTGCTCCTATGATACTTCGATGTCGAGACTTCTGTCTCTCCTATGACACTTCGGTGTCGAGACTTTGGTCTCTCCTATATAAGTCCCGTTACCCACTTCTGTAAATTGCTTAGCAGTCATTTGATTTTATGTTCTGATATGTTTGATTCTAACATAAATAAAATTGTATTATGATTTTAAAGGGTTATACCTTCTTTTGATATTCAGCTCTGTAAAATATAAAATATGTTCTAAAATGCATTATGTCTGTTTTATTTACCAATTTGTTTAATGCATGCTTATGCTATTACATGATTTAGTATGATGAGTTATCATTTTATATATAGATTAGTTATTATTTACTAAGCTATATGTTTTGCATGGGGGATTTGCCCTGCGTAGGTTTAGAGTGAGGATTGTAAGGACTGGGATGAGTCAACAGTAATGGCCAGTAGAGTCTGAGTCTTGTTTTGATAAAAATGTATTTTGAATATATTTTGGCTTGTTATAAAATGTATGATTCTGAATTGTTGTACATTTTTGTAATAACTATGTTTCAAGCTAGTTTCGATTTTTGGAACAAATTTGTATTAAGTTCATCCGATATGATGGATGTTTGTTCTGAATTGCTTCCAATGGAAGATTTTTGAATGCTATGTTTTCGTAAAATATTTTGGTTTGTTTGTCCTGTCTTGTGTGGCATCCACCTATCCTCCCAGGGGGTATTTGGGCGTCACACCTTTTTGGTATCAGAGCCAGGTTTGGGCGATTTTGGTTTAACCAGTGTTTAACTATTGCTTTTATTTGAGTGTACAAGTTGTGTTTTGGCCTAATGCAATGTCCCATATTTTGTCTATAGAATTAACGATGGAAGGATCTCGCGATGCTATTGACGAAGTTGCTGAGAGCAATCAGCCGGAGCAAACTCATCAAGTAATATCTGGACCCTCTAGAGTCAATTGAGGTGAAGCTGAGGTGCCACCTCCTCCTCCAGCTTATGGGGAGGCTTTGATTAGGTTGTCCTAGGATATGATGAAGTTGTTGCATCGTATGACTGCACCCAAGGCTCCAATTGATCAGCTACGAAAGTATGGTGCGGAGGAATTTACTGGGACATCTCTGGAGGAATCTGAGAGAGCTGAATTCTGGATAGAGAAGGTGAAGAGTGTGTTGGATGAGATCGGTTGTCCAGTAGAGCAGATGGTGCACTATGTTGTCTCCCTTTGGAAAGGAGCTGCTTATGAATGTTGGAAGTTCGTTATGAGGAGTCCTCAGCTACCGATGCCTCTAACTTGGAATTTCTTTACCCAAAAGTTCCAAGAAAAATATATTATAGAGGCTTACAAAAAGGATAAGTAGAGGCAATTTCTGAGTCTGAAACTGAGAAATTTATCAGTTGCTGAGTATGATCGAGAGTTCAACCGTCTCAGTAAGTATGCCCCTGAATCTATGCATACTGAGGAGTTCTGATGTCACCAGTTCAAGGATGGTTTGCATGACTCCATCAAGGAGCATCTGGCAACATTTACTTTGTTGCAACAGGTGACTTACCATCAGCCGGTACAGGCTGCAATGAAAATAGAGAGACAGGAAATGGTCAGGAGAGAAAGAAGTCAACGAAGGGGCTTTGTTAGAGGAGGTTAGTCCTCCGGGTAAACGAAGTCGGGAAGGTACTTCCTCTGCATCAGAAGTTACTCAAGGATTTGGAACTCGGGGAAGGCGACAAAACTTTCCCTCATTGGCTGTTTCTGGAAGGGGTTCCTCTAGAGGCCGAGGTTTGGGTGCCCCAGAGTGCCCTCATTGCTCTACACATCATTGGAGTGTTTCTTAGAGGGCTACAGGTGCGTGTTTTCACTATGGCATTACTAAGCATCAAATAGCCAATTGTCTTCTCAAACAATCTCAGACATCACAAGCTAGTAATGAGATCTCTCTTGCATCTGCTAGGAATAGAGGATGAGGCAGAGGTCGAGGAGGATATAATCAGAACAAATCTAATCCAAGTTCCCACTTAGAAACTTTGAATCGACTGATTGTGCCTTCTGCTTCAGCTCGAGCTTATGTACTGAAAGCTCGTGAGGATCAAGACGCACAAAATGTCATTGCTGGTATTGTTTCTCTCTTTAATTCTAAAATGCATGCATTGATTGACCCTGGATCCACTCGTTCTTATATCTATGATGGAGAAATGTTTGATAAGGAAATGCTTATAGATCAGTTAAAGTATAACTTGCATGTAACTAGTCCTCTGGGTAGTAGTGTGTTGGTTAATCATGCATATAGGAGCTGTCCTATTATGATCCAAGGAAATGAGTATGTAGCAGATTTGATCAGATTACCTTTTCATGAATTTGATCTGATTCTGAGTATGGATTGGTTATCCAAACATCAGGCAATGATTGACTGTAATGCTAAGATAGTTATGCTTAGAATACTCGATCAGTTTGAAATAATATTGCATGACTTTTGCTCTAGTTCTTTAGCTAATGTGGTAACTGCTATGGAAGCTTGGAAGCTTTTCAGGAAGGGATGTGAAGCATATCAAACTTTTGTGTTTGATTCTAAGAAAGAGGTTGGTAAATTGCTAGATATTCCGATGGTGAATGAGTTTCCATATGTGTTTCCAAAGGAATTGCCTAGACTCCCTCCTGAAAGAGATGTGGAGTTATCTATTTAAGTTATGCCTGGCACTGCTTCTATATCCAGAGCACTGTACAGAATGGCTCCTACTGAACTGAAGGAGTTGAAGGTGCAGTTACAAGAGCTTCTGGATAAAGGGTTTATTAGACCTAACGTGTCATTATGGGGAGCATCGGTGTTGTTTGTTAAGAAGAAGGATGGGACGATGTGCAACGATTATGGACAATTGAATAGAGTCATAGTGAAGAATAAGTATCCGTTGTCAAGGATTGAAGACTTATTTGATCAATTGAAAGATGCAGGAGTGTTTTCAAAGATAAATCTGTGATCAGGGTACTATCAGCTTCGGGTAAAGGATGTAGATGTATCAAAGACTACATTTAGGACTCATTATAGACATTATAAATTCCTAGTAATGCCATTCGACTTAACTAATGCTCCAACAGCATTTATGGATCTGATGAATAGTGTGTTCAGGCCTCATTTGGATTAGTTTGTGGTGGTGTTTATAGATGATATCCTGGTTTATTCTAAGAATGAACAGGATCATACTGAACATCTGCGGGAAAAACAATTGTATGCTAAGCTGAGTAAGTGTGATTTCTAGCTTTAGGAGATATCATTTCTAGGGCACGTTGTCTCTTTTGAGAGAATTAGAGTTGATCCTAGTAAGATAGAAGCGATTGTTAATTGGAAACCACCACAGAATGTGACTAAAATGAGAATTTTTCTGGGTCCAGCTGGTTATTACCGTCGATTTGTTAAGGAGTTCTCAGTGATAGCATCCCCTTTAACTAAACTATTATAGAAAGGAGTGAAATACAAATGGTCTAATAGATGTCAGAGTAGTTTTGACCAACTGAAAAGTATGCTTACCGAGGCTCCTATATTAGTCCAACCTGTTTCTGGTAAGGAGAAAGTTTTGCTTAGTGATGCATCTGGAATTGGTTTGGGTTGTGTTTTGATGCAGGAAGGAAAGGTGGTTGCTTATGCCTTTAGGTAACTAAAAACTTATAAACAGAATTATCTACTCACGATTTGGAACTTGCAGCAATAATGTTTGCCTTAAAAATCTAGCCTCACTACCTGTATCGTGAAAGGTGTAGAATTTTCACGGATCATAAGAGTCTGAAGTATTTGCTTACCCAGAAAGAACTCAATCTGAGACAATGACGTTGGTTGGAACTATTCAAGGACTATGATTGTATTGTCGATTATCATCCACGTAAGGCTAATGTTGTGGTAGATGCCTTGAGTCGAAAGGCCATTCAGCATTATCATTTAAGCAGAGTGAATGGGAATTTATATCTGATGGAGCTTTAACAGCTCATTTGAAAGCAAGGCCTATCTTAAGACAAGAAATTTGTGATGATTAGAGAGCTGATGATAAGTTACAACAACTTATCTTAGCTACTCAGGAAGGTAAACAGTCTGATTTTTTTGAGCAAGGAGATGGTGAATTGTATTATAAAGATCAGTTGTGTGTGCCAGCCAATGATGAATTGAAAAAGAAGCTGTTGTTTGAGGCTCATAACACAGTATTTATTATGCATCCTGGTGGAAACAAGATGTATCAGGATCTGAAGCAGCATTACTGGTGGTCAGGTATGAAACGGGATGTTGTGGATTATGTAGCTAAATGTTTGACGTGTCATTAGGTTAAAGCTGAACACTAGGTTCCATCTAGTTTGTTACATCCTATTTCTATTCCTCAGTGGAAATGGGATAACATTTCCATGGATTTTGTAATTGGACTTCCTCTCACTCAAAGGAAGCATGATGTGGTATGGG
Organism: Erythroxylum suave; assembly: GCA_027563595.1. Lineage (NCBI taxonomy): Eukaryota > Viridiplantae > Streptophyta > Magnoliopsida > Malpighiales > Erythroxylaceae > Erythroxylum > Erythroxylum suave. The sequence continues at coordinate 30,447,175 of JAOSBN010000177.1, read as the reverse complement.
TGATTGTGGATAAGTTTACCAAATCCACTCATTTTTTGCCTGTTCGTCCTGACTATTCTTTAGATAGACTCACGGATTTATATGTGAATGAGATAGTGAGATTGCATGGAGTACCGTTGTCAATTAATTCTAATCATGATCCTCAATTTACTTCGAGATTTTGGAAAAGTTTATAGAAAGCATTGGGTTCTCAAGTTAAGTTTTGTACTACTTTCCATGCCCAAACAGATGGACAATCTAAATGAGTTATATAGATATTGGAAGATATGTTATGGGGTTGTGTGTAAGAGTTTCCTGGCAGTTGGGATAATTATCTGACTCTGATGGAGTTTGCTTACAACAACAGTTATCAGACGAGCATCGGCATCGTGCCTTATGAAGCGTTGTATGGTAGGAAGTGTAGAACTCCTATATGTTGGACCGAATTGAGTGAAAACAAGATTATCGGGCCTGAAATTATGAAAGATACTGAAGAAAAGATTCAGATTATTCAACAAAGGTTGAAAGCTTCCAATGATAGGCAGAAGTCTTATGCTAACCTAAAAAGGAGAGATATTGAGTATCAGGTAGGCAATAAGGTGTTCTTGAAAGTGTCACTATGGAAGAATGTACTTTGATTTGGTAAGAAGGGTAAACTTAGTCCGCAATACATTGGCCCTTACGAAATTCTTAAAAGAGTTGGACCAGAGCTGATATGCTTATCAGCTGGCTCTTCCTGAAGAATTGGCCAAGCTAAATGATGTGTTCCACATTTCTATGCTAAGAAGATATCGGTATGATATGACACACAAAATTCCAGTGCAAGAAATTTAGGTACAACCGGATTTATCATATGAAGAAGGGTTAGTTTCTATCTTTGCTCGGGAAGTCAGGCAACTAAGGAATAAGCAAATACCTTTAGTAAAAATACTCGAGCAACACCATGGACTTGAAGAAGCAACATGGGAACCAGAAGAAACCATGAAAGTTCAGTATCCGCAATTATTCGGATCAGGTATGAATTTTGAGGACATCCCGTGTTAGGGGGTTAGAATATTAAGGAATTTCAATGCATTGTATGCTTTGAATATTTGAGTGTTCATTTATATGTGCATATGTATTTTTGACACATGCAAATATTTGTAAATGCATTCATTGACATTTTTCTGGGTATAAGTGAATTTTTTAAATGTGATTAAAGTGTGAATTTTGGATTATTAAATTGGTGTGCATTAAAATAAATTCCGCATTTTTGGAGATATTTAGGAAAACTATTGAAAATTTGAGGTAATTTAGATTAAGAAAAATAAAGAAACTAAGAGACGAATTATGTAGTGACAAATGGATCTATTATGGAATGACATGTGGACCTATAACTAAGACAATTGCTAACTTATCTAGTGGATAAGAGGAACATATGTAAAGGAGAGTTATGTTAAAGCAAAAACCAGGCATTAGGAAAAACTTTTTCGCAACTCTTTCCTTTGGTTTCATCGAAACCATCTACATTTGCCTTCTTACTTTACCATCACCGAAACACCATCTTGCCCATTTTTGTCTATTGGCTTTTGGATAATCTATCAAGGTTACACCTTGAGAAGTCTTCTGTCATTAGAGGTTTTTATTGTTGCTAAATCCCTTGTTAATCCAACACTGAAATCTCTTGCTTGCTCTCCAAATTTCTAGAATTTTGCTGAAGAAAGAGAAGCTTAATCAAGTAAGTCTTATGATAGTGTAAATGATTTATATTAAGGTTTTAATATTTGTACCTGGATGCATGCGTAAATGGAGTACATTTTCATGCTTGTGGATTGATTCATGTGTAAATGGTGTTGATACATGTGTGGTTGGTGATGGAAGAAGCAAGATTCAGAGATATGAATAACAAAATGAAAGTTTGAAGTGAGCTGGAGTATGAGATATACAGAATTTTATTGAACATACGTCTGTATTGAGGGTATAACTTGATCTGTGAATATCCAAATTGGATGGAATTGGATTCAGAGTCAACTAGATACATAGAATTACATTTTTAATGAAGGAATCTAATTCAAAATATGTCCTTAACAATCTAGAAATTTGGCTTGAAGATAAAATTTGTGTTCTGCAAAGTGTAAAAATAGTATGTGGATTTTTTATTATAACTTGCAAGAAGCTTGACCAAAATTTATGAATTTGATGTCATTAGAAACTTAAGATAATGAGGAACATTTTTTTAGAAGGAAGTATTGTCTGAAAATGTATGGATGTGGGTTAAAAACAGCGAGAAAGAATGAAAGAGAAAGAATAAAATGCAGCAAGCACAATCGCGACTCTGTTAAAAGGCAGAGGAAGTCGCGATTGTGCCTCAACACGATCATGGCTCTGATGGTAAACGAAGGAAATCGCGATCGTGCCTTAGCATGATCATGACTCGGCTGTTAAAAGATGCATGATCGCGACCCTGAAGTTTTTAATGGTTTTAAACATCCTTTGATCTTTTGTCCATATCTTTTTCTCCCGACCTCCAAATGACATGGGACTTGAACCATTAGACTCAAAATACATTGTTTTACATATCCACAAAAAATTATAGCTTTCTGAAATCATTTAAGAGAGATTTATTGATTGAAATGGGACATAAATGATGAACAATTATGGAATTTCATAATTGGAATATTTTCATTGAACATGCTTCGGTATTTTAAGTATATACTAATCTATAGATTTTTAAATGAGTTTATTCTTAAGTCAGATTAAATTAGAGTCATACAGCTACAACTTTCTTGAAAAAGTCTAAGTTTAATTCTGTCTCCAAGCATTTCAAAAGCTGGCTCGAAATTGAGTCTTGACTGAGGCTGTAGTACTACCCGAGACAGAAATCAAGTCCTATTGATATTGAATAAACCGTATTGATGTAGACCGAATTATCTAAGGTGCCTACAACAAAGTTGTAGCTTATTCTCTTATCTTTAGATTGGTATAAAGTTTGTAATTTTTAGATAGAGATATGGGTTGTACAAATTGAATGTATGAAATTTCGAACTTTTAAAGTACAATTGATGTTTACATTAGTTTAGTAAGGAAATCTAATCGAGAATTTGTCATGAACATGCATCATATATATTCAGTATACACGAATGAATTCTTAATCATACACAATAGTAATTTGTATATGTGTTAATTGTTATAAAGGAACGCATAGAGCGACCACTTCCAGACATTGCCGAGACTTCGAGGCAGTAAGCAATAGGGGAGCTTTTGTGAGTAATCTTAGACGGTTACACCTTACTTTGTTATGTTTCTTGAATTTGGTTTATGCTGATTGTGTTCGAAATTTCGGACAATGATTATCCGAGGCGTTTGATGCATGTTTATATCATTGGAAGTGCTACTTGCATGTAAATATGATTGACTACTTGCTTTGCACATGAAATGTCTGAAATGACTTTGTTTTAGTTTTAAAACTATTGACTCCTAGTTATGGGTAAATAGGCATGCCTAGAATGGTTTGCAGCTGCTCCTGTGACACTTCGGTGTCAAGACTTCGATCTCTCCTGTATAAGTCCTATTACCCACTTCTGTAAATGGCTTAGCGGTCATCTAATTTTATGTTCTTATATGTTTGATTGTGACATAGACAAAATTGTATTCTGATTTTGAAGGGTTATACCCTCTTTTGATATTTAGCTCTGCTAACTATAAAATATGTTCTATAATGCATTATGTCTATTTTATTGTTAAAACAATTTGTTAATGCATGCTTATGCTATTACATGATTCAGTATGATGAGTTATCACTTTATATATAGATTAGTTATTATTCACTAAGCTATATGCTTAGCACGATGGATTTGCCCCGTGTAGGTTCAAAGTAAGGATTATAAAGACTGGGACGAGTCAATAGTAATGGCCAATGGATTTTGAGTCTTGTTTTGATAAAAATGTATTTTAAATATAATGTGGCTTGTTTATAAAATGTATGATTCCGAATTGTTGTAAATTTTTGTAATAACTATGTTTCAAGCTGGTTTCAGTTTTTGGAACAAATTTGTATTAACTTCATGCGATATGATGTATGTTTGTTATGAATTGCTTCCAATGGAAGATTTTTGAATGCTATGTTTCCGTAAAATGTTTTGGTTTGTTTGTACTATCTTGTGTGGCATCCACCTATCCTCCCAGGGGGTATTTGGGCATCGCAACATAAGCAAAGGAAATGAGACTGATGTGGATGTGTCAATCTAATAAGGCTCACAATCTCACTAGCTTTTGTCCACCACCAGTCGCTACTCTTCTAAAGATAAAGCACATTGACCAATCATAAGAGAAAAAGTACATGCTAAATTTTTCATGGATTTTTCTATTCAATTCACATTCTAATATTGACTATATAATCCTAGAAGCAATAGAAGAAGAGACAATGTTTGTTTGTTTGTTTTATTCTCTCTCTCATTTTATTGTAAACTTAAAAGCTTGTAAAAAGCATACAAAATTAAAAACACACATGCATATAAGAAAGAAATATGAAAATGTAAAGGAAAAGAAATTGACTTCCCTTGGGTGTCACAGTTTGTGCTTCCACCATATGAAGTCATTCAAGATAAGGCCTAAGTTGATGGCCTCTAATTTTCACTATATTCACTATCTTCATATTTTTAATCTCTACTGAGTCCATGCACTCTAGAAAGATCTCAAATGTCTCATCACCTTTTTCTTCTTCATTCAATTTTTCTAACATGCTATGTAAAGGTAAAGAGTTAGTATTAACAATAATTAGGAACTCAATATTTACCTTTAAGTTGAATGATGTATCTTTTTTTGCTTCAAGCTTCTTCTCCACTTCTTCCACACCAACAATTGCTTGAGTAGTATTCTCAATATTCTCAAGCTCCTCTTCACTTTGTAAGGCCTCTGCACTACGTACCTTGGATATACCTCAGGTTGAGATAATTGTGCCTCTTCGCTTTGTGATGCTAGGCAGTTGATAGCTTCTACCAACTGACCCACCTAGCTTGCCAAGTTCTAAGTCTAAACATTGTATCTTGCCATAATTGTATCATATCCTCCTAGAACTTCTATAATTGCAAAGTATTCGCAGCAACAACATTAAATGATTCTTTAAGAAATGTACCTAAGTTTTGCTGCCACTTCGAATTTTGGAAGATAGACCAAAATTGTCTTTCCTCCTGCTAAAAATGTAAAGTGTTTGTAGCGACAACATTAACTAGTTCTTTTAGAGATAGACCTAAGTCGTAATGAGAAGTTTCTGGTCCATATGGAAATTGTTGTGCATCCTGTAAACTATCATGGAAGTAATTTTGATGGTGATCCTATCCATAACTAAAGTTAGTATGATCATTCTAAACATGATCATAGGATAAAGAATATGAGTTACAGAAAAAATTACTTTTATCTATGAAAATTTTTCAACACACAAACATTAAAAAAAAAGTGCAAAGATCATGAAATAACTGAAAAGAAACTAATTATAAACAAATATGTACAAAACACTAATTAAAGTCAAGAACAATAATTAAAACAATGCACTCCCCAACAATGGTGCCAAAATTGATGTAGCGCATCGTAACACTACTCAAAATAACTAGATCCATAACTACAGCAGTGATGAGTCTAGTTTGATCACATAGAGAGTGTGTGTAAAGCTTTTGAAATGAAATCAATTGGTGTTTAGATTTAGGGGGTTTTTGGTTAATTTTCTAATAAGAAAATAAAACAAAAGTATACTAACAAAAGCAAATTAAAGAAAACATGCAAAAATGATGAAAAGTGATGAATTCATTAGGGACCTAGTTCTTTAGTTCAATCTCAGCCTACACCCAGTTAAACATATTTTATCGAATTGTTATCCTTATATCTGACCTTGAACTATTGGTTGTACATTAACAACAAGCTCTGTTAATCTTGATTTTTCCTTAGGTCATAGTTAATTAAGAAGAGCTCATTAATTAACCCTAACTATTAGATAACCTAGGAGACGCTCTCTAAGTTTAATCAGATAGCTACCTTATGAATGAGAAAAACAGACCAATCTAATCAATAATCTCACAAGCTCAGATTATTTAACCTAGGTTACATTATCCCTAATGATATAATATCATTAGTTGCTACAAATGAATTCAAACACGACTATTAAGTATCATATTTAAAGTTCTAGCAATGGGTTCTCATGAAAAACAATCTAATAGAGCATTAAGATCATTCTTACAAAATGCCTAATTCATAAACGCAAGAGAGTAAGAATAACAAAACATTAAAAAAATATGCTTAATGGGTTCTTCGGTGTCGATATCACTTTTGAACCAACGTCGAGAAGTCTAGCCCTCCATAATTCTCTAAAGGATGAGAGGTTTTCCCCTCTTCATTCTCCCAAAGCCTCTTTGTTGATTCTTAAAACGTTTTCCAATGAAAACATATCTTTGTCGTCACTGAAATGTTGCTTTTGTATGGAAATGTGGGGTTTTGGGTGAGTTGTTAATCAACTTACGGGTGTGAGATGTGCATCATGGGTATGACATGGTGAGTCACACCCGTGACACGCCTTTGCATGAGTACAAAACATGTCACATCCGTGAGTGATGCTCACAATTGTGACAAGTTTCTTGATTCACCGTGAGCCCTCCTCCATTCTTCATCTTTGTGTTTTCAACATATAATCATCATCTTCATGCATTTTCTTGTCTTTACTTGCTTTAATCTTTCTGATTCTTACTCCATGAATAAAAGGATTGTGAATCTCCGAAAAATAGCTCAAATATGTTGCTTTTAACTCACTTTAGCTCTTTCTCTTTAAAATTGTACCAAAACCTTACATGAACTAAGGTGAGTGTCTTAAGCATTTTCATATCATTAATTACTAAATGTTATTGTATAAATATACAATCAATTAAGCACATATCAATGATCATGTGGTTAACTAGGTTTTTACTAAAAAAGTTGATATCAAAATGTTAAGTATGATAGTGTATAAAAATATGTCTATTGAAGGTTTTGCTCAATGCCTTTAACTACACAAATGTGTGCTTAATCATGTTCTTATTTTAATTTTGATAGGGACTCATGCATTGTTTATATTATGTTGTCATGCATTGGCCTTGTGTATAATGTCAAGTTGTTAAAATAATGCATGGGACCTATTATAATGCATAGGCTTATTTTACTTGGAAATGAGAAGGGAATTCATGATAACTACCTTTAAACTATATTTATGAATGGTAGAATTGGACTCAAGATTTGCACATAGGTGTTAGCTTTATTAAACCTAGTAAAAGACATGACATGTATTTTTAACCCTCTATTATTATTCCTGACTCTAACAATTTCAATTCACCTACATTAAAGTGATAATCTAAATTCTTCTCTTATGAAAAAACTATTATATAAATGCTTATCCCACTCACTATAAAATACACAAGGAAAAATCTAATTGGGTCCCATTAAAGTTTTCTTAACTATTATATAATTTTGTGTCTATCCATTATATACAATGCATATGACGTAATCTATATTATTCTATATAATATTCTTTTGAACCTTTTCAAGCCATTTTCATATAAAAACTCATAATTTCACTAGTATATAATAACAAGCTAAAGGAAATAGGCAAATATTGAGATAATGAAGCAATGAATTGTGGATGGGTAAATTTTTTATTAAAATTATGATTATGGTAAGGAATATATATCCACCAAAGTTTGCTCCTTATAACTTATCATTTTTGTTTACAGTGTTTGATTTGAAGATTAAGATTAAGTTATATGAATATATTTATATAGAAGAAAGTGAATGGTAATTAAAAAAAATATTGAGATTGTAAAGAAATGATATATTTTTTTAGAAATAAAATGATCTTTAGTTGTGTAAATTCCTAGTTAAAAATATTATTATGACAAGGAATATATACCAACCGATGTTTCATTCTACAGATTTGAATGTTTTTGTCTATTCATGGTGTCCCCTCACAAATAGAGAAATATTGAGATTACATAGAAGGAACTTTTATAGTGTTAATTTTTTATGAAAATGAAATTCAAAAGTTAGTCAGTATTAGTATACATATAGTTATGTGCACCTTGAATTTTGATTTTTTTCTAATTTTGTTATTATGAAAAATCTTATATATTAGAATATGAAAAAAAATGTTTCATATATTCAATATGATTATGGAAACAAACCTGAAAAATGAGAAGGGTGAGGGTAAGAAAACTTTCTAAATGGCAATGCATTATGAACCTATTAGAACAACTAAATGTTATTCACATACAACCAAGACATCACTAGAGGACTCATCTATTGACCTTATATGATGGGAGAACTCTACATATGGTTGAGCTATATAAACTAAATTCATAAAGAATAGTTCTTTTGGGCATTGCATGAGAAGTCAGTGCATATAAAGGTGAAATTATAATTGAGGGTATGAAATGCTCATATAGAGGAATCATCTTACCATATGGTATGGTTTTTTTTTCAGTATATTATAGAAGGAAGTGTTAGCATGTTCCATTATGGGTTACCATTGAAAATTGTTAGGTTATACCAACTTATTGTTGTATAGATGAAAACAATTTATAGTATTTTTAGTGATTTTTAATACATATGTTTGTGAACATCAAGCCATGATTTCATATATATGTCACTTCATTTTTTAAAATTTTATAATATCGTAGAGAAATACAACCATTCCCAAATTAGATGATGGTATGTAAAATTTAACTTATAACAAGTGGTGGTACATTTCTTTGGTTATATTCATTTATGTAACAACTCAATGTGTACATATTCATAAAACAATAGATAATTTTTTTCAAAAATTTAGTGAATTTTTTAAATTAATAAATTGTATTGAAAAGAAAATTCCGCAACCTTAATAGGTTACAATCCAATGTTTAACAAAAGAAATAAGAGAAATTCGTCCTTGCTACAATCTAAGAAATACATATGTTCATCTACCTAGTTTTGTACCGAGTTCCACCTATATATAACTCTCATTCAAATTTCCATATTGTTTTAATATTAGGGCAAAAAATTTTGCAACTCCTCTAACTATCAGTGTTAGTCTACAATGTAGAACTATTTTTGGATGCACATTTTCCATTTCTCTAGCTTCCCTAATATCCTTTTATTCCTTTCCTACCATATGAAGTACATCACTGCTGCAATGCAAATTTTAAGGGCTTTATAGTCTGCACTCCTTGCCATTTTTAGTTTAGTAGCCTTGTTTATCATTTCTTCCCACTTCTGAGCTAGAATTCTGACCCCCATATCTAATTGCATTCTTTTCTAGATTTGTTTCATAAACCTGCAATTTAGGAGAAAGTGATTCCTATCAAATGGGAATATATTGATTATATTGAAAGAATACCATGGTCTAATACCAACTATACCTGGACAAAGTTCACAAAGTTAGCACCCTATATTTTAAATAAGTAACAACTTTAGTGACAAATGGAATACCATATATGAGCATAAACCACAACATGCCTCAATATAAACTATACTATTCCTCTTTGTATTTAATTCCATTCTTATGTACCAAAGATACCATCATTGACTACAAATAAGTAAAAAAATACACTTTGAAATGATAATGTATTAACTGAAAAAGAAAGATATCATACCTTAATGCAAACTATATTAGTAGTCAAAAGCATCTACAAATGGCTAATGAGAAGTATATAGTTTGTCAGATATGTGTATCCGATAGTGTAGGTTATATGTATTATATATGGAACTGTGTGCATGTAAGGTATTATAGGGCATGTTTAACAACATACCCATATGGTCAACCATAATCATGTTTAGATTATTGAATAGACTGCACATATTTTTATTAAGAAAGTTGCACATCTTTCTTATCATTATAGACTAAATTTGTGGACTTACTATTTCTTTCTAGGGGAAAGATTATACTTGTGAGTGATATCTATCTTGAATATTAAACCAGTGAAAGTTGAAAAATATAAAGTAACTTATCACATATAAAGTGATCTTTATTTCTCTAAAAGAACATAACAAGGCTAAGTGATAATAAGATTATTATCAAAGAAAACTCCAATAACTAAAGTCCTTTAATATGTTGAGAAGGCAAAAGTCTAATCTTTAAGCTTGATTTTTTGTTGAATATCGGTAATGGAAGTTTATTAGTCCTCTCATTTTATTTGCATTTGAATAAAAGCTTTTGCATTAGAGTTGTTATTATTATACAATTTGAATGAGATCAAAATTATTTTTCTTTATTGATTTAGGGAATGATAAAATGATATATTTCATTTCATTAAGAAATGTTTTTTCCAAAGTTATTATGGAAGAATAAACATGTTTTTGTTTTATTCATATTCAATGTGTTCATATGCATTTGAAAAGACACATTACACTAAAAAATGAAGAGAGAAATGGGTTGTGTTATTGCATTTTTGTAAAAATCAGCATCTAAAACCATTTCCTTAATGCATCATAAAATCACTAAACTTGTTTTAAAACTTATTTAGTTAAACTTTCATAGTGTTGTAAGCATTATACTTTGATGATATACTTGTCTCATAGGATGCTTTTGAACTAATTGAAAAGTGTTGAATACCATATTTTGCTTAAATTAGTTTCAAGAAAATGGTTATATGGATAAGGTCTATAATTACAATTCAAATACTAATATAACAAAATTTTGTGGAATTAATAAATAAATAATTGGTATCAATGTGAAATAGTGTCGGGGACAAACCTTACATGTTATTTTGGTGAATAACATAATTCAATAACTAATTTATATTGGTTACCAAGGTTTGAATGATGACATAAGGAAATATCAAAACCTCATAAAACCCTCATTTCCCTGTACAGAGATTGTTGAATATTGTAAGGAATACTCTATTAGGCAAAATGCAGAAATATAGGTTAGTGATTCGAACTTTCTTGAAAGAGCATTAGAGAAGGGAAGTGTGTATATGTCTTAGTTTAAGCAAACTATCAAAAGAATAAATAGAACTAATAAGTGATTTAATTTAATGATTTGTGTGAAGTAGCAATGGAATCAATTCTTCAAAGGATTTGTTAATTTAACTTGTAATAATTGAAGACATGTTAGTGACTATTGTTTGCTGCTAACTATATTTGTAATTATGTAATAGCTAGGTAGCGTTAATTATATTTAGGAAAATATCAAAAATAATTTTAAATAAGTAACAAATTCACTTATATATGGAAATATCAAGACTAAGGATAAATAACTCCATGTATAAAAATAAATATATGAGGACTTAATACTTATATTTACTAACCTAATTTCTAGAAAATATCATTGGTAATTTTAAATAAGCATTATGTACACTTTAGAATGGGAACACCTTCACTAGTTATAGACTATGCCCAAACTCAATATAAACTATAGTGGTGATCTACGTATCCAATACCATGCCTATGTACAAGGAATATCATCATTCATAATAGATAAGTAACATATACACATTTAATAGGAATACACTTTAGAATGGAACTAACACATATCAGTAAATGATTATGTATCAACTTGTGTCTTTAAATGTCTTATTTAATATAGTTAACTATACAAATATGTAGTCCATCATATCATTAAAGTTATTTAAAGGAAAATGCTAAGTATATGGGTTGGTATACGATAGTGAATGAAACTATTTGTTAAAGGTAATATCAAACAAGGTAACTATACATATGTTTGGTGAATAAATTTTTTGTAAGAATTTTTAAAGGAAAGATATGAAAGATGGATTGATGTACATAATTGTTTGGAACATTTGCATAGGTTTTTTTAGACATTATTAACTACACTTGTATCAAATTGTGCCTATTAGTGGTGGTCTTGGACATAGTTAACTTCATGAAAACTTGGTAACCCATATTATTCTTAGAAATTTTACTAAAGAAATATGTTAGTTAACCCCAAAAGATGTCAGTCTATTAGTGATTACCTTTTGGATGTTCTTTCATACAAACATTGCTCATTTTTAAATTAAAGATTTATTGAAACTTGAAAGTAAACATCTTGTCTAAATTGCAATACAAACTTTTGACATGTTTTTACATATTCCCTACCTAAGTCCTTATTTATCAGCTATTATTTTCTATTTTAATGTTATTTAGAGGAGAAGCACGAAACAGGTAAGTATTTTGGTTCGTTTGAGAAGCAGACATTTACAGGGTTTTGTTGTAACATATATGTTAACTATGAAATAAAATTTTCTAATTAAAATTTTTTCAACTTTATTTCTATCTTTTATAATAAAAGTTGTCATAATGATGAGATTAGAAAAGTTTGAAAAGAATAACAAGGAAGAAGATCTTGAATAATGTTGGCATGTGTCCATTTGGAGTCCACTTTATATTATTATATGTACTTGTGTCCAATTAACATATGTTTGAAGTAAATCACATGTTAATATAGACTTTACGTACAATAAGCTAAATACACAAGAAGGGGGGGTCGAATTGTGTAATCTTTTCGTGAATACAAAATCTTTAAAAAAATCTTGTTAAGAACTTCTCCAACTTGTTAAAAGAGTACCACGAAAATCATAGAAAAATTGTTACGTAGTTAAATCACAAATAACTTCTATATACTTGTTTAATCAACAAAATAAACTGAAGTAAAATAATAGAAGATAGACGCTGCGATTTTTATACTAGTTCACCCCAAATCGTAGGCTATGTCTAGTCCTCAGAGTTCATCTGAGTATTTCACTATACTTCGAAAAATTACAAGTATTCTTTCTTCCCTTCCAGAGCCTCTTCAGGTCTCTTACAAAGTATTCTTTCAGCTACCTTAGCCTCTCCAGGCTCTTGCCTTTTCTTTCTCTCACTAGAAAGATATTGTGAGTTTTTGTTATAGTAGGGTAAGCTCTCTTAGTATCACACTACATAAATTTTCTTTTCTAAGTAAACACTTGAAAGCTCAAACATCAGTGATTTCTCAAAAGTTGTAAGATTGTCTGATCTTCGACTATGACTAGTATTTATAGCCTTCGTCTCCAATTGCTTCTTGATTCTTGATAACTACTTCTTGAATCTTGATAACTGTTATTTAGTTGAGTTCTGTAACTAACTCCAACTAACTAACTGTCTGACGTACTAGCGTATCTTTTTCTTTGTATCGTCTGTGTTTTTCAACTTCCTCTGTGTTTTGCGCTTCTTTTGTGTTTTGCGCTTCTTCTGTGTTTTCCGTTTCTCCTGTGTTTTCAACTTCTTCTGTGTTTTTCGCTTCTTTTGTGTTTTCCGCTTCTTCTGTGTTTTGTGTTTCTTCTGTGTTTTGCGCTTCTTCTGTGTTTTTCACTTCTTCTGCATACTTAATACACTTATCAAAAACGTTCATTTATTTCTAACATTATTATTATTTGATTGTCATCAAAATTAATCATCGTGAAGTCTTCTTGACTTAACAATCTCCCTCTTTTTGATGATAACAAATAATCATAATTTAGAAAGATAAAAGTGAATGAACGAATATTATTCAGATAATGAATAAGAAGACAACAAACAAAATATGTAAATAATAAGAAGACAACATACGAAATACACATATGTTATCTTTACTATCTTCTATGTTTTGTATCTATTCTTCTCTTCTTTCTTCTGCTTTTCTTCTTTCTTCTACTTTTCTCCCCTTTCTTCTTTTTTCTCCCCCTATTTATTATTAATCAAAAAGTTTTATCTCAGATGCTTCATGATTTTAGAAAGCATATGTTGCATATCAGTTCTAATCAACTTAAGGTATTCTTCTATTGAAACTCGTAGATATGCTACTTCCTCACGTAGATCGCCCATTGAGCATGCAGATCATCAACCTTAGTATGAATTTCTTCAACCTCCTTTACTAAGGCTTCCTGACTCCATTTCTGAGAATAACTTACTTCTTCCATTCCAATAGTAGTAACTTGTTGAGGTGCACTTGATGGATAGAAGTTTGTAGCCACAAATGTTTCTGAAGGTAAAACATCTAATTCAATGATTTTCATAACAGGAGTTTTGAAAAATTGTTTGCCTTTAAGGAGATCAAGATCGTCAGGTCTAGGTAGTTTTGGAATAGGTTTTCTAAGAAGGTGAAAGACATCTTTAATTGAAGATACAAAACTCAAAGGTCTAAAGTGCATGATTAGGTGCACAAAAGTCTCTAAGTTGACAATTATACCTTCAACCTTGATAGTTCTGTATTGTCCTTTAGTCACTCTTCCAACTACCTAAGAAGTTGCATCTGTGGTGAAGCATCCATAATGACTTCCTGATGCTTTTGAAATATAGATTTCTCTTGATTGCTCTACTTTGCATGCCTCATCTATATTTCTCATAGCTTCTTGTAACTGCTCTTCTGTCAGGTCACCTACTTTTTCTTCAGGGTACATCTTCTGTTTCCCTTTTTTCACATTGCGTACAATGTTTGAAGCGTTAGGTTGTACATCCAGTGCAATTTTGATCAATGTTCTGCTTGTAATTCTATAGATAGTATATCGATCTTTAGTCATCTTCAACGGATATGGTTCTAACTTTTCATCTCTTAAAATCCCATATAATCTTCTTTCTTCATGATTCAGAAGATGTATAGACCGATTATTGACCAATATAGGTTCAACTCGTACCTTGACTATCCTTTTCACAGGTTCTCTCATTATAATTGAACTTGTGCTTCTAACAGGTACCATTTCTTCTATCACCTTCATTCTCAAATCCTTTTTTCTGATAAGATTATGAGATACCGCTCTATGTTCAACTGTTTTTTCTTTTTGTTGACCACCAATTGAAGTACTTTCTTTGTGACTAGTCTTCTGCTTCTTATTTTCTTCTACCAGTCTAGAAGGTGGTTGGGGTTGGGGTTTCTTCCTTTGAAACTCCAACTTCCTCTTAATTCCTGTGTCTTTAGTTGTCTTTGTCTGTTGTTGTTGCAAAATTGAGACTAAAGACCTAGTAGCCTGTGGTGCTTTTCCTACCTTCTCAGAATCTTCACCAGGAGTCAATCCTTTCCCTCTCTTCTGTTCTTCCTGATAGAGAGTTAATATCTTTGGTGTTCTTCTAGATTTTTTAACTTTCTCAAAATCAAGTGTCTCTCTCTTTCTTTTCAATGACACTTGTTTGTCAGATAAATGCACCTAGCTTTCTTCTCTTTGTAGAATCGTCTTAGCTTTAGTTGCTACCTTTGACGATTTATTCTTCTTCTCTTGTACAACTATTCTCCCTGAGGATTGAGATTTATTCTTCTCTTTGGGAGTAATATTTCCACTCACACTGCATCTGACAATATGCTCCCCCTCAGTCCTTGATTTTGCCATAGAAGTCGTATCCTTCTTTTCTCGAATTATCAATCTCATTCTACAAATAGTCGAAGCATTAATAATGCTTTTGATATTCATCTTTATCCTGTTTCCTCTGTCAAGAAGAATTCCAGAATATTTAAAGATTCTTGTTAGCAATATGCCATATGGTAAGGCATTAGAATCCCTCTTCGTCTTCATCATATACCCCAAAATCAGGTGTGGAAGATTTATAGCCTGATGATTGAGTAAATAGAACAGGCATTGTTCATCTATTATTGACACATCGTTCTTCGATCCTATTCTTGGTAGAATACAGTGAAAGAGTATAGTATGTAGAACCCTAGCCTTCGGAACAAGATTTGATGCCTTCTTGTCCTTTGGGTCACTACTTCCATAAAGTTGTCGATTTACTTGTGCCTTTTCTACACGGCTTTCAGTTATCCATCTGGTGTTATGGGACACCTCTGCTCCAACACATGGACATCTACTGATCTTTTTTATTAGCTCTATTGTCACAATAACCGACAATCTATCCACCATTGATACTACAGTATCGTCTACTACTTTCGCATTCTTCCAAAACTCATAAACTTCATTCAGATAAACTGTTTCACGGACTTGAAAGAAGTTTTTCCATCCTGCTGCATCAACTTTTGATTCACTATCCATCTAATTCTTCTTCAAGGAGTCGAAATCAACAAGTCTTCTATAAATCATAGCTTGCTCCATTGTGATCTATAGACAGTAGAAAACTTCTCAAAGTAATGAGATTAGTATCTAAAGATGAGAATGTAACCGAAAGGTCTCGAAATCAAGAGTAATGAACAGTTGTTTTTGAAAGTTTTGCAAAATTGATTTCAGAGGATTTCAAGAGTATTCTAGAGTTGGTGATGTTCTGAACCGTTTGAGAGGATTTCCCTTTATACTTCCTTCTCAAAAAAATTACCATTTGTAACTTGCAGTTACTGTGCTCTTGAAACTCATAACTTTTTATCTTCCTTCTGTGAAAATCATCTGGGTCATGATGTGTTAGACGATTGGTCACTCAACACTACCATATTTAAGTTTCGTCTGATTTCTTTGAATCTATCTTCATTCAAAGGCTTAGTAAAGATATCTGCCCATTGATGATTTGTCTCAACAAACTGTAGAATAATGATTCCTTTCTGTACATAGTCTCATAGAAAATGATGTCTAACTTCGATATACTTCACCTTTGAGTGTTGTATTGGATTCTTCGATAGGTTGATAGCACTCGTGTTGTGACAGAAGATTGGGATTTGTTCTTCTTTTATTGAATAATCTTCTAACTGATACTTGATCCATAACGTCTATAAACAACAGCTTGCAGCTAATATATATTCAGCTTCTATAGTAAATAATGCAACTGAGCTTTGCCTCTTACTAGACCATGAAACTAGATTATGGCCAAGAAAGCGACAGCCTCCACTTGTACTCTTCCTATTAATCCTATCTCCAGCGTAATCAGCATCATAGTAGCCAATTAACCTGAAATTTTTACCTTTCTCATGCATTAAGCAAAGATTAGTAGAACCTGATAGATATCTAAAATTTCTTTTAATAGCAATATAATGAGATTCTCTAAGATTTGCTTGAAATCTAGCACACAAACGTACACTAAATAGAATATCTGGTCTACTTACTATGAGGTAAAGTAAAGAATCAATAATTCCTCTAAAAAGGGTTTAATCAACCTTTTTACCTGCTTCATCCTTAGATAAAGAGTTTGAAGGATGCATAGGAGTTGACATAGGTTTCACTTTATCCATTCCATATTTAATCAACAGTTCTTTGATATATTTCTGTTGATGAATAAAAATCTTTTCTTCGGATTGCATAACTTGTAATCCAAGAAAGAATTTTAATTCACCCATCAT
>JAOSBN010000177.1:30402315-30415222 GCA_027563595.1 Erythroxylum suave | reverse complement strand
AGACATCAGATTGTTTATGGTGAATGTTCCATTTAGGGGGAGATTTCAAGATATGTGTGACTATCTGTCTTGCTTTTTGGCACCTTTTTGTCCCAAGGGGGAGAAATTTGGATAATTGTGATGCTCTTTGGAACTTGATATTTGATTAAGGGGGACTTATGTTGTTCAAGTGAAGTTCAGGAGTTATGACAAAAATGTCAAAAAGGGGGAGATTGTTAGTATTATATATATATATATATATATATATATTTGGCATTTTAATTGGACATACAAAATTAATTATTACAACAGTTGGATACATGAGTATTTTGGAATGTTACTGTTGAGGTAAAAAAATTAAAAATTACTGAAGCTGTTGAAGTGATGGAGTTGAAGTGGAACTCTTATATTTGAATTGAAGTGGGACTCTTATTATGTGAGATTTTTGTTTATCCTTACTTGATGACAGAGTTTTTTAAAATGGGAGTTTGCGGCATCCATGATAAAGTGTGTGGGATGACAATTTGGCTAAGCGAATATATGTGTATCTTTGGTGAGTAGAACCTACGGCTGAAGTAAGGCAGGTGCATGTGTTACTGAAGTAGTGTGTGTTGAGTGTCTATGATAGAAAATATGCTGCTTGTGGCGTATGTGATTAATAGAGCTTAATAATGTGTCTTTTTGAAAAAAGCTACGGTACGGTCGTTTTGGTAAGCATGTGTTGATGCTGTGGTTTTTGTCTCATTGAGTTAATTGAAGTAATTCTTTGGTGTTGAAAAATCGTGGCAGTGGGTGTATTTTGGATGATAGCTGATTAACGCTTGGTGACGCTAAAGTGAAGTGAGCTATATGGTGCCTATTGTTTTTCACTCAGGAGATCAACGCTTGGTGAGAGTGAAGCTAAGGTGAAGTGAGCTATTTAGTGGGCATTAATGGCACACTAGAAAAAGTAACTCACGTTGGTTCTTGGGATTATGGCTATGAAGCATTAAATGCCTACTTATTGTCTGCATCATAAAAACACGCAAACCAGAGTAACTTCAATTGGTTATAAAGATCACAACTTTAAGGCTTCCCAGTAACGTTACTGGAATTTTTTAGAAATGTAGCCAAGGGTTTCTGTTTGACTAGTAATGACTATTAATTGATTTCCTTATGGACTGTGTATATTTTGATTGGTGAATGTGTTATCACTGCAGTTATAGGTTCGTGTTGGTGTCTATGTGAGTCAGCTTATTGGTGGTACGACGACTTCCAGATCTATTTCAGTGGAGCTTAACCTTTCGGCAAGTTGTCTTCTTTTTCTCAAGTGTATTATTATTTTGTTCTTAGTTGATTGATCACTCGAGTTGTTTATTTCTTATCTTTATTATCAAATATTGTTAAGAAAATCCTCAGTTGAGGTTAGTACGAGGCGGTTGTACTATTGGGTTTATTGAGAAAATCCTCTGTTGAGGTTAGTACAAGGTGGTCGTAATATTGGGTGTGAAATTCTTTCACAGAAATTGAGGTTGAGGGATAGTGTCAAGGGTTGAGTAGCGTTAGTTCAGTAAAGCCTTGAGTAATTCTATTGTACTTAGGTGAAAGTGATTAATCTGGATAAGGGCCCTGCAGACGTAGGCAAGGAGTGTCGAACTGTGTGAACAAATCTTGGTGTTTTTGTTATTTTGGTTTTTGCTTGTTTTTATTTTGTTGGTATCATATATGTTTGCGGAAAGTTTGCGAAATAATTAACTCCCTTCGGTTTTTAAGAAACAATCTATTGCTACTCTCTCATCTTATAAATTAAAGCTAAGTTGTTGTTGTCTTATGTAATGTCATGTTATCTGACTATGAAAATTATTAAGCACGAAGTGGTTACCATAAGTTAAAGATAAACAAATCAATCATAACACCGGAAAATAATATAATTTTTCATGATAGAAGCAAGCATGTTAACATAGGTTTCATTTTATTAGAGAGTATTATCTAAAAGAACATACAACTCAAAACGTGAAGACCCCAGATCAAGCTACTGATATATCAGTGTTAAGATTTACACTCAGAATTAATTATTAATAATTATTTTGGTGCTTGCAGGATACATTTCTGAAAAGCAAATCCCGAGCAGTTGCCATTGGAACCTTCATAGTGCAGATATTAATGTGCTTCTGTCAATTTTATTTTCCGAAAGTCGACGATGGGAAGATGTTAAAACTTAAAAACCATCCGAAAGTTAATGACGGACCACACAAAGTGTCATCAAGTTTGCAATTAGGTTCGTTTAAGTCAATGGACGTGCTCTTCTTGACTTTTTAGGTAGTAGACGTCAAAATTTCGTAAGTAAATGATTCCACGTTGAAAAAAGATTTAAGGATAATGTGAATTATAAATATGGATCTTAACTTATTTTTAGATTTAAATATAATATATTAGTTGTATATGGAATAGCTAAATATGATAAATAGAAATATATAACCTTTAAGATTTTAGGTTGAAATTAATATGTTTTTCATATTACATCTACACTGAATCTTTTCTGGACTTACAAGACATGGGATAGGATCCCAACCAAATCCCGGTGAATTTCTATACCATGCATAGTTTTAATTTTCATCTTGAATTTTATGTCAATCGAACGGTGAGGACTGGGGAGATGGCTACGACGTTGCGTTGTCCCTGTGGGACAATCACTTTTTGTCTAATCATTTATCAAACTGGACTTAGGCTCCTAATCAGAAAAGGGAACAATTCCACGATCATTCATCAAAAGGACTCTGGCTTCCAATCTGGAAAGGAACTCAATTCTAAGTAACCATTTTCAACAAGGATTCGCATCAAATCCTGTTATGAATAAACGTTAATTTACAACTGATCAATACTATGAATCTTTCTGAATCTTAAAAGATAACACGTCACAATTCTATATTGGGTTTATGTAAAACAACACGGAAGAGATAGTATGGAAGAAGAACCGCTAGGATTTTAGTGTGCTTCTGCTATCTTTAATAACTAATTACACAACAGAAAAAATGACATTTTGCTACGAAAAAATTCATCAATAAAAGTTCCAAAATCGTAGCTAATAGTAATTAGCGACGATTTATATTCATCGCAAAAAATGTCACAAAATTTCCGTAGCTGAAAGCTATAGGCGACGTTTTTCACTAATCGTCACTAATAGTTTTTACCTATGCTTTATTTTTGTAGCTAAAAATTATTAGCGATGTTTTAAGAAATCGTCCCCAATACATTTTCACTACGTTTAGTTTTTTAGTTACGTTTCAAAAAACATAGCTAATTGTTTTTAGCTACGTTTCCATAAATGTAGGAAAAGATTTTTAGCTATGTTTTAAATGTTTTTAGTTACATTTTGTAAAAATTAGTCAAATTTTTAGCATATATTTTAACAAAATGTTATACTTATTAATTATAATTATTTATGTCATTTTTTAATCCATATTATTGTATATAACATTTAGATTTTTTCTTAAATTATTATATAAAAATATAATACAAAATTAATTAATAATTTGAAGCATTGTATATAAGAAATAATATATCATTAAATTATACCGACAAAAAAATATTCTTGGTATACAAGATTTTAATTACAACTTTAAGAATTCTAATAGACAAAATAATAAATACAAAAACCATTTTACAAATTATAAATGTTGAGATTACAAAATATATATATATAACTTGACTAGAATGACTATAAGTTTGTCTATGTCAATGAGAGCAATTTCATACGTCATCCATCATATACGAAAGATTTGCTATAAGAATCATGAAAGCTACTTCAAGATCGGTAGAGTGCCTCAAATTATGCACAATTAAGTTAGTTTGTTTTCAATTAGGAAAGAAAAAAGGAGGGTGAAGGAATGAGAAAGTAATCCAGGAAAATATTTATTAAAAACCATTAAACTTCCTTCCAAAGTATGACTTCTTTATTATGTAAGCACTCAACAATCCAACCTGAGAGTAAAACAAAAAACAATTGTTGTAATGTATATGCATTGGGTGCATCCATAACACAAAAATCGTTTCTAACAGAATTTCATCGAATATTTAATAGGCAGAGTAGTCAAATAGCCTTTAGAAAGTTAAAGCAATACTTACTTGTCAAGGAGCCTTTTCCCTACTTTGTTGTAGTGCTATCTCAGTGTCTAAAACTATTCCAAGGAAGTAATCATTGTCCAATGCCTAGTAATGTAACTTTTAAGCCCACATGTTATGTTTATTTTAGAATACACTACCTAATTATCCACACATCGTAACTTCACATCATTTGTTTGGCAAGAAAATTTGTTTTATGACCATTCAAAGTGGCTTTGGTTCCTGAGAAGGTAAATGATTTCATGAAAGTCCAAGAACAAGTTAAACAGCTTAGAGAAATATAGAATGAAATGCATATCTATGGCCTAGATTGAGTGGGCCTTTATTTCTTTAATTCACTTATTTGGTCATCAAGCACTCTTATGGATGATCTGAGTGTAAGAAAAACCAACTTTTCTAATACACAATAAGTGTTGGGCTCCGTTTCCGAAGCTCAATATTCTGAGGTCAAAACGGCCTAGAAGGCCCATCGCTCATAACTTTTTGAGGCGGATTTGGAGAAACTTCCGATTTGGAATTTCGATCTGGACTCTTCAACTTTTGTCCCCTCATCCTCTGAAATTTCTAAAGACACCAAAAACACTCAACTTGGTTCAGAAATCTTCTTAATCCGAGATTGAGCACTATACACTACTTCAATTTAAAAGTTGAAGGTCTTGAGGCCTATGTTGAAAACTTATCCCTTCAGATAAATTGTAGCTCCATGCCTTGAGTTTGTTTTACCACCTGAATTAACTCAATGGGATCTCTACAAATCGAGATATCCCAAAATATTGAAGCGTGTTCAGAAAATATCCAACTCATACTCTTTTAATCGATCCCTTCACATTGATTTAATCCATCTTTTTCAAGTTCAGAAAAGATCTACAAATTCTATGAAGAGGTAGAAGAATGTCTTAGGAATCCAATGTTTCAAAAATCACTTCGTTTGGAGGTCGAACGAAGAAGTTACGGCCAAAAAATTTCAGAAAACCATAAATATATACTAACACTCACTTTCACTTCATACCCCTACCCAAATTCATACCCCAATTTTTCTAGAAACAAATTAAGCTATAGTAATAAACATTAATTAATTAATTAATGGTTGTTCAAGAAATTGATAGATCTGGACGCTTTCTATGCTGTCTACATCTTTATGTTAATAGTACTGAAAATCCATGGTTGGTTGTAATGGGGGATTTTCTGGTTGAACAGGAACCTATACAGATAAAAGCCGGTCTTCTTCGACGTACAAGTTTAATATCTAGTGATTGTCACATAAATGTACGATAGATATGAGTTGACTTCGTTTGTTAATAAATTCTTTGTCTATATCGAGTTTTGCATTTGAAAAGGGTTGTAGCTACAATGTATTCAGACAACCATGCAATAAGAAAAATAATTGTAGAGGGAGGAATTTTGGTTGTAATGACGGGGGACAAGAGCAAGCTTTTGTGTCAGAATCCATGAACGAACCCGAGAGATACTCTCTATTATTGTCCTTAAAATGTCATCCCCACCCGTGAAAACTCCTAGACCTCTTAACTAATTGAAAATTAATGTTATGATATTAGATCCTGCTAATTAGGTTGCGTGAACATAACTGCTAGCCACATTGTGCTCTTGCCGGTTGTTGAGACTTTGCCAACTGGGGTTTGCTTTCTATGATTAGGCAAAAACAACATTTCCTGGTTCAAAGGTTTAAAAAGAATTTTTATTATTATATTTGAAGAGACACAGTCACTGCAGGCAAAGTATCATGATATGCTTGTTTCTTTTTGTTTGATGTTCTTGAAGAGTAAGTCTAATTGGTGTTTTGTGAACCGACATCTAGACATATTAAACTTATTTATAGTAAACCATAGTGATAATATCCAAATGTCCAATTTCGTAAAACACGTATTAAAAATCACCTTCTTTTATAAATCCTATCCACAGTACATATTATTTATGAAATCAAGATATATATAATCTTATTTTTATCTCCCTATGCATGATTTCTTCTAACATTACATTTAACCATATGTCATTCGATAATGTTTGTGAGATTTTATTTTCTTAATTATATGGTGTTAAAAAATTAGGGTGAAATCTAATGTTACATGCAGGAAAATAAATATAAAAATTTTTTGTTTGATTTTTCACAAGTTAAGAACACTTTAAAATTTTATAACATGACTATTGTATTATATAATAAGTATAAATATAAATTGTATCTTATTATGTAATTTGATTCTTTATTATTAATTTTTCTCAAACTATTTTTGAAATTGGTTCATTGTAAATACTGTAATTGCACACATATTCAGTCTCTAACAGTATTTATATGAACGTGTTGAGAGAACTTTACAAGTGGTGTAAAGAAGGCAAATAAGAAGTACTAATTTTTTTATAGTATAATCCTATTTTGAAATAGTATTTGGACATTTTAATAATTTAATTGAAATAAAATTCTAATTTTAGTTAAAATTTAATTATAATTATAATTATAATTAATTTTAATTATAATTATAATTATAATTAATTTTAATTTTAATTAAATATATATCAATTAGGAACAAATAAAATTCAATATCAGACACTAGTCTTTATTTATAAAATATCTCATATTTGATCATAAAGTTTCTTAAACTTTATGATTAAGTCCGACTTGATAAAAATGTCTTTTTCTCTTTTCAAATTTTTTTTCTTTTTGTGCGACCATTAGGTTCCTAAATATATTGACAGTAGGTAAAATTATAATTCTAAATCATATTCAGAATTAGATAAATTAAATCACTGTAATATATGTTTTAATTTTTCAATTAAAGAATTTATATCTATATATTAAGATTGACGTCTAGTAACATATCATAACTTCCTAAATATTATGAATGTCAAAGTAGTTTTATCTAACCTTTACGTATATGATTTTTTTTTGTATAATTTGACAATTTCATCATACAACGTTTCGATTAAACATGAGTGTGAAAATAATATTTATCATATTTTAGTTAAATAATACTAATTCTTCGTTATTGGTAACTAATTCATTTAATGAGATCTAAAAGTCATTTTTAAAGTGTCATTCTAATTTACTTTTTTTATGACCTTCTAGTGATTTTTATTTCAGAAAATTTTTGAAAAATCCTTTAAATTGTGTTGATCATTTTTCCTAAAGAACTAGGTGAAATTCTTTGCAAAAAAATCTTGAGACGTCTAAGTAAGAATAGCATCACGGGCCAAATTGCATAATTAGACCATATGAGGAGCCCTAATAAGTCCTGGGTTGTTAGTTGAATGCAACAACTTATAAATGATACTGATTAAGATATTTCATTTACTATTTTATCGGTATATCAAGAATATGACTTACATTGCAAGATTCAAACTGACAAGTATATCAATTAAGTAAGTTCATATCTATCTACCGACATATGAAGCCAAGATAATGTCCCTATTCTAATGCACACAAATATGATATGATCATCTACAGGTATATATATGTACATTTGTAACTTGAGTAGTCCTTATCATGATGCCTATGCTTGTAATGTTGCGATATCTAAGTATATGCATGTGGGGTGGGTACCTATGTTATACTACATGTATATAAATATGTTGTTTCTTACATGATTGGGTGATTGTTTTGTGAAATTTCATGATTGATATTTGGATTATGTGTGGATGTATGTAATTTTGACTATGGAGGAGGAATAAATATGTAGGACGTACCACTTAATAAATATGCATCAAGACTAATTGCACATTGATTTTGAGATGTAAAATGGACTGATCTTGGTTGACACTTGGCTATGGTCGGGTGCTTTTTTGGTATGTATATCATTGATATAATTGTAACTTTGGACGTATTGAGTAAGGGCTAGTTGGTTGGTGATACTTGGCTCCTCACAACTCCTTTGAGCTAAGAGAGCCTTGTTGCAATATGAGTATAATTGTATGATTGGGCCGTTGGTGATGCTTAACTCCTTGCAGCCATTCAAGATGTAGAATTATGAGGATTCCCTTGGAGATTATGTTCTTATAGATATTCTTTCTCCATGGTTTATTTTGTACTGGATGTGATTTGTCATGCACCGTATATATATATGTTTGTACTAATATAAGTTGCATATTGTGTGAGCTTGTCATTAAGTGTTGTGGGGTGATATAAACTTATCCAGTAAAGTTTAACTCCCCTCAACTCTAATTTTTAGGTTAACTACCACTAACTTTACAATAGTGATTTCGACAAGTGTCATCCGCAACATGTCTACTTCTACATATGCTTTTCAATTGTATTCACTTGTACTTGTACTCTAATGTTTGCAGTAATATGATTTAGTATGATGAAAATTTTTCTTCTTATATATACTAACATTATTATACTTTACTGTATTTGTACTTACAAATGGTGATGTTTTTTTTAGATTTTTACATTTATTTTTGTCACAAGTAATCATACTTTACGTATAATGTGAGGGCTTCAACTTTTAGGTTTCACGTGCTAGTCATGCAGACTTCAACTTTCAGGTTTCACGTGCTAGTCATGTACCCACTTGGGTTGTGACAATGAACTTTAGCTTATACATCAATTAATTAAATGATTGTGTAAGATAAACAATGAATTTAAATAATTATGTTACAAAAATTACGATTAATTGATTGACAGCGAGACATCAACTAATCCGTGATATCTTACTGGTTTAACTACTTAAAAATGTACCATAAAAGAAATCCAGTTCTTTTTTAAATACACACATTCCACGATTTGAGAATAGAAAGCAGAAAAGCAATAGATGCTCTTGGACCAATAAACAAAATTTTATTATTTTCTGCGAAGGTGGATTTAAGATGTGCTTAAAGGGGTCAGTTACGGAGAACAAAAGTTGCAACAAAGAGAGATACTACAAAGCAGTTTCTATACCTTTCTAGACCATAAATATCCCAATTGCTCTGAGACGAGTTTGAGAGGAAATCAGGAGGAAGTCCCCCTGAAGCTTCATGAAAAGGTTCAGTGGTGGGCCGGCTCATCCCTCAATTATGAGTCGAAAACTTAAAAAAAAGTAATCAAATCTTCCTTTCGGTGCAAGGAGTTGACGAATGTGTCATAACAGTTTTGATAGGCTCACGATCTAAATTCCGAATCTTGAGGTATAATGCACTCGCAGAATATTGAGAAAAATATTAATAATATTAATTTAATTACAATAAATTAAGATAATAATTTAAATATAATTAGAAATGTACACATGTACAACAAATTCGTAGTTCCTTAGGAATGCAGTGGGGCACAGATACCAATTAAATCCATGTGCAAGTAACTTAAAATGTCATCTTTTAAGTTTTGAAGAAAAGATCTTTATCCAAGAGTTCTTGTCTTTCGCGTTTCCCTTATCCAAATGACATAAGGTCGGAAGGAGCTATTTTCAAACAAATCCAAATAATATTTGAATCTGTTAAATTTTAGATTTAAATTTTTAAATGATTACATAAATGCAGTTTGCAACAATTTTTAAAATTTTAAGTCCTTTAATAATTTATTTTTATTTTTGAAATGAATATATATGTGGTTTTAATAATTAAAATTTTAAGACAAACTTCCTTAAATTCTTTGAATTCTTCGATTCTATGCAATTTATTTGTTAAAAGACGGATTTAAAAGAATGAAAGATTGATTGAAACATGGAAGATGTCAACGCTAAAAATGCGAACGAATATTTTGAATAGGGGAAAACCACATCAGATTACGCTAGTTTTATTATTGCATGTCGGATTCTGTTGGGCAGTTTTTGTTTTCCACGCGTAATTTCCTATGCTCGACAGCGAAGCTTCGTTGAGCACACTCTAATGCCACGTTTATGTTGCATTTTTATTTCATAATTCTCCAAAATGCCCTTCTTGTTTTCTAATAATGGGAGTGAAAACGAAGGAAATTAAAGGATGGTTTAAGATTTAAAATCTTAAATAGTTATTAAATAATCATAAATTTAAATTTGGTTGAAAAATAAATTGGTTTATTTTAATTTTTTAAAATTAATTAATTTATACAGATGATTCCATTAATTAATAAACTGGTTTTTTTAATAATAAAAATTAATGAATTTAAAGTTATACGTATACCGGCTAGAAACAGCTGAGTTTTTGAAAAATTGATTTTAAATCTGACTGTCTTTATCCTGTCCTTCAATGCCCCTCCCTCAACTTTAGCTCGTACCATGCAGTGACACAGGTTGTGACATCATCTAAAAACACCAAATCTTATTTTAATCTTAGCTCTAGAATTGAAATCATAATTCTACAAACATTATGCACAGATTCTGAATGAGGCCAACTTCAATACAGGTGATATAAATCTAAATCTGAAACTATTCGATGTGATATAAAAAAAATGGTTTCATAATAAAACGCTGATAATGTATTTTTGATATAAAAAATACTTTTAATATTTAAAACTTTAAAAATTATTTTATTTTAATTATTATATTCTAAATTATTGTGTGATTTAATGTAAAATATATAATTAGTCTGGCTTAATTTTAATAAAAATTAATAATTTTTTAATATTATTATATTAGAAGGTGCTTTAATTAATTTTAAACAATAAAAAGCACCTTTAAAGGAATAAATCACACAAAATTTATATCTTTTAATCTAAATGTAATAATATTTATTACACTAAATCAATAGTGGCATTTAAATAAAATGATGTGAATCCTGTAGTAACTCGGGATTAAGTTTCTTTATGATACGTTTCCCTGTCTAATGGGTTACTGACAAATGTTAAATTCATCAGATGACAAGGTGGGCATTTCTTGAGTAACTAAGAATCATACATCAAAAGACTGAGAATCCGAGAAACGACCAGATCTAAACACATGCATTATCCTGTATCCATAAATGGAAGGTGTTCCGCTCCTCTACATTATCATTTTACCATACTGAACCATAGAGAGCACAGTACATTACTTGAAATTTCCGATCTCGCCGAAACAGAATAGTCATTTTCTTTTCAATTTTCGTTGACTTTGATTTGATCGATAAATAAATTTTGATTTAAATAATATTGATAATTTCAGTGAATTTAAGTTCACTTTCGAGTTTCGATGGTTCGACCTTTTAGCTTTTACACTCATTTCTTCACCATAGAATAGACAAGAGCTAGAAAATGGTCTCAGTCCCGAGCTGTCTAAACAAAATCAAATCGAGGGGGTATACTAATAAAAGAACTCGACACGCCAAGCTGTCTCCAACAACTTACAGTCTGGCAACTCCTGGCCCTACTGATCGATGGAAGACGTTATATCTTAGTACCTTCCTCTTTCTCCCCTTTCATAACATGACAAAATCAGCAATAAGGTACAACTTTGAAGGCAAACTAAATGTCCTATAAATCCCATGCTCTCAGTTCTCCGCAACCCATTGTGTTTCGCTCTTTTCTAACTGCGAGTCAAAAGTTCCAAAGCTTTTCCCGTTTTGGATCAAGAACAACGTAATTAAAACACCATTCCCCAGATGGGTATTTGCAGTTCTTGTGAATCTATTCACGTAGCAACAGCTAAGCTGATTCTACAAGACGGCAGGTTACAAGAATTCTGCTACCCTGTTAAGGTTTCCTATGTTCTACAGAAGAACCCGACGCACTTTATTTGCAAGGCAGACGAGATGGAATTCGATGACTTCGTATCCCCCGTTAACGACGATGAAGAGCTCCAACCGGGTCAGCTTTATTTTATCTTGCCGTCGAGCAAATTGAAACATCCTTTGCAAGCGGAAGAAATGGCTGCATTAGCCATGAAAGCGAGCTCGGCGTTAATGAAAGCTAGATGTGGTGGTGGTGATAAATGTGGATGTCGCCGGAAGACGGTGTCACACTTGGTTTTTTCTGACGAAAAAAGTGGGAAGTCACAACGGAGAGTGGCGGCGATCGGTGCCGGCAGTTTGGGTAATGGTGGTGGATCGCGAGGCAGTGGCGGTGGTGGTAGAAGAAAGTTTACGGCAATGTTAAGTGCAATACCAGAGTAAGGGCAAATTGGGAAATGACATCAATGAGGACATGAGTGTAAATATGTGATTAAACATTGCCTTTCTCTGGTAGGTTTGGTGTTTAGTGGGTTGTGCTGTGGTTTAGCTTTAGCTGGTTGGTACAGAAACCTTGGACTCTCACACATTTAAGGGTTGTATGACAATTTTACCCTGGATGAATTGATGAGCTTCATTAATTAATAATCCATTTTTTGATTTATCATAGTTTTTATTTGGGGTGGGTGGTTCCTGTTTCTCATGCACAGATGCACTTTCCTTTTTTTTCTCCCAGAATATACTCATTGTTAATTAATGAAATTTCTTCCTATAAGTCTTTTGAAATTTTTGAAAAAGCTGAATTAAATAATTCTGTAAACTTTTTGTCTCACGCGTACTAAAAGAGAATCAA
This sequence comes from Erythroxylum suave, assembly GCA_027563595.1. Lineage (NCBI taxonomy): Eukaryota > Viridiplantae > Streptophyta > Magnoliopsida > Malpighiales > Erythroxylaceae > Erythroxylum > Erythroxylum suave. The sequence continues at coordinate 30,402,747 of JAOSBN010000177.1, read as the reverse complement.
GAGTTTTTATTTTTTTATTTTTATAGTAGACACCAAACACTGTTTATGAGGGACAGAAAATAAATTAATTGCAATTATCTATATATATATATATATATATACACAAATTAAAATATGGTATTAACATAACCAGAGTAGAAATTAGAGAAGAAAATTGATGTTAACTTGCGATGTGATCAATATTTTCACCGGTAAATTTTGGAGCAACATATAAAATTATTAGTGACAATTTATGAAATCTAAGTACGAAAATAACCTCCAAAACATTTCGTAAACCCTTGGTTTAATCAATTGGATCTAAAAAGTTTTAAGAAGTTAAAAATGTGTCTACTCCCACGTGATGCATATAACTAAGTGCAGAAAGGTGCAATTTATTTAATTGCTCGATTATTATATATAAAATTTAAATTGGCCACAACTCAACTATGAGCT
>JAOSBN010000177.1:30355297-30384216 GCA_027563595.1 Erythroxylum suave | reverse complement strand
AATTCAATTGAAAATCCCATAATGCAAAATCACTAAAATTGATTTTAGAATACTTAAACCCAAGCATTTTCTAAACTTTATGAACTAGAATCCTTCCAAAAATCCAAAAGATCCAAAATGATCTTACCTTGATTCTTCACCAAATAAAGAGATCTTTAGCTCAAATGGAAGCTCTTTTCTTCCTCTTCTTTTTTCTCTTCTTGGACAACTTCAAAATCTTTCTTAAAGACTAACAAGAATTAAACCCTAACCCACTCTCTTCTTTTCTCTTAAACTATCAAACTCTCTTTCTCTTTCTCTCTCATTTTTGTTATTCTCTATAGCTTATCCTTCTATTCACGTTTTCTTCTTCATTTATAAGCAGGACAGCTCTTCTTCTTCTAATTATGCCCTTAATGATTGAAAATTGTCCCATTTGCTCTTCCATTTATGCCTTATGTCTTTTATACTTAAGAGTCTTGCCAAAAACACCCTTGAACATTCTGACATAACACTTTATTCTATAAAAATCTTCTCTATTGTCCTACAAGTCCAATGGTTCAATAATCAATCATTTGAGTGTCGAGAGAAGAAGTTATTGCCAAAAGAATCAAACATGTTTTGATCCTCAATCATGTTGAACTTGTCTCGTGACAAATGGCATAACTTTCACTAGAGATGTTGGATTAAGATCATATTAGGATGATTTCAAGTAGGACTTCGAGATCTACAACTTAGAAGCAGATCTTGAGGTCAGATTTGATCATCTGAAGGGTCAAAATGGACCAACAGGTAGATACAGATGAAGCCACATGAAAAAACAAACTAATGGAAAAAGACAGATGAAATGGGAAAATTGCTATAACTTTCCCTAAAGATATCAGATTTCTATGTTACTTAGATGATTCCAAAGAAGACTTCCAAATATACAACTTTCATGAAGACCTTAAAGATAGATTCTATCTTCTGAAGGGTCAAAAATGGAATAGAATATGGGCATAGACAAAGCCAAATGAAAAGGCAGACCAAATGTAAAAAGATAAACGAAATGGGAAAATTGCTATAACTTTCCCTACAGATATCGGATTAAGGTGTTATTTATATGGTTCAAAAGAGAACTTCAAGATCTACAATTTCATGAAGACTCAAAGGAAGATTCTATCTTCTAAAGGGTCAAAAATGGAACAAAATATAAGTATAGACGGAGCCAAATGAAAAGGCAGACCAAATGGAAAAATTACTATACTTTCCCTAAAGATATCGAGTTAAGGTTTTCTTTATATGGTTAGAAAGAGGACTTCAAGATATAAAACTTTCTTCAAGACCTAAAAGACATATTATATCATTGAAGGGTCAAAAATGGAGCAGAAGACAGATACAGAAGAAGCAAAATGAAAAAGCAGACCAAATGGAAAAAGACAAATGAAATGGGAAAATTGCTATAACTTTCCTTAAAGATATCAGATTAAGGTGTTCTTTATATGTATAGAAAGAAAAATTCAAGATCTACAACTTTTATACAGATGTAAAAGACAGATTCTATCTTCATAAAGGGAACAGAAGATAGGTACAGACGAAGTCAAATGAAAAGGCAGACCAACTGCAAAAAGAAAGATGAAATGGGAAAATTGCTATAACTTTCCCTACAGATATTAGATTGAGGTGTTATTTATATTTTTAGAAAGAGAACTTCAAGATATACAACTTTACTAAAGAACTTATAGACAGATTCTATCTTCTGAAGGGTTAAAAATGGAATAGAAGATAGGTATAGACAAAGCTAAATGAAAAGGTAGACCAAATGGAAAAAGACAGATGAAATGAGAAAATTGCTATAACTTTCCCTAAAGATGTTGGATTAAAATTTTTCTGTATATGGTTCAAAAAAGGACTTAAAGATCTAAAACTTTTATGAAGACCTAAAAGACAGATTTTATCTTATGAAGGGTCAAAAATGGAACAGAAGATAGGTACAGATGAAGCTAAATGAAATGAAAAGGCAGACCAAATGGAAAAAGATAGAGGAAATGGGAAAATTGTTGTAACTTTTCCTAAATGTCATATTAAGATTTTCTTTATATTTTAAAAAGAGGACTTCAAGACCTACAACTTTCCCAAAGACCTTAAAGATATATTCTATCTTCTGAAGGGTCAAAAATGAGACAGAAGATAGGTTCAGACGAAGCCAATTAAAAAGGCAAACGAAATGGAAAAAGACAGACGAAATGGCAGAAAGTAGAGGAAGCAAAACACAGAAGAAGATGATGTTATCACAGAAGAAACATAGAAGAAGATGAAATCATCCTAGAAGAAGCAAAACATAGAAGAAGATGACATCGTCTCAGAAGAAACATAGAAGAAGTTGGCATCATCACAGAAGAAGCAAAAAGGCAGAAGATACATCTTCCTTTGTAAGGCCATAACTTTTAGCTCAGATGTCCAAAATTTTCGTACTATATATCGTTGAAAAGATAAATGAAAGATATAAAAATTTTTGGAAGACACATTTACCTAGATCAGCCTAGATTAATTCAGATTTTCCCTTGAATTCAGAACACAAATTTTTACGTTCATCTCCCAATGTACTGCACCTAGTTCTCAACTTCATGACAAATTTTGAGATTCTTAAAGACAGAATTTAAATTTTATGTCTTCATAATAAATATAGCCATATGTTTCTAGTTTCATACAAACAAAGAATCGTCTCATTTGGGTAACTATAGAAAAGGTTATGGCTAATATACGGAAGCATACTCAATGAACATTTTCTAGATCAACCACCACTTTTGCTTTTCCAAATCTTTCCTTATCACAACCATACCAACATCACTCTTTCTACTTCGTCTATTTCTCATCTCCAAAAAAGAAAAATCACCTTTAAAAACAACCATACCCAAAAGTTGTCAATGATTGCATGTATACCTATTTTTTGTATGTGCAAAGATTCTAATTCATATGCATGTATGCTGACATGCTTCTGCGCATGAAATGCAAATTTTTGTAACTCTCACATTGCTATTCTCTCCATTATTGAAATCTGGTTTCTAACCCTTAATATGGAGACGGGATGTTACACTTGACTCCTTGAGACCTAATTGTAGATAATAACAAGTAACCCACTTCTACTAAAAATAGGATACCTAATTGTAAATAACAAGTAAACCCACTTCCACTATAAATTAGAAACTAACAACTCTTCCTATTTTTCCTCTAATAACTGCAAACTAATTACATTATCTACTCGTGACTTGGTCTTCTTATGAAAGTATGTCTTTAGTGGTCGATTAGGGACACAATATTTAACATGCTAAATCCCTTAACGAATATGAAAAAAAAACCACGGGCAAGAATAAAAAACTTTACACTATAGAAAACAAATATTACAAGAGGAAGATCTCACAATTCAGACCAAGAATTATACACAAGGATATAGGAAAGAGAATTTTTTGGATGTGTAAAACCTTAAACATATGCCTCCTTATATAGCCTTAATGGAGCCTTCTATGTTCTCTCTTTACCAATATGAGATTTAAGCCAACAATCTCCCACTTAGCGATTTGATTGAGAATCTATCAATCTCCATATCGTTATTTCTATCTTGCCATTTCTATGCTATTTATATCTCTACCAAGCCATACAAGGATCTACACCATATGAATTTATCAATGTTAATTGGCTTTGTTAGTGTATTTGCTAGGTTTTCTCTTATGTGAATTTATACACTTCCATCTTCCACCACTTCACGAACAAAGTGATATTGATCTCCTATGTGTTTAGTTTTGGAATGAAAAGTTGGATTCTTTGCAATATATAATACACTCTGACTATCATAATACAAAGGAATTTTCTCCTATCGATGCCCAAGTTCCTCCAAAAACCTTTTTATCTAGATCGATTCCTTGCAAGCTTCTGTAGTTTCCATATAGCTTTTGCTGTAGATAATGCTACAACTATCTATAGTTTAGACACCTAGCTCACAGCTCATTCTGCAATAGTAAACACATAACTTTATCAGGATCGCCTGTAAAATCAAAATCAACATATCCTTTGACAATAAATTCAGATCATTCATAATATAGAACAACATTTGAGGTCCCTTTAATATATCTTAGGATCCTCTTTATAGCCCACCAGTGTTCTCGACTAGGATTCGATATGTAATGACTAATCACTCCCACTGCATATGCAATGTCTGATCTTATGCAAATCATAGTGAACATTACACTTCTTATAGCTAATGCATACAGGACTCAAGACATCTCCTTCCTCTTTGTTTCACTGTTAGGTTTTTACTTAAGGATAACTTAAAATTAATAGAAAGAGGGGGTAGACGTTGACTTACAATCTTGCATATTGAAGCACCGCAACATTTTCTTTAAATATTCTTCTGAGAAAGCCAAATCTTTTTGTTATTTTTGTTGAGGTAAATTTGCATCCCTAGAATCTTATTTGTTGGTCTTAAATCTTTCATTTCAAACTCCTCAGCTAACTAAGCCTTCAAATCTTGAATACGATTTTTGTTGTGGCTTGTAACTACCATGTCGTCAAGATACATCAATAATGCAATGAAATCATGATTACTTTGAAATATGCACAAAGGTCTGCACTTAATCTGTTGAATCCACGACTTATTATGAAACAATCGAATCTTTTGTACTAACATTTTGGTGCCTGTTTTAAAATGTACAAAGATTTGTTCAACCTGTAATCCAAGTTCTCTTTCCCTAGTTCTTCAAAACCTTTTAGTTGATGCATGTAAATTTCTTCTTCAAGATCTCCATGAAGAAATGCAATTTTTACATCTAATTGCTATAAATTTGGATCGACGATAGCATCATAGATAAAACAATATGAATTGTATTTAGACAAACTACAGTTGAAAGAATTTCAATAAAGTTGATACCTTCTTTCTAAGCATATCCCTTTACCACCAACCTTACATGATACCGCTCTACCTAATCATCACCGCTACATTTGATACACTCATTTTCTGATAATGGGCTTTCTCCCTTATGGTAGTGGCACAAGCATCCATGTCTTATTCTTATGAAGAGCTTCTATTTCTTCCTACTTTTTTGCCATCCAAAGTGATGGATTTGATTTATTTATGGTTTCTCGGAATGTTGATGGTTCTCTATCTTCTGTTAGGAGATAGTATGCAACATTGTCCTCCATAATATAATTAGACTGCCAGATTGGGATTCTACTTTCACGGGTTGACTGTCGAACTTCTTTAGTTCATATTCAATCTATTTTTACTCCTTGTGATATGATATAGCTTCAGTAGAATTTTTCTGTTTAGTCTTCCTTTCTTTCCGAATCGTTAAAACTTCAGAATTTTTTTTAGACGTGTTATTTTGATCTTTCTCTTTTATTTTATCTTATGCAAATAAGACATCTCTGCTAATGACGAGCTTGTAGGCAGTGGGATCATACTGTCGATACCCCTTGACTCCATCAACATACCCCATAAATCTACATTTTTTGGATTTTAGATCTAGTTTTGTGGTATCTTGGGTATTAAACATCACGAACAAATCAATCGATCTTGTTGGTGATCGATTAATCACATAGCAAGTGGTCTTCACTGCTTCTGCCCAAAAAGACTTTGTCATAGTTGCAGTTCTCAACATAAGTCTAGTTCTTGCAATTAGAGTTCTATTCATTTGCTCTACCATTCTATTTTGTTAAGGAGTGTGAGACGTTGTGAATTGATGTTTGATGGCTTCTCGATTACAAAAATCAATGAACTGATCACCAGTATATTCTCCACCATTATCAATTTTGAGGCACTCATTATCTTCTCCATCTCTAACTCAATTTGTGCTTTAAATGTTATGAAGGTTAGAAATACATCTCCCTTTCTCTTGATAGGATACACCAAACATTTTCTACAGTAATCATCAATAAAAGTCACAAAATACCTTAATCTACCTAAAGACATAATTGTTGCTTGTCATACATCAGAGTGAATTAATTCTATAATATCTTTACTTCTAAATTTCAATGTATTAAATTTTAGTCTATGTTGCTTACTTGTAATGTAGCGCTCACAGAAGGGTAATGATACCTTCGTGAGACCAAAGTGTAGCTTCTGCTCAACAAGAATCTTCAATCCTTATTATGATATATGGCCAAGTTTACGATGTCGTAATTTTGTTGCATTTTCTAAAAAACTAACAGATGCAACTGATCCATTTGCTTCTATATACTTCTCTCCCATAAGCTTGTATAAGTTTGCAGCTTTCGTTTCTGCCTTTATGACTACAAGCGCTCATTTGATTACCCTCATAACTCCATCTTAAATGGAGGTCTTACACCCAATTTCATACAATTATGGTAAAGACAATAAATTCTTCTTCAAACCCTTCATATGTTACACATTTTGAATAGTATAAACTGTACCATCATACATCTTCATCTTGATGGTGCCAATCCTAGCAATCTCTAAGGCATGATCATTTCCCATGTATACAGATCCTGCAAAGATAGATTCATAAGTGTGAAAACAATCTCTATAAGGATTCATATGCCATGTTACTCCTAAGTCCATTATCCAAGCATTATTGAGTTCTACCTTGCCCTTAAATGTTGTTGCTACTTAACTATATAAGATTTCTCCATTGGCAACACATCCCTAAGAAGTTGATGCTTCAGAGGCTTTGTCCACCTTTCCTGAATCAACATTCACTTTCAATTGTCCTCTCTTGCCACAGTTGTAACACTTGAGATTTTTCTTACTTCTAGATTTTGACCTTCCTTGTTTGTGGCTTTCAGTGGAATCAAGCCCTATTGATTGTCCTCTCGTCATTGAAAAGGCTTCCACTTGATGCAAACTTGTCATCCTTTCTTCCTTGTTGATGAGTTTACTTTCTTCTTCAAAAATCAAATTAACAACATCATCAAATACCAAAGTATTTGTGAGGATATTATTGGTTAAATTAATGATGAGTTAGTCATATGAATCTGGAAGACTATGAAGTAGAATCTACGCACGTTCAATTGGATTTACATTATGTCCCAACTTTGAAAGTTGAGAGCATAGAGAAGTCAAAGTATTGATATGCTCTGTTACTGAAGTAGATTCAGACATTCGAAGTGTGTAAGTCTCTTCTTCAAAAATTTTTTGTTATTAAGAGACTTAGCTTCATATAACTTTGTAAGATGATCTCACATCTCCTTAGCTGTTTTCTTTCCTTCTAAACCTTGCAAGATATCATCTAATAAACCAAGATGCAAATCTGACATAGCTAAGGCATCTACTTGTTTCCATTTGACGTCATCTATGAAATCCATCAGCCTAGTGTTGATGACCTCCAAGTAGTTATCTTTCACTAATACTACCTTCATGTTCAATTTTCATAACAAGAACTTCGTTCCGTCAAACTTTGTCATATCAATTTTGGTTAATATTGTTTGTATCACAAGAATTGACTCCCACTCTCTCACGTTAAAAAAGTGAAACCGCCTTGAATTTCCTTCACTTAGTATGTAATAAGATTGTAGTACCCTAGGAAAGTTCCTAGAAAAAGCTGGAGGAGTCACAAATGGTCCCACTTAAAACTCAGTCTTCTTAGATAGAGCTTTTCTTATCACAAATGGTCCCACTTAAAACTCAGTCTTCTTAGATAGAGCTTTTCTTAGACATGCACTCAATCACCTCAAATACCAGAGAAAAATGCCCAAAACAAAAAAAAACTTGAGAATTGAACCACTTTTAACCCGCAAGAACACAAAAAAACTCGTTTTCTGATGTAAAACATTAGATTATGTTGCAACCATAGAGCATACTTGAACAACCCTTAGGCTTTGATACCACTGATGGGATATAGACTCCACCGGATATAGCAAACACACTAATAAAAGAAACTAAGATAAAAGGGACACATTAGATTTAACGTGAAAAACCCTTAACGAATATGTGAAAAAACCACAAGCAAGAATAGAAAACTTTATAATACAAAAAACAAATATTACAAGAGGAAGATCTCACAATCCACACCAAGAATTATACACAAGGTTATGGGAAAGAAATTTTTGGGATGTGTAAAACTTTAAACATATGTATCCTTATATAGCCTTAACGGAGGCTTCTATATTCTCTCTTTACTAATATAAGATTTAAGCCAAAAAGGACTTGTGCCCCTTTTTCTAATCTTGTCAGTAGCCCCCAAACTGGAGAGTAGTCCGTGTAGCTTCTTGGCTCATGTAATTGTTTATGATCTCATGTTCTTATCTATATGGCCAACATTTTCATCTCAAGTCCAACTTTTCTTGCAAGTATTTGCTTGAGGCACCATGGAATTGCATCATCATAAGGGTCTCCTCAACCGGCAATCGTCGAGAATGAAGGTTTGATGTCAATCCAATTATTAAATTTTTCCAATGCCTATGAAGGCCTAAAGTAAGTATTCCATATAATTTATAATATCCATCTTTGTTCTGGTATTTGGTTTGTACTGTGCATTAGTATGAAAATAATTCAATCTGTTTTGTTCAAATTACATAGTCACAAGCCAGCAGAGGGTCAGTTTTCTGGTTTTGGTAAGAAGTAAAGATGCAAAATTTTTGTCCTCTTGGTGGTGGTTCAGCATATACCTGTTTTGATTTTTGTACATATATATTTAAAGGGATCCCACGACCTTGATGTTATTATTTAAGGTATGAATAATCCTGTGATTTGTTGTGGCCTTTTTGGTTTGTAAGAGATCTTTCTTAACATATATCCCAATAGCAGCTCTGAGAGAAATCCTACCGTGTTATGCATATAGTATGAAAGACAATCGCTATTTTCAATATATATATATATATATATATATATATATATATATATATATATATATATATATTATTTCAATTTATTTTTATGTTATTAAAAAAATATAAATTTTCTATAAAGTTTGTATCTAATTATTTTAACTCAAAGGTATTATTTGATTGACTATTAAATATATAAAAGAGTATATGGAACTTTTTTGACCTAATTTTAGTAATGGATTTTGTTAAAATTTAGTAAAGTATTTTTAAAATATAATTTTTTTTAAAAGGAAAAAGTATAGAACAGGTCTGACATGTCAATCCAAATTCTATTTTTTATTCACATAATGCTTGAACTTTTCTTTTTATTAAAAACGTTGCTGCTAATTATGGGGTTCAATCGTATGAACAGTTCATAAATAATGCATGTGCCTTGTTAGTTAAGGAATAGTTTTTTTCATTTTAAAAAGAAGGAACAGCTTTTGTTTTCATTTTTAATTATTATTTTGAATACAAAATCAATAAAATTTTAAATGTATGCATAATAATTTATTAATTATATATAAATCAACAACTAATTGAATGAATCAATTTTATTAATATTTGTAAATTTTAACGTGTCTAAATTCTTGATTAATTATTTTTTAAAGTTCTTTTAAGAGTTGTATCACAATTTAAATTCATAATTTCTTAAATTTAAAAACTGTTAGAGGATTATTCTACTAATTAAAAAGAGGAATCGTGCTTTTGGTACCTATGACAGGTTAACTTTGTCGTATAGTTGACCAGGAAGTGATTGTCTTAGCCAATTTCATTAAGCATTTGTATAGCAGTAATTGGCTTGAATTGGTTTGCACTAATACACCCAAGGGAACAGAATCCGTTCCGTTTACCAACCGGAATCCATTCCGTTTGTCAACCGGAATCCATTCCATCAATACCAGCCATGAATACTGGTCGGTACCATCATTTACCGGTCGGTACCGACCAGTATCCAAAATACTGGCTGGCATTACCGTAATTCCTAAAAATTGGAGGATCTAATTGTAAGTTTAAAAAATTCTAACCCTAACTAAAACGCAATCGCTCCTTCAGTTTTCTTCATTCTGCTTCTTCATCCTCCATCACTATACCTCCAACCCACTGTCACCTACCGCTTGCCGTGCTGCTTCCCACACCCGCACCCATAGCCGCCTGCTACTCCACGCTAGTGCACCACTCCTTCATCTTCTTCTTCTACCTTCTCATGTCTCACTCTCACTGTCTCACTCTGAGTCTCACCTCCACCAATCAACCATTTCACTTCACTCTTCCACCGCACCACCACCGCACGTCTGCACGTCCGCACCACCACGATGCTTGTCTTCTTCTTCTTCCTTTAATGTCATTGCTACTGCTAGTCACCGGCCACCACAGCCATAATTGACCCGTACCACGCAATACAGGAAGTTGTTTTGCTAAAGATAGTGAATTATTTTAGGTTTGTTTTACAGTTTTTCACTTTTTGTGTTTGAATTTTTTGCTGCTAAAATAATTTTGTTGTTGTAAATTTGTGATGGATTGGATATTTAGATGTTGGAGTTTGGATTTGTGAATGGTTTTGTGAATTGAGTTTAATTGAATGAGATTTGGTAGGTTGGTTGTTAACTAACAATAGTCGGGTGGTGTAATTGGTGTTGAATGGTTATTGACTTATGGTGTAATACTATTATTGTGAGAATTTATGATGAAGTGAATTGAATATTGGATTTGAAATGTTGAAATGATTATGGACTTATAGTGTATGATGGTATTGTGATTGGTGAATTCAATATTGGATTCAATGTTGAATTGAATGGGACATCGTGGTTATGGTTTTGTTTTGTGATTTACATGGTTGGATTAAAAATTAAAGATGAATTATTATTTGGTTGATTTATTTGTGGTGTAAATATAAAATAAAGATTGGCTTAAGTAGACATCTATGATAATTTATTGGATAAATGAAATGTATGGCCTCATATGAATATGTGATGAATTGAATTGAATAAATTATTCAATTGAAAGTTTGTAAGATGAAAGTTTAAACAATTTAAATTAAAATTTTAAACCGAAAATATTAAAGATGTAAACTTGCAAAAGACTTAAATCATTAATTAACAAATTCTTAATATTTGTGAAATGGTATTTATTGTAAGTATTTGACTATTGACTATTAACTTTAGATAAATATAGTAGTTATAATTATGCAATTGTAAATTAATAATAATTTGGTTGTAATAATTATTAATTAATTGAGTATAAAATATGTTGAAATTGAATTATTTGGTAATATATATGTGTGGAGTATCATAAATATTTATAATAGATAATGTGTGAAAGTAGTGATATAATAAATATATCCTAAAAAGAATTACTTTTGTTCAAATTGTGAACATGTTGTATAGGTTCCAATCTTTTATACTTAGACTTATTAATGTTAATTGAAAATTGTAAAAGCAACTTATATAATTAAGAACGAAATATAGAATGATGTATATAATATATGATTTGTTAGAAATGGAAAGAAGATTCAAAACTTTAAATAAGAAAAATTTTTCAAAGAAACAACTTGATTCTTATGTAATTAATATATAATATTATGGTTTGTTAGAAATGAAAAGAAGATTCAAAACTTAAAATAAGGACAAAAAATTTCAAAGAAGCAAGTTGATCCTTATATTATTAATATATCCTTCAACTTGATCATTATGTTATGAATAGATGTGTATGAATTGAAAAATTGTATAAGAAATGGAAATTGTTTTATGAATGTTTAGCGATTGTTGGAAATGGAAATTGTTGGAAATAGAAATTGTTGAAAATGGAAATTGTTTTATGAATTTTTTGTGATTGTTGGAAGTGGAAATTGTTTTATGAATATTTTGTGATTACTAGAAATAGAAATTGTTGGATATGAAAATTGTTATTCCTATTTTTTGTGATTATTGGAAATGGGAATTGTTGGAACTGAATTAACCAATGAATTTTTTATGAATGTTGGAAAAATGTTTTGTGATTATTGGAAATGTGAATTGTTGGGATTTGTTAGAAATGGAAATTGTTTTATGAATGATTTGTGATTATTGGAAATGGGAATTGTTGGAAATTGTTAGAAATGGAAATTGTTATATGAATTTTTTGTGATTATTGGAAATGGGAATTGTTGAAAATTGTTGGAAATGGAAATTGTTATATGAATTTTTTGTGATTATTGGAAATGGAAATTGTTAGAAATGAATGTTTTGTGATTTTTGGAAATGAAAATTGATGGAAATGAGAATTGTTATATAAATGTTTTGTGATTATTAGAAATGAGAATTGTTTCTGTATGTTTTATGATTGTTGGAAATGAAAAGTGTTTATGTATGTTTTGTGAATATTGGAATTAACTAATTATATATGTTGACTAATTGAATTGTTAGTTTTTGACATATAGTGAATTGTGTTCCATACTTCCATGAAATTGAATTGTGTATAATGTAATAATACAAAATGAGTTATATTATAAGATGGATATGCATATTATATAATGAAATTATATGTTATGTATTTTGATATATGCGTTCTTTTATATTTACAAATAATGGAAGAAAGTTCGTGTACTGCTGATCAACCCACTTCAGGAAGATACAATGATCCAACTTGGGCTCATGCTGGATTGGTTCCTGGTATGAAGAACCATACTATTTGCTTGTTTTGTAACAAGCATTTGAAAGGTGGAGGAATCACTAGATTAAAAAAACATTTAGGAGAGGTGGAACCTTGTAAAATAGTAAGTCATGATGTAAAGTGGCAGATGAAAGCATTGCTTGATGAATATCAACATGAGAGAGATAGAAGGGAAAGGTTGAATTTTGAAATTGGTAGTGGAAGTTCATTATCTAGTTTCAGTGGTAATTATGAAAATATTGAAGGTGGTAGTGGTACTGGCAGTGTTTCATCTCGGGCCCAAGAATAAGTACCTGAACTTGTTGTGAGGAAGAGAAGAAGGCCAGTGACTAATTTCTTTGCACTACGAATAACCCCTGGAGCCCAACCTTCAATTCGTAGTGTAATGCAATCAAGAGATGCGGCTCACAATGTTGATATGACAGTAGTTAGATGGTGGTATGATACAAGTTCGTCATTTAATGCTTCTCAGTCTTGTTATTATAAACCTATGATGGATGCAATAGCCTCTTATGGTCCGGGATACAAAGGTCCTTCGATTGATGACCTAAGAGGTAAACTTTTGAGTTGCTCTGTTTCTAAAATTAGAAGTTATTTGGCTGAAAGAAGAGTGAATTGAGGTACTTATGGATGTTCAGTTATGTGTGATGGTTGGACAAATAGGAGACAAGAACTTATTATTAACTTTTTGGTTTATTTTACAATTGGCTCTATGTTTTTGAAATGTATTGATGCATTTGGCCTGATTAGAAATGCTGAGACTTTGTTTGAGATATTGATGAATTTGTGAATGAAGTAAGGCCAGAAAACATTATTCAGTTTATTACTGACAATGATTTCGCTTATAAAGCGCCAGGAAAAAGATTGCAGAATATATGTAATTCATTTTTTTGGACTCCTTGTCTTGCACATTGCATTGACCTAATGCTAGAGAATATAGGGGATCTTAGGTATTTTTTTGTTATTGATGAGACTCTATAGAAAGCTAAAAAGGTGACAAAATTCATTTATAATCGTGCTTGGGTGTTGAGTTTGATGAGAAAGGAATTTACTAATGGTAGGAATTTGTGTCACCATGCTGTGACAAGATTCGCAACAAATTTCTTATCACTTTAATCTTTTGTTTCGTTGAAGAAAGAGTTAAGACAAATGTTTACAAGTGATAAGTAGGTTGCATCTCAGCATTCTAGGTCTAATGTTGGACCGGAGGTTTGTAATATCATACTAGAAGATAGAGAATTTTGGTCACAATGTCAATTTGGTATCCGAGTTTGTGAATTTTTGGTGAGGGTGTTTCGATTGACTGATAGTGAAGAAAAGCCAACAATGGGTTATATTTTTTATGCCTTGGAGAGAGCGATGGAAGCAATCAAGGCTAATATGAAACATGGACCTTCTTTGTACATGCCATATCTTTCAATCATTAATGAGAGAAGGGAAAGACAACTTTCTTCTCTGTTGTTTGCAGTTGGGGCATTTTTGAATTCAAGTATTTATTTTAGACTGAATCCTAATAAGCAAGCTGAAGTTAATCGAGGAATGCTTTTAACAATTACAACAATTGTTAACATTGACCCGATGCAAGATCTGTTAAGCTCACAAATGGATCTTTATAAGATGTCTTATGGGGATTTTGGAATGTCAATTGCTATTCGACAAAGAAGAAAACTTTCTCCAGATATTAGTTATTTCCTTTTTTATTTGTTGAAAATTAATTATGACTTTATCTTGTTTATAATGCTACTTCTGTTATCTTATAACTTACAGTTTCTTGGTGGGATCAATTCGAAAATGATGTTTCAGAATTAAAAAGGTTTGCAATTCAGATTTTAAGTCAATGTGTGAGTGTAACAGGCAGTGAAAGAAACTGGAGTACATTTGAATTTATCCACTCTAAAAAAAGAAATAGATTAGAGCATAAGAGGTTGAATGACTTCGTTTTTGTTAGATACAATTTAAAGCTTCGGGAAATGTATGCTATTATCATTATTATCATTACTAATTTTGATATAATTTCTTATGATTTTCTAAGAATTAAATTATATCCCACTTTTTGTGATTGTTGGAAATGAGAATTGTTGGAAATGATAATTGTTATATAAATATTTTGTGATTGTTGGAAATGAGTATTGTTAGGAATTGGAAATTGTTATATGAATGTTTTGTGATTGTTGGAAATGAGAATTGTTGGAAATGAAAATTGTTATATGAATGTTTTATGATTGTTGGAAATAGGAATTGTTGAGAATTGTTGGAAATGAAAATTGTTTTATGAATATTTTGTGATTGTTGGAAATGGAATTGTTGGGAATTGTTGGAATTGGAAATTGTTATATGAATGTTTTGTGATTGTTGGAAATGAGAATTGTTGGGAATTGTTGAAAATGGAAATTGTTATATGAATGTTTGGTGATTGTTGGAAATCGAAATTGTTATATGAATGTTTTGTAATTGTTGGAAATGAGAATTGTTAGAATTGGAAATTGTTAAATGAATGTTTTATGATTATTGGAAATGAGAATTGTTAGGAATTGTTGGAAATGGAAATTGTTATATGAATGTTTTGTGATTGTTGGAAATAAGAATTGTTGAGAATTATTGGAAATGGAAATTGTTAGATGAATGTTTTGTGATTGTTGGAAATAAGAATTGTTGAGAATTATTGGAAATGGAAATTGTTATATGAATGTTTTGTGATTGTTGAAAATGGGAATTATTAAGAATTGTTGGAATTGGAAATTCTTATATGAATATTTTGTGATTGTTGGAAATGGAAATTATTTTATGAATGTTTTGTGATTGTTGAAATTGGGAATTGTTGGAAATGGAAATTGTTGTATAAATGTTTTGTGATTATTGGAAATAAGAATTGTTGGAAATAGAAATTGTTTTATGAATGTTTTGTGATTGTTGGAAATAGAAATTATTGAAAATTGTTGGGAAAGATATGTTATTATCATTATTATTTTCGATATATTTTCTTATAATTTCTAATAATTAAAATTTATTGTTTGCTAGGAGTCTTAATAGTACAAGTAGTTCAAATGATTCAATTTCTATTGATAACATCAATGTTTTGGTAGATTGGGTTTCTAAAGAACCGAATTTGGTAGATTTCAATGACTTGGAATATAATCTTAGATGGGAAAGCATTGACATGTCATTTGGTACATTAGATTTGAATGATAATGATGATGAAACTTATCTCAATGATGAGGATTTTGTACCAAATGATAACTGGGGTCAGTACAGTTATAGCGGGTATTCTCCTGTTGACGATTGAATTTCGTTGTAGGTTATCTTTTCTTTTCTTTTAATTTTACTTATATTTGATGTTTATTAGTTTATGTTAAATTCTATATATGTGATGTAATTATAAATGTTTTTGTTTCAGGTTTAACTTCAACTTGATTGTTTCCTCGTCATGATGAATTGTAATAGTTAAAGGATATTTGATGTTCTTTTATTAGATGTTTTGATGTGATTATTATTTATTAAAATTTTGAAATTGTATTATTGTAATATTTTAAATACTTTGTATTATTCTTATTTTTATATTTGTATTATGATGATTGTCTTTTTTCATATTAATTATGGTTATTATTTATATGTGAAATATTTAAAAATTATTGTCATTTCATATTAAATTATTAATTGTGATTATTATTTATTATTATGATTTTTAGAAACATGGTTGATGTAAACTTGTGTAAAGTATACAGTAAATAACTGTACAATATATCAGTGGATTATTTTGCAAATTTTAAAAATTTTAGGGACTATTTCATAAATATAAAAAATTACCCGAAACGATACCCGGTATTCGTAACTTTGGATACAACGATCAACAATATTTTTTTTGAAAACCATAAGATATCATGGTATCATTAAAATTAATATACCATTGATGGGAAGCTTGTATGAGTCCATATATTGATTTCTTAAGTTTACGCACATATGAACTTTTCCTTATATGGAAAAAAAGCTACATCAAATAGATGTAAAAATTGTCTTTCTGAATGGTAATCTCTAGGAAGAAGTTTATATGGAAAAAACCTTTAGGTTAATCCATATAAACTTCTTCCTAGAGATTACCATTCAGAAAGACAATTTTTACATCTATTTGATGTAGCTCTAAATCAAACTAAGTCACTGATGTTATAATTATTCTCAATGAGCTTTTCTTTGAGATAGGTGAAAAAGTCTCTATAATAAATTACATCCTTTTGAGCATAAACTTTGGCAATAAGTCTAACTTTATACCATTCAATATTGCCATTTGAGTCACGTTTAGTCTTGAAGGGCCATTTCCTCCGACTTGCTTAGATCCTTCTGACAAATCATCAAGGTCCTAGACATTTTTTGTGCCATTGAATTTATCTTTTTTTTAATAGAATCAATCCATTTATCATACTTATCACTTTTTATGGCTTATGAAAATGAAAGAGGATTATTGTTAATGCGATAATCAAATTCTAACTCTTGTAAATAAACCATATAATCATCAGAAATAGTTGATCTCCTTAATCTCACATGTTTATTCAAAGCTATTCCACGTGGTTCATTTAAATTAATTTGTTTTTATGTTAGTTTCTTTATTAAGTGTTGTTTTTTTCAAAATGTTGTCCATAATTATTTTGTTTGTGCAATGTTAGGACAATATTTGGTATATATGTAGATACTAGAATGTTCATAGGTAATGGAACATCAACCCTTATTTCACTAATATCCATAACACATTTTTCAGTCCCATTAACTTCGCCATTTTTAATAAACTTGGCATTAGATGTTTTAATAATTCATCGACTATAGTTTGGACATTAAAACCTATACCTTTTAGATTTTTCTGCATAACCAATAAATTAACCACTGAGTATTAGGGAATCTAATTTCTTTTCCTATGGATTATAAACTTGTGATTCTATAGGACAGCCACAAACATACAGGTGTCTTATATTAAGTTTCTTTTTAATCCATAACTCAAAAGGAGTTTTAGGGATTGCCTTATTAGGAATCCTTTTTAGCAAATATGCAACAGTTTTAAATGCATACATTTATAAGGTTTTGGGTAGCGAGGAATTACTTATCATAATCATAACCATATCATTAGTTTCCTATTATGCCTTTCTACTAAACTATTTTGTTGAGGTGTGCTGGCATAGTTTACTGTTTACATATGCCCTGTTTTTAAAAAATGTTTGCAAATGGACCTGAAAATTGTCTTGATTCATCATATTTTCTATAATATTCATCACCTCTTTCAGATATTACAATTTTCACTGTCTTTTTATCTAATTGCGTATTCACCTCCTTTACAAGCTCCTTAAGGGCGTCTATAGCTTGAAATTTTTTAATAAGAAAATAGACATATCCATAACATGAAAAATCATCTACAAAGGTGATAAAACTATTTTCCATTAAAAAATGGGTGTCAAAGGGTTCACATATATTATTGTGTATAGTTTCAAAGAGCTTAGTACTTCTTGTGGCTCCTTTCTTACTGTATTTGGTTTGCTTTCCCTTAATGTAACCCACACATACATCAAGATAAGTAAAATATGAATTCAAAAGTATTTCATTCTTTACTAATCTTTCTCATCTTTCCCTACACCTTCAATTAGGACCTTCTTATGGTTTCTTATGAACAAAAAGTTCTCAATTGCATTTATGGTTAGGATTGTAAGTAATCCCTACATAGCATTAGAAACATGATTCGTAGCACTAGAATCAAGTCACCAAGTATTCTAAGGAATTTCAATTAAGTTTAGTCCTGAATATATAAAAAGGTTAGATGTACCTTTCTTTCCAAACCAAACTTTACATTTCAGACAATCTTTTTGATAGTGTCCCTCAATTATCTATCTTTTGTTCCTTCTTATCAACATTAGTAGTAACCTGTGTTGCTTTAGCAGGCTCTTCCTTCCTAAATTTCTTGGCTTTTAGCTTTTCAATCTTACTAGCTCCTTGACCCATAAGGCTAATTAAATGAACTCCTTAATTCTTTAGCCTTGTTTTCTCCTGAATGAGCATACTAGACAATTTATTAATAATCTACTTATCTTTTTATAATATTGTAGTTAATTTAAAATGTTCCATACTCAGGAGGTATCTAGTTCATACTTAATTGCAATGAGGAGTCATAGACTATCATACTTGGGTTCTTTAATTTTACTACAATTTCCATCATCTTTAAGGCATGCTACTATATACTCCGCGACCTATCAAACGTCATAGTTATGAGTTTATCAATTAGTGTATAAGTGAGAGACTTATTCGCAAAACCAAAATGTTCTTTCACACATTTAAGGTATTTTTTTAGCACTTCCAGTTTATGGAATAACAATTTTAATATTGTTGGCTATAGCCATTCACATAAAATTAAGACATAATCTATTAGACCTTTCCCATGCTTTATAGTTTGTTTTCTTAACCTCATTACTTATATTCGTAATGGTAGTAGATTTTTCTTCCAAAATTGATAAATCAAGATCTAAAACACCTAAATGGAATGTGACTTGTTTGCATCATTTGGAGAACTTCAAACTATTAAAAACGGTAATAAAAAGCATATAAATAAAGAGAAATAACTACAAATACATAAATTCTCAATCAATTACCAGATTCAAATAATTAATGACAATATACTAAAGGTGGTCTTTGGGTAAACTCAATAATATATTATCATAAGTTTAATATCATACAAACTTTATTAGGTAATAAAATAATAACTCACCAAATAAAAATAATATCTTTGGATATATAGCATATTTGACAAGTGAATATTGATTTTCCTCTATTATGTTTACTAGTCATAGAGTATTAACTTACCTTTGCATAAATTCTAGAAATCTATCAACTAGTAAACATAACTTATCTATATAATTAATTGAATAATAGAATTATTATTTTATGAATAAATGACTATTTATACATAACAAAAATTCACTTAATTGATTTGGTTACTTTGGTGACTAACAAATCATCTTTTTATAATGTCCTATATAAATGTAACACGTAATTTTAAACTCTAATCATAATATGCATAAAGAAAATATGAATTATTGATAAAATTAATAAAATATATAACATTAGAATAAAATAAAAGATGGAATTAAATTCTGGAAACATTTTTTTTGAAAATAATAACTTAAAATAGAATGTAGACATGAACTTTAATGTTGATAATAAGTGGATGAATTATGTAATAGTGATATTTACATCATTTTTCCATTATTCTCTAGCAGTTGGGACATTTGGCTTTCACATAAGAGACTAGGGTTCAATTCTCAGCAAGGAAAAACCTACACTTAAAGCTTATTTTCTTCATTTTACCTACATGTTTTGCTTTGTTCCTCATTTTAAAATTCGAACTCCACTTGGATTTTAAAGAACATAGTAAAAAGATATGGGACCACAACACCTTCCTGACTTTAGAGAGGAGTTTTTTTGAGATTTTTATATGATTTTACTTAAAACAAAATTGACCAAGGAAATAGAAAACCCAATGTCGTGACTTCCTTTCGCATATGGCTAATTATGATGATTTTAAGCCACGTACTTAAATGTTAGCTACCCTTCTCAATCAATCATAATAAAATTGACGGGCAAATCATTTATTCAGAACACTTTCTCTGATGCCATATGTAAAAATATGATATTTATGTCATAAAGTCAAAATTACCATTTATAACTTTAAGATCTTAAATAAGCAATTGTCATAAATCAAAAGGATGTAATATTGTGTACTTGATGTAGAAGATGTCCTTATCGAATAGAGATAAAGAAACTTCAATATATCCTTAGCTAAAATTGATTTCTCTTTTGATTGTCCTAAGGCTACATAAACATGATAGAAACATGCCTATAACCCTAATTATTAGAGATAGGACCACTTTATATATCCATTACTTTTAATTTAGTATATTAGTCAAGTGACCAAAATAAACGGTTGGGATTATATTTTTAAAGGGATCACTTGATCATAGTATCCATTAACTGATACTAAAATAACAATGCCACAATATTTGAATTTTTGTATTTGATAGATATATGCTTGTTCAAGGTTATTCAATGATTTATACCATCGTGGCTAGTAAATGAAGCAAAGCTTATCCTAATATGGACTATACCAAGTTGAGGAATTCTAATTGAAAGCTTTCACATTTCAATTTGTAGCCTATGCATAGCTTTTGGAAACACCAAGGGAATATGATAAAAATGATTGATTGACTAGAAGTATAATGAGTTGCTTCAAGTTAGTTCAAGGATTATAAGTATCATGTAGCATAGTCAAAATCAAACCAATTATAACAATTGATCATGAAGGTTGTAAGAGGCTGTGTCACCGACTTTAAAGAGAAAAAGTGTACAAATCTCAACTCATAAGTGGAAAAATATAGAATAAAATTTGTTGAGAGGAAATTGTGCATTATTTTAGAGTGAAAAAATACATACATATAATATATAGGAAATAAAAGAAAAACAAATACATATACTACTTAATTCCTTTAATGCCCATAATTCTACAGTAAAATATTTCATAATGCCCCTCAAGATTAGGTGAAGATAATATGAAGACCTATCTTGCCTACTAAGAGCAAGAAATGCATTCGACCAAAGCCCTTACCAAAATATCAAAAACATGGTCTTTAGATCAAACAAATGAAATTGCCACTAACTCATCATTCATCTTTTCTTGTATAAAATGTTAATCTACCTCAACATCTTTAATTCTATCATGTTGAATTTGATATGAAGCTATTTCAATCATATCATGATTGTCACAATGCATTCTACATGGAGACTTATCAACCACCTGCAACTCTTGGAGCAAACATCTCAACCATGACACCTCATAGGCCCTTAGAGCCAAAGCCCAGAGTTTTGTTTCAATTGTACATCTTGCAACAACATTTTGTTTCTTTCTTCGCCAACTTATCAAATTTCCACTCATAAAGGTACAATATCTAGATGTCAATCATTGGTCATCAATTGAACCAACCTAGTTTGCATCAATGAAGCACTCAACGTATGTACCATTTTGCAGTGCATAAAGAATACCATGACCTAGACACCCTTTTAGGTACCGAAGTATTATTTAGACAATCTCCATACGTGAATGTCAGGGGCCATGTATGTAGCAAATCACTAAACTTAGGCAATATCAAGATGTATATAAGAGGGATAAATAAACTTATCCATTAGACATTAATATTGCCCCCTCGATGACCATACCAATGCCAACTTTTACCTTCAAATTTTGGTCAATTGGGGTAGTGGTAGGTTTACAACCTAATATGCCAAATTCCTTTAACAAATTAACAACATATTTTTTTAGGATAGAAAAATCCAATGAGGGGACCTTACTACCTTAATGTCGAGGAAATACCGCAATGAACCTAAGTCTTTGACCTCAAACGCTTATGACAATCACTTCCTTAAACTTTCAGTTTCAATCTTATCATCACTTGTCACTACAATATCATCAACATACGCAATAACACTAATAACTTACCTCCTTTTTGCTTATAAGACAAAGTATGATCAACAGAGCTTTGAACATAACTTGTCTTTTTAATGGCTAAGCTGAACTTGGAAAACCACACTCTGGTGATTGTCTCAACCGAAAAAATGATTGTCATAGTCGACGCATCATCTTAACTATATTAGCACTCTCAAAACTAGGTAGAATCTACATATACACCTCCTCGTGTAAGTCATTATGCAGAAAAGCATGCTTGACATAAAGATGATGAAGAGATTAGTTTTAGTTTGCTACATATGAAAGAAGGACACAAATTGACAACAATTTTGCCAATAATGCAATAGTATCCAAGTAAGCTATCCACAAGTCATGCCTTGCACTACTCTACAACCCCTTCTAGTGGCTGTTTTATGAAAACACCTATTTGTAGCTAACTATGCTTTTTCTAAATGAAAGTTACACTAACTCCCATGTCTGATTATTTTCCAATGCTATCATCCTCAAGTATAACGTCCCTCCATTTTGGATTTGCCATAACAGCTCTCCAGTTTTCTATAATGCTCAGATCAGATAAAAAAGTTACAAAATTTTGGTAAGTAGGAAATAATGAAACATAGGATACAAAATCAACAATATCATAGTGGTAACAAAAAGGGGGTGACACCCTAATGCTATCCTTTCCACAAAGTAATCATTATTTCACTAACCTAGCTACATGTGGCAGTGGGATCTATCAATATAATTTTAAAAATATAAAAAATGCCACATCGTCATTAATGGAAGTTTGCATTTCTAGTGATACAAGCATGGACACAGAGAAACTGGAAAGGCAGAGGTCTTATGGAGGTCATATTAACTGCAGAGGATAATTTGATCTTCTCCGTTTTCCAAATCGGAAGCTCGAAAGGTAATAGAAGAGGGCCCTTGGCATATCTCTCAACTCTCTTTATTCCTTCAAAATTGGCAACCGGGGATGGAATTAGAAAAAATTTAAATGAAAAACGTTCCTCTATGGGTGAATATTCACAACATTCCTTTAGAATATTGGATTACTAAGGGTTTGAGCATGCTAGCGAGTTATTTAGGTAAACCTATATGTATGGATGAAAACATTGCATTTAGGAAAAGGGTAGGATTTGCTCGGTTATATGTGAGCATGGACATCTCTAAGGAAATGAAAGACAACATCCCTATCCTTAGATTGGCCAATAAATCCTTTCTTATAAAGGATAAAGTTATGCAAACGTGCAGGGAGACACTTTACTAGAGGAGATTATTAGGAGCTGATGGGTATAGAAGAGGTTATCTCGGGAGTCAATAAAGATAGTGGGGATGAAGAGGCAGTTTCTGTAAACTATGAGGAAATTCAGGTCAAAAAAATGTCTCCTACAAAGGGAGAGAACAACCAAAAGGAGAATACTCCAGCTCTAGTCCAGCTAGAAGGAAAGTTTCAAAATTCACCAAATGAAAAAAATTCACTAATGTATAAAGGGGAAAACTTTCGGGAGACCAGTGGAGTCCAGCCTAGTGAAGGAGCTCTAGTTCCCAAACATGAACAAAATGAGAATGAGCAAAGACATCAGATAGAGGATGGGTAGAATACAGTGACTGAAGAAGCGAAATTCAATCAAATTATCTCTCAGAAAAGTAACAGGAGCAGTAGGAAAGGCTCCAAAGGGAAAAGCAATATCCTATAACTCTGATTGTATGGAATGTCCAAGGAATAAATAGCCCTTCCAAGCTTAATGCAGTAAAGGATTTTGTCCTAAAGGAAAAACATATGCTTTTTTGTCTTTTGGAAATCGAAATTAAAGAATTTAATTTAAATAAACTTGACTGTTTGGGTAGAAAATGACAGTTTCTTACAAATCATCAAACAC
This sequence comes from Erythroxylum suave, assembly GCA_027563595.1. Lineage (NCBI taxonomy): Eukaryota > Viridiplantae > Streptophyta > Magnoliopsida > Malpighiales > Erythroxylaceae > Erythroxylum > Erythroxylum suave. The sequence continues at coordinate 30,360,426 of JAOSBN010000177.1, read as the reverse complement.
ATGCCTATGGTAGGATTGTTATTGCTTATAATGGGGAGTTCTTGGAGGTGAAAGCTCTAGAATCCAGCCATCAGTTTACTCACACTGAGATTAAATTCAAAACAAAAATTGTTATGATTTAGTTACTTTTGTCTATTTTTTCAATAATGTGTTTCAACGCACTGAAAACTTGAATTCTCTTCGAAGAATTAGGGCTTCAATAAATGCTCTATGGTTAGTTAGTGGAGACTTTAACACTACTTTATTCAGATCGGAAGCGGAAGAAAATTGTAACTTACTCAACTACTCTCCGGATATGTTTGATTGTATGTAAGAACTGGAACTTATGGATATGAAATTTGAAGGCCATAGATTCATGTGGCTAACAAACAAAGCTCTATTTGGCACATTAGGAAAAAATTGAATCGAGTAATGGTTAATGTGGAATGGCTCAATACCTTTTCAAGAAGCACAGCTAAATTCCTAGACCTCGAAATTTCTGATCACAGTCCTATGAGGATTGAAAATTTATTTTAAGGCCAAAATTCATCATCCTTTCAGGTTCAACAATTTCCTACTTAATGTGAAGGGTTTTTAAGAAGCCTTACGGAATGGTCTTGAATGTGATTTCTTTGGCACTAAACAGTTCATTTGCATCCAAAAGCTCAAGGCTATCAAAAAGGAATTGAAGATTCTTAACTTAAAGAGAGGCCAAAATATCTCAAAGGAGGTCGAAATAGCTAGAGATAAACTCTCTAATATTCAGAAATTGCTGGCTAAAAAACCTACAGATCTTACTATAGCTACAGCTAAAAAGAAAGCTTTTAAGAACTATTTACACTTGGTGGATAATCAATGTTCTTTAATGAAGCAAAGAGCAAGAGTTAATTAGATAAAGGAGGGGTATAGGAGTACTAAATTCTTATTCAATTTAGTTTTAGCTAGAAAGAACATAAACAAAATTACTTCCATAAATTCTAAATCAGGAGAGACCGTGTATGGTTAAGAGGAAATAGCAAAGGAAGTAATGAAGTTTTTCAAAAACCTTTTAGGTTCAAATGTTTCCCCTCCAAGAATTGAATCAGATTTTAGACAGTTTGCTTCAGTAAGAATTCCTCACCATGAGGCTTCCTTACTAATCAAACCATTTTTAGATTAGGAAACTGAGAAAGTTTTCTTTGATATGAATGGCTCTAAGGCTCCTGGTCCTAATGGATTGAATGGAGTTTTCTACCAAAAATGTTGGAACAATATAGGGTTTCTAGTTATCGAGGCTGTGCATGAGTTCTTCTTACAAGGAGTATCATTAGGGATAACGTAGCCTAGGTTATGAGCTGAGCTTGTGTGGTTGTTTCTTAGATTGTTCTTTTTTCGATTTTGTAAGCAGCTGCCCAATTGAATCTAGAGATCGTGTACTAGGTTATTTGGTAGTTAGGTTTAATAAATGAGTATCTCTTAATTAAATACGACTTACGAGAAAATTAGGATTAGCAAAGCTTGTTGTTAATCTACAACCAATTGTTCTAAGAGAGGAGTGAAAACATTATAAAAATGAAAGATCTTTAATTATGCATAGGTTGAGATTGATCCGAGAATCGGGTCTCATACACATTTACACTTTTATCATTTTCGATTTTTTTCTATAATTAATTTCTCTAGTTTAATTTTACTTTATTTTTCTTAATTACATAAAAACCAAAACCCCCTATTTTTATTTCCTTTGCATCAATTATTTTCATCATGAGAATTAACTGAACCTTCCCTATGGATATGATCCTGACTCACCACTTCTACAAGTTTTTAGTGTGTATAGTTAGGCAAATTTTGCAATGCACCCAATGTGCACTCTCAAATTTTGGTGTCATTGTCAGGGACTGATTTAATTTTTGTTTTTGATTTTAGTTGATTTTTTATGTATATATTTGTTTATAATTGTTTCTTTTTGTCATTTATTAATTTTTAGACATTTTTTAATATTGGTATATATAGAGTGACCAAATCACCTAGTAAAGAACTTAAGTAATTTGATCCGAAGATCGAGAGGACAATACGGAGATTACAAAGGGAAGTAAGAACAACTTTGAAAGTAGAACCAAAACTTGCATCCGAAGAAACGATGGCAAAGTTGAGAACGCTAAAGGAGTTGGATGCACCAGACTTAACTTAAAGACCTTTATGCATTACATTCCAAATTTTGCTGAGCATGTTACTTTGAGTTAAAGTTTGGATTAATACATTTGTTGCCTAATTTTTATTGTCTTGAACGTGAGGATGCAAATAAGCATCTCAAGGAGCTCGATATGGTTGGTTTGAGCATGAAGCCTCCAAGAGTGACAGACGAGTAGATCATATGGAGGCCTTTTTCATTCTCACTGAAAAATGTAGAAAAAGATTAGTTATTTGATCTACCTATTGGGAGTGCAAACACATGGATAAAGATGTAGTGGCTATTTTTGGAAAAATATTTTCTAGCATCAAAGATAGTCAGGATTTAGAAGGAGATCTGTGGCATTACGCAATATAATGGAGAGTCCCTTTACAAATACTGGGAGCATTTTAAGAGGTTGTGTGCTAGTTGTCCCTATCATAACATATCCAAACATCTCCTTATCTAGTATTTTTATGAAGGATTGTTGCCTATGAAGAGGAGTTTGGTTGATGCAGCAAGTGGTGGAGCATTGTGTAAAAAGACTCCCATGGAGGTTTGTATTTTGATTGAGTGAATGGCCGCTAACACTCAACAATTCAGCAATCGTAATAATGTTTGTCATGTAAACAAGGTAAATACTTCATCCATCGAACATCATTTAGATGAGCTAACATCTTTTGTTAGAAAACTTGTAATTGGACAGGCACAAGTAAAGGCACATGGAATATGTACAAACACGGGTCATCCAATTGATAAGTATCTGACATTTCATAAGGGAAGTATGGAGTACATGAATGTTGTATAAGGGAATTTTCCCAATTAGTACAAACCTTATTCCCAAACATATAAGCCAGGCTAGAGGGATCATCCCAACTTGAAATATAGGGGGAATAATCATTATAATCACTTCTAGAACAAGCCACAAGCCTCCTCTTCTAGTTCAGGTACATCTTTGGAAGACTTGACCAAGACTTTGGCTACTAACAAGATTTGAATTCATTAGTGTACACTAGTTTCAAAAGGGCATGCAACAATTTTAGTAGGAAACCTCATCTAAATTTCAGGAGGTGAAAGCATTCATAATTTGGAGAACCAAGTAAGTTAGATGGCAGTGGCAATAAACTGACTAGACAAGAATTACTCAAAGGATAGCTACTGAAGAAGAAATTGAGAGGGAGCTTAAAGAAGAGAGGCATAGACCATCAAGTTCAAAGGTAAATGCTGAATTCCCAATTTTGAAAAGACTAACCCTCCACCTTTCCTGGAAGATTAGCAAAGTTGAATAAGGAGGATAAGGATAAAGAGATCTTGGAGACCTTTTGGAAGGTTTAGGTGAATATCCCACTATTAGAAGTGATCAATAACACTGAGATTAAGTAAGTCATGCTAGATTTAAGAGCATCGATTAATGTTATGCCTCATTCCATGTATGCTTCTCTACATTTAGGGCCATTAAAAGAGTGTCACCATACAATTGGTTGATCATTCTAATGCTTACCTAGATGGGGTGATTGAGGATGTGCTTATGTAGTTAAATAACTTAATATTTCCTACTGATTTTTATATGATCAACATGAATGATGAAACTTCCTATGAATTTGTACCTATCTTATTAGGGTGGTCATTTCTCAACACAACCTAAACTAAGATTGATGCGCATGAGGGTACCCTTACGATGGAGTTTGATGGGGAAGTTACTCGTTTAATATTTTTTATGTCAATAATCACTCCCATAATGAACACTCTATTTTTGCAATTAATGTGATTAACTTTTTAGTACGGAAGAATTATAAGCAGAAGCATATAATTGAACATGATTTCATTTCAATAAAAGAGAAGACCAAAGCTTTTAATGTCTCTTTAAAAAGCTTTACCATTGGTCAAAAAGTGCTTCTTTATTGTGCTAAATACAAATTATTTTCACATAAATGTTGTCCTAATAAGGGTTGATCCTTTTGTGATAACTAATGTTCTTCTTTATGGTGCAGTTCAGATCAAAAGTTTAAAAATAAGAAAGATATTGCATATAAGTGGTCATCGACTCAAGCCTTACCTTGACGCAGATCAAGTGGAAAACACCGAAGTTGTGATTCTTGGATGTCAAAATTTCGTCACTTGATAAGGCCAATATGGAGTCAAGCTAACAACAATAAAAAAAAGGTACTGCTTGGGAGACAACCCCAGGGAAGTGAATTTTTGTTATTTACATTTTTGTATTTCTTATTTTCATTAAATGCTCCATTTCTTGTATTTGATGTTACATTAGGGACAATGTAAGTTTTAAATGCGAGGGTGGGGATCTTAGTTTTCATGCAATTTTTTGAGCTTAATTGTTGCTTATGTGACTTCTTAGGGGAGTTTCAAAATCAAACAAACAAAATAAAAAAAATTCCCATTTTCTATTGCTTTTAAGACTATATGGTAATAATTAGAGTGTGAATTGACTAAAAAAATCTATGTCAACTTTAGCATGTACTTTTGCTCTTGTGATTGGTTAATATGCATTATCTTTAGAAGAATAGTGACTAGTGGTAGACAAACACTAGTGAGATTTTGAGTCTTATTAGACTGACACATCTATATCAGTCTCAATGTCTTTTGTTATGTGTGACCTTCACGACATGTACATCCTGATTTTGCTTTGATTTTCTATTCAAGACCACACTTTTATCGCATGCATCAACATAGAAATGATATAGGCATTTTTTGTTCTTAAGCTACAACAACCAAATAGCCCACCTATTTATATGATTTTCCTTTTATTAAGCCCCCTTAAACTTTAATTACCTTTTCCTTTTATGCTAACCACATTACATGCTTTAAACCTAACCAAATGTCCTTCCTAAGCCTCAAAGCTAGTAGAGCATTTGTGATTGTTGAGGATTGTGGATGTACAAAATTGTAAGTGTGAGGGTGTACATATATGTGGGTTGGTTATAATGTTAGGATGCTATTTTATGTGATATTAATGAAATTCTCATGTTGATGTAGCTTCTTTGAA
>JAOSBN010000177.1:30327845-30344050 GCA_027563595.1 Erythroxylum suave | reverse complement strand
TTATAAATTAAATTAAATTGTAATATTTTAAACATTTTATATTGTTCTTAATTTTATATTTGTATGATAATGATTGTCTTAATTATATTGTTCTTAATTTTATATTGAGAAGTATTGGCTTGTGACGATCGATTAAAGGTCAATACCACCTCTAAGAAATAACTCAACACTCAATCAAATTAGGGCTCATGAAATGAAGAAGCCAAAGCTCCAAGAGCCTTATCTCAAATTCATGCTACTATCTCTGAATCAATTTTCCCAATAATTATGGGTTGTGAAACAACCAAGGAAGCTTGGGACACACTAAAAGAACTCTCTCATGACAACTATAAAACAAAGCGGATGCAAGTGTTAAATCCTAAAAGAGATTTTGAGATTCTAAGGATGGATTTAAAGGAGACCCTACAAGAGTTTTCTAACAAGCTAATGATGGTGATAAATAAAATTAGATTAATGGAAGAAGAGTTACCTGATAACAGGATCGTAGAGAAAGTGCTTGTAAGCTTGCCCGAAAGATTTGAGGCAAAATTTTCATCTCTAAAAGATTCAAAAGAATTAATTATTTATTCATGAAATACTAATATCTATTATTGATTTAATTATATGGATAAATTATGTTTATTAGTAGATATAATTTAGAATTTACCTAAAGGTCAATCAATACTCTATGATTAATAAGCATAATCGGGAAAATCATTATTGACTAATCAAACATGTTATATATCCAAAGATATTGATGGTATTTGATGAGTTTTTATTTAATTACTTGATAAAGTTTGCATCACATTAAACTCGTGATAATATATTGTTGAGTTTTCCTAAAAGAAACCTACAGTATATTTTAAATGTTTAATTATTTGAATCTAATAATTTATTGAGCATTTATGTATTTGCAGATATTTGTCTTCATTTGTATGCTTCTTCTGTTACCATGTTTAATGGGTTGAACTTCTATAAATGGTGCGAACAAGTCAATTTCTATTTAGGCATGTTGGAACTTGATTTTGTATTATTCGAAGAAAAACCTACTGTCATTATGGATATGAGTAGTGAAGTTGAGAGAAAAACTATAAAGCATAGGAAAGGTCTAACAATTTATGCCTTAATTTCATGTGAATGACTATTACCAACAACATTAAGACCATTATTCTACAAATTGAAAATGCAAAAAAAATAGCTTAAATTTTTTAAAGAATGTTTCCATTCTACGAATAAGTTTCTTGTTGGTTTACTAATGGATAAATTTATGACCATGAAGTTTGATGGGTTATGGAGCATGCGACAACATATCCTAGAGATGATAAATATTGTAGTAAAATTAAAGACCTTGGGTATGACGGTTGATGAATCCTTAGTGCAATCAATTATGAACTCATTGCCTTTTGAGTATGGACCATCTTTTCAAATTAACTACTACACTACGAAGGATAAGTAGAATGTTAATAAATTGTCTAGTATGCTCATTCATGAGGAAACAAGACTAAAGAATCAAATAGTTCATTCAGTTAACCTTGTAGATCAAGTAGCTAACGAGATTCACAAGCCAAAGGCTAAAAAATTCAAAAAGAAAGCACATGTTAGAGTGACACAGGTTATTGCTAATGTTGATAAGAAGGAATAAAAGATAGATAAGTGTCATTTCTATAAGAAATGGGGACACTATAATAAATATTATTTGAAAAAAGGAAAAGATTTCTTACAATCTAATCCATAAACCCAACTGAGAAATTTTTGTTTGTGGAAAACTATGAGAAGAACCCAATTGAAGGCATAGGGACTTATCGTATAATATTAGATACTGGTTATCACCTGGATCTAATACAAACTCTCTATGTAACTTCAATTTCTAGAAGTTTAATTTCTGTTTTTAAACTTGATGTAAGCGGTTTTACTTTTAAGTTTGGTAATGATTGTTCTAGTTTCTTTAAACACAATTCCATTATTGGTTGTGGAATTCTTATAGATGGGTTGTATAAATTGAAACTTTATGTTAATTTATTTGAATCCCTATTTCCTATTAATCATACCATTAGAACAAAGTGTAACATAATGAACGATAATTCAGCTTACTTGTGGCATAAACATTTAAGTTATATATCAAAAGAAAGATTAGAAAGATTGGTAAAGAACAAAATTCTTTTGAATTCAAATTTTATTAATCTCGATGTATGTGTAGGTTGCATTAAGGAGAGCATTATAAATATAGTAAGAAAGGAGCCAAAAAATGTATTTAACTCACTGAAATTATACATACTGATATATGTGGACCTTTTGACACTCCATACTTTTATGGAGTAAAGTATTTATCAGTTTTATAGATATTTTCACATTATAGATATTTGCTTAATAGAAAATCTCAAGTTGTAGACACCCTTGTGGTGTTTATAAAGGAGGTTGAAAGACAATTATATAGAAAAGTAAAATTTGTAAGATTTGATAAAGGTGGTGAATATTATGAAAACTATGATGAATCATGACAATATCTAGGTCCATTTGCAAAGTTTCTTGAGAAACATGACATATGTATATAGTATAACTTGTTAGGCACACCTTAACAAAATGGTGTGGCAGAAAGGCATAATAGGACACTAATGGATATGGTCAAAAGTATGATGATTAATTATTCATTACCCAAAACCTTGTGGATGTATGCAATTAAAACTATTGTCTATTTGTTAAATAGGACTCCTAATAAGGCAGTATTTAAAACTTCTTTTGAGTTATAGACTGGAAGAAAATCTAATTTAAGGTACCTATATATTTTGGGTTATCCACCAGAAGCACGAGTTTATAATCTATAAGAAAAGAAATTAGATTTTCAAACAGTCAATGGTTACTTTATTAGTTACCTAAAAAAATCTAAAAGGTATAGGTTTTATTGTGCAAACCATACTCGAAGAATTGTTGAAACAACTTGTAACACCCCAACATATACCCTGGAAGTATTATAGCATGTCTAGGGTGTATTAAAAGGTCAACATAATGAATTAAGTACATATTAGTAAGAGATGTAAAGATACCTAATGTAAAAGACAAGGGTAAATGGATAATTTGTTCGCTTCGGCATGGACATACATACTTAGACGTGAAATATGTATGGAAAATTTTAATATGTTTGCTTAGATTTATGAATTTGATGTGAGAGGAATTGATAACACAAGCATTCCATAATTAAATGGGATGTTTTTGGTTAAATTGGATATATTTTTATGTTGCTCTTGCATGATAAGACCGAAGTTAGTTGGTTTGGGATGTGTACCTCATTGAATGGATAAGTTCCTCTAAATAGACTTCTGTAATTTGGCCATATCTTGGCCTATATACCTCCAAATTGGATAATTCCAATTGGAAATTAATCTAGAGACATAGATATAAAACTTTAATGAAGGAACCGAAATTTGATTTTGCCTCTAAGAGTTTTTAATTTTGGTTTGAAGTTGAGTTCTGGCTATTATCCTTATTTTCGAATAGCCTGTAGTTTTTGGGATATAACTCCCGATATAATTAACCAAATTGCATAAAATTTATGTCATTAGAAAATTAAGACATAGGGGAATGAATTTAATTGATAAGATCATAGGCAAATGTGGGAATTAAAGGAGGAAGAAGGACCAATATGCAATTTTCCGAAAGTCAACTTATAGACCAATAAGATTAAAGCATATGTGTCCAATGGAATCGTAACACATGGTCCAATAGCATTGCAACACATGGTCCAATAGAATTATAAAATGTGGTCCAATGGGATTCTAACATATGGTCCAATAGGATTGTGATATATGGCCCAATGAAATTGAAACATGTGTCTAAGACTAGATCATTCATGAAAAGGCATATAAAGAGGGGAGATGGACGAAAATTTGATGGCTTAACTTCTTGTTTTTCTCCTCTCCATTTCACCTTCTTCATCCCACCATTTTTCACCTAGTGATTCGAGCAAAACCAAAAAGAAAGGAAAGGAAAAGCATTAGAAGAACTAGTTTGCCAACTACTTTGCCAATTTTAAGGTTTGGGACTTCACTTAGTTGATTTCTATATTTGTGTATGATTGAATGGATATAAAGACTCATTTGGATGTGAAATTGTTTCTGGGATGTTGCTTTGTTGTTATTTTGGTGTCATCTTAGACAGAATTGGTTAAATACGACAAGAGAGCATTGTGTAGTGGAATTCTGTCTAGGGTTTGTTTGAGTCAGTCACATTTTTTGAGTCATAACTCAGCCTAAAGACCCAAAAATTGTATGATTTTAGTTGCATATGAAACCTAAGACATAGAGCTAAATATCTCTAGAAGAGACGGCTCAATGACCTTGGAAAGTGAGATTGAAAAAGGTGACCTGATGCTGCCCCTGTTTTGGGGCAACTTGTGATATTTTGCTTATATATCATGATTTAGAAGCCCAAATGGTCTGATTCTTGGTGCTATAGAAACTTAAGACATAGGAACATTGTTTTAGGAGAATATAATGTCTAAAAACGTCAGCTTCTAGATCAGAATAATCATACAAAACTGATCCAAAAACCTATCCTGTGAAAATAGCTGTTTGAAGATTTCAGAACAATTATCTCACAATTGTGTGACATGATTAGGAAGGTGAAAAAAAAGGGGTTTTGTGCAATTGATGAACTATATAAGGTTCAGTTAATTTATTTGGTACAATAGGACTTAAATGGACTTGTTAAAGGTGTGTTTGAACTTAAATTGGTATCCGAAGTAATTAAGTAATAGTTAGTTTAAGTGTGCATTATTAATTGAGATGATAACGTAAAGGATGTATGGTTTACAATGTTGAATTGTTTGGTGTGATCATGAATGAATGAGTTCCAAAAGCTTATGTCTTACGAATTAGATATGGATGTTTGTGAATTGGGAATTTCTTGTGATAATATTGTGATAATTCCGGACGATCAATTGTCTGAGGAGTTTGATAGTTGGGATATGTTGGAAGTGCTTTCTAATTGTGTGACAATGCCTAGTTGGTGATAACTCAATATCTCTATTGATGCATTATTGCACATACTTGTAATTGTATGACATGTTAGTTTTTTTGAAAATCAGTGAATATATCAAGTTGAATAAAATGGAATAAAGTGGTATGTGTTGCAATATGTTCCTCATATGAGAATTCTGAAATGAACTTGTTTTGTTTAAAAACTGTTAAGTCCTAGTCGTGGGTAAATAGGCATACCTAGAAAGGTCTGCAGCTGCTCCTGGACACATTTAAGGTGTCGACACTTTGGTGTCTCATGATAATGACACTTCAGTGTCTAAGACATAAGTCTCTCCTGATATTAGCACTTCAGTGTCTTCTGATAAGGACATTTCGGTGTCGAGACATAAGTCTCTCTTGTTCTGTGATACCAATGGTATCTCCTGTTCTGGTCCCGTTACCTACTTCTATAAAAAGGATTAGCAGGCTAACTTGTTTTGTATTCTAATGTATGTCCAATTCTGAAATAAGATAAATTCTGATTTGATACAAGTTAAGTTCAATTTTGATATAGCTAAATGTTGTTTTGATATAAACAATATTTGTTTAGATATTTTAAAGTTCTATTTTGTGATTTTGATATTCCATTTGGATATTTATAAGTTTGATGTAAGTATATTCTGTTATGATATGTACTATTTTGTTATGATGCAAGTGATATTGGAATGTTCAGTAATTTGAATAATTAAAGTTTTTCTGAAATTTATTATGATTCAGTGCATATATATACTAGACAACTGTTAGAGACAATCGCCAGTTTATATGTTGTTTAGTTATTCCCCACTAAGCTATATGCTTATCACGGTGGTTATATCTCCGTGTAAGTTTTGATAAGAAGACTTAAGACGAGGACAAAGACAACCACAGTGGCCAAGAAGATTGTGTTTTGTTCTGGAAATATTCAGTTTATTTTGAGTTGTTCTTCAATGTAATGAGATATATTGTATTCTTAAATGTATGCTTCTTGAGTTTCTAGAAATGCTTTAGTATGTATTGGATTACTTTGGTTCTATTTTGTGTAGCATCTGCATATCCTCCTAGGGGGTATGTGGGTGTTATACAACTAATGCAAAGTTCATTAAAAATGGTGAATTTAGTGGGAGTGTTGAAAAACACGTTGTGGATATTAGTAAAATAAGTGTTGATGTTTTATTACCAGTAAATGTTCCAATATCCATATCTATATCAAATATTATCCCAATATTAGAAGAACAAAATAATTATGGACAATATTTGGATGAAGCAAAACCTTATGAAGAAGCTAACTTACAACTAATTAATTTAAATAAACCACATGGAATAACTCTGAATAAACTTATAAGAATAAGGAGATCAGTTATTCCTAATGACTATGTGGTTTATTTACAAGAGTCATAATTTGATTATAACATTAATAATGATCCTGTTTCATTTTCACAAGCCATAAAAAGTGACATTTTTTATAAATGGATTAATGTTATGAAATATGAGTTAAATTCAATGGCACAAAACAGTGTCTGGGACCTCGTTGATTTACTAGAAGGTTTTAAGTGAGTTAGATGCAAGTGAATATTTAAGACCAAACATGACCTAAATGGCAATTTTAAACAGCATAAAGCTAGACTTGTTGCTAAAGTTTATACTTAAAATGATGGAATTGATCGTAAAGAGACGTTTTCACTTGTTTCAAAGAAGGACTCATTAAGAATACTTATGGTATTAACGACTCATTTGATTTAGAGCTATATCAAATCAACGACAAAATTGCCATTCTAAATGGTGATCTCAAGAAGTAAGTTTATATGGATCAACTTGAAGGTTTTTCCACAAAAGGAAAAAGTCACATGATGTGTAAACTTAAGAAATCAATACATTGACTTAAACAAGCTTCCTGACAATAGTAGATTAAGTTTAATGATACCATAATATCTTTGGTTTTAAAAAAAATTGTAGATCATTGTATCTAGTGAGAAATTAATAGGACTAAGTTTATATTCTTAAATGTTGAACTCCAACATTAGGAGCCCCCACCCCCTGTGCCCTCAGGATTGGTGGAGGAGGTAAATCGCGAGATATGCCTCAACTGTCCAGGGACTTGGGCTTACCCACTAATCTCACCATACAAGGGGCCCAAATCTTAAAGGTTGCCCCTAAGATTCGAACCCCCACCCTGCAGGTTGCTAGCATGGCAGGCACCACACCACCCAAGACTAAGTTTATATTCTTGGTTTTATAAGTTGATGATATCATGCTTGTTGCTAATGATTTGAACATATTATATACGATTGCAAATCTTTTTTTCTCTAAGAATTTTAAAATGGATGTGATAACGAATTCCAGTATTTCAAAATAAATCATAAGGACTAGTAGGGTTGTTTCAGAAACACTTAACTAAAAAAATTCTTGAGAGATTTAATACAAATAAATTTTCAACAGGGATTAGTACGAGAGGATTTGGAAGGACGCACCTTTAGTACATTCTAATATAAAAAGGGGATAACTTTAGTCTCATTTAATGTCCAAAGAATAATTTGGAACATAGGAAAATGGAATCTATTCCATATACTTATGTTATTAGCATTCTAATGTATTTGCATATATATATACGAGACTCGATATAGATTTACGGTTGGAATGATAGGCAGATATCAAAGTAATGCATGTATAGATCATTAGAAAGTTACAGAGAAAGTCTTGAGGTATGTTCAAGAAACAAAGGACTATATGTTCATGCATAAAAGATCAAGGTTGTCATTGTAGGATGCAAAGATTTGTTAATTAAATTATGTAGATATAGTGAGAAAAGGATCATTAATAGGGATCATGAAGGGAAAAGAAAGACAAAAATGTAGGGGAAGATATTAAATGGTTCACTTCACTTAGGGATGTCAAAATTGCCCGGCCTATGGTCAATGGGTTTGACCAGGTCAAATGAGGCCACGGACTGAGCCTGGACTCGAGCTAAGCAGCCCGACCCATGACCCGTAGCCCACCTAAGGTAGCCAAACAAAATGATGTCATTTTATTTGTAGCAAAATGGCATCGTTTTGTGTATGTTTAAAATAACTTCCACCTGGAAAACATTGTCGTTTTAGTTTTAAGTTACATAAAACAGAACTAAAAATATAAGACAAAACGACGTTGTTTTCTTGAAAGCAAAACCAACATTGTTTTGCTTCTTATGAAATGAAACGCAGTGGTCCCTCCCTTCCCCCTTACCCAGCCACTACATCTGCGAAATCTGCTAGGTAATCTCACTCACACATCACACACACTCCTCTAATTTTTCTCTCCTCTGTTCTTCATCCATTCTTCTTCTTCGTGTCACGTTCTTCCTTCGTTCTTCTTCTTCGTGTCATCTGTCCTTTATCATTCGTCGTGTGAAACAAAAAATGGTCCAATGTACTTAATAAGAAATCTCTCATTCTCTCTTCTCAATTTTGGTTTTTTATTAATAGTTGATTGTTTTGAGAATTGACTTGGCTAATTTGAGAACTTTGTATGTTAATAATGGGAATATGGGATAATGTATGTATAGTGTTTGATGAAATGCTACAGTCTTGATTGTTAGTCGTTTTGCTTCTATATTAGATCACATGGTATGAGACATTGATGTGATGATAATGAGAGAGAGAGAGAGAATATTACAATTGCTTGTTGACGTAATACTAAAATGAGAATCAAAAAGAAGAGAAATGTGAGGATTTTGAGACAGTGCCTTTGTGCTTATAGTTATAGAGAAGACAGGTAGAGTCGTAGAGAAGTGGGGTTTCATTTTGGCTTTGAGAAGAGTAGCCAAATACTTCGTAATGATCTAGCAACATCTGATATGGAAATAGCCTACTCCTTTTCCTGACTTGTTCTAAAAAAGCAAAATAGACTAACAACCTACATATATGCTTGTAAGTTATGAATTATAAGGCATGCTAGCTAGCTATCGTCTTGTTTTGATGTTATGAGAAGAAACAAAATAAATGTTATTGAAATGAAACTAATTGCTTGTTTGTATCCATATTTCAACCAATAAAAGAGTCAGTTTGCCTTTTTTATTTATTGTTTTGCTAATTCTGAAGTTTCAAATTAAGAGAATCCAATTTTAAAATCTTAACAGGGCAAGTTAAATTGCAAGATAATCCAAGAAGAACATCGACAGATCTCTTGATAATCTGTAAGGACCATAAAGTAGCCATGATCTTTCAAGTGCTCATAAGAAAACCATTTAAGAAATAACACACTTCTATAGATGATGTTTCTTACAATGTATTAAAGATGGATTTTTAACTTTTAATATATAATTGTCTTATATGGAGGATTCAGTTGTTTTAAGGTTTTATATACTAAATCAAGGTTGCTAACCATCATATTCAAAATACTTTACCAAAAATCGTACTAAATTTAGTAAAATTGTATTTTACCCTTGAGAGAGTTATATTATCTATATTATTAGACAAGCCTAATAAATGGATAATTAATCATCAGTCGTATATAGCTATATTATTCTTGAGAGAGCTATATTATTCTTTTATGTGGACGCTTCTTCTCCTCTACTTGTGCACGATCTTATTTCCTTACAGGGCTCCTTCGTAGGTTCTTTTCTCACGCTTGAATTCCTCCATCTGCTTATGCATGTTGAACTATAGTGTCTTCCTCAGTTGTACACTAACTTGTTCTTTGGTTCTTGCAAGTCCTTTAACTACTTGGCTCCAGTCTGCTACACTGCTTTGCGTGCGGTCACCTGTGAGAGTCCATCATACTTCTCAACATTCTTGGTGTGAAATAAAGATAATCATCTGGTTTGAAGAGGTACTTTGTATATGTAAAAAAAATCTTTTATTCCTTTTGTTTTTAAGTTATCAAAGTAATCACATACCTACGGAACATCTCAAGTAACTAATATTTACATAATAAAATAGCTAAATGTTATTTACATAGTAACTAAGTTGGCATTTGAACCAATCAATTTTGGAATCCAAATGAAATGAATCATTATGTTTAGAATAAACGATAATGTAATTTAGTCGAATTGAACTTTTCTTTATCTTTGAATTGATATACTGACAGAATTGATTAAGAATGTGTCATTTCCTAATACTTATTTCCAACCTCAAGTATTTATATGTTTTTTGTCAAATGGATGAGCATATTCCTTCAGTTAAGAGTTCTAATCCAGTATCGAAGGTAGAAGTGGAAACTTATATTTCGACACTAAGTGAGGACAGAAGTTCAATTAGAACTCAAGTTACTCAACGTAAAAGTGAAGTTTGGAATTACTTTAAGAGGACTATATCGACCGACGAAATTGAAAAAGCATAGTGAAATTATTGTCAAAAGTTGTATTCGAGTGGTTCGAAAGGTGGAACGTCTCATTTAGAGAAACGTATGGAATCATGTACTAGAAGGAAGATGGTTTTAGGAAGTCAAACATTTTTTACCCCTAACCTTATGAAAGGAAAGAATGAAATGACCGTAACAACTTTTGACAACCATAGATCAAGGATTTTGATGGCTAATATGATTATTAGAGATGAACAACCTTTGTCTATGGTTTAAAGCAAAAGATTCAAAATATTTCTTAATTCATTCTAACTGACTTTCAAAGTTCTAAGTTGGAGTACATTGAGGAATGATATTTTCAAAATTTATGAGAACAAGAAGAGAGAAACATTAAGAGCATTGTCGAGTGTTCAAGGACAAATTGCTACAACAACAGACACGTGGATAGCCATAACCAAAAAAAAGGTTACATGATGGTGACGACACATTATATTGATAATGATTAGAAGTTATGCAATAGACTTTTGAGGTAATTTATATTCTTTAATATTCTTATCGTTTACTTTTTCATTATTTTATAAATTTATGATTCATGTCGGTATGCTTTTTCATGATAAATTCATTTATATGCCGACACTGCGTACAAGCGAAAAATTGGCAAACATGTTCAAAGACTGTTTGGTGAATTTGAATCGACAACAAAGTATCCTCCATCACAATCGATAATTGTAGCACAAATGATGTTATGATTGAGAAGTTGCAGGGTAAGATGCGGATTAGAAGCTTATTGGTTGGAGGTAAGTTATTTCATCTGCGTTGCTTTTGCGCAGGCTCTTAACTTGATTATGAAGGATGGGTTGGAGATGATAAAAGAAGCAATAAAGTGTATTCAGAATAGTGTTTTATATTAGAGTACAACTTTTAAAAGAATTTAAACTTTTCAAGATGGTGCACAAATTTTATGCATTTCGAGTTCAAAGAAGTTGGTTTTGGATTGTCCTACCAGATGGAACTCAACCTTTAAGATATTAGAATAGGCAATCCCATACGCTCAGTTGTTTATTAGACTAGCTGAAAGAGATTCTCGGTATACTTGAGCAACATCAAAAGATCAATGGGACTTAGCTAGAGAACTTTTTATAAAGTTGAAATTATTTAATAATTGGACTGAATTGTTCTGAGGAACAAAATATCTGACTTCACGCTATATCTTTAGCATTATGTTCAATATAGAGCATTTTAATCATTATGAATGTTTGACTCCAATATAGTTATTTAGATTATGACAGAACGGATGACGGAGAAGTTTAATTCTTATTAGCTTAAGGATGGAGATATTGTTGCAGTATTATATATGTTGGACCTGAAATACAAAATGGGCATTGTACAGTGGTGAAGCTCAAGAGCGTCTATATACTATGAAATCATTATGGTATCAATAGTTTAATGATTAGAAAGTCATAATGCAACAATCTCATGATTGGAATCTTAGTAGTGCTACAACCAGTGCAACTCTGACCTTTTTCATATTCAGTAAATTAATAACTTTATTATATAATAATTATATGTTGTTATGATTTAAAGTTGTGACATTAAATATATATTAAAAAGAAAAAAGGTGAGAATTGTATAAATTTTATGAAATATGATATGCTTATAACACATTAAGGACAAGAAGGATTTAAAATAAAAGTTATATCAAGGTTTCAAGAAAGAAATTACCTTTAACAAACTTTTAATTAGAGTAACTTAAGAATGAATCTTCTAACAATAGAATTTATAAATGAGAAAAAAATTATGAATATAAATTTAGCTTAATTAGAATATAATGATCTTAAAAAAAGTAAAAGAACTATTTTCAAAAGTTATAAAAATAATAATTTATAAAACATATCAAAGGTATTTATAAAATGTATTATAGTTTTAATAAAATTATAGTTATTTTCAATATAATATACTATACATATTTGTTTTTATAACTCAATTACGTAGACATTCTTTTGAAATTGGCACATTAGGATTAATAAAGTGATTAATTTATTTTAAAATTAATATAGATACATATATGCATAATGTATATATTGTGTAAATATAAAAATAAAATAAAAATTTAAATGTGTTAAGAGGAATCATGATATTAATTAATTTCTTTTAATATGCGTAATATAAATATAAAATTTTACAATGATTAATATAAAAAGACAATAATATTTATAGAAAAAAAAACCAACAATAACTAAAAGTACAACAGTTACATCAATTAAGAGTTTTGTAAATAATTTACAAAAATATTAAATTATTAACTTAATAAATTTATTTTTAAAATCATATTAAAAAATATAATAATTTTTAAACACGTGAAAATCATATTTGAAATAAATTAATTGTACTTAGATAATAACCTTTTTACATTTATATTATAATTAATTGTTATAATAAAATTACAAAATTAAAATTAAATTCACTTGTTTATTATCATAGCTAAATATTTTTAATAAATATATATTGGTTCATATTTTATATCATTTGTTTTATATGAATATTTTTGTATAATTTATAGATAATATCATCCTACATTTTACTATAAATAGTTAGGCTACAATTTATAATTTATAAATTTTAAAAAATACAACTACATCTTTTTCAAAATTTCTTAAAATAAATATATAAAAATATTAAAAATATTAAATGTTCGGGCCGATTGAGGCGATAAGAGCTGCTTATGGCCCAAAGGGCCGGCCCACGGGCTAGATCATTCCGGCCAACCCAAACCCAAGCCATGGGTCAGCCTCGCCTGAAATATTTTCGATGGCCCAAGCCCAATCTCAGTCTGAACCGTTGCTGACATTCCTAACTATACTTGGTGGATCAAAAAAAATTAACTGTTCTGTTTCATTAGTCAATCCACACAATAGGGCGGTCGGCCCGTTTTGAGGCAGTTTTATTCATTAAATGTAATAGCTGCCAACCCTACTGGCCTAGTTACTTACAAGTGCAATATTATGAATTTGTTATTTCAGAAATGCTGAACTTTATAAATTAACTAAATTGATAACGGAATACCACGTAGGTTATAACCTACTCACTAGCCAATTTCAACAATCAAAATGGCCATGTGAACTTTTATTGCATCTTGTCCTCACTTTTTTGTAATAAAAGCTTAACTGTAGTGAAGGTCCGTCCTATCATATCCAAAGACCGAAACAGTAGTCTATTCAGCATATGACCCTATCCTAGGCCTGAACCCAATCAGCCACATTAACTTGTCACTGAAAGTCAGATGACCTAAAGCCCAAATTAAAGTAAATAAATAATTTAATTCCTCATGTGTTCCTGTCCCCATTCCCCAATGTCGATAGGTACCTGGTTGGTGTACAGTCCTTGGAATTAGATCTGAACGGTAGCTTTCAATCTAGCAAATTTTTACTTTTCAGATAGGGTCACTTAGGTATCTTTCAATCAATTATAATTTGTTGTCTGTTTCTTTAGCAATTTGTTTGTAATCCATGTGTTCCCGAGCAGGACAAAGAAAGGACTCTCATTGATTGGGGCAGTGGGACTCTTGTTTCTGAGCTTATATTCACAACCCAGCTGATATGAACTGTCTTCGCAGAAAAGGGCCACACCACCGCCAGAGAAAGAGCAACACTAATAACAACACCAAGAAGCATCAATTTCAGGGGAAAAAAAGATTAATTCATCACCTGATATGTAAACTTTGTTTTGTTGTTTTTATTTTTTAATTTTTAAATTTAATTAAAAAATCTTTATGTTTGGATTCCGATTTTCAAAATTTATAAAAACTATAAAATGTGATTTTTATTTTCTGTTTTTATTTCTTTCATAGTCTAATTTATTATCAACTAAATGTATGTTATTCAATTATCTAATATGATAATTATTAACATAAAATTATAAATAATTTAATTTAACATTATATATTTAACTATCTAAAATTAATTATTAACAATATTTTATTTTATTTAATAATCTATTCAATTTTTGTAATTAAATTAAATAAAATTAATTTAAATTTATTAACAAATATAATTAAGTTTAAAATATCTTCAAAATATATAAATTTTAAATAAAATTTTATTTTTATTTTTAAGTTTTATCTAATATATAATTATTATCATGAGTAATAAAATATAAATATATTAACATTAACAGTTAAATAAAATTTTATTTTTATTTTAAAAATAGAAAATAAAAACTAAAAATTACAGACTTAAAACCAAACAATTCCATAAGGTTTCGCTTTCACCATCAATCGTTGTTTTTTTTTCTCAGTGACCCCGCTTAACGAAGCTCTTTAATTACAGCCCTTCTCTCCTTGAACTTTACGGGGAGAATGCTCTTAATTGAAGGAAGTAACTTTCAATGCAGACTTGGTCTACTTGGTACAGCCACACGTCATTAAAATGAAACGTAAGAATGTACAAATTGGCCAATTTTAATGTTGCATTAAAACATAGCATAGAGATTAATCTGATTAAATACCAAGAAAGAACACGTACGGCTATTGCTTTTTATTATAAAGTAATAATTTTTGGGAGTTAAATTCAAATAAATGCATTCAACTTATGAGATTTTAATTCAAGATTTTTTGTTTGCATTAAAAAACAATGCTTAAATTATTATTATCAAAAGAAAGATTCACGCCACTCGTTTTATTGCTTGTTTAATTTGAAACAATTAATAATCCATTCTTCCAATTTTCACGAGTGTAGAGGGCAAGATAATTTCTTTTCCTTTCCGGACGTTGAAGTTTCCTAAGCAAATTCACCATCAAAGAATGAAACAATAGGTGAAAATGACACTGGCCTGTACACTTGCTTGTGTGAAAGTGAAACATTGACAAAAAGTCCTTGTATTTTTACCTCAAAGAAAACAATTATACCTTTACCACATCAAATCATCGTGCACCACTCAAATAAATAATCGAAACTTCTTTTCGAAAATTGTTACTTAAATAGTTACTTCACGTAGCTTAATTTTAACGAAATACGCGATCATATCAGTAGAACAACCTAGTGAATTCAATTTGAGAAGGTCTAGTGTTCCGATAAGGAAAAGCAAGGTATTAGGTGAAGTGTACTTGTTGCTTTACATTTTATTTTTTTAGGTTTTAAGAAACCATCATCCTCAGGTCGATCGACCTTGTTGTTGGTTATCAAGTAACATAACACCACCTACAACTCTACCTAGTAGAGCTACGACCTGCAACAGTAGGTCCAAGGACACAGAAACTTCATATTCACAGCGTTTGATATTATACCGTTCATTGTCTTCAATATCTTAATTATTTGATCGAGTGAAGCAACAACCTTGTAACCCTTGATCAATTATTTTTCTCAGATTTTTAAGTAAGACTAAGAGAAGTGCGTTTCTATGGCTGCCAAACGAAAATTCACGTGTTCATGTGGGAGAATGCATCTCAGAGGATGGAATTGCGTCCATTCTTCTCTACAGGGCTAGGTAATATGTATAGATCCGTTATATTAAAGCAAGCAAGTTCAAGTTTCACGCAGATCTTATGATTATATATCTATTAGTTGGGTGTGGTGCAGGGATGTCAACCGGCTCAGGCCCTACTACTCGGCTCAATCCATCGAAAAATATTGTTCCACGGCTTTGGCAGGCTACAAAAGACTGGTCCGTGGCCTGGTCCATGCAGGCTGAAATGACCCGTGGGCCGTAGGCAGCCCACCGAAAGTCCCGTGGCTTGATCTGCCTAGCCCGCCCAGGTTACAGGCCGTTGTTGGCCCGAACTTTTAATATATTTTTAAAATTTTTAAAAGTATTTTTAAAAGTATATTAAAAGTCTGGGCCAACAACGGCCCATGGCTCGGAAAATTGTTGTTGTATTTTTTAAAATTGGTAAATTATAAACTTTTTTATTTTATTTTTCATATTTACAACATATGTATATTATGCATATATGTATTTATGCTTTTT
>JAOSBN010000177.1:30312731-30327745 GCA_027563595.1 Erythroxylum suave | reverse complement strand
TAATTAGAAATTTATATGAAAAGTTAATAAGTTAACAAGTTAAAAGTTATTGTTAAAATTATGAATTACATTAATTATAAATTTTTAACTTACTTAAATCATTTATTAATTATTTTAATAAATAATTAAAATTTTTTGTGATGGTCGAGCCCGGCCCGTAGTTTGACCCATCTACTATTTCATTGGCCACAGGCTGGCCCATGGCCCGTCCATCCCCGGCCCGTGGTTCGTACTTCACTGGCAGTGACCCGGCCCATAAGTTGGTCAAACCGGGCCAAATCTGTTGACCGCGGGCTGAGACGGGCTCAAATTGATATCTCTACCGGTCGTGAGCGGCGATAATGATAATTTGCACGGAAAGTGAACTTGTAGCGCCAAATTTTGACATTCTATTAATAAAACCCTATGATATCGTCATAGGTCGTTTTCTACCGATTGAATTGAAATATGAAGGTGGGTTGTAGAAAGACTGGATT
Organism: Erythroxylum suave; assembly: GCA_027563595.1. Taxonomy (NCBI): domain Eukaryota; kingdom Viridiplantae; phylum Streptophyta; class Magnoliopsida; order Malpighiales; family Erythroxylaceae; genus Erythroxylum; species Erythroxylum suave. Next base: position 30,327,269 of record JAOSBN010000177.1, on the reverse strand, counting down.
TTCCCGAAACTACATCAATCTAGCCATTAAATATCAGGCATGTATCCCACCATTTTCAGCATAATGTATTCCTCCTACCATTAATCTCAAGTAAGAATTGAGAATAATTAAGAGGATGAACCTTAAACATATTAAAAGTGAACTTCGATGGAGAATTTGAATCTTTATGAAATTAAATGTTAGAAGAATGAATATCTTTTGACTTCATTTTTATTCCTTATACCACCGTCTTCGGCTGTCGATCGACTTAGGGCGGCTGTACCATGAAATCGAAATCATATTCCATTTGGCTAAGTAATATTAACTTTTGGTCCTATTTGCCAAAGGAAGACACTGCGCATCACTATCCAATTTGGAGTTGTACCTGAAATGGTGGGAATTTGAAAGCCAACTGTCTTTTGACAGAGTTGATTAGAAGCCAAATAGATAGAACCAAGTCTTACCAAATAAATTCATATTTGCAAATCCATGTGCCTTAAATTCATATTCACCTGTTGTTTCTAGACTCCACCATGTTATGCAATGACTAGGAGGGTATTCTGAAATGAATAGCGTTCAGTGATGCACTCAATCGCGGTTACAAAGGTTGCTATAAAAGATAACATAAATATCTTTAGGGTTATTAAAGCAAGTAACCACTTGATCTCCTTTTGTCCCTTTTTTCACAAAATTCATGATTTCATGTTATTCTAGTAAACATTAAGGTACAAAAACCTTAAATACATAGCAAAAACAATCTACTATACACAATTACATTAGACCCCATGTAGCTCTAGCTAACTACTGTTTGCTACATTTTGTCATTTACGTAGAAGTAAGAAAAAAGCATAGAAACAGAAGACTAAAATTTTAAAATTTTAGCTTAATTAAAGGTGTTCAAGTAATGAAATTAATCGATTGATTAATAATTAGCAACCCCCAAATTCTCGAAAAGAGAAACTAGAAGTCTTCTCTGGGACTGGGATGTTCCCTCCGGCATGGCGTAGCCCTAAAGTGAGAGATACGTCTCCTGTGGTCCCAAATCTTACGACGGTAGACCCGATGTCTGTAATATTGGCATTGGCAGAGGTGGTCCCATAATGTTCAGCTGCAGCCATGCTTCCACGGCAACAAGTTTCATCGGCCAAGTCATGGAAAGTTTGGCCAAGTGGCGGCGGTGGCGCCATATCTGTGGTGGTGGCGATGGACGAAGTGGAGGGTCTTGCTTGGTTTTCCGAGAAGCACTGTCCATTGATGGTAAGGAGTGAAGGGTCACTATCAATGGCATTGATTTCGGATCTTTTGCCTGCTGGTGAGGATAGTATTGTTGTTGATAGTGTTGGAGCTGTAGTTGTCGTTGCTGTTGTGGCAACTGGTGGTGCTGTGGATGTTGTTGTTGTAGTGGTATTAGTAGTACTAGTCGTAGGCATTGGTGCTTGTGCAAGGCCACTGTTATTGTTATAGTGGTTTTGTTTTTCTCCATCTCCTCTTGTTCCTTCCGAGTCCTCTTTGTTTTCTTGTTGGTACATCTCTTCTACCATTGGTTTCCACAATCGAACCCTCGCATTTATAAACCAATTTGATACCTAAGACCACAATATATTAGAGGACTCATTATGCTATCCAACTTCAATACTTCATCATCTATAATGGAACAGTCTAATGTAATGGAATCTTAATCCTTTCTAATATAAAAAAAGATCTCTAACTTCAAATGGATCAAGTAAGGCACAATTTGGTATACTAATCATTCCAATCAAGGGAACTGTGCATGATATTAATGATATGCCCATAATAAGCATGGTAATATACAATGTTACGAATACTATACCAGATTCGGTATCGGATTGGTTCTAGTACGATATTGTACTGGTACCAGTCAATACCGGGTACCGTTTCCGGTAATTTTTTAAATTTATAAAATAGTCCCTGAATTTTTTTAAAAATTGCAAAATAGTCTATTGACATATTGTACAGTTATACTGTATATTTTTAACCTAGTCTCTAAAAATCAAAATGAAAAATAATAATCACAATTAATATGAAATAACAATAATTTTCAGATATTTCACATATAAATAATAACCACGATTTATATGAAAAAAACAATCATTATTAAAAATATAAAATTAAGAACAATATACAGTATTTAAAATATTTCAATTTTAATTTTAATTATATAATAAATAATAATTACATCAAAACATCCAATAAAAAGAATAATAAATATCTTTAACTCTAAAATTATTATAATTTACAATAAGAGCCCGTAATAAGGAAACAACTAAGTAAACTTAAAATATGAAACAAAAACATATATTATTTAATTTATTATCATTTAAATATATTATATATTTGATTAATGAAAATTATTATTACTTAAATTATAAATATCTTAATTTTATTTATAAAATTAATTTAATAGTTATTAATAAATATAATTAAATTTAAAAATATTTTTAAAATATATTATATATTTCAAAAATATTTGAATGATTCAAAATATATAAAAATAAAATAAATATTAGTTTATAATACTAATTTTTAAATTTTTTATTTTTAAAAATTAAATATTTTTATTAATACTTATTAATAAATATGATATTAAATATTAAAATTAATTTAAATAAAAAATTTATTTTTAATTTTGATTTAATGTATAATTATTATTAGTAATAAAATAATTATTTTATTTAAAAAATAATAATAATAATAATAATAATAAAAGTTAAATAAAATTAATAAAATAAAAATAAAAATAGGAAAGAAGACACAGAAGAGTCTAAAATTTTAACATTTTTTGATTTTTTTAAAATTAAAATATAAAATTTTGTAACTTAGTACCTATAAATACTGGCTGGTATCAACCAATATTTAAACTCGATACCAAAATTAATATTCCGGTACCAACCAGTATGGTACGAAATTCATACCAATGGTAATACATCTTAATATTCAATATCTTCTTTTTTGGCAAACCTGTGACAAGTCCTCAAAGTCAACACCCACCACTTTATAACACAGATGAACGTGCACAGAGAGCTGAAAAATAGCATCAACTCATGCATGCATATTATGGGTCTTGTCAGAATGAAAAGAGGTTAAAAGTTGTTTATCTACTCTTAAACATCTAAACGTTTTAAGCATGCAAACTCAACTGGAACTCAGCGAGATAATAATAATACTAGTTTGGGACATAAAAATAAGAACATAAATCCTAAATCAAATGGTAATTATCAACATAACTTTAGAGATACTAATATTGGCTTGGAAATGCTTGTTCCTATTCATGCCTTTTGCTTGTTATTCAATACTATTAGTTAACAAGAACAAGAGTACGAAGATCTGTTTCCAATATATCTCAACCATCCATTTTATTGCATTGGATGGTTGAGATGTGTTGAGAACATGGGCGAATTGAACAGCAAACAGAAGATCTGTTCCTTATATTAAGAGCAAAACGTAAAAGCTATCCGATATCCATTCAAGACCTCGAAAAGACTTGCTTTGTCTAATGGACATTACACTATTTGAGTTCATAATAAAAAGTACAGTTTATTTATTAACCTGGCTGTCTTATCTCTCGGACATTTATTTTTCAATATAAAGACGTATACACACGTACTTGTGTCAATATGTAATGCCCTCTATCATGTGAATTATATGCGGTTCTAAGCTTTTCATGCGAATAACATGCACGCTTATCTAGATGAAAACAATTTAGGGCACATTTTGCACGTTCATACTTTTAGTCGTAGATCCTAACATCTTGGTGATCTAACCTTGGAAGGAGGCTAGAACAGTTCATCATAAAGAAACTCTAAAACAAGATCTACAAACTTGGAAGGAAAAACTGATAGGGGAGGTTTAAGAACTGAGAAATGGCAAGTAACAATTTCTACGAGTCAAAAAGGAACACGACAAGTTTAAGTTTCAAGGTACAAACTGTGTAAATTAATGGCTGGTCTCGTGTGGTTGGCCAGTGTTATTTGAGGACAGAGAGTGATTCAAATTTTTATGTCTCATCTATCATGTAACTGCAAACACTCTTAAATACTTGTGAGTTCCTTCACTGTATAGTTATTTATTTCTACTTCAGAATCAGATTTTTCAATGAAAATGAAGCCAAAAATACATATATCTTTCTCGGAGGCAAATGCAAGAAACTTGAGAAAGAAACACAAGACCATGCAAGTTATGATGAGCTTACATGCAGATGGTTTCTTCCAAGCCTCTCATGTGGTTCTTTTTCATTTTCTTTCTTAACTTTTAGTTTCATTCTCTTTTTAACCCTACGAGGCAGGATGCGTTGTTCTGATGCTCAGTACAAGAAAGCCCAAAAAACGTGAAACCTTCCTAGGTCAGGCTTGAGGAGAGAGTGGACATATAGAGAGAGACTACCAACCTGATTTCTTGATAAACCTGTCTGTCGAGCCAATAGATGCTTATCTGCGTCGCTTGGATACCTGAGAAAGAGACCAGAAAATGACATCAGACACCTTACTAAAAGCGTATAAAAAGACACCGATGCTTTATGTACCCCTAGATTGGATATTGTTTCTCTGCACAGGCGTGAGAATCTAAGAGAGGAAAGATCTGATCAGCACACTAGCAGCGACCAGAGGTACCAGTAGTTTAGAGGACAACTACAGCCACTGATCAATCTTATTATGTACCTACCTCACTTACTCTAAAAACAGAGAAAGGGTGTGAGAGATAAAGGTCGAGACAACTAGGAAAAGGTGTGGTCAGTGAATTATACTTTAATAAAGTTGGTTTTCTTCATATTAACTGATTTCTGGGTCTGTCTGTAAGGGTCTAAATTAGGCAAATAGAAAACCTTTAAAAGCTTTTGCGCTGACAAGACAACATCCAAGGACACTGCATGCTGTTCATCGCTTTAATCACCAATAACAAAAAAATTAAAGAAAAAAGGCAACAGATAAAGAACAAGGACTCTGCTTTAATCACCAACAACAAAAAAATTAAAGAAAAAAGGCAACAGATCAAAGAACAAGGACTCTACTTGGATCTTGTGTATCCATCATGTTTAACTAATCATAAAGTATGATTACCTTATCTTGAACAATAATTGATCCTGATAACTTTAACTTTCATTGATTATCATAATCGGGCAAGGATAAAGTAAACGTACGGGTGGAGAAAATGCTCAAAAAGCCAGGCTCTCAAAATGTTGACAGATCGTTCAGGTAAGCCTCTCTGGGGCCTCCAAGCTTCTTGTTCCATCATGCCTATTTGCTGAAAGGCTCTTTGCTGTCTTAGGCTTTGCTCTAACAACCTTAGCCTTGGTGTCTCTCCTTTTGTTATGCCTGAGGTCCCAGTTGCGTCTTTCTCTCCAAGTAGCTCACAGCTGTGCTTCAATTGTGCTGCTATAGCATCTTTTAGACAACGAAAATGCCGAGACATGGCCTTCTGGGCAAGTGCTGTGTAAGGAACTGCGGCTCCATACCCCATCACTAGATCGAATGAGTTCACCACCATTTGCATTTGTTCGCAGTAATGGTTGTATCGTCGATCGACCTGCATTTTAAGCCAAGAACATCAACGGCCAAAGTGACAACTGTTAATCAAATTTCATCAATCCCAATGTTCCAGAAAAAATAAAAGAAAAAGAAGAAGAGCAGAGGAGGGGAGTACGAAGGTGACTGTCACTGAATATTGATCGATCATTTAAAGACAAATAAAAAAGCTGAAAGCTACAGTGGCAATTAATATGAAGAAGATACAAAGAGTCACACGTTACCAAGGAAGAAGCAGTAACATATCAACATCTTTATTTTGCAGATGAACATAATTCAATAAAGGATATAAATAATAGTCCTATGCATGATATTGTTTGCTGATGTTCATGAAACTTGGAAGGGGATGATCATACTGATGACAGTGAAAGAAAAATAACAAGTTCCCCTTACAAGACTATTATGACCATCATGACACTCTTTGTCAAGACATTGTTGCTCTTAAAGGAAACCAGAAGAAGAAGAATAAATGCTTGAATCAGACTGGTACAGTGAAACGATTGTCAATGGCAACAAAGAATATCCTCGTGTTCTTCCGCTACCCTCTTCTTACCCGATTCAAACTAATTGACAGGCTTGCTTGTGTATGTTTAAACAAAATAGAATGAAAAGAAAAGGTAAAGAAGTAGAAACAATAAACAAAAACTAAAAGTTCCCAAGTCAACTAAGATTATGTAATACACCATATTGGCTTTATTTTTCTCTCTTCTCTTAAAGATTACTATGACAGGTATAGGCAGTTGCTAACATAATAACTTCCCCACGTAAGACGGTGGCTTAACAGTCATCTTCTCATTCAGGAGAAACGTCGCTTCTTGCTGGACTCATCAACCTATAACGGTAGTCTTTCAGGTTCTTTAAATTGTACAATGACTACTCAAAAACACAACCTCTAATCAATCAATCAGTGTAAACTCGAAAAGATTATACATTTTTGTTCACGGAAACATAAATGACAATTAAGCCAACTATACCTCCTAGATCTTACGCAACGCTATTGCCACAAAGCATGCTTTTTGTAAAGCTTTTTGTATTTGATGATCTTAAAATATATAGAGCAAGAAGTGGTTGGAATTTTTATGTTTCTCTGTCCCCATGGTTTCGAAAATTAATGGAGTAACTGAGTTAAATAAAGGAAAATGATGAGTCTTGACTATCGAAGAAGAGGGAAGGTGGAGAAAGAGAGAGCGAGAGAGAGAGAGAGAGATTACATGCCTCATCAAGCATCGTCAAAAGCTTGACCTTTCTCCTCTGATGCTCGATTCTATCGGCGGCCGACAAAGGAGGGACCTCCTTTGTTGAAGAACAAGAACCGCCGCCGCTGCCACCACTTCCACCACCGACGGGATTATTGGAACTAGGGTTTGAGTTGTGTCTACCCAACTTGTTCTTCTTGAACTGTCCTCTTCCAACGCTACAAAATTCTTCTAGCAACTCTTGTGCTGTCTTCACATACTTGGAGTTTCTTAACACATTCACTACTCCTAACGAAGACCCAAATCCAATATGAACTTGGTGATTTTGTGGCCCTTGTAAATGCAATGACTGGTGTTGAACTTGACCACCAAAATTCTTGTAATAATGGCTCGCGCCAGACGATGAACCTCCAGCTCCTTGATTGTAATATAAAAGTCCACCATCTCCCATCCTTAGTTCTTCAGCTTTCGCTACCTCCAAATGTTGTAACGATGATGATAAAGACAAAGAAAGTCCTTGTCCTTCCACAACACTGCCGATCTCACTCGGGTTATTGACATGATGAACACTAGTGTTTCCAGTTTGGTGTGAACTATCAGGAACCCATGTCAATAGTGGTGGAGAGATCACAGTTCTAGCACCAAAACCTCCTCCAGGTCCTGAGACACTAAACTCTGGAAGAGAAGTTGATGGGTTGGGAAGCAACACGTGAAGTGTAGAAGAAGTTGAAGGTGGATGTGGGTGAGAAGGGGTTGGAGATGGTGATCTGGGCTGTGGATTCATGAGAAAGAGTTGCATGGCAGCAGCTGAATCCTCATTAATGCCTGAAATCTGATGATGATGATGATGTGCCAGACTACTCTCTCGGTTATCGTGATTCTTTGAATCTACTAACGGACCTAATCCTCCTACCATGTTTTGCCTGTTGTTGACGTACCAGTCATTGGTTGCTTCTTGTTGTTGTTGCCTCCCGTAATTAGATTGCAGCTGCTGGTCCAACAATTCAGTAGCCGTGGCTGGTACTCCACCGGGAGGAAAATTAAACATCTCCGACAACATTCCTGCTGTTTCGTAGACCGGGAGGCCTCCGGAGACCTCCTCTTCGATGCCTACCAATGGTGGTGGAGGTGGCTCGTAGCTTGCTTCAACTCGAAGTTTATTTCTACGGATCTGTCGTGCTAAGTGATGCTGGTGTTGGTGTTGCTGTTGTTGATGATGGTGATGCTCCTGACTGCTTCTCTCGAAGCCATTCGAGAAGGAGAAGATAGTCTGATGGTAGTCCTGTTGGGACATAGAATAATCAGCAGAACTTGAATTACTGCTTGGGATTGGAGCAATTGGCTGGTGATGAGTTGTAGCTTTCTTGAGAATTGGATGAAGAAGTGGAGTTGCTATCCCCATATCAGTATCTTGGCAATCATCATCTCCTGTAAAATCACCCCACCCCTTTGCTCTTTCTTTCTCAATTCACCTGCTAGATGGATCCGTTAGAGACACAGCAAGCCAAAAAAACCAACAGCCATCTAGTAAAAACTACCCCTTTAGATATCAAGAGAAGACCAGGAGACTAAAAAACTGGAGATGAATATGAACAAGGAAAACTACCAAACGGTTCTCTGTTATAACTCCTTTTTACGATAAATTTTGTATAGTTTCCGCTTTGTTCATCATCTAATATATCTATTTATTCACACAAACAAACACACACTTGGAAGTATACCTCTAGTGAGTTGCAAAGAGTGTGAAACGATGTAAAGCTTTCAGACATCGTTTTCTCTTCTGGGGTACAGAAAGCTTCGTGAATTCCCACTTCTCTCTCACTCTCTCTCTAATTGGTGCTGTGTCCTCTGTCTGTCGTCTCTTTCTCTCTTTTTCTTTCTCTCTGTGTTTGCTCTTTGTCGCACTAGTGACTGTGTCTTCGTAATCACTAATCACCCCTCTCTCTTCCTTCCTTTGAGAGGTTTATATTTTCAACAAAATCAAATTTATAAAAGGAAAAAAGTTGGAAGAAAAAAAAAAGTAGGCTTTGGAGGAAGAGGTCTCAATGTGATAACTCAGTCCCACAGAGCCATGCCAAAAGACCAAAAGAAATTAATTATAGAAGGAAAAAAGAAGAGGTTGCATTTTTTAAATCTTCAAGTAAATTAATAAAATGATTTATTATTATATTAACCGGTGCATAAAATAAAAAAGAACAAGAAATAACAATGACTTGAGCATATAATGTTACACATGATATTGTAAATGACCGAAACCACCTACGTCAAATAATGTGTGGTTGAGGGCAATTTGGTCAATTAAAAATTAGAAGCATGCATATCCGCAAGAAAGGAAGAGACAAGCAATTGGGCTCTCTTGCAGAAGAAGCTGTGGGATTATTTTGTAATGGGAAATTAATCATATTAATTCAGTGTGAAAAGACGAAAATGTCACCTCAATATGTTGGCCGTAATTGTCATTTCCAAAACGTCATTTGGAAACGAACGCAAACTACGGAATAAAATAAAGATAACGTCAGTCTCAAATGATCCAAACTACCACCATCCTTCAATTTGATTTATGTGACCATAATGCCCTAGCCAATGATTAGTTCTAACCCCGAATAAATTCTAGTTGGTAAGGTCAATTCGGACAACTCAAGTCTTTGTATTTTCTCTTAATACGACGAACCAAGCAAGCTATCAATGGACGGGCAAAAGGGGGTTTGTAATTGGCATTTGGCAACATAGGAAAGGCCACACGCAAAAGAAGACTGGCACGTGCCATGGGTTTGTTCTCGTGAAGAAGAGGCGCTGTGGTCTGAAAGGCACATGTAACCGGTTTAAGGTTTGGCAATGTCAAGATTGGTTACCCTTATTACATGTCGATTTACTTTTTCCTTTTTCTTTTTCATTAGAAAGATAGTCTCTATTATTAAACTGTTATCCTTGTCTTGTTCATTTTTTGTTAGTTTAATGCTAAAACATTACAACTTTAGAGGATTGATGGACAGCACATTATGGTTTAGGAGATGACATCTTAACTTGGAAGAAAATGACTACAAAGAAATAAGCATTTCAAAAGACATAAACTCGATAGTGAACTCACTTTTGCCTCAAATCAAGTAGTACTTTTTATTACTATTGTTATTAATTTTGAGAGGTGAAAGGGTAGAATCTCGTTTTCGATTTAATTATTATTATTGTTCTTATTATTATTAGAAAATCAGGAATTTCATTATTGTTGCCAACTGCATAAGGATATATATATACTTAACTATTAAGCAGGTTGGCAAGGAAGCCGCTATACCGTGTGAAAGAGGTGCTACTGCTGTTGTTGATTGATATATATATACTCCCATCTCATGCAAAACTTGTAGTTGGAGTTGGATTTGCAATTATGTCTTCTATATATAGTTACGTTTGGTTATGATATTTCATCCTTAAGTTTCACTTCCACTATTCCTCGACTCCTGGTTTTCCTACAAGATCTATTATTCTATATAAGAAGTCACCCTCCTCATTAATGCAATATAATTCTAGTGCTATAATTAATGAAAAAAAAGAGATAAATTTGATATGTAAACTCTTGTATGCCATTAGAAATAAGAGTTAATTTAGTTGAAGATAACCGTACGTACATTCAATGAAACAAAAGTACAATAATGATTAAAAGGGTGATAAGGATCAAGGTCTTTTAGTTCGATCTTGATCCCACTTTTGGTTTTGAAAAATATTTCAAAGACTCAATGTAGGCACATCGCTTGAGGATGTAAGACACCGAGCGGTGCTCATTACTCAAATCAGTGCATTGTTCATCTAACATGGTAGCATCTTCTTTAATGGCTAGCTTGGCCCTCAACCATCGACAAGGGTCCCTTACAAATGAGATAATTATATCTAGTGCATCAACAATTTGTCTCACCTATAAGTTGTCAACATACATATAGCTGTGAGAATTTAATGAACCTCACACCAAATGTCATATATGGAACACTACTAATTAAAAATATTAAAATATTTTCCCACTAAAATTGCAATAATAGGAATTGGCAATTCGAGACACAATTTAAACCAAAAAAAATAACGAAAAATACTATATTTTTGCAATGTAATTGCCTTATACTCACCCTTCTTCTTTCATTAATTGATTGAGATCATTCATTAAAAGCCGAGTACAAATTCTCTTTACTTTCTAACTCTCTACCCCTTTCACTACAAGGCAACGAGCCATTAACTTCTTTAGCTATTTAATTTGGAAACTAACCATTGACTAATTGGTTCTATTGGTATCCGTGTTTTGGGCGTGGTCTTCCATGTGGGTATTTCTAGTTATTGTTTCCGATTTCCTGTTTTGGATACTTTGAGTTGCTACGTCTTTCTAATTTGCATGTCTATCTCTTTTTCTTTTCTCCCCGAGTAGTGTTTTTCTAGTTATCTCATGCCATGTTCATATGGCTACCTGTGAAAAATTTCAGTCTGTGACAGGTTTTCTGGCAAACTTGCGGTACTGTAAGGCATTATCTTAAATTTAAGAAGATTCATGACGTAGTTATCCAAAAGTTCTCAAAAGCTAATTAAAAAGGGAGGAAAAAGAGATTTTAAGACTGGCCTGAATGGTTAAGAAGGAAAAATTCCATATTATTCCCTCAAATTATTTATATAAAATCAGTATTAACCCATGGATCACACACACACATACACACACTCTACTTATATGAAAATCTCTCTCTCTCTCTAACTATCCTTCACATTTTCTTGAAATAAATGGACATGAGAGCCTCTTAACATGGTAAACAAATGTTCTATTGTTACAATTTACAGCAATTTTTCCCTTGCTAAAGACAATAAGGGTTACATGTGTATTTAACTTATTGACCATGCCCATTAATTGGTTTACTACATAGGCATGGAAGACAATTTGGGAAAGTCCTGATTAGGTAATTACACGATGCATATTCATTTAATTGTAATTGATTAAATTAGAGTAAATAGAAATAATCTCTTCTCTCTCCTTTATTTTCTCCTCTTCGAATGAGAACAAGACTGATACTTGACAGGCTAACTTTCTTCGACCTTTGGAGGGTGATGTCACGTGAATCCCACCCTTCCCCTCACACGCTTGATAGCCCTATCTCAACATTTAAAAATCTAATATCTCATCCGTCCCTCACGTGCCAATGAGGGCTCTAAGCTTTTATCCCTCTTTTTTGTTATTATTTTTTAATTTGTATTCCCCTGCCCCCTTAGTTGCCTATCCAAAAACTACCACTTCATTATGTTCTGTTTTGTGAGGTTTGCCATATACAAATATGTGATTAATTATATTGGTAATCGTATCATTAAATTACACATATTCTATACTTAGATCCCGTTTTTAATTGGTTAAATATTTACGTACCAAGGGACATATTTTTGACATCCTTCTTAATGACACAATGCAATCATAGCTAGCCCCCTAATCTTTTCTATAACCTATAATCATTTTTGATCAAATAAAATAGATAAAACATCATATATAATCAAGATAATTAATTTGCACGATCAAATCAGAAAAATCACAAAAAAATTTCTTTCTAATATTTCCGTTTAAATTCAGTTGGATATACTTTTTTAATAACTTATTTTTATACATAAAAACGAAACATTTTTGTTGCAAACTTGTTATTTGCCTACCTAACCGTACTCATTAACCCTCTTTCTAACTTTGCTTATATGTTCACGTTCTAGGAGTGTTCTAAGAGTTACATGGAGAAATAGTAGCCACCCCTTATTGGAAGAAAAGTGGTTGTAAGGTTAAAGATAGGGTTAGCTACATTTGGTATAGCTTGGCTTCAAGAAATTTTGATTTCAAGCAACAAACTGAAAGCACCCTTACCACCTTTTCCATCACACACACAAACATCAACCACCTACGTTGTTTGTTTCCATGATTTCTCGATGACTTTTTTGCCTTTTTTTTGGGCAGCAGAAAAAGGAGGCGTTCAGTCTATCATAATCTGCAACATTAAAGCTATGCTATGCAGCTTATATTACCCATATCGAATTATTGATTAGCAATTTTTTCTACATACCGGGGACCATATTGAATCTAATCTTGGCTTAATTGTAAAACATTTTGATGTTGTCTTCGAAAAATCTCACCCTGTTCTTGCACCAACTTATATAGTGTTTTTGATAATTAAGAAGAGGACATTACAAGAAAATCACTGAATAGTGGCGGAATATTTCCTATAGGTGTTTTTGATAATTAAGAAGAGGACATTACAAGAAAGTCACTGAATAGTGGCGGAATATTTCCGACGGAAATAAAACCGATGCTATTTACCGACGGAATATTACTGTCCGTTGGTAAATACGATTTATTATTCTATGGAAATAAAACCGATGCTATTTACCGACGGAACATTACTGTCCATCGGTAAATACGATTTATTATTCATATATAGTGACGAAACAATATATCCGTCGGAAATACTGGAGGAAAGGAATTTTGCACAAAATCTTCGACGGCATATAGCAACGACAAAGCCTACGGCGTCGAAAAAAATTGCGGGAACGGTTCCCGCAATTAAATTGTTTCAGATCCATACCAACGGACATCATTTAGTCAGTAAATTTACTGATGGATTAGACATCGCCGTCGGTAATAATTGTGCGAATTACTCCCGCGATTAATTAGTTTCGCACAATTACCGACGGTTAAGATATCGTCGGTAAAAGTGTTTAAGCAACTTTTATATACCGACGAAACATGTTTCGTTGGTAGCCGTAAAATTAACTTTACCGACGGAATTGGTATTCCGTCGCAAAAATAAACGGTTATACACAAGTGGTGAAGTAATTGGAAAACTTAAATACCGACAGAATATAGACTTCGTCGATAACTGTCAACTATTTGCTAACGTTTGGTTGAAGACGAGTCGGTAAAACCTGAATCACCGACGGAACCTGTATTCCGTCGGTGATTCATCGGTTTTAACGCAATCAAATAGCACGCATTTCATTAATTTTAGCGACGGACTAAGATTTTTCGTCGGGAAAAGAGAGGTAACCCCTGGCGATCAAGTTATTTGGAAACTCAAATACTAACGGAATTTAGGTTCCGTCAATAATTATCGTCAAGTTGTTCCGTCGTTTGGTTAAAGATAACAAGGTAAACCCTAAATTACCGACGGAATGTCTATTCCGTTAGTAATTCAGCGCCTTTAACTAGCGCTGCCCCACCTCCCCTCCCCTCCTCCCCACACATTTCTTCTTCTCTCCTCGAGATCACCATCTGTTTTCTGACCCCCTCTCTTGCGTTTTTCGACTGTTTTCTTACTCATCGTGCGTCGTTTGAGGTAAGCTCTCTAATGGGTGTGTTATTTCTCCAAAAAAAGCATGTTTTTAGTGTTAACCGTGAGTGTTTGACGATGAAGTCTTGCTTGATTATTATTGTTGTCTGCGATTTTTTAGTGTAATCATTGGTTTATTTGTTATTTATATGTGTTATTGTTGGTAAATAATGGAAAAATGCAATTAATTTGTGGTTATATTGAGATTATACATATTTCCTAGGAGGTTTTCAATAAAATGCCTTTTATAATGTTTAAAATATTTTTTTGTAATTGTTGTGTTAATTTGAGAATTTGAATACTTAATTTCGATAAAATGTTTAATATGAAGTTTGAATTTATCGAATTTAACATTTAAGTGTGAATTTATTATATTTATGAATATTGTCATTAATTATTATGTATTAATATAATTAGTAATATTATTAGAAAATATTAATATAATTAGTTTGATTAATCTTATGAAATTGATTAATATTATTAGTTTAATATTAATTATCTACTTAT
>JAOSBN010000177.1:30299350-30312631 GCA_027563595.1 Erythroxylum suave | reverse complement strand
ATTTACCATATTAATTACTTTAATATTATTATTATTCTTATTCTTAGTATTATTATATTTATTATTCATATTTAATTTTATTATTATTATTGTTATTATTAATTTGCTAGTTATAATTTAATTTATTATTATTATTATTTTTTGCAAATCCTATATCAAGTGGAAGAGCGTCTTCGACATAAATTTCTTCATCGTTATTGAAGTTGTTCATCGGTTCAGGTTAGTCGTGAAACTAATTAATATTTATCATATTAATTACTTTAATAATAATATTATTATTATTCTTAGTATTATTAGATTTATTATTCATATTTAATTTTTTTATTATTATTGTTATTATTAATTTGCTAGTTATAATTTAATTAATTTTTTTTTTGCAAATCCTATATCGTGTGGAAGAGCATCTTCGACATAAATTTCTTCATCGTTATTGAAGTTGTTCATCGGTTCAGATTAGTCGTGCAACTAATTAATATTTACCATATTAATTACTTTAATATTATTATTATTATTATTATTATTATTATTATTATTATTATTATTATTATTATTATTATTATTCTCAGTATTATTAGATTTATTATTCATATTTAATTTTATTAATTTTATTGTTATTATTAATTTGTTAGTTATAATTTAATTTGTATATTTATTGATGAGTTTTTATGTTTTCTTGTAATAGTGAAACTATTTACTATATGTAGAATCAGTTTGAAATCAATTGTAAATGATTAATTCGATCGACCAAATCGTTCGAATTAATCTATTGTAGGTGATTAATTAGTACGATTAACACAATTTGTTCCATAATAAACTCCTAGGATGGTATATAGGCTGGAAACCTGTGATGCAGCTCCCGTGAGGTTTATCGGTGAAATATTCCACGAGCCTAGGAGTCATAGCGAGAAACATCAAAATTTAAGGAAAAGATTGATCCTGAGGGCTATTGTTGAAAGAATATCTCTTAGGCGATAAAGGAATTTTACTATCATGAGTTTGAGGTACGATGGAATTAATTATTTCCTTTTTTTAATATTAATTTTTTTATATTAATTTGATAACTATTATTACATCAACAATATTTATTAAATATATTTCCTTTTGTTATAGAAACTTTTTTTTTAAATTCTCAATTGGACAAGATCGTATATAGAGTATGAGAGTCGAGAGCGCATATACATTATCGCGACTTTGTTGGTGCGATACGTAGGGTGGCTGTACGACTGCCTTTTATTTCTGAAGAAATATAGAGTCGTTGGCTGACATATTGGACATCACCTGCGGTGATGTCGATTTCACAGCATAATTCAGCCAACAGACGTAGAGGACCTGAGGGAGAGAGTCTTCCTTTACATACGGGAGGATCTATTACCCACCAAAAGCATGCACAAAAACTTGTAAGTATCTAAGATTAACAGTTATATTCTCATCTCTTTTCTTTGCTGTATTTTAATTGAATTTGCTTTATAAAATCTAATTTACTTATAATTAACATTTTATTCCTATGCAGGAAAAGTCTTTGGGCGTGACACCTACACCTCGTCAACTATTTCTGCACACTCATATTAAGAAGTATGACGGAGTGACATTCGTCAGTGATTGTTGTAGAGAAGTTAATGTAAGTAAAATTTATGATTTAATATTAATAATTTGCTTAATAATTATCACTTACTAATATATAAATATTGCTTTCTGATAGGATCAAATACAACAAACCATTGATTGGCGGTCTCAGCAATCCAAAAATATTGATGAGGCTAACACTTACCTTGAAGCAGTTGATGGTAGGGATCGTCGTGGGAGGATATTCGGATTAGGATCATTTGCGAATACTTGTTATTCGCAATCCTCTACGTTTAGTACAGCAGCATTTGTTAGGTGATCCAACAACAATAAAGTAGAAGCGTTTGAGAGCACAGTGCAGACATTATCCACTCAGCTGTAACAGACATTGGAGCAGTTGCAGCAGATGCAACAAACGATAGCAACGCAACAATAGTCATTGAACCTGTACGCTCAACTCCGCTCAGAGATGGATGAATTGAAGGATAAGGGCAGCAGGTCACCGCACTAACCAGACGATCGACCAGCTCCTGATCAGTAGTATAGTATTGGTCATTTAGTTTATATTACAGATATTATTATTTACAATGTAACGTTTTTATTATCAATTAAGATATTTAATTTTTAACCATTAATCAAAATTTCTATCAAATTATTTCTATCAAATTAAATATATATTATAAATATTTAATTATTAAAATTTTCCGATGGTTATAATTTAAATATAATGAAAATACATATTTTAAAAAAATTTAATAAATAACTTTACCGACGGAAACATCCATAATTACCGTTGGTAACTGCCTATATTATATATTAACGAACAACAAATTCCGTTGGTAATGCTTCAGTTTATTTACAGACGGAAACAACATTACCGTTAGTAAAGTTACCGACAGTATTAAAAACATTTCGATGTTAAATTTACATATGGTTTAGGAACTTACCGTCGGTAAATTTAGTGTTGGAAAATTATAGCCCATCGGTAATTTATGGACGGAAAAAGCGTGACGGTCGACACATTTTTGTTAAAATTACCGACAGTAATTTGTTTTCCAATGCTAAATTTAACGACGGAAATTTCTTTACCGTCGGTAAAATTAGCTACGGCCGAATTTTTGACGTTTTTGTCTATCGGTATATTACATCGATAATATTTAATACAAACAAAATATTTATTTTTTCCATCGGTAACTTCCGTCACTAAATGACTATTTTCTTGCAGTGAGATACAAGTGAATCGGTCTCTCACTTTCGCACAAGATGATCGTGCGTATTTGAAATTGGCCAGGTCGAGATTGTAATCATCCAAAATAGCCGCTGAGATTTATCTCATGTACATTAGCAACGACTGGTCACATCAGAATAAATATTGCCACTGAAATATATGTGATTTATGCAGGCACACGCACACAAAAGAGGGATGGTTTGCATCAATCCGAGTGTCACATAAGTTCAGTGTGCTCGCATTTCTCAGCTGATTTGGTTGATAAATTTATCTTTTCTATCACATTGATTTAGTCTGTCCCTTAAGTAGGTAATCATGTTCTTATCAACATAATTGCTATGCGTGGCAACATTTTGCAGATTCATAAATAGAAGGTTGTTAATTTTTTTTAAAAAAAGAACATACCTGTAATATTGCCTTTAAGAATAAATATCAAACAAGACATCAGGTATGTCCATCCAAAAAAGAAACCTACTATAGCGAATAGACTTCCTCGTAAGAAAATGAGCACACCTATTATCACTACACCTAATCCAAAATATAAATGTCACCTACATGGCTACATCTATAAATATCTCCAACTCATCGATGGCTATTGCATTTACTCAAGTAAGAAAAATGAGGAAATCGTTCATTCAGTTTGATCATTAAATCTCGCATTACAAACTACACTTCAAGTTATTGGAAATAAAAGGTTTCCAGAGGCCAGGGAAATGTATTAGGCGAGGATCACGTTGTTAGTGATGAGATTATTGAAGGTATTGGGATTTTTTCTCATGTTATCAAAGCATGGAAGAGAACAACCGTATATTATAAAATATTTGGAGCGTATCTTTTATAAGAATACGTTAATTGTCACCTTCTCCAATTATTATATACAGCCTATCTCATATGATCATCCAATGTGTACATGTACCTTTAATATTCGTAAATATTGATTTGTTTAATGCATTTGGGTATAGGAGTACTTGGAATTTTTCAAGGCTAAACGATCCTATACGAATGGATTAGTCTTTTTTTTGGGGAAAGGAAATTTCCGTACTTCAAATACATTATGTTTAATTAGTGACTATAAATGAAATTAGTCTATAATGCCACTTCCAACAATTTAACCGCAAAGATATCATTCCTCTCAAGAATTTCGCGTATATATCACCATTTTCTCTACACAAATCTCATCAACGAGGGAAACATGATCATGAAATTATGGGTAGAGGAATATGAAACTGAATGTGAAAGGGAATGGACATTTCTCTTCATTATTCGCCATCTATGCGTATGAATTATAATTGCCCTTCTAGGTGGTACTCGGCTACGCAACTTACACACATTTGCATGCATTATTAAATGCTTATAATTGGCTATTCATCATTCTCTCGTTGGGAAAGAAACATTACTCTTTTCGTAGAAACAAAACCATAAACAAGATATTGCAGGGAAAAGAAGCCGTGTAAATATATCCTTAACCTCAAGCACCATTGACTAATTCCCTAATGACTTTGAAACAAAATAAATGGCAAACAAGAAAATTTGGAAACACTAAAGTAAAACTGAAAATTTGAGAGATCGTTAAGTAGTGGCATTCTATAGTGGGAAATAGGTAAGGCGTTAATAGTGGTGGTGGTGGTGGTATAGAGTAGGAGGTAGACTCATTGCTTTTGATGTCGATGGAGGCAGCGTGACGTTAATGCTTTATAAACATCACGAGTGGTTGCAAACGAAGTCTTTTTTTCCGATGTCTTCGGCTTCTTGTCAGGATTGTACATTAACAACGAACCATTTCCTTTTTCTAGTTTTTTTTGGTCATATATATATATATATTATGTTACACTCTTTCCCTCTTTGTGTCTGTAACTTTCATCCAACCATGGAGATCAAACATTGCTCTTTGTCCTCTTAATTAACCACCAAGGCCATAATAAAGAGCTGATATCGGTGTGATATTGGCGGCAGATATTCCCCGTGAAATGAGGACGATCGCTTAAACTTTAAGATTAGAGTTTGAAATTAGTGAAATCTTAAATTTTTATTAATTCAATAACATAATTTTAATTATTTTTTAAGGTATTGTTAGAGTATCACATATTGACTAAACATGAAAATATTAAAGGGTTTATAAGTGGTAAGGGTCAACTATCCAAATAATTAGGTATAATCATTTTTATAATAGTTGACCCAAACTTAAGTATTATTAGTAAATTCTACACTCTACCCATATAAAAAAATCTAATATGTACGCGAACTATCCTAATTTCCTACGGTCCCATTTTTTATATATACCTATTTAGTATTAATTTGTTACAATTTTTTGCAATGTAATTATAATCTTGATCCCTCAAATTCTATATAATCCAAAGAATCCCCGTGCTCAAATTTTTTAAATTTATAATGGTCTTGAAAAAAGGTGGATTGTCAGTAAAACCTATATTTTTTGTCAAGCCTTACCACCAAATAAACTGCTCTTTTCACTAAATCACCCTACCTTATGCTTCTAAACAATAAGGTATTGTTTTTGTGCACATGAAATCATTCTCTTTTAATTATCTTTCTCCAACAACAGAATAGTTACTATCATAAATCTCACAAGTTTTGATGTCTTGTGTACAACCTCGACATGTAGTGCTGCATTGTCGCTGAAACTAAAAGTATCTCCATCAAAATATTGGCAGCCAGTGAGTGGGCACTTTTCTCATTAACTATTTTGTAGCACAATTCTCGAACTTCACTTCCCGTCTCTTGTTTAAAATTGACAAACTGTGGCACGTTTCATTTTGGAATATAAGACATTGTCAGCTGTCGCTTAGCAATCATTATCCATAGTCATCCCTTTCCATGCAAATTGCGTTACTAGACCGTGACATTTAGGTCCACTTGATGTGCTATTCTACATCTTAATTCGCAACCAACACTAGTTCCTTCCTGATGAGGTCCCATTTCTCAGATCTTACATTTGTTTCATTTGCAAGCTCCAACACATTCGATTCTCCTAGTTATTATGGTGATTTCATTGCACCAATAAAATCCTCTGAGAATTTTAATCCACTGCCCATTCACCGCCCTAATAAACACGAAATGATATTCAACTTGGAAAAATTCAATATGAAGAATAAATCTTTTTCAACGCAGTATAAGTTGCTAATAAAATCTTCTCATTCATATAGTAATTATCGAATGTGTTGTGTTAAAATACAGATACAATTGTAATAAAACACGGTAATAAACTCAATTATAATTATAATTACTAACGAAATATAAGCAAGGTCACAATAAAATTGAAATGGTAGTTCCCTATAAGTTGACGCCACAAATTTCACCCCCAAAAATTAAATTTTAATTGTGCCTCAACTATATCAACTGTACTTGAACTATTAGATAATCATAGTCGGTAGTAACATCACTGCTCCCAGCGTTATTATAGAACTGTACATGAGATTTTTACCTTATACGGCTCCTCAATGGTCATAAAAAATCTAAGGGCACTTTTCGAGTTCAATGAAATCCAATATTTAAAATTATGATACCGTATTAAGTAGTTTAAATAATTTTTTATTTTTCACTTTGCATTTGGAAGTATTTTTTTTTTACTTTGGAATTTTATCACAATATTCTAATATTTAAATGATTGTAAAGTTCTAATTTGATTAAGCTTGCATTAAGGAATTGAAGATAAGAAAAGAAACGAAGTTGTCAAAGACTGAAAAGTATTATAAAGATACACAGAAAGAAAAAGAGGTAAAGAAAATGGTATATATTAATAATCATAACTGTTGTACGAGGAAACGTCAATGCCAATTTTGAAACTGCCTCTTTTTAGACGGATAGAGTGTTCGAAAGGAAATGAATCATAAAACCAAAAGACTACTCCTGTACATAAGGTATGCACACTACTGCGTGCTCCATGCTCCACAGTCATCTTCCTACCCGAAACCACACGTCACTCACTTTCTCTTCTTGTTTCTCTCGTTTATATATACACTACAAGGCTGTGACTTTTTGTGTTGTGTGGCTCTCTTCTTTCACCATAAAAATGATACGTATATATATGCATTTGTGAAGACACTACTAGCTGTATCAGAAATAAAAATGGGATGGTCCCTTCTCAATTGGGCTTTCTTTTGTCCACTTTGATTTCAATCAAATTATTCCTTTCCTTTCCTAGATGCTTCTTACTTTTTAGTCTCCACTATTAAAGCCAATTCCTTGCAATATTGTTTTTGCATGGACCTCTTGCCTTTCTTTTTCACTGACTCTTGAGTTCTCTATGTATATTGAAATTCCAATTCGTGATAACACTCTAATTTTCTAGTGGTAGTTTGTTTCGTTAATTATAGTTTGTTATACTTACATCCACATTATTTTTAATTAACTTAAAATTTTACGACAAGAAAACAAATAAAAAGCAAAGTAAATATGTAATCAGTATAAAATATTTGCATTTTTAATTCTTCTCATGGTTAAGCGGTTAGTGGCTGCGAGGTCATTGTCTGGTTAACTATGACCAAGTTACTGACATTAAAATAACATGATTTGATTATAAACATAATCAGTGCCGGTCCTTCATAAAATAATTGGTAGTGTCGTAGATAAAATATTATGAGATTATCCGTTGCTCAACAAATATTATTAAACATAAACATATCTTTCAATCAAAATAGAAAAGCAAATTCTTAAAAACCAATGTGTATGAGTGAAGAAACAAACCTTGCGTTTAATAATGATCTGAAATATGCTAATTATTCTTAATAGCTTAATCCGATGCATAAATTGTGTGATTGACATTTTATTTTGAACAAAATATTAAATACTCGTATATATTATCTAGTCATTATCTTATCTTTTTATTTTTTCTGACAGCTAATTATATTTCGGCTTCCTCCAACTAGTTAACCTGCCATCAATTTTGGTTGGAAGGCAATGATATGTACAACTCACTATCGATTCGTCGGAATTGGGTTAATGATATGTACCACTCATGAACATTTTCAGCGTATTGGTCCTTAATTTTCACCCTGGATCAGATTAATGATTGTGATTTATATTACTGAGTGCTAGAGGTATATATGGTAAAGAGATGTCGCAGGAACTATTTCTGCTCATACCATGGGCTATATTCACCTCACGTTGATTTAAGGACATTAACAATTACTTTGAAGTTTCCAACTTATAAATGTCCGGAAAAAATAACAAAATTTGTATTTAAGTGACTTGGCTTCTTAGTTTAGAATCAATAAAAGTGGGATCAAACTTTTTTCCCAAACATTTTCGATAAGTTAAACTTCTGCAAGTAAAATAAATTATGATTTATGATTGATATTGAAATGAAGCATTAACCATGTAATACTATGCTCCCGTGTTCAACATTTTCTATATGGCCATCTAAATAGTTTGGTGACTCCTTAGCCATCTCCTGTATAATCCCACCAAACAATAAGATAGGAAAATGACATTCCAATATATATAAAACTCTACATTATCTTTTCAAAAATAATGCACAATTACACTGCCATTGTATCCTAGTTGCTTGTTTGTATGTGGAATCAACTAAAAGAATAACATTATAAAATGGGTACCCTCCACCTAATGATGTTAAGCTTTAACCAACATTTTCATGCTTTAGAGGTAGTAAATATCCGTAGACAGTATATATTATATCTATCCCTGTGCACTACCGAATTCTGGTTATTTTAAAGGTTCATCCGCTTCTTCTATTGGTCCAAAAAGTTGAAATCCAACACTTGCTGAGAAAGTATACCACGAAAAAATATGTTATAATAGTGTGTGAGAAGGATATTTTATATTCAAATTAGAAGTGCTATTCTCGTCACGCACAAATCAACTAAGTTAGTGTTTTGTTAACTTTGGACAAAGGGAAATACCACATTAAGTCACTTAAATCAGAATAAATCTCCAAAAGAACGCTCTTAGCTTAGTTTATTTATCAATCAGTTATGAGTAGTGAACATTAGTTCATTGAAAGGAAACCATAGATAAGGCTTACGATGATAACCCAATCAGCAGCAAATTCGATCCCGATTGTATATTGATAACTATAATAAATTGACAACTTCTTGTGCTCAGCGTGTCTTGATTAAATGTAAATGCAAGAACTGCACTTAAATTCGCAATTGTCGGTCAGTTTATGTTAGTTTAGCTAGCAATGATTTGATCAGATTCATGGTGACTACCAATTAAGTAACAGAATTAAGGAAAAAAAATTCATGGTGACATAAAGATCTTAGTTTTTTTTTTCTTAATCTCATCTTATTCACATTAATCTATATAAATTTCTATAGTCTTTGCCAAAAATTTTATTGATTTTTTTAAGAGACAATGTAGAAGTGATTGATGACCAGTCAAACTTAAGCTAACTTGCTATTTATAATTAGTTCCTTGGTGGAGTGCATCATCTCATAGATTGTTTTAAGTTTTAACTCTAAAAATTGACTTAAAAAATACAAATAAACAACATAAGAAATGATCCTTTGCAGTCATAAGATATGGGTCTCCATCATCATTCATTATTAAAGGCATTTAATAATATTACGTTTTATGATACAATATTATTATCAAATGACGATAAACTATACATAATCTATGTGATTATGGACCGGGTAAGACAATTGCATAAAGACCAAACTAATTAAAATATTACTGATAGTGACCGCTTTTGGAGACTTTCCCTTTTTCACTTTTATAGCCACTAGAGAAAGAAACTTTGAGTATTTGTATGCTTGGCTTTTGATCAAAGGTTGGGGGAGACCAATTGGATTGAAAAAGTCAAGGAGGATGTAACTTGGAAATCACTACATGCATATTTACTCTATTCCATGTACTTAAACTTTTTCACCTAAAATATTTCTAAATTTTTTTAGTTATCCCATTTTTCTCTCTCAGAAAACATAAAATATGTGTCGTTTGATGAAAAAAAATCCAAAAGTTTAAACTTTATTTTAGCATAAACCACTATAAAATCAGAAATGATAGTTTTGAATTGTTTTATCAGAAATTCCGCGAATTCTTACTGAGCATTGCTTTTTAAATTATTTTATCATAAAAATAATATTAAATAAATTGCTAAAAGGTCATTTCTAGATGTAAGGGCTTACTTGCATTAATAATTGGGACAATTAACCAGCTTAATTGGAAGGGAGCGTCTGTTAGATTTGTTCACCTTGGCCTTGGGATTTGAGAGCCAAAAAACCGAAGAACAGCAATGTCCTTCTCAAAGTGGGTCACTTTCTTCACAGATGATTACATTAACCAAGGGACCAACATTCTCATGGTATGGCTGCACCCTTTTGGAGATAACATTGCCGCTCTTTTCCTTTCTTTTCACTTTTTCCCAGGCATTTAAATTTAAGAGTGGTGGGCCTTTGGACCTTTTGGGCATGGCCCATGTAGAAAACGACGTGATGTCATTGGAAGCTTGGCACTCCGGATGTGTGCTGTGTTGTGTTGGATCATATTATGCAATTACTGATAGGTAGTGATTATGTGCTTATGAAAGTGGTCCTCTTCTATTTGTGACAGGATCCAAGTGGCACTGCCGACAGGAGATGCCACAGCCACGTGGGAGCTGTGGTCCAATGAGCGTGTAAGATTTTGAAGACGTGAAACTGTCACCTCAGGAAATGTTGACAGACTGTAAACCAAGATGGAGTTGGTCCTGGAGGATGACTACAAAGATTAACCACCGATTTAGTCTTAGCAGTTTACTGGTACTAAAACCTGTCAAATATTAGAAGCAATCTACCATAAAGAATTGGTTTTTTTTCTCTCTCTCTTAATAATGGAGAACGAGTAGTTGGTATTATTTAGTTCAAATCTTGAAGGATCCTTTGATCTGATAAATCAAAAGAGAGTTGAAGTCAAGACAGAATAAAAAAATAAAAAAAGGGTCACCTTCCTTTTGAGGTAATTCACTGGTCCAGTTTGGGTGATGAATCAGTCAAACACAAATCAACGACAATCTGTAAGGTTACGGTGTTGCAGCCTTTTAAACGGTCAATTACATATGTATGACACTTCTCAATCATTAACTTGTTAGATTTAGATGTTTTTTTTGGATTCGTGAACAGTAGCCATTTTACATTTATGAACTTACCAAGTTCTTCTCACGTTAAAGGTAGAAAGTGGTACAAGATGCCCTGAGTTAATGCCAATGGTCGAATGGCGTAAAGTGTAAAGCCTTCATTTGGTCCATAAAATAATGTCTCCTTCCCACCGTTAATTATCAACACCCAACACTTCAGATATAAAAGGAGAAATGTTTCACATTACCAATTCCCATCTTACTTTCCTATCTCATCAAACATTACAATCCCACCGGGACTGTCGGTCTCTCTTCTGAGAAAGGATCCTAAGGTTCTTGTGTCATGAGACCTCCAAGCATGCATAAAAGGAACCATATATTTATTATAATGGTGTATCTGCCACTGCTATGCATTGAAATTACGTCAATAAAACTCTTACTAATACGAATTTTTCATAAATTTAAAAGAGCTAAGAAATTTGAGTACTTAATTTATTGCAGCTATTATATCAATAATGCTTTTTTATTAATCCTTTCCTTTTTCTGTTACCCTTAGGTTACTTTACTATTATCCAAATAATAATACATAAATTTAAACTCATATTTATTATGTCTTCACTAATCATTTAAACAACCCTAAAGATGCTATTTGGCAGTATATTATTGTGACTTTGCCATCTGGTTGACTATTAAAGGCCCTAAATAACTATGAGTCGATTTATATACTTCAGTCTCATGATAGGCATGTTTACTCATTTGGGTTTACTAAGCTATGGCCTGTCAGGGCTTAACCACAGCACCTAGCCCATAGAGAAGCTGACGTCCATGTTTCTAGTGTTCAAAGCCGACTGAGTAATTTGATTTCAAATGCCCATCTCTTTAGCCCTCCCAACTAGGCTTTTCAACTTTTTCGGCATTGGGCCTTCCAGTTCTCAACCAAATTCTCCCTTTGTTATTTTTCCAAAATAATTATTTCTTACTTTATATACTCAGATGCTTATTTTGTTAGGGTTGAACATTGGGTAAAATTGGTAGTCAATTTTGACGTTAAAAATTGATGACATCACGAATAGTATTGCCTCCTGCAACAAATATTACTTTATTTTTCTTTTTGATTAAGAAAACTAAGATTGTTACAAGTAAGAGAAGACAAGAGATCGAATAATTAAGTATTATTATATAATTAAATTAAAATGATAATTATATAAAGTTTAGATAAAGCCTAAAATTTATAGGCAATAAAAAAACTATTTATTTTGTTTTCAATAACTCCAGTTACGCTGGTCAACATACGTGAATTTAATTTTGTTGCCAAAGTTTTCCTTTTTGATTAGTGTTTTTTCTTCTCTTTTTTCTTTTGGATAATTGGATTTCCATACAAATATTATATCCTTTTCAGTTCTCATTTAAATTGGTTTAACCAGGAGTAATCTATTCACATATATTTAAAATTAAACTCTCAATTCATTGGTAGAACAAATTACAAAATAAAAAATGACTTGTTTAAAGGAACAATTATTTGAAACAGGGGAAAAAATCCATTAAACAATGTGACATATGATTAGAACATAGTGTTAATTACTTTAACAATCATAAAGGTATGACCTATATTACTTGGGTTGATTTTAATATAAGGTGGCCCAAGAAAATGATTATTGGGCTTAAAGAGAATATTAAAGTCACCAGGGTTTTATTATAGTAAATAAGAACCCTTTCCTTTCCCTTCAAATTAAGCTAATAGTTACCAAAGAAAAGATGCGTTCTTGTACTATTAGAAAAGAACGAAGAATAACAGAAAGGATAGAGTGGATAAACTTCTTTCCGTAGAGAATGAGTTTGTTACCAAAAGAAATAAATTCTATCATTGTAAACACACACTAAACATGGACTAAAGTTAGTATTTCTTTCTCTTTTATAGCATGAATCCTAATTAAATGGGTTGAATTAATTATGTTATAGGTGATCTTAGGAGAATTCTAGATTTGAGATATTTTCTAGAATATTATAGTATAAATTTTACGTTTGATATCATAATAAGATTATGACACTTTGATTTGCATTAAAGTGAACCTTAGGATTCACGGTAGCCATTAATGTTGCATAAGGTTATGAAAAATTATCTTATTATTTTCGTTGTAATCTCTCAACGTGAGTCATGAGAGAAAAGGTCAGATTGCAGAGGTGTTGTTTCTTGACTTCTATGATTTGGATTAATCAGTTGAAGTTATTGATAAAGACGATCTCATTAAATAATAATAGTAGGGGATTTCTGTTGGATCGCGTATGGTCCGAGTATTCATAATACGCTGCGGAAAAAACCATAACACAACACGTTGTATAACAGAAATTCTATAGATTGCGCAAAATACCTTTTACACGGATTTACACGGATTGATGAACGTTATTCGGATTCGTAGACACTGCTACACGCGAATGTCCTCTACCGGTATCCACACGA
>JAOSBN010000177.1:30288099-30299250 GCA_027563595.1 Erythroxylum suave | reverse complement strand
ATTACATAAACGACATGCATGTATATATAAAAGGAATACCTCATAATATATTATTAACAAGTCATAATGTTAATACTGTTAATACATGAATCACAAATATCCATTGGCCTAGGGCACACTACCAACAATTTTGAGGGCCATAGGGTTCTTGTCTTGCATTTGTTTGTTTTTCTTCTTTTTTCGTATAATAATTTGGATTTATAGCTGTCTCTGAATTGAGTTGGGATTTTGAAACCAATATAAACTGAAAGACTCTGTATCGTGGGATCATGATTGTGTGTGTGGGGTCGATCATTAAAAAACTTTAGGTTTGTAGTTGTAAAGCATAGGTTTAACTGAAAAACATGATTGTGTGCATAGGGCCCACCATTAAAAGGTTTTGGTTTTGTGGTTGTAAAGCAAAATGATATTGGGGTTGAAATGTGTGAACATCGTGAAATTGATGTTGAAAAATCAAAAGGGTGAATATACATGCAATAAATTATGTTTTGGTTCTCTAGTAATAAATGAACATGCATGTTAAAGCTTGTTAGTTTTTGGCCTCCCAAATTTATTTATATTTAATTAAATGTTTACTGTATATAAAGCTTGTTAATCACTAAAGTGTCCATTCTTGAAAATATATTTAGACTTTTAATTATGTATTCTTTCAATTGTTCATGTTACATGATGCTAATAAATGACATAAAAGATGAATTGAACAATTGAGATTATTAATTATAAAGCTTGGAGATCACCCAAAGGTAGATCATTGCTTATAATTAATAATATTAAAGAGACTTATCAACATAATTAGTGAATATAACATACATATATTAGCTTGAATATAATCAATTGTCTATTAAAGTGTGTATATATATGTTGTTAGCATCATTATGGATTTAGGATATGTATTTAAGTATCACCTAAAGATGAACATATATCTATTAATTGTACTTAAAGCATTAATGTGTGAGTTTGCATTTTGCAGCTTCTAACAATTTGTTAGTTATGTGTAATGGTATGATCAATGTGCAAGGATGTGAGCGAATCCTTCTTCTTATGGTTCATCATCAACTCACTTCCTCATAAATTTGGTCAGTTCCAAGTGAATTACAACACTCCTAAGGAGAAAAGGAATTTTTAAGAAATCAAGGCCATGTTCGTGTAAGAGGAAAAGAGATTAAAGAAAATGAAGAAACACTTTGTTCATCTTACAATACATAATAAAGATAGCAGCAGAAAGGGAAAGCTAGGAAAGAAGAACAACAAGAAGGAAAAAGCCTTAATGAAAGTTAATTAGGGCCAAATCCATAAAAATCAGCATTGTTTCTTCTGCAAGAAAGCTAGTCACCTTAAGAAAGATTGTCTTAAGAGAAAGGCCAGGTTCGGAAAAAAGGTAAGTACTATGTTTCAGTATGTTTTGAATTAATCCTTATTGAGGTGCCCAATAATACCTGAAGATTAGATTCAGGTGCAACTACTTATGTTTCATATGTTACGTGAGGTTTCCTTTCAATCTAACTCATAAACATAACTGAAGAGTTCCTGTATAAGGGTAAAAAAAATGAAGGCATGAATAAAAGGGATTGAGGTGTATAGATTGATTTTAGACATTGATTGTTGTCTAGCTTTTGAAAAGTATCTTTATGTTCTTAGATGTGCTAGAAATTTAGTTTCTGTTAGTAAGTTGGGCAAGATAGGTTTTAATTGCAATGTTGGAAATGGTGTGGTTTCTTTATATAAACAAAAGTACAATTATGGATGATTTATATTGTTTTAACCTTGATGTTAATTATTCAAAATCCTTGTTTCATGTTAAACACAATATTGGTAATAAACGTAGTGCACATAATGAACATTCCACTTACTTGTGGCATCAAAGGTTAGGCCATGTATATAGAGAAAGTGTGATGAGGTTAGTAAAAAGTGAAATCCTACCTCAACTAGATTTTATCAATTGTGATGTGTGCGTGGCTTGCATCAAAGGCAAGCAAAGTAAACACACATCTAAGAATTCAGTTACAAGAAGTACTGAGTTACTTGAATTAATACACAGTAATATATGTGATCCTTTTAATGTTCCATTTTGGGTGATATAAAATATTTTATCATCTTTATTGATGATTATTCAAGTTATTGTTATCTCTATTTACTGTATGAAAAGTCTCAATCAGTGGACATTCTTGAGGTGTACATTAACGAGGTGGGAAGACAATTAGATAGAAAAGTGAAAGTAGTAAGGTCTGATAGAGGTGGTGAATATTATGGTAAATGTGAATAAGGATAGAAAGTGTCTAGGTCCATTTACAAAACATCTTCAAAGTCAGAGCATTTATGCACATTATACAATACCTAGTACACTATGACAAAATGGTGTAGCTGAAAGACATAATTGTACTCTTATCGATATGATTAGGAGTATGTTAAGTTACACTAATGTACCTTTATCTTTATAGATGTATGCATTAAAGACAACAACATGTCTACTTAATAGAGTTCGTAGTAAAGCAATTCCTAGTAAATGTGGACAAGTAAGAAAGCTAGCTTGGGACACTTGCATGTTTGGGATTGTCTAGCAGAAATAAGGATTTATAATTCTCATGAAAGGAAGCTTGATTTAAGAACCATTAATGGTTACTTTATCAGTTATTTAGAAACTTCCAAAAGGTACATATTTTATTGTTCTAACCATGGTACAAGAATATTTGATTCTAGTAATGCTAGTTTTATTGAAAATGGACAAATTAGTGGGAGTAGGGAACCACGAAAGGTGGCTATTCAAGAAATTCAGGTGGAAAATCCTTCACCCAGTGTCTCCAGTTGTTGTTCCTTTTGTTGTATCACAGTCACGCAATATGTCGGAGCAACAAGTTAATATTCAAAACCCACAAAAAGAGAGTGTCAACAATGAACTAGTAAATAATGTGCAAGTCACAAATTATCAAGCGATACCAGAAGAAACAATATTGCGAAGGTCTATAAGGGAGAAAAGATAAGCTATATCAGATGACTATGTGGTGTATTCGCTTGAGATCGAGTGTGATTTAAGCACTGATAAGAATCCAATCTCACTTAAAGAAGCTGTAAAATGTAACAATTCTGAAAAGTGACTTAATGCTATGAAAGAAGAGTTGAAATCTATGGATAATTAATAATCAAGTTTGGGAATTAGTTGAGTTACCTAAAGGCTCAAAGCAAGTGGGCTGTAAATGAGTCTTTAAGACCAAAAGGGACTCAAAAGGTAATATTGAAAGGTACAAAGCTAGAATTGTAGCCAAAGGGAATACTCAAAAAGATGATATTAACTTTGAAGAGACCTTCTCTCCAGTTTCGAAGAAGGAATCTTTAAGAATTGTTATGGCATTGGTAGCTTATTATAATTTAGAGCGTCACCAAATAGATGTAAAGATCACTTTTCTGAATGGTGACTTAGAAGAAGATATTTATATGGACCAACTGAAAGGTTTTATGATTGCAGAAAAGGAAAACATGGTGTGTAAATTAAAGAAGTCAATATATGGTTTGAAACAAGCTTCCCGACAGTAGTATTTTAAGTTCAATGATACCATTATCTCATGTGGTTTTGTAAAGAACACTGTTTATAGGTGTATCTATATGAAGGTCAATAGGAGCAAGTTCATTATTGTGGTACTATATATTGATGATATTCTTTTGGTTGCAAATGATTTGGGCTTATTACATGATGTAAATAAATTTATCTTTAATAACTTTGAAATGAAAGATATGAGTGAGACATCTTGCGTGATTGGAATAGAAATATTCCATGACAAGACACAAGAATTGTTAGGGTTGTCTCAGAAAAATCATATCAGTAAAACATGAGACATATTTAGGATGGAAAAATGTTCAACAAAGATAGTTCCAATTCAGAAAGGAGATAAATTAATTAGTGAGATGCAATGTCCCAAGAATGATTTGGAACGAAAGGAAATGAAATATATTCCCTATGTATATGTATATGTATATGTATATGTATATGTATATGTATATGTATATGTATATGTATATGTATATGTAGTTAGGAGTCTGATGTATATTCTGTCTTAAACTTGGTTAGATATCAATTTTGTTATTAAAACGTTAGGCTAATATTAAAGTAATCTTAGAATGGAACACTGGAAACCTGCAAACAAAGTACTTAGGTATTTACAAGGCACCAAAGGTTACATGCTCAAATATAGGAAATCAATTCACTTAGAAGTGATTGGTTGTTCATATTCATATTATGATAATTGTGTAGACTCAAGAAAAACATTAGGCTAATATTAAAGTAATCTTAGAATGGAACATTGGAAACCCGCAAACAAAGTACTTAGGTATTTACAAGGCACCAAAGGTTACATGCTCAAATATAGGAAATCAATTCACTTAGAAGTGATTGGTTGTTCATATTCATATTATGATAATTGTGTAGACTCAAGAAAAACTACTTTTGGTTATCTATTTCAACTAGTAGGAGGGTCAATTTCTTGGAAAAGTAGAAAACAATTTGTTATTGCTACTTTCACTATAGAGGCTAAATTTGTAGCATGCTATGAGACCACTATTTAAGCATTATAGTTGCGAAACTTTGTTTTAAGGCTAGGTATTGTCGTTAGTATAGCTAAACCGTTAAAAATTTATTATGATAATTAGGCAACTATCTTCTTCTCTAAAAATAATAAGTATTCTAAGGGTGCTAAACATATGGATTTTAAATACTTATCAGTCAAAGAAGAAGTGTAAAAATATAAAATGTCAATTGAGTATATTGAAACTGATCTAATGATAACTGATCCGTTAACTAAAGGATTACCTCCAAAAACATTTAGTAGCTATGTTGAAAGGATGAGCATTATAGATAAGTCATTGTTAGTATGAGATCATTTTATGAATATACATATGTTTTGCTATTATTGTTTTGAAACTTATGAATTCAATTAAAGTTATTTTTTTGTTTATATATTAATTGTTACATTGTGTTGTGTACAAGCATTGTCTTAT
Organism: Erythroxylum suave; assembly: GCA_027563595.1. Taxonomy (NCBI): domain Eukaryota; kingdom Viridiplantae; phylum Streptophyta; class Magnoliopsida; order Malpighiales; family Erythroxylaceae; genus Erythroxylum; species Erythroxylum suave. Next base: position 30,294,264 of record JAOSBN010000177.1, on the reverse strand, counting down.
TGTGACGACAAATTTTGTTTTGAGAAAATATTAAAGTTGAGAATTATAGTGTTTCTCGATTACAATTATTTTGAGTTGAGTTGATTGTGTGATACATGGAAGGAATCATGTCGTTAGATAACTTGTAACCGCCATGATCCCATCATTTCAATTCATTCAAGTTTGATAACTTGATAGATTTGACATATATATTGTTGGATCATCAAGTCGTAGCTTGAGCAAGTGGAAGAATGCTATATATTAATTTAAAAATTATAAAGGTGTGATCTATATTACTTTGGTTGATTCTAATATAAGATGAGCCCAAGATAATGGTTACTGAGTTTGAAGAGAATATTAGACTCACTAGGGATTTGTTATAAGAAATACGAACCCTTTTCTCTTCCTTTAAGTTAAGTTAATAGTTACCAAAGAAAAGATACGTTCTTGTACCACTAGAAAAGAATGAAGAAAAATAGAAAGGATAGAGTAGATAAACTTATTTACGTAGAGAAGGTGTTTGCAACCAAAAGACTTAAAGATGTATTATTGTTGACACATATTAGACATGGACCAAGGTTAGAATTACTTTTTCTCTTTTATAGCAAGAATCCTAATTGAATGAGTTGAATCAATTGTATTATAGAGATATTGAGAGAATTCTAAACTAGAAATATTGTTTAGAATATTATAGTATAGAATTTATACATAGAGCTGAAATGAATTTTTAGAAAATAGAGCTGAAATGAATTTTTAGAAAATAGAGCTGAAATGAATTTCTATCTCACAATGATTCTATATCCTTGTATGATATCAATCAGCTTCATTTTTGATGTAGGAATCATGTTCTTGGTGTTCCAGGATTGCGACTGGCATCAACTTGGACGGCTAAGCATGCAAAATGCTTGAAGTAATTATCAAGACGAGAACGATAGATGTTCTTGTATTTCATCCACGTTTTGGCTTTTCCCATAACATTCCTGGTCTTTTTCTCTTCTTCCCTGGTAAACTTGTAGCCGCTTCTCAGATACATCTGCCGTTTCTGAACATAGATTTTATCTAGTCGTCTATCAGAATATTTAGAATCGATGAAGCCGTTGTTACTATCTTCCTCCACCCACATGCGATTGTACTCTACAGGTGAGCCAAAAAGTGAAGGCTCATGAACACCAGCAGAGCTCGTAACCGCTTTATCATGCTCCACGCATAGGCTTCCAAGGATTATTGCATCTGATTCGTACCAGTCAGGTGTTAGTGGCTTTCTCTTCTCAAAACCCTCCGACGCATCTGAGCTTACCCATGAGCTAATACTGTTTGCCATCTTCATCTCAATCTACTTGTAACTTTGATTTCTGCCCCTCTATATCGAAGATCTTTTATATCTTGCTGAGACGGAGAACCAAATACAGAGACTTAAAGTTGATTTGTTTATTTGCGTGCCTTTGGTAATGCAGGAAGCTTCTGTATATAAATTCATACCCTTTTCTTAGGAACAGTATTGAGATCCTAGTACAGTTAAGACTTGTGACAAGTAAAGTCAGATTTCAACCAGGATTTAAGAGACAATACAAAGTTTCGGTCGCAATGAAGGGTTTGTCCAATAAGTTAAAAGTTTGGCAAATAAGCGGCGAAATTAACGGGACCAGGGAATATTTTGGATATATAACAAAATTGTTGGCAACCGGCAAACCTCTTGTAATTACGCCGCTCACTACAATATGGTCATCTTCGTGGAACAGGTATAAGATGAATTATTGTTAGATGGACCGAGTATTTGGAATTTCCTGAAACCAATTCTTATAATTTAAAGATTTATGGTCATTTTTTAATGTCTGCTTTAAAGATGATTGATTTTGTTAAATATTTTATATTATGATTAAGGCTATTTTAAATATTTTTCTAATAGTTAAAGTTACCAGATTTGTACGTTGTTATCTTATAAATATTCATTTTTTAAAATTAGTAAATGAAATTATAAATTATTTTATCTTTACACATATTTCAATTTTAACTTTAATAAACCTTAAAGATATAGTCATCTAGTTCTAAAATATTCATCACTAGTTAGAAGCATATACATAATTAAAGTTAGCATATAATTACTTTTAAATATCTTAGCTGTTTTAATTTAAATTGTTGTTTAGATAAAAATATAAAAAAATATTTCTTAGGTATAAACTTGAACCACATTTTCTGTCTTGTTTTCTTTTGACATGGACTCAAGCTAAGTTCTTCTTTCGGCAAAAGAAATATACATGATTACAAATCACGGTGAGTTCTTGTCCTTTCTTTTCTATATACCGCCCAATCTAACAGCGGGTTCCAGCGCACAAGGTTTAACTAATTAACGCAATAATGCATGTTCAATGACATTGAAGAGACAGCTCGGGAACTCGAATGACACGGTAGGAGGATCATTCTGTTATCTTTTAGGGGTTTCAAAGTCGAGCTGTTCATCGGCTCTCGTTAAGGCCTCTTAGCCCATGGATATGATACACTACATAGGTCTGATCGACATTGTGAAAAATTATGGAATAAGGATAATTTGGCCTGATAAGTAATATATAATATTTTAGTTTGTCTAAAAGTAGGGACAGACATTTTACAGAATCGTCAACGAACAATTATCTTTCTAGCTTCTTGCATAGTATCTTTGGATCTTATCCTTTTAATTGCTTTTGCCTTGTCTGGTTGCGCAAGTTGGTTTTCCAATAGCTTTGCCTTTAACTTCGTCACTAACCCAACAGAGACATGAGTAGAAATCGAGTTGGATGACGTATATATGTCGCTGTAACCGGCGAGCTTAGCATATTCTCTTTTAAGTGATTCAGAAGATTTCATTAATGCCAAAAGGAAAAAGGTTACAACAAAAAAACACTGAAAAAATAAAACAACTCTAATAATACTGGAAAGCATAAAAAACTCCGAACTTCAATTTTAAAAATTTTAGGAGGTCCTAAAGGAGATGGTTACAAGAGTGTCCATGTTCTTAGCCACACAAAGTTCTCTAATATTGATCTAAATTAGCCTTAAGAAGTCTGGGTAGCAACAACCTAGTTTTTGAATATCCTAGAAAAGAGTTTAAGCGTTATGATCACGTGAGTTGGCTTTAGATTTTGTGAGAAACCAAGTCAAATTATTGCTAGTAGACGGAAGGTTCGTAAAAGTGAATTTGTCTTTTGGTTTGAAGTTTTGGTTTGATGGCAAGTAAAGTGAAATGTCGATTAAAATATTTTCCTATTTCCATAAGTTTCTTATTTGAGTTGTTTTTCTACTTCTATAGTTTTTTTTCTACTTGTTTTAGTTTTCTGGTAACATAAGTTTTTTACTTGTTTAGGCTGTTTTAGTTTTCTCGTACTATAAGTTTTCTATTTTTAAAAGTTTCCTACTTGCTCTTAATTTTCTATTTTACTTTGAATTACGATTGCTTTGCCAAGTCTACAATAGGGCTCCTAAACTTTGTATTAAGCATTCAATCAATAATGTTCTCATATTTAGTTAGAGTTTTCTACAAGTAGATTCTCGTATCTCTTTAAATTAAGTGTATTGCTTAGTTGGTTTACGTTTTTCATTGCGTCAACTGATGCCAAAGCTGGTTGAATCACCCATTTCAAGGCTAGTGATGACAATAGAAACATAAATCGCACTACAGATAACCCTATGTCGAAGTACTGAGTGGAGGCACTAAGGGAGATTCAGATGCACATTTCAGGGAGATTTGGAGCGGCTTGGTCTGCTTAACTCTCTTTCTAATAGGGATAGGGATGATGATGGAGATCATGTTCGAGAAGAACAAGCACTAAGGCTCGCAATTCAGAGAATCTTTCCTGCTCAGTGCTAGAGGTAGTTTACCTATGATAGTAAATTAAAATCATATGAGGAGCTACCATATAATGGACCACAAAACCAAAGAAACATTGAAGGCGATTTCAAGTTTTGAGTAGATAGTCCTATCTTCAATAATGATTTTAGTATAGAAGGAAGTCTTGATTGGATCACAAATGTTGAACGATTCAGATTATCATGACATCTTGGAAGAGAGGAAGGTAAAGTTAGTAGCTTCTAGATTAAAAGGAGCTACCGATGCTTAGTGGGAGAAGATCAATAAGAGGAGATGGCGTGGTGATCAAAAGGATTCAATTTGTTTTAGGATATAAATGAAATAAATGATTTGGAGGGATTTTTTTACTATCAAATTACGAGTAGATATTTTGCCCCATCAGTACAAACATTACAGACACTACCAAATTTATAAGGTTATCTTGAAGTAATGATTTGGAAGAGATAGTAGGGTAGATGATTTCATCCTGGATGGTTTGAGACTTGCTTTATGAGATAAGATTGGATCTTATTCAAACTTTTACAGAGGCTTAAAATTTTGCATTGAAGGCAAAATTGTCAGCTCAAGAGAGAGGCATAATTAAGCCTTCTTGTAGAAGTTATACGGGAGAAGCTTCTTAAGTTTACATATAAAGGATGAAGATCCTACTAGAATCTCCTCTGTGTGAGAATCATTTTCGAGAAGAGAAGGTTACACGTAAATAAAGGGTGGGCGAAAACAAGGAAACTCTTAAAAAAGAACGATTCCTATTTCAATCCTCTTCCTGGAGTCTATGATTGGTGTGGGAATTGGGACATTTTTCAAACTGATGTCCCTAGCAAAAGGTAGATATTATAGAGCATGAGAAAGATAATGATGCCATTATTTGTGGACTTGAAGGTGATGATGAAGAGTACAAAAGTCAATATGAAGAAAATGAGGTGCAAGAGAATTTTGTAATTCAGAAGTTACTAATAGCTCTAAAATAAAAAGATAAGGCCTAACAATATCAACAATTTCAAACATGCTATACCAATATAGATCAACTGTTTGAGTTGATTGTTGATAGTGAGAGTTGTGAGAACATCATTAATAAAGATGTTGTAAAATAACTTGGATTGTAGATTAAGATGCACTAGATCCTTACACAATCAAGTGGATTAACTCATCATAAAGGATTTGGGCGACTAAACATTATAAGATGTCCTTTTCTATTGGTCAATATTGGGGTGAGATTTACTTTGATGATGTGAATCTAAATACTTGTCATTTGTTGTTGGGAAGACCTTGAAAGTTTGATGTTAGACACACAATATGATAGATGGGAGAATGTGTACAAGTTAGAGGAAGGTACAAAAAATTGTGTTTCACAAGCAATGAAAGAATTCTCGACCTAAAGCCTAAAAAATAGAGGAGCATACTTTCTTTATTGTCACTGAATCAGAATGTGAAATATTGATAGTGGTCTTTCCTTCTGATTCGTTATATCCTGATTTGGTAGAGTACTTAAGAACAAGTTTACCAATATAGCGAACCGATGTGGAATGTTTATTGAACTATGTTTCCTATTTCCATAAGTTTCTTACTTGCATTGATTTCCCATTTTTATAGGCTATCTTCTACTTGTTTTAGTTTTCTATTTCCATAGACTTTCTACTTGTTTTAATTTTTTACTTCTATAAGTTTCCTAATTGCTCTTAATTTCCTATTTTACTTTGAATTTGGATTGCTTTGTCAAGCTTATAAATAGGCCTCCTAAACCTTGTATTAGACATTCAATTAATAATATTAACATATTAGTTAGCTTTGCGCTTTCTCTACGAGTGGATTCTTATATTTCTTCAATTAAATGTGTTAGTTTTTTTCCCATTTATCACTATATCGGGTAAGTCAAAGAATACAACTTTATTTAAAGAGATATTTTAGGAACCAAACAAGGTAGGTGATACGAGAATTTATAATGGTTTTGTTGGTAAGAAGGATCAAAGTCATTTCATCTTCCAAATAGTTAGAGTTATAATTAAGTAAATTGTCTCTGATCATTTAAAAGACTTTGACGGAATAGATTGGACAATGTTATAAGTGATTTTCAACAATTATACTAACTTTGGCCTTCAAGGAAGTTCCTCCATAGAGGATCTTATCAACTAGAGGCTATTAAGAAGATTTAGACTATGTCAATTGTCATAGTAAAAATAAATGAAGTTATTCATCTCTAATGAAATATTTTATCTTGTCTTTGATTAAATATCTAACCTACAACAACCTTGCCTTACATAATTTTTTATTATAAATGTAGCGCCCCCTTACCGTAGAGTACCCACCGGAACACCCATAGGTCATTCCGGTACATATTCTACGATAAG
>JAOSBN010000177.1:30258239-30286282 GCA_027563595.1 Erythroxylum suave | reverse complement strand
TTATTGTGAGCTTATTCATGAATGGCTAGGGTTAAGGAAGCTTTTTGTGTGTGTGTGATTAAATGAAGATATGTTTGTTTTTAGGGAACCAAGAATATAGACGCCAGGAGCGAGAAGAAGAACAAGCTTGACTTTTAGAAATTTCAAGCTAAATAGGTAGGTAATATATTTATAGTTATGATGATGAACAACATTGTTTATGTGCATGTATGTTGTTTTAGTCATTGTGAATGTTGGTCATATGTTATGGTTTAGTGATGATGAGTTGAAATAATTGAGTGTATGCATGTAAATATGTATGTTTTGAACCATTGTGGTTGTGGGAAAAAAATATTTCGTGAATGTATATGGTGCTGCATTGTGATAATTTTAATGACCTTGTGTGAATGAAAAAGAAAAGAATTATAAAACATGAAAGCATGAACACAATTTAGAATATATGATTATAGAAATCTGTTATGTGGGCGAGAGAGGAACCCATTTCGTTAGTCATGTGCATGTTGACCTATAGCCTTCTCCCGGTTGCCCGCTTGTGGCCACGAGCTCCTGAGAAATCGGACTCGTTTTGTCTCACGGTGTGAACTTCGGTTTCGTCGTTTCGTTCTATGGAATTCTCGAGCCATTGTGTGTGCATTGCATTTTGAACATGTTATGTTACAATGTAATTTGAATGTTATTATTGACAATGATTTTTATCCCATTTGGTTTGTGATGATGTGTTGTGTTATGCATGATTATTGTGTGGTGTGTAGTTCATTAGTATCAACTATAGGTATATTAGCCACTGAGCTATCTGGCTAACCCCACATTTTCTACTCCTCAGGTACAGAACCAGCAGATCATTAGAAGCTTTGCAAAGTTTTTGGTATAACTCCAAGGAATTCAGATTTTGTAACTAAGTTAGTGTCAATCACTTTTAGATGATCTTAGAAGCATGTTAGCATAAACATTATAGTATGTATTTTGCGACCATGATACTGTATGTATTTTGCGATTGAGATACTGTTATGATATTATGAAGTAAAGTATGCAAACATGTATCTACTTTGTTGTTGTTAGCGATAGTTATATATGTGTTAAACTTCCTTTTTATGTTACATTGGATGTGGGTTGAATGTTGGGAAAATTTTTTATGAATTGGTTTATGGCAAATTGTGTATCAAAGGAGTTCGGTATGTAGGAAATTAATTGTTGGTTCGGGTCCTTTGAAATTTGGGTGAGAATTGTTTGTGAATTGATGAGTGAAAACAAGGAATAGGGTAAAAAGTATGAACTGAAACTTTGGGTAATAATCTGCGCTGAGCTAGGCAGAATTGGGTTTAGTGGTTTATATAAAAGTTGTAGATTATCCTTTTAGCTTTCTATCGCTATAAAGATCGAAAATTTTGGACGTTAGGTGTAGAAGTTATGACCATTATAAGGTAGTTATGTTTAAGTGCAATTATGCATAATTGGTGTTTAATTTAGATTAAATGGTAACCTTCACTTAATTGATTAAATTGTAGTGATACGTGCGAATATAGACAAAGTTATCTTTATGAAAGTTGTAGGGCTTGATCTTAGCTTTCTATTGATATATATTTTGTAATTTTTGGGTTACTGGATTGAAAGATGTGCTGTTTAGAAGTAGGGGTGTCAATGCTGGGGGAAAACGCGACCGTGACACGGTGCGATCGTGAGTTTCAGACTTTCCCCAATTTGCGATCGCGAAAAAGGCTCAAAAATTCGCGATCGCGACCCGCCTAAGTAGCCAGATTCGCGGTCGCAACGAGGCCCCCTATGTCTAGAAGTCTCCCACGCTGCCTTACTCTTTCTTTTTCTAATTAAATTATCCTTTTTATTTTACCCAAATCTTTTAATATTTATTCATTTTGGCTATGGAAAATTTTGAATTAAATTATGAGTCTTATTTTTACTTTTCCTATGAAATTAATTTAGTTAATATATTTATTACCTAATTCTTTTATTGATAGTTAATTGTTTTTATTTAATCATTTTATTTTTGAATGATTTAATTATATGTCCGAAATTATTTTAGGATCCCATCACCAATTTTCCGTGTCTAGACTTTAATTAAATCTAAATGTTATAATTCATTATTGTTATTATTATGACAAATTAATTTCCAATTGGTGACACGTAGTCGCCATAAAATCCATACGGGGACCAGTGCCAACAATCATCACTAATATATAGGGATTAAGAGTGCCAAGATTTAGCTTTAAAATAAGGATTAACCTTCTAGACCCTAGAGAAGACTTAAAATGATAGTTAATAAATAATTTTGATCTTTAATTTTAATGAAAAATGGCAATTGAGGCATTTTTGATAGATTTAATACCAATTGAAAATTTTCCTGTCTAACATAATATTGTGGAAGTAATTGGTATTTGCATCGCCTTCTTTAAGCTAAGAGGATCTAGCTTTTGGTATTATGAGTTTTAAAGTGGTTATAAACTACATTAATGTAAGTTAAGAGATTATTCTTTTTTTGAGATATCATAACTAGGTCATGAGGCTTCTTTTCTAATTATTTCTAAAAAATTGTAAAAGAGTCTTTATTGGAGATAACTATACCTTGAGTGTTTTCTTCACCTTTTCTATTGAAAGCTTCAACTCTTCTTTAGTAGCCTTAACCTTTAAGGAGCATTAGAATTAGTAAATCCCACTAACATTTCGTTAATAAGAATGTCACTAAATTTATCAGAATTAATTTGGTCATTGTGAAATTTGAATGGGATCATTTTCCTTTTAAGAGACTTAAGAACATTGACAATTATCGGGGAATCATCAGACACCATAGGAGGCTAAAAAAAAGACTAAGAATTCTAAAAAAGTTACAAATAAGAGGGATCAAAAGAAATCCTATTAAGTTTTCTCTAAATGAGTTTCTTAACATACTATTTGTTACATGACATAAAAAGAGGATCCAAAAGTTTTGGGTCAATTAAGGAAAGATTACTGAGACAATTCTCATATTTCTTTATACCTAAATACCATCCCAAATTCTTAAAAGGGTAAATATGTATGATAAAATCAAAATTCATTTATGGTACTACCAAGGTTCATTAAATAATTCCAGAGAAATTTCCTAACAGTATATTACTAGAACCATATATCAAGGCAATGAAAATAGGGCTATCTAAAAGAGATCTCTAAAGTTTACTATAGATGAACTAATAAAAGAGAGACCAGAGATTGAGAATGAGTTAGTGGCTATCCTAAAAGGAAATGGCTTATAGCTAGAGAGTAAATCGTTGAAAACAATTTAATTGTTAGGATTATTTAGACCCCTTGTGTTCCAAAAGGGGAAAGACTTAGGAGAAATGGAGTCTCCTCCTTTTGTAATTTGAAAATTTGATCTTGTTAAGTAAGGAGCTAAAAGTTGGTGAGGTATCAATAAAAAATTTCTGACAAAGAGAAGTGGATGATGTAGTAAACTACTCAACTATTAGGATTCCTAGTGTGATTAAAGGAATAAGAAGTTAACATCTATAGGTGAATCTTCCACAGGCAACATAAGAGAGGAAAAGAAGTTAACTTTTACTAAAAACTACTTAGGAGACTTTGGAAACAGCTAAAGTCTTAAGAGGAAGCTTAATGTTATCATTGAGCAGTGGAAAACATCATCTTTTAAATCTTCTTAGAAAGCACTAAAGAAAACCTTTCAATTGGTTTCTAGCTTTTAAAGGTAGACATCGATTTATGCTTCTATGCAAAATGATATTTATAGTGGTTAGTTAAATATTCTCATCCTTGTCTAACTTAACTATTTTTATGAAATTTGAAAGTGCCCCTCTCAAATTTGTACTAATGTAAATCCTTGGATACCCAATACGTTTTAGGAATGTGGTAATTTCATTCATGAAATTAGAGTCCTGACTATACTTACCAAATAACTAATCCCTTTAATGCTCTAATATTCTAAAGGCATGTCATAAAAGAGAACCTAAAGAGGAGCCATGTATCACCCCAACATATACCATGGAAGTATTATACGATGTGTAGGGTGTAATAAGAAGTGAACAAAATGGATGAATTAAGTACATCTAAGTATAATAAGAGATATAATAGTACTTAATACAAAAGACAAGGGTAAAAGAATAATTTATTCGCTTTGGTAGGGACATACATACTTAGACTTGAAATATGAATGAAAATTTTTGATATGTTTTCTTGGATTTATGAATGTGATGTAAGGGGAATTGATAAAAGAAGTATTCCATAAGTAAATGGGATGTTTTTGGTTAAATTAGATGTATTATTGTGTTGCTCTTGCACAGTAAGATTGAAAGTTGATTTGGATGTGTATCTCGTTGAATGTTCCACTGAATAGATTTCTGTAATTTGACCATATCTTAGCTTGTAGACCTCTAAATTGGATAATTTCAATTAGAGATTAAACTAGAGATAGGTTTGAAATTTTCATGAAGGAACCGAAATTTGATTTTGCCTCTAAGAGTTTTTAATTCTGTTTTGAAATTGAGTTTTGGCTATTGTCCTTGGTTTCAAGTAGCCTATAGTTTTTAGGGTATAACTCCCAATATAATTAACCAAATTGCATAAAATTTATGCCATTAGAAACTTAATACATAGGGGAATGAAATAAATTGATAAGATTATAAGCCAATATTGTAACTAAAGGCAGAAGAACGACCAATATGCAATTTTCCTAAAGTCAACGCATGGACCAATAAGATTAAAGCATGAGTGTCCAATAGAAATGTAACACATGGTCCAATAAAATTATTACACATGATTCAATATAATTGAACATATGGTTCCATAGAATTATAGCATGTGGTCCAATGGGATTGTAATACATGGTCTAATAGGGTTGTGAAATATGGTCCAATAGGATTGAAGCATGTGTCCAAAATCAGAAAATTCATGAAAAAGCATATGGAGAGGAAAGATGGGCGACACTTTGATGACTTAACTTTAGATTTTTCTCCTCTCCATTTCACCTTCTTCATCCCATCATTTTTCACTTAGTTATTTAAGCAAAGCCAAAGAGGACGGGAAGGAAAAGCATTAGAAGAAATACTTTGCCAATTTTAAGGTTTGGGACTTCACTTAGTTAATTTTTGTATTTTTGTATATTTGAATGTGTAAAAAAGATTCATTTGGATGTGGAATGTTTTCTGGGATGTTGCTTTGGTGTTATTTTGGTGTTACTTTGCATGAACTTGGTTGTATATGACAAGAGAGTATCATGTAGTGGAATTCTATCTAGGTTTGAGTTAGTCACATTGTTTGAGTCATAAATCAGCCTAAAGACCTCAAAATTGTGTGATTTTAGTTAACTATGAAATCTAAGATATAGATCTTAACATTTCTAGAAGGGGCTTTGACTTAATTATGGTTTTATGACCTTGGAAATTGAGATTGAAAATGGTTACCTGATGTTAACCTTCTTTTGGATCAACTTGTGATATTTGTATATATCTCATGATTTAGAACTTTAAATGGTTTGATTGTTGGTGCTATAGCAACTAAAGACATAGAGGAAAAATTTTCTAGAAGACCTTGAAACCCAGTTCTGACGTTTTCTATTATCATATTAAGGAACAAGTAGTGGTATGAATGGTGAGAGTGTTTGTCACAACTGTGACATCATTTTCGTTTATGATTTTTACCACATCTTACTCGAACCTTTTTGAATTTGTATGAAACATTTCAGACCTATAAATAAATGAAATAAGACTTACTATGTGTGAATTGGGTGATTAAACATTGAAACTTAATATTGAACATAATGCATGCTAAAGAAAACTTACATGTACACAAATGATTGGTATGCATATTTATTGCTCATATATGTATAACGTGATTATAAAACTGTGATTTTGACACCTTTCTAATGGTGATAAGTTATGAATTGCATGTATGAACACATATACATATTTTAGGATTTGAAATGTATATCATATGACTTGTTAATATATAATCAGTGAAATTGACAAATGGTTGAAGGAAATGCTACAGTGCCTGCTCTATTGTCTTGGTAGTGGATAGATAGGCAAGCTTATAGGGTCATAGTACAGCTGCTACAGTTTGACACCACTAGTGTTGACAGTTTGATACCTTTGAGTATTTACAGTTTGATACCTTCGAATATCCACAGTACTCGTTATCCACATCTACAGAAAATGTGCAGGCTTAACACAGAAAAGAAACTTAACAGTCATAAATAAGAAATATAGTATGACAACTTGAATAATTGGTATTGATGAGCATTTTTATTGGTTGTAATGATGAATTGTAATAATGTGCAATATATTGATAATTTGTATAAATGGGCATTGAATATCAATATTTGGCTTATAAATATGCATTTTCGGTATATAGATAATATGTTAAAGCATATTTTCATTATATACTTTGCTTAAGTATGCTATCATTGTTTACATGAGAATTGAATATCAATTTTTGGTTCATGAATGTGAATTTATGATATATGAGTTGTGATATTTCTAAATATGTCTACTTGGCGGATGACTGCTGTGAGTGGTCATCAAAACTAAGTATTTTTCTCACTAAGCTTTCAAGCTTAGTACAGGTGTTAATCCGTGTAGGTCCAAGTCACAGGAGTAAGGCACAGGGAACATCTATAATGATCGAGGATAATAGATAGAAGAAAAAGTACTTTTGGAATGTATTTTTAATTACAAATGATTACACATGTAATGAAGAAATGAATTGTAAGTTTTCCTTTAGATTACCATGTAAATGTAAAGATGTGTTACTAATGTTAAGCATTGGGAAGTTTTATAATGTATGTATAACATTGAATAGAATTGTACACCTTGAGTGCATGTATAGGAATTTGGTTGTTATGTGTATGGATGGTTGTAGGTTTCGCATCGGGGGTGTTCCAAGCCACTTTATGAATTATCTTACTAAATTCGATACCTATCTTTTACCTTTTAACGAATAGAGGCTTCTTGTTTACGTGCTAAGGTTCCAATTCCAAAATTTTGTTAACATATAATTACTATTGAATTTGATGGCTTATATGTATGGGCATATTTTTTAGTCTTTGGCTGAACACAATCATGTGACAAGGCATATTTCTTTATGAAATTCAAATGAGAAGATACAACTTGATATAAAGGCAATTTAAAGGGCATGTCATATGACATAGTAAAATACTATAGAGAACACATTTTAGAACATAAATGGGTATGTGTTCATGTTCCTCACTTGAAATAATTAAAGGAGTACATAATCTAAAATATGGATTATTTATGCTTATGTTCTTAATGGATAAAAGCAATGGTAAATATGATTTAGGGCATTGTTGAGTCTCAAATTGTGTTTAAGGTGAATTTCATTTTTAATAGGCAGTGGATGTTGAGAGATTTCTAGGTTTTATTAGCAATATAGTACAAAATAAGTTTAGGATATGGGGATTATACCTTATTTTTAATATAGTGAAAAGGAGTCACTCTACCCCCGAGGATATAAGTATACAAATTGGTCAAACCTTGATAAAATTCTTGAGTTCTTACTCTTTCATACTATTTTTGTTGCATATTTCTCAACCAATGGTATTAGAGCATAGTTAAAATGTTAATGATTTTTATTGCAAAGTTTTAAGTGCGAAAGCTTAATATAACTAGTAGGTGTTGTGTGAGAATAGATTAGATGAGTATGGATGCCCTTTTTGGGAAAAAATAGTTGCAAGTAGCTGAAGATGTAGGACATATCTAGAGTAACGAAGTAATGCTTTTAGTCAAATTGTTAGTGATCTTCAAAGGCTCGAGCTGTATATTGTAGGCTAGGATAAAGTAACAAAATTTTTATGTTCTTTACCTTTCTCCTATAAAAATATAGGGACTACACTCATATTGTTAAAGAAAATAGTTTGTATGGAATATATCATCGTTTCATCATTGGCTCATAACTAATTGTGATATAACATTAGTGAAAGCTCTCAAAGTGAAGGTTTGTATATGACAAGAAATTAGAATTATGGGAGAAAACATGGTAAAGATGGCTTGACTAAAAGGAATTCTAGGTTTAAATGGACATTCTTGTGTTATAAGTGTGAGCAAATTGGATATATTAGGAGAAATTTTTTGAATAAGAAGAAGTAGAGTAATGACAAGAAATCTAATAATTTGTCAATATTTACTTATTTAGTGTAGAATGATGACTCATATTGTAACAAATATATGTTTTATGTATCAACCAATTAACTCACGGGTTTATGAATTATAAATATATGATAATCCCATCATATGACACAAAAAATGGATTGATTTATCTTATACATGTAAGTAATTTTGGTTTTGTTTATTTGGGTGTTGATAAAAATTGTATGATCATCATAATCGGATATACAAGATTAAGATGTATGGTGATGTTTTTAAGATATTGAGTGATCTTATGCATGTACTAGGATTGCGAAAGAATCTGATTTCTTTTGGTACCTTAAATGCTAATTTTTTGGTTATAAACCTGATGGAGGTAACATTAATTTGATTAAGGGTGTATTGTTTACAATGAAAGGTTGAGAATGACATGAAACATTTATATTGACAGGGAATGGTAGAGCATTTACTATTGTAGATTTAAAAGAAGATAGTACTATTTTCTAGCACTTGCATTTGAGTCATCTTAGTGAACATGGGATGAAAAAGCTTTATAAAAGAAACTTATCATAGGGTGTTAAATGCTACAAGTTACATTTTTAAGTGTTATGTGCTTAGGAAATAATATAAAGTGACAAAAGTAAGCAAAAAACTAGGGAAATTTTTTATTACGTCCTTTCTAATGTAAGGTGTCCTATTAGAGAGTTGTCAATAGGTGAAGCTTAAAATTTCATTATTTCTATGAAGAAGTCTATATCTGCTTCTTGAAATATAAATCTAAAATCTTTGCTAAGTTAAATTGGTGGAAAGTAGAGGTAGAAGATCAAGTATCAACTATTAGATAATGGTATAATGTGCACAAATTCGCAGTTTCAAAAATTTTGTGAGGATTATGGTACCAAGGCCATTTTATAGTTCATAAAACATCATAGTAGAATGACATTTTGGAGAGAATGAAGAGAGACAACTAAAAATGCTAGGTGTTTAAGGCTAAATGTAGAACTTCCTAGGTAGAAGTAATGAGTATAATGTGTTACCTCATCAACAGATTGCTAGTCTTTATTGGATGGGAAAGTTATAGAAGAATTACAAACAGGAAATAAAGTTGAATTTTTGGGTTAAAAAGATTTGACATCTAACTTATATGCACATTTCCAATGATGAGAGGTCTAAACTTGATCTAAAATCAAAGAATATATCTTCATTGGCTATCCAGAAGGTTGTTAAGAGATATAAGTTGGTGATGTTATTGTTTACACCCAAATTAAATCCTAAATTCTTACAACAAAAATAAATGCAGTATAAAAAGTTGGGATTGTTCCCACGAGGAATTCTAAATTGTTAAGTGTTACATATCAAATTTATTAACAAAACAATGTATTATAATAATACAAAAGCTTGTGATAGAAACTCATAAATTGAATTAGACAGATAATAAAAGCGAATTATCAATGAAATTAACCTTAGTATATGGTCGTATCCTTAGTTAGGCCTACAATTGTTTATTGATATGAAAGAACATTATTTTATCAATCATATATTTGTTATGGTACTTAATACTTGTCTTTCCTTATAAATTGGCTAATTAGAAATATGTAATCTAGTTAACCCTTATTATTTACCAACAATAGATTTGATCTAAAATTTAATTAAATAATAGCTTAAAGAAAATAAAGAACAACTCAAGGTAACACAACATTTGTGATTGCAAGTAATCCAGTTAAACACCCTTCTTATGAGCCAATAAACTAATCACATGCACTAGAAATCAATATAAATAATTGTAACATAAAAGCACAGAAGAACAATTTAATACATGAATAGATAAAACAATTTACATTAAGACCCAATTATCTCACAACCTGTGAAAGTCCAAAGGCTTTAATTTTCCTTAAATAAGATAAAGAAACTTAGCCATTATAGACCACATCTACAGCCAATGTCTATTAAAGAAAAAGAAGAACAAAAATTTAGTGAACAAGCTAGAAAATACAAAAGGGAAGTCATAATGATGTCCTTCTCCTCTTATCCTAGGTTCATTAAATAATTAAATTGCCTTACATTTTTTCTATTGTTGATATCTTCTTGTTGTAATTCCTTGGCTTAAAAATTATAAACTCTAGATTGCTCTCAAAACCTAGTTAAGATAGGATTTAAAAATAATAAGCGGTTTGATTATAGTTGTTGGGAGTCTATAGGGTTGGTAGTGATAAACTATAGTTATTGACTGGTGATTAGTGGTGTCAGATTAGGTTGTAGGTGGATAGCATGAGGGGCAGGGAGTATGGAAAGGCAGTGACATAAGGTATCAAACGAAGAAAAAACCTAGAAACAGAAGAGGAAATAACTATTATTATTTTATTACTATTTAGTTTTTTAAAATTAATTTGTTTTGGCCTTTAAAGTAACATGAAACTGATCCCAAAATATATAAGATTCAAATAAACATAAAGACCACAAATACTATAAAAATAGAAATTAAAAAAATGGAAATATACAAAGCAAATAATTGAAACTAATAGCTTGAATTACCTTTTAAGGAGCACCTTACTTTATTTTCATTAACCCGACTTGATGTCTTTGTCAATTAATCAATATAAAGGTGATCTACCTGCTTTACTTCTACATTTTTAACTTGAAAAACTTCATAAAAAGGTTTTAACCTATGGCCATTGACTCTGAACACTTTTAAATTTGTTAAAATTTGAATTTTAACTATACCAAATGAAAACATGTTAGAAATAACAATAGGTCCAATTCAACAAGATTACAATTTATCTAAGAATAATCAAACCTTAAAAAAGTAAGGAGAAATTTTTAGCAGATAAAATTTATTTCCCATAAATCATTAGTGTTTTACAAGCTATCTTATATGCCTATAGTGCACCATCTAATTGTACATCCAATCCTTTCTTCTTAGACTTATTATTTTCTCTATGAAAAACTTGATTTTTTACACCAAAATCTTATCTTATATATAATTTTATAGATGGTATGATATAGCTACTTTATGACCATACTTCTTCATCAATGCCTTTTCAATTCAGTTACAAAGATGTGTCTCATAATCACTAATTAAGGCACTTAAAACACTAAACTTCCTAAATATGTTAGATTTTAGGAAATTTGAAATAACTTTAGAATTTTCAATTTGAATGGCCTTTTTATCCACCCATTTTGAAACATAGTCTATAGCTAATGAAGTGTAAACCAGTTTGAAAGAAGTATGAAAGTTTCCTATGAAAGCAAAGCTCCATACATCAAAATTTTCACACGCTAAAATAGAGTTTGGGGTATCTTGTTTTGCTGCAAAATATTACTTTTTGGCAACATTCATAAGGCTTATAAAAAGAATACACATATGGAAAAAGAAGGTCAAAAAGAAACTGCAATCTATCTCTTTCCTAACCATTTTCTTTGCTCCAAATGTCCTCCACATGCATATGAATAGAAAAAAGTAATAATGGAAGAAATTTCAATTTCGGATACATGCCTTATTACATGATCGGAGTAATGCTTTTAAAGATACAGATCATCCCATATATAATACTTCACATTACTTTTAAGCTTGTATCTTTGATTCTTAGATTTATCGTAGATAAACTGTTAGTGTGTAAATAATTAGCTATGTTTGCATATTGTAGAAAATTTAAGCTAGCAAAGATTAAATGTTCATTAGGAAATTCTTCTCGTAAATTGATTTCATTCTCTAAATGAACTAGGCAGCTTGAATGATCAATAACTCTATTTCATATTCCACTCTTGTCTTTGATCTCTAAACCAAATTTATTCAATAAGAGTATGAACCTCATAAGTCTCAATTTATTATCGTTTTAAATATCTAAATGTTGCATGATTATAATAAATAATGTCCTTTATACCCAAAAAAAATAAAAAATTTTCTAAAGGAAAGATAATAACTATGAGCACTTTTTTAATAGCTGAATAATTTTTCTAAGCATCATTCACAGTCACTGATGTATAGTTTATAGCATATGACACTTTTGCAACTTGTTGACCTAAAACAACTCTGATGGTATGATTACTAGTTATCTCAAGTATAGAACTCTAATATAGAAACTAAATAGTTGTTTCATCACTAATAATTTTTCCAGTTGTCAATTTATCACTTCTCGTCAAACTAAAAATCACTTCTTTCTGTAGAACTTACAAAAAGGCAACGCAATGCAAGAAAATCCTTAATGAATCATTGGTAAAAACTTGTATGTCCAAAAAATTCTACGAACACTAACTAGTTAAGGAAGATATTGAATATCATCTATTTTAACTTTTTCTACCTCCAAACATCTACATGAAACAACATGTTTTAAAATAATACCTTACTCTACCATAAAATGACATTTAGAAAACAAGACTAATTTCTATACATCTTTGCGAAATGAGTGTCACATTAAACAAACAACTATTGAATAAATCTCCATATAGGATAAATCATCATAAAAACCTCTGTGATATGTTTGACATAATTTAAAAATATACTCACCATACGCCTTTGAAAAGTGGCTAGTGTATTGCAAGCTCTAAATGACATTCGCCAACTCTAAATGAACATATGAAAGTTTCCTTTCTTGATCCTTTAAAGAAATTACAATATAAAAGTATCCTTAAAAACCATATGAAAAATAGTGGTAAACTCATCCATGTAGCCTTTCTAGCATTCGATTAATAAACAGTAAAAGAAAATGATCCTTTTGGGTAACAATATTTAACTTTCATACCATGTATTTTGAACTAGGGTGGGGAATAATTCATCATTTTGATTTCTTACCATTGTGATGCCAATCTTTTCTAGAGTAACCTGAACAAGGCTTACACATTCACTATCGAAAACTAGATAGATAACTCTAGCTTTAAGAAGCTTCCAAAATTTCCTTCTTCACCACCTTCATTATATGGATTTAGTCTTTTCTGCAGTTATCATATTGATTTCACTTCCTTTTCCAGCAAAATTAAGTGTATACAAGTAAAGGGATTGATTCCTCTTATGTCAAAGATGGTCCATCCAATTAGTATTTTATGATTTTTCAACACCTGAACCAAAATTTCCTCTTACTTATCATTTAATTTACTAGAAAAAATCACATGTGGAGTCCTTACTTCTCTAAAATACAAGTATTTCAAATGGTGTGATGGCATGTGGAGTCCTTACTTCTCTAAAATACACGTATTTCAAATGGTGTGATGGTGACTGTAATATTAAAATTGCAGCCTATAAAACTTATTGCTAAAGCTTAACATTGTGTAGTTTCAAATCAATATAAAGCACCTTACTTTTCAATTTTAGCTCCTTGAAGTCATTTAATACCACCACATTCTAAAAAGTTAAAACTGAAATTTAATCCTATAAATTTTGCAAGAATATTGGGGTTCCAGTAAGGGTTTGCAATTCTTATAATAACAATTACAAAATGATCTTACTCTATTGTTGATCATTATTCTTTCCAAAAAGATGTTTAAGTATGCCTATTTCTGACTTTTTTTTTCCTTACAAGTCAAACACATCTTACGCTAATGAATTAATTAAATCAATTGCATATAGATAGTCAATATTAGGGTATTTCATTATTTCACATATATTGAATTGAACAAAGTCCCTAGCAAATTCCATAGTTAGTGTACCATTATAAATATCAATTTTTATTTTGGTAGTTTTAAGAAAAGGTCTTCCTAATAAAATAGGTGACAATAGATCATTATTTTCCATGTGTAGAACATAAATTCTCTAGAAAAAAAAAACTAACTAATTTATCACTAACTTGAATAAGGACATCTTCAGCTATCCTCGTAAGATTTGCATTAGATCAATCAGCGAGCTGACTTAATACGCCAGTTTCTTCCTATGGTCTATGATTTAGAGTAGAATAAATGGAGTACAGCATAACATTAATGTATGCTCCCAAACGTAGTATAACCTTTTTAAATTTTGTTTGCACCTATTAGGCAAGAGATGTAAAACATACCCAAGTTCTTACATTTTTTAGGAATACTTTTATGAATAATTGTAGGAACATTTTCTCCTACTTTAATATTCTCACTTCGTTTGAAACGTTGCTTCCTTTTCAATGTACACAACTTTTGAAAAAATTTAGCATAGGGAGGAACTTGTTAATAACATTAAAATTAGAATATTTACCTTTTATTTTCGAAAATTTTCATACAAGTCAAAATTGCACTTATATCTTTAGTACTCGATCTGAAACATGGGCGTAAATGTATAAATGCCTGTGTCCTTACTGAAAATAGTAAGAGTGTATATACCCCAGGACATATACTCCGTTATAACGTTCCCATTAGAAAGAAGAAATGTTAAATATGATTTGACACACAATCCTATCTCATACTATGTTCGAGATAGATTGCTTATTTAAAAGGTGATGAATGATGGGAAATCTCTAGCTAGGTTTTATTGAATGTGTCGTACAAAATTAGTTGGGGGTGCATGAACTATGTCATGTAATACAATATAAAGAATATTTATATGAATTATATATATCTTGATGTAACCTTATTGTGAATATTAAGAAAAAGAGTTGTTCCGCTCCTGAAAATATAAACTCATTATTGATTGAATTTCATTAAAAATTTATTTTTTTGTTCCTTTTTTATATTATTCTTCTTACATATTTCAAAAAAGAAAATTATTTCTGATAATAAAAACTTGTTTAACACGACTTCTAAATCAAAATTTTGGGTGTTGCTATTTGATACCGTTACTTATCTTTATATATCTATTTGTAAGTTAAAAGAGGATTTTCACTTTGTTTTTATGTCAAGGAATATAGTTTTTTTTTATGTCAATCAAGATCAAATATGACAACGATACTTTTAGTTAAATATAATTGAACAAACTATTATTTTTTGTGTTCTATAAGATTTAAATGCTAAAAAATTGAGATGAATAAATATATATTTTCTTAATGATCTATAAATGAGTACCTATTACTTTTAAAGTGCATTAGATAAAATTTTAGGAGCATTCAGAATTTATTAATCAATAAATTAAACTCGGAGAAAAAAAACTTGTTTAATGAAAGGTAAATTCTTTACCATCCTGCAAATGATGCATTAACACTCCCTACTTAATTTAATCACCCAGCTACTTATGTGAAGAAAATGTACACTCACTTATCAAGTTAAAATTTCAAAACTAATTAATACATTAAACATGATTAGAGTTATTTTCCTATATGACACCATGTTTGATGGCAACAAGGAAGGACTATCATTTATCATAATATTATAGTAGTGTATAAGGTGACGGAAGTTTTGTATTATTTATGAATTTCGATGGAAAAAAGGGCAGAAAGTCATTATCTCTAAATGGTTTAGAGAAGTCGTTGTTCTGACTGGTGAATGTAGGAGAGACACCCTATTTGCTAAGCCTAAGAAGTGACGGCTTCATTCTCATGAAATGTTCAGTTTTTACATGAACAAAGATCTGAACCAGTTATTACATGCTTTACCTTGTAGACTTTTTTCTCAAATCCTCATACATGAAAGCTCATTTTTTCATTCTAAAATTCTGATTACAATTTACAACCAGGCTATTGGACGCTAGATAAGGCAACTCAAATGAACATCGATGAAGAAAACTCATCCTGACCTTTTCTTAATTTATTTTTTCTCCAGTGAAGCCAATTACTCAAGTTTGTTATTTATATAATCTTTCTTAACTAAACAGAATCTATATCTCTGAAACACACTCGT
This sequence comes from Erythroxylum suave, assembly GCA_027563595.1. NCBI lineage: Eukaryota > Viridiplantae > Streptophyta > Magnoliopsida > Malpighiales > Erythroxylaceae > Erythroxylum > Erythroxylum suave. The sequence goes on along the minus strand of JAOSBN010000177.1, from coordinate 30,270,455 downwards.
AAAACTTACTCCTTCCAACGTAAGATGCAAAACAGTGAACTGATCATGACTTGTTAGGGTGGCAAGGACGTTGACCTTCATGGACATGGTTGGATTATATTTTATCTGAGGTTATATGATGGGCAACTCCAATATTCTACTAAAAAATTTCAGGACCGACAGTTCTGGTGTAGTCAGATGCTGCTATAAGATCCCAACATCGTCCAAGTCTTAACACTAACAGGCTTTTCTGCATCAGGACAAAGCTACAAGCGTCATGTTTTAACCACGCTACGTGGGTTTATGCTAACACTACTTGTTTTTATATTACAAAATCATTTGCAGTTGTTGAGGAGTTGCTTGCAATTTCAACGACTTGAGTTGATTCTCATTAGATTTTAATGATTTTCAAGGGAGGGGCCAAATTTTGTGCAATTCGCCAGCATAGCCTTGATAAAGTGTGTATAGTTTGATAATGTTAAGAAGTTAAAACTCCTTTTTACGCTTACCCTCAATCAGAAGGTTAGAGTGTTAGCTTTTGTATTTTTGGATTCAACAAAGTAATATACGGCATACGTTCGAACTTTTAGCGAATTAGGTAGTCTGTGGAGCAAAGTTGTAGAAATCACCGATTTAATTACATGAGCCAAGTTGGCAATTGAAGCATTGGAGACATGAAGGGTTAAGTGTCACCTTGCATTATTTCCAATATTATTCGACCATTATTACTCTTTGAAGCATCAACTTTCTAAGATGCCCCATCAACCACGCCACGACAAGGAAATGGGGATTCAGACACGAAAAGTCTAGTCTGCGGTGTTTGTTCTTTGAACTTCAGTTTTAGCCACCTCTTCTGACAGTGGATGGTGGGTAACTGAGGATTCACTTGCCGCATGTTCAAGCTTTTTAACTTATTTGGGTTAATGAAAGCTGTCGACAATTCTATGATTTGGTGGTCTACCAATCAATGTATTGAGGGGTCAGGTCAGGATCCATCTCATCTGGGTAATTTGTGCACAGTTCTATGTCATGAATATTGAATGGAGAAAATTTATGGATTGTACCTGTTACTTTGACACCTAAATTAATTATTATATTTCAAATGATATTATATCAAAGTTTAATAATTCTAATTTTATGTTAAATAAAATAAAGTAAATAAAAAAGAGTTATGTGATAATTAATACTACTGTTAAAATTAAAAATTTAGAACTTTATAGAAAAATTGAAATTCTTGCTTCCCTTCGGACAATCTTTGGTGAAAGAAAAACCCAAAAAAAAAAAAACAATGATGGCCTCCCATTTGGTTTATTAAATGGAATGAACTTCAACAATAATGGGATAAACCAGAGCAGCAAACAGAGACTTGAAGGAACTATTAGAGAGAAGCGACTGGCAGGCAACCACAAAACATGAAGGTTCCTTTTCCTTGCGTTGTTGTTTGGTAAGCTTTGAATTTTACTGATAACAATTGATGCACCATTCTTGCAAGACCCATGCTGCGAAAACATGAGAAGATCAGAGGCGTAAAAGGATGGCTGTAACAACCAGTTCATTCCGTAGACTACGTTAGATTCTGCTACTTCCTTACTTGAAATCATTTGTCGCTGTAGTAATTATTCGTTAATTGTTCTAAGGGTAAAGAAGAAAGACAAGAAAGCTAAATTTGGAGGAAGTTGTGGTTTTTCATGAGTAGAAGGTCTTAAAAAGTGACAAGAAGATTTTTGTCGGTACAAGTCTTACTATTACACTTTCAACTCCCAAGTTTACACAGCCAAGTTCAACCAGAAAACATAAACTCTCTATATGTCATGCTTTCAGCAAGAATGATTCATGGGTTTTTTGACATTTACCAGGTTGTGGTGGAAAAATAGCAGAGGACCCACTTGCTAAAGGGGAAAATTTCCTAATTCGACCAACTATACCCACCCAACAGGGCCTTTGATTCCTCTCAAGCTCTGTCTCTGTTTAAAGGTGAAGTCTTGACCATTTTAAAAGGAAGGTCTTTCATATAGATTAGATGGTCATACTCCCAAAAGCTTGAACTGTTGGCGTTTTTGTCCTCTTTTAGGCTGGTGAGTTGCGTAGGATTCAAGTGCTTTTTTCACTCTTTTTTTCTTTTTTATCTTATCTTTTTCATAAAAGTATAATTTGTTTAGTTTTCTTTTGTTTTGCGAATAAAGTGGAGTATTGTGCAGGGCTGCTTGCCGTTTGTTTATGACGGCGCATATGCTATTCTGAGGTATTTTATACACCTGGGAATCGAGTGATGAACTTGATCCTAGATTATTCTGCAGATTCTTGACGTACTGTAGCAGGTGAGGTTATGTTTTTATGATAGAGTACATCTCGTTTTTGTGCGGTTCACAGACAATTGTTTCGTACAGTTCCTGTATCTTTTAAAGCTGAAGCTTTCCTCTTCAATAAACTTTTTTAAATGGGTTGGGTGATCGGCTGTCCTTCTTAGATTCCTTTATTCTGAATTTATCAGAATACTTTTGTAGTGTTCTTTGCCTTATAACACGTAATTAGCATCACCTGGATGTACTTCCAGTGCAGACCTTTGATGTGTTTGAAGATTAATAGAACACCATTTCTTTCATTTGCTTCATTCACAGAAACCGAAAGTTTCAGATTTTTCTGTCCTACTTTTTATTATGTCATTGCGCATCAATATTGGGGTCAATAAGTTTGTTTGATAGGCCAAACTTCATCAGCCCACTACTGAGGAAATTTTCACATCATGGATTGGTTGACCGATATTTTCAACGGATCTACCTATAAAGGCCAGTATCATGGGAAGTATGAAGATCATGTGTACTGGGATGAGCCTCAACGATCAGTGGTAATTTAGATCTTCCCCTTTCCATATATTTCTTATTATTGATTGATATCAGGATTGCCTATCCCGTATATTCTATGTCTCGATTAACTTTCCCCAAGTTAACTGTACATTGATGGAAAAGATATTGGATGCAGGATAATTCATCAGATTTTGATAAAGAAGAGATTGACTATGCTATTGCACTTTCCCTGTCAGAAGAAGATCATAAAGGGGAAAAGGTGATTGGTAAGCTCCACAGCTGTAAGCGCTAATCCTGATATCTTTCAATTTCTTTGCAGTTCCTTTCAAGAGTGGACTGGACAAAACTCTTTAACATCTGTCTTTTATGGCCTAGTCCTAGTGGATGCTTACTTCTGATTTTTTTTTAATCTAATCTTGTAAAAGGAATAATTCTGTTCTAAAGTTCCCTTATTGGAGGCGGAGTAAGAGGGTAAAGTATAATTTGGGTTCCTCTTAATCTGGCAAAAGAATTAACCCTTAAAGGGCTGTATTACTCTTTACAATCTGTAGGAACTAAGTGGCTGTGCATAGTCACAGTTGCAGTTAATTTTCGTGTTCTTGCTCTCCCTAATCTGTTTATGTTGATTTATTAACCAATGTTTAATGATCTTTTTTATCTGTTAAATCGATCTGATCCTCCATTCCCTCCAGAAGGTTGGATTGCCAACAATATCTTCCTTATATTTTGTATAACCATTTTACTTGGTATATTTGGTTAATTAATTCATTCATCTTCAGCAGAGGAAGATACTCAATCCCACCACACAGAAGATAATGGATACCGTCATTCAGAAGAAGATGAACAGTGTGTAAAGTCTCGATTGGAAGAAGATGAGCAGTATATAAAGTCTCAATTAGAGGAAGATGAACAACTTGCTAAAGCTATTCAAGAAAGCTTAATTGTCGATTCACCTCCTCAATTTGATAGTAGGAATATACTTCCACCTTATCCAGTCTCCCATCCACCTGGTTACAGGTACAGTAAATGTGTATGGACCATCTATTTTTTTCTATTCCATTACTTAATAATGATTAGGATTTTTTTAGCTTGTTAAAATTTCCTTGAAGAGTAGAGAGTGGCATTGGACTGCTGTGGCACGAACAATTTTGGCTGGATGATGAATTGATTTGAGTAGAGCAGTGTGCCTTCATTCAGAAGCTGTTTGAAGGATGTAACTGGCTTATTCATGTAATAGGAAATAATAGAGACTTGTGGGATGTCGATGGGAAATAAGTATTTTCATCTCAGCAAGGATTGAGAGTCAAAGGAGTTGCATTGCTTAGTCTGCTAAGCTTTTTCAATAATTGGCAAAAAGTTATCTGGATTCTATAAAATGATCAAGCAAATTGGTGCCCTGGTTGAAGATATTACCTCATGTCTTAAAGTTCACTGATGTAGTTTGCAAGATCAGTTGTGTAAGAAACTGTTCAGTTATACTTTCCACTCAACTTGAGATTACATCTCTTTTACAAATCAGAAGGTTTGATATTGCAACTACTTGATGAACTTGAAATGCATATAGCCTTATTCAATATCAGTACCGATCAATTTTAACAATTGCTTATAGCACTTGCTGCAGCTTCTTGCACAATGTCTTAAGTGATTTTTGCATGTTGCAGACACTATACGAACCCTAACCTGGTTGTAAAAATGTCTTGTTACTAGGATCTGTGCTGGGTGCTATGCAGAGATTGGTCGTGGGCGTTTTTTAAGCTGCATGGGCGCTGTTTGGCACCCTGAATGCTTTAGATGCCATGCTTGCAATCGTCCAATAACTGATTATGAGGTTCAACTTTTATGCGAGTTAATGGATTATTTGATTTTGAGGTCTAGAAAGTGTTGAGTAATTTATCAATTTCTCCTCTCGTCTTTAACATTATTGAGTTGCATCAATAATCATTCATCTCAAAAAGTTTCCATCTTTTTCTCTCTTGTGATAGTTCTCCATGTCAGGGAATCGTCCTTACCACAAATCCTGCCATAAGGAACATCACCACCCAAGATGTGATGTTTGCAGTAACTTTGTAAGTACTTTTTAGAAAGGAAACCAGTGTAAATGCATGTCTCCAATGAGTTATTGGAATCATATTCTACAAATCTAGACCCATGCATAAGCAGCCTGAGCTGTACAGAGATGTTAAATTTCCATATTTTTATTCTTACAGATTCCAACAAATGCAAGCGGTCTTATCGAATTTAGAGCACATCCTTTCTGGATGCAGAAGTATTGCCCCTCACATGAGCAGGATGGGACTTGCCGATGTTGTAGTTGCGAGAGGATGGAGGTCAGTTAAAAGAATATGGAGAGGAAACAGCTCAATTATCACTTTTGTTTTCCCTAATCATTAACTTGTTGGTCTCATAAAGAATTTCCATCTATGCAGCCCAGGGATATGAGATATGTATCACTAGATGATGGTCGCAAGCTATGTCTAGAATGTCTAGACTCTGCACTAATGGATACTCATGAGTGCCAGCCGCTTTATTTTGAAATTCGTGAATTTTATGAAGGTTTAAATATGAAAGTCGAGCAAGAAATTCCATTCCTTTTGGTTGAGAGGCAAGCATTGAATGAAGCCATAGAAGGAGAAAAGAATGTAAGGCTGGTGCATTGAAGCTTTTATGAGGCAAACAACCACGGTCCTTATTCTCCAGGGAACTAACATATCTTCACTTTCAGGGCCATCATCACTTAGCTGAAACCAGAGGACTCTGCTTGTCTGAAGAACAAACTGTTACTACTGTATGTGTTCCTTTTCAGCACTCCCTGTTTAAATTTTGGTTGCAATAAGCGAGCTGAAATGTATAATTATATTACCAAATGTTGCAGGTATTAAGGAGACCAACGATTGGAGCAGGCAACCAGATCACAAACTTGGTGACAGAGCCCTATAGGCTAGTACGTAGATGCGAAGTAACTGCAATTCTTATTTTGTATGGGCTCCCCAGGTAATTTCTTTGTTCTGATTTGTTCGTAAGAGCCTACTCTGCAGACTTTTTTCTCCATGACTTAGAGTTTTCCCACCTACAGGTTATTAACTGGGTCAATCCTGGCTCATGAGATGATGCATGCATGGCTTCGGCTTAAAGGTTATTGTTCAATCTGTTCTCTCATCAATGTTTGCACTTCTGTTTCCGTTAGCTAAATTTATTTGATGACATATTCAACAGGCTATCCTAACCTGCGTCCAGAGGTTGAAGAAGGTATATGTCAGGTTCTAGCTCATATGTGGTTGGAGGCAGAGATCTACTCTTCTTCCCGAAGTGATTTTGCTTCATCATCATCTTCATCTTCATCATCGCCTTCTTCATCTTCCTCCACATCATCAAAGAAGGGAAAACAGTCTGACTTTGAGAAGAAATTTGGGGAGTTTTTCAAACACCAGATCGAGTCAGATGCATCATCAGTTTATGGAGATGGGTTCAGGCAAGCAAATCAGGCAGTGTTGAAATATGGCCTCAGGACTACCCTCGACCACATTCGGATGACAGGAACATTTCCTGTCTGATTCATAGCCATTTATAAGGAACCATCTTCCTTCAATGCCACCACCTTGGCACTGTCGTGGACTCTTGGTTGATTCATAGCTGTGGAAATCAAACTGTCAGAAAACAATAAGCAACGAGATGCTTGCCATTAGGCTGATCATAACGGTTGGCGTCATGTAAACATGCTATGACGAGGTATTAAACACAGTATCAACAGATTGACTACAAACATACAATAGTAGTATAAAGTTCTCTTCTCCTTTGATTATTGTGTTTTTCTACTCCATTTCACTCTCATTGATCACCGTTAAATTTGACCAAGGATCTCAATCTAATAAACTGTTTTTCTTCTTCAAAATGAAACTAAACTCAGTTCTGCGTTGGTGAAACTATCGCAAAGGTTTGTTTTCTCCTATGCAGGAAGGTAGACTATTTCAAGGCTCGATAATTCTAAATTTGTTATCCACAATAATGTTTTGTGTGGTGTAACTAGTCGATCTGCTCTAGTGTTAAATAAACAAACTGAAACATTATATTTGTCACAAAGTAAAACATATTCATTTGCAATTGATATCATTTCAGTCGTTCATATCATATATTTCTATTAATTGATCACTCTTCAAGATAAGTTTCATAGCTCATTCTATTCCTATTTCCAATGTAAAATATATTAAAATAAATATAAATTTTGTTGCAATTTAATTATTGTGATCTAAATTAAATTTAAAATATTTATTAATAAGTGTCTCCAAAAGAAATATAAAATTGGCTTGTGAGAAATTTGAAGCCGACCTAAAAATCCAATAAAATCAATTAAATCTCTTTGTTTATGTATTGATAATGTCTTTAATTTTATTTAACTCCTTAGCATTAATGTGTTTTAATGTGAGAGTCATTTAGGAGCTGTTCCGCTTTATTTTTATTTTTATTTTTGTTGTGATTTTTATTTTTTAAACATAAAAACACGTTTAAATTTGTAATAAAATTTGGAAATGTTTTTATTTAGTAGAAATTTTTAATAAAAATAAAAATTGTTTTTTATCATTTTATTCTCTCTGTTTTTATTTTTGTTAGTATGATCATTATTTAGAATTCTAGATGGCTCTTTTCTTATTTATAATGTTCAAATAATGTCTCAATCCAGTCGTTGAAGAGAAGGCTATTATCATTATATGATTGGGACAAATTTTATATCTAGATAATTGATATACATACTATTACTTCAAATTGACCAATTACATGAACACATTAATTTAAATTACATTAAGAGACACCAAATTACTTTAATATCTAAATTGACTATTTTAAAAGAAAAATAGGCATTTAACGTTACAAAAATAAGTTGCATGTTTTACCTTATGTTACTTCACCTTTGAAAGAAAGCGTTTTTACCTAATGAAATCTTTGTCCATCCAATAAACTATATTATTCCTTCTCATCAACTTTTCATGATTCATTAATCACATATTGATTTAGATTTTTATTTATATAGTTTTGACTTTTGAAAAATGCTAAAATTGTTTCTCTTGTTTCTTTTTGCTTAGTATTTACTAAAGAGGAAAGCAAACAAGACATTATTCTTTGTAGATATGAGTTAGAAAACAAATATCATATTATTTTTGATTTTAAGTACTTCTTATGCATATTTTCATCTAAAAACATATTTTTTTGTAAGTACATTACACTTTTATTTAAATATTCAAAGATTTTTATCTTCATTTAAATGATATGTAAATTTATAAATTTTATTTTATTATAATAATTTTAATATAGTTTTGAAGAACTGCACAAAGTATGACTAATTGATTGCAATATAAATTAGTTAAAATGACGCAAAAGGAAGTATTAGAGTTTGTGTCTACTTGTTAGCCCCTTAGCATATAAAGGCACTTCTACAGCTAGCTGGAAACAGACCTTAGGTTAAAGATTAGTTGGATCACACGCATGAAGGTGGTATGCAAGAGCTCCAAGATAACTTAGCAAGTTAGATCAAGTATGATGTGATTTCTTTTTAGAGTTTCGAACCCTGTACTAATTGACTTGGCTAAGATTAAGTTCTTAATGGATTAAAGACTTGGTGTATACTTAAATGAATGAACCATGACTACTAGACTTGATATAGGTAAGCATTGGATCAACCCACTAGCTATGAAAGGCTTTGGGCTTGGATGACTAATACAGAGATTATGGGGAGATCTTGGACGATGTAAAAGATAAGATCACAGAAGATAGACATCAACTTTAAAAGATAAAGAACATAAGAGAGATCATTTATAGATAATAGAGATCTTCATGAATATAGATGTATCATTATTAGATAGATATAATCTCTTATCTTGTTATTTGGAATGTAGTTAAAATATAGATTTTATCAGATATAGTCTGATTTAGACGGAGATGTAATCGTTAATATAATGTAATATGATAAGGATAAGGTGTGCTATAGTAGTTTAGTTCAATTGGTATAAGTTCATCGGAGCCTTACTCCTTAGATACATAATGAGAAAGAGTATTTCTTTGTATACTCTGAGGGAAGTGATAAAGGTTAGCATTTGTTGTATCTCTTTCGTACTTTTATTGTTGTTCTTAATCTTACAAGAAAGAGTAAAAGAGTTAAACACTACAAAATTGTAAGGTATTCGAGAACAAATTAGTTATTCAAAGATTATATGAAAAGGTTGAGTCTAAACGGACCTAAATGAGATTATCGTGCAAAGGAGTAGGTACAACTTGTGATATAAGTTTGATGCTTATAAGACCTTTGTAATAATAAGTATTAGAGTCGCATTTCGATATGGTAGGAGGCAGCAATTTAACAGAGCGTGTCATTAAGGTGGAGACATTTATAAGGCCAAATCCTCAATGAGAGAAAGTGGTCACTTCTTACAATACTCACTTTTAGATGTTGGAGGAAAAGATCTAACAGTTGTAGCATCAAATAGCAGATTTGATAATGGTAAAAGAAGGGACTAAGTTCCTTATGACAATCTTAAGACATGCTATTGAAATACAATATGTTGGATATGTCAAGAGCACCACAGTAAAGGTGCATGAATTCAAAGTTTTTGAAGATGTGCAAAATGTGTAGGAGTTCAAGAACTTTCTGTGGGATATGGAGCAGTACTTTGCAACTACTAAGATATCTGATATTGAAAAGGTCAATATGACAATTATGTACTTGGATAAAGATGTCAAGCTTTGGTGGAGAACGAGAACTTTTACTAAAATCAGTGTGGGTAGAACTCCCATCGACACATGGGAGAAGATGAAAAGGAGTTAAAGGGTCAATTCTTTCCAATGAACATTTTTTGGCTTGTTAGGGATGCCTTAAAGAAATTGAAGCAGGATGGATCAGTAAAAGAGTTTGTTAAAAAGTTCAGCTCTCTAATATTGGATATTGATAACATGACAGATGAGGAAAAACTCTTCAACTTTTTGTCTAGGTTATAACCATGAATGCAAATAGAGATGTAAAGTCAAAATGTGAAAGATATGATTGGTGCAATCGCGACTATTGATAACTTGGTAAATTTTTGAGTAACAAAGGGAACTAAAATAGACTATTCTACTTCTTCCAAGGGCTAAGGCCTAGCTCAATAGAAGATGAGTAAGGAAAAAAAGAAGAAAGAATCCAAAAAGGGAGATTTCAAAGGAAAAGGTAAGCAAAATGACGACTTCAAGAGTGAGAGGTGTCCTCCAAAAAAGGAAGCTTACTTGTTACCTATGTAGAGATCCATATTTTATGAGAGAATGTCTAAGGAAGGAAAAGCTAAATGCCTTGATCACCGAAGAAGAGGAAGAAGATTTGAAAGTGGCAATAAATTTGAACGCCTTGTTGAATACGATTGAAAGCAAATCCAATCCTTTTGATAAGTTGATGTATGTGGGAATACAAGTTAATGGAAAGGAGGTAACCACAATGATAGATACAAGTACGTAAAAAGATGGTGTACCACACTTTTCATGGAAGAAAAGACAATACACAACTTGGGACATAAGGTGTCACAAATCTTGACAAAGATGAAGACCTTTAGGAGTAAGCCACAAGCAGTGGTAGGAGTTGTTTATAATTTCCTGTGAGCATTATGAGTTAACATGCCATGTTCAACCGCATGATCATACCACTTGAAGATTTTGAGTTAATGCTAGGGATTGACTTCTTGAAGGCAACAAAGACGATATTGTATCCAAGTTTAGAAGATATGATGATCGTATATAAATAAAATTTCTTTTATGATTACTGTTGTATATTCAGTAGGGGAGTGATAGATGATATAATAATGATATCACATATGTAATCCATTAACGTCAACAAAAGGGTTGAAGAAAGATATCAAGACCTATCTCACTGCCATATGGAAGATTGTTGAGGACTACAAGGTGAAAACTTGTTGGCCCTGGTCCCCGTACATAATTTATGGCGACTATGTGTCACCATTTGAAATGAATTTGTAATAATAATCATAATTGGAAATATTTCGATAAAATAAATTATAACCTTAGGTTTAATTAAAAATATGGACACGGAAGGTTCGTGATGGGATCATAAAACAATTTTGGACACTTAATTTAATTATTCAAAAACGAAATGATTTAATAACTACAATTAATTATTAATAGAATAATTAATGGAAATTAGGTACTAAATATATCAACTAAATTAATTTCATAGGAAATGTAAAAATAATGCTCATCAATAATTCAAAATTTCCATATCAATAATAACAAAGAATAAAGGATTTGATAAAAGTTAATTAGAAAAAAGAAATAATTAGAAAAAGGAAAGAGGCGGTGAAGACTGTTCTGGAAACCAAGGAGCTCGCAATCGCGATCTGGTCGCGATCGCGAAGTCACAGATTTGAAGACGTCGCAGTCGCGAACCACCCCATATCGCGATCGCGACCTATCGCGACTGCGAGATTGCGAAAGGCCTCTGTACTGTCACGATCGCACCGCCTTGTGATCGTGACAGTGGCGATCGTGCCGCGTTACGATCGCAACCTTGTGACTTGGGGATGTCACGATCGTACCTGGTCACGATCGTGACTTCCCTATTTTAACCCCCTTACTTTAAATCAGTATATCTCCTAATCCAGAAACCCAAAATCACGTACTATATATCATTAGAAAGCTAAAGTCAAGCCCTACAACTTTCATGAAGACAACTTTGTCTAATTTTACATGTATCATTACAATTTAATCAATTAAAAGACGGTTACCATTTATTCTAACTTATACCAAATTATGCTTAGGGTCCTCAAACATAGTCATCTTATAAAAGCTCTAACTCTCACATCAGTCATCCAAAAATTTTAATCCTTACGGCGATAGAAAGTTAAAAGGAAGATCTACAATTTTAATCAGTTAAAGTTCAGTTACCATTTAAGCCAAATTCTTACTTCAATTATACATAAATGACCACTAAAACACAGCTACCTTGTAATGAGCATAACTTCTACATTTGACTTCAAAAAATTCCAATTTTTAGAGCGATAGAAAGCTAATAAGATAATCTACAACTTTCATTTAGACCACTAAGACCAATTCTGCCTAGGTTAGTCCACATTATGCCCCAAAGTTTCAGATTTCACATTTTACCCCATTCCTCATTCTCACTCACCAATTCACACTCAAGTTCCAAAGGCCCTAAACCAACATGAATTTCCCTTACATACCAAACTCCTTGCCACACAACTAACCACAATCCAACCTTTACATGATCTCCCAAAAATCAGCATACACAATTTAATCTCATAATCCCTTATTCTCATACTTGTTCCATATTGTCATACCAATATCACAATCACATATTTCATACAATATTCTCATCACAAAATACAGATTATAATGCTCATGCTAACATGCTCTATGATCACCTAATGTGAGAGACACTAACTTTGTT
>JAOSBN010000177.1:30240684-30251918 GCA_027563595.1 Erythroxylum suave | reverse complement strand
TAAGATTATTTATATGATACATGCAAACCCTAAGGGTATTCTCGTAATCTCACAATTATTATTAAACATCGCCTATAGTATCCCCCTCCTCCAGAAAGAAGAGGTTCCCATCATCATGGGTTCATGACGTCTGCTATAAGTATTGAATGCTCTTATTTTAATCTTACTGCTTGTAGCCTTACCGGCTCGAAACCAATGCTACCAGGAAAACGAGATCACTTCGATTCCAAATGGCTCTTGTGTAGATACTGCTGTTCTCATTGAAACCAACGAACATTAGAAAAGTGAATGCTATGAACCTAAGATCATACCAGATAAACTACTTCCAGGTTCAAGCTACATAGGAAAGCAAATTACGTATGAAGGTGATTATGAAGGCAACTATGGACCTGCATGATGACTACAGACTAGGGGAATCATTATATAGAGCCAACATCAATGCCCAGACATTAGCCATAAAGAAGACCAAGGAACATGTCTCGGAGGAACTGAAGATACTAAGGAAAGTAAATTATGCCAATCTGATAAAATTACTAGGAACATCATCTGATGCAGAAGGGAATTGCTTCTTGGTCTATGAATATGCAGAAAACAGATCACTAGATAAGTGGCTTCATCCAAATTCTGCTACCTCATCAAGATCTATGCTGTTACTTACTTGGACTCGAAGGTTAAAAGTAGCGTTAGATATTACCAGTGGCCTGCAATATATGCACGAGCATACTCGACCAAATGTAGCAAAATTTCATTGGCTAGACTTGCCACTGACTGGATGTTGACAAAAGTTGATGTCTTTGCGATTTCTCTTGTTGGAATTGCTTTCAGGAAATTAGAGAGCCATGTTTACAAAAGAAAATGGTGAAATTGTTTTGCTGTGGAAAGAAATGAGAAGTGTCTTGGAAGTTGCAGACAAAAGAGAAGAGAAGTTAAAGAAATGAATGGATTCAAATTTGGAGGGCTTTTATCCCATTGATGGTGCCCTGAACGTGGCAATCTTGGCAAGGACGTGCATATTGGAAGACTCCTCCGCAAGACCAATTATGGCAGAAATCTTCTTTAACCTCACAATTCTCACTAAGTCCTCATCAGACACTTTATACAGGTCATGATGATGCGATTCAGAAGCCCATGAAGTTGCATAAATTGTCAGTCCTGTAACAGCTCGATGATTTTAGTCGCAGAATGAGGGGATATACAAATTCATATAGGTGTCCAGCTTCGTTCATGTAAAGAAAAGTCCCAAGAAACTTTGTTATATAAAATTATAGCGATGGAATGTGCAGAGCAGTTTAGTTTACAATTTGGTTAGCTTGAATCGGTTTGCTTCATGAGCATTAGTATATTGGCATAGCCATAATCCTTGAACAACATCAAATTCCTGGCTTACATTCACTTTAATTGTGAATTGGACTCCGTCTAGCTTTACTTGCAGAGTAGAAGCTTCAAGGTCCTAATCAGATTCTATATCTTCTTTCGAATTATTGCTTCTCATGTTTCCTTAAACTCTACCACAGTTCCATTTATATCTAGATATAAGAATCAAGAAACAAATTCAGGCATACAAGGATAGGCTCCAGAGGTCTACATCTTACATTAATGGGGTGAAAAGTTAGAGCCCGTTGAATCCTTGTTATAGTAATCCATAATATTGGAGGAAAGTTAAAGCATCTGGAGTTTGGATTATTTATGTCTCATTTCAAAAGCACTCGGCCCGCAGACCAAATCAAGTACTAAAATTTTGTTCCACAATTGATTCCAGCGAACTGTTGGCCGTGAGGTGTCACATATAATTAATTTCGCATGATGCCATTAACAGTTGACCGTAAATACCGACAGCTGTTGGTTTTCTAGAGAAATTCTTTGAAGGAAGATGGTTTCATAAGAAAGAATCTTTAGTTGTCCGGCAGGTCCGCATATGCTTAAGTACAAGTGTAAACAATACAAAAAGGCAAATTCTGTGGTGAGAATGAGCATCTTTGACAAGTTATAAGAACGAAAAACTTGTTAGAAGGAAACGTTTCTCTTAGTCATTAGTTAGGATTTAATACCAACAATTGAATCAATTCACAGCTACACTACAGTTGTGATATTGAAAATTTTAATATTTGTAATATTGCATGAGTGATTCTGGTGCATTGATTTTTAATTATAATCTTCTTAAATCTATAAAAAATTTTGGAGTAATTGTTAATACTTATAAAATAATTTATATTATGTTTAGTTTTGGCAAAAAGGATAAAAATAACCCTAGAATTTGCAGGTAGATGACAAGATGGAACTTAATGTTTCTTAATCATTTCAAAATTATTTAAATTGAACCTTAAGTTAATAGAAAAAGTGATGGAAGTATAATTATTTTAACTTTATTGTGGGTTCCATTATATCACTTGGACTTACTTTTTAAAGATTATTTATTAAAAATTTTTTAGTTAGTATTATAAAATTTAATTTAATTTAACTTAAATTAATTAAACTAATTAATCAACTTATTACTTTACTAACTGAAGTTAAAAAAGCCTAATCTAAAGCCCTAGGTTTTTTCAATCGCCTCGCCAACTAAACCCATCATCATCATCATCTTTCTCCAGTTGTCACTATTACCTTTCATCGCGAAGTCGTTAAAGTCTTCACCTTCTTGCACTTTATAGCATCTTCACACCATCTCCTTGACCACAACTTGATTGCACTGTCCTTGAGTATACTACTACCAATTTGTGGTCATCTAAGTTTGGTTTTATCTATGGTTCGTTCTCTACTTGTTGCTTCCTATTCGTGTGTTTTTGTCCATGCCTTTTTGCCTAGGTTACTTCCTATTTTGTTTTGTGTTTCATACACTAAGGTTCTATTTTTGAAAAGCTCTGTTGCTTATCCTCCAAGGTATTTTGTATAACTAAGACCTTACATTTTGTATACTTGAGACTTTCCTAGCTTCCTTCAAAGCATGCATATTCCAATTACAACCATAGTGCAACTGTAGACATTCTAATTTTAAAATTAAATTCTCAGTTCGGTGGAAACATAACTATATTATATGTTACTTTGTGCTATCGGGGAGCTCCAAGCTAAAGAGGATGAATTAAGACTTTGAAAGTTGTTAGAGCTAATAAACCAGAGAGTTAGAAAGTGGAAACACTACTAAAATGAGTTTTTCTTTTGTTGTTAACCACTTTTACCAAAATCCAAGGTAAATACTTCCAATCTAGGATTTAAGAAAGAACGAGAAGGAGCTCTAAGCTTAAGAGGCTAAATTGAGGAGAAGAGAGTAGGTAGGTATGTGTTCGTTCAAATGTCAATGTTTTGCACTATTTCCTGCATGATCATATAGTCAATTCTTATTGGAGATTTTGTAGCATTTCTATGCTTAATATCAGAGGTGGTTCATGATTGATTTCATAATGCCTCTTGAAGAGTTAGATCATCGGAGCATTTTTAGCATTTATATATTAAAATTTTACCATTGGAGGTTTTCATAAAGTGTTAATTTAGAAGTTCAAGCCTTTGAAAATTGAAGATTACAGTAATCCTTATCAACTTTCCACTATTATTACTAATATGATGATGCAATAGTTCATTACAATAGTACAAAGATAATATACTCCTTTGGAATTTATGAATGTTGTGTAGTACCTAATTGAAAGATTACCTTAGACCTAGTTGATCTTATTGCATGAACAATGCGTAATACCTAGTTGAAAGATTATCTTAGACCTAGTTGACTTTATTGCATAACTATAATTTCATCACTAAAAATTTCTAGTCATAAGTAACATTCTTGGAAGAAAAATGGTTATTTTTGTTTATATTGAAGTTTTCTTTCCTAACAATTTTACATTGTGAGTTTCTTTAGTACCTAAGTAAATGGAGTCATCATCACTTGTTAATACAATAATAAGTTTAAATGTAGAAAATGTAGTTCACTATTATGGGTTAAAAGCCCCACTAAGGACTTTATAGAGTGATTATATTTCTAGTCGAAGATTCTACAAATGCCTCAATTATCTGGTGAGAATTTACTCTTATTAGAGGTTGGGAGATGCAATTTTTCAAATTTGTATAATGATGAATGTGCCAAGAAAGTCATTGAATTGATTCAAAAATTATGGAAAGAAGTATCAATGTTAAAGAAGGTGATTGAAACAAGCACAACTAAAGAGTTTGAAGAACAAAAGAAGCTCATAAAGGAAGACATAAATTTATTGAGAAGAGAGGAAAACGAAATGAAATGTTAATGAATATTGTAACAAGATTTGATGTGGTTATGATACTTGTTATTTTCAACTACAATATAGGGAGATTATATTGAATTTCGTTTATATATAAATTTTGTATTGTACATCTATATTATGTAAGAATTATTTATATATGAACTATATAATGGTACTTGTTATTTTCAACTATGTTATAGGAAAACTATATTGAATTATATTTATATATGAATTATGAGATGTACAACTATATTTTATAAGAATTATTTATATATGAACTATCCAATGTACAACCAAGTTTATTTCATATATGAAACAACAGTTAATCAAGAAAAATGAACAATATCACATGAAATCAACTGATACTAAAGAATTCATTCCATATAAATTGAAGGCATATTACATGCATGATATTGATTTAGTTTCTTATGATTCTGCAATTCATATTAGTCAAACAAAAAAAAGATATGCCCAATATGAATAGTTTGTTTATATAATAAAAACATTTGTCACAATTATCACGTATAATAGTAGCACGTGTATTTAAAAGCCAATGGGACAAATATCAAAAAGTCAAAGGCATTATTAATTGACAATGTTTCCCTTATTTGTACTTGACTGCAGAAGTTGTTCTTAATTATGATGATTACGTCAACGATGTTCTCCTTTTAATTGCTTGAGCTTGAAACTGTAGTGAAGTAATACTAGAATGTTATCTGGACTATAAACCCCTTAATTCAAATGATAATTAGAATATGTGCAGGTGAACTTCTTTAAACTTTCTTTTACTAGTATATCCAAATTTACTAAATTAGCAATTTGAAGAAAAAATATTAGAAACACATTATCCTATTATTTCATTTAAAATAAATTAATAAAGAACACATTCATTATAATATTATTTTGTTGACTCTGTATAGTATTCTCATCAACTTTGTTTGCACCGCTTAACCACTTTATAAGGAAAATAATTTTTTCAATTATCAAAGCTAATAATAATTAATAAAATTTGAAAAATTACATATTTGTGAAGATGTCTTTGTGATAACCTGATTAAAATAATAATAAACATAAGTTATTACAAGCTTTACAAATCATGTTCATATGATTAAAATAAGGTGTACATAATTGTGAATAAGCCTCAGTGTATTAAGTTAAGCTATCCTTGTTGCACTTTATGGAGTTGTAACCAAAATTACTACATTTGTAGCATTTATGCTCTTGTTCTTTTTCAAATAATTTGTTTTAATTTGTTTTAGCTTTTTTGACTCATTTTATTGCCTCCTTCTTGCAATTTTAGGTCTACCGGGCGTAACCCCTTTGACTGGAGGATGTATCACCTCTGTATCATTTGAAGACTAAAAAATTTAACCCCTAATAAATTGTAATACATGTTTATACAAACTCATTAACCAACTCTTCTTATAGTATGAATCTATGAATGTCTTAACCCTTTCTTTTAAGCAATAGATTACACTAATCACATATTTGCATAGGTATCCATATAAGTACTATGCTTGAAAACTACATATTTGTTATCTACCAATTTTCACTATATGCATCCTATCACCATTTGACACTTCATAAGCACCATCTTTGTTCTAGACAATTCTTGATTGTATAGCTTCTTTTTTGTTTTTCTCCAACTTCTTCATTATATTTGGTGCAATATCTAAGTTCCATCTAATTACAAAATGTCTCATATTTGCATGTCTCTTCATCACCATTATTCTAATTGTTTTAAGCATACTAATCACCTACCAGATCCACCCATTAAAAGTTTTGTTCATATTATTGTCAACTATCAAACATTTGGATTCAAAAGATTAGTATCATCTTGTTCACCTCTTCTTAGGATATTCAAGTAATGTTGAAGCACATCCAAGCTTTTTTTGGTCGAGCTTATTTTTTTGGTCATTGAAATTTTCGATGTAAGTAGACTATGCACAATTCCAAAACTACTTTTTGCAATCCTTTCCCTTTTAATTCCCATTCTAATTGTGATATTACACACACACACAAACACACACACTCATATGTAATATAATATGTTTGGCACAAATTTGATGAGCTACATTTGGCAAAGTCTCCTCTATAGCCTTAAACAATCCCTAAATCAAATTAAAAAGATATTAGTTAATATTCATATTGTAATTAAATCAATTATAAGAATATAAAGATTAAGATACCATTTGCATATTAGTTATGAGAGCAAGTCCTTCACCATCATCCAATTCCAAATCAAATGTTAACAAATTCATGAACCAAGTCTATTAATCTATGTTTTATACTTCACCATTACCTAGTCCAGTAGATACATTCCTCCATCACCATCCCTACCACTATGCTCAACAATTAGTCTTAGAACTCTATCTTAAGTAAGCAACCATTAATCCCAAAAATTGGTCTTAAATGCTTCCATCCTTTTGTCATGGCACCAAAACAAATGTATAATCTTTTAAACTATAAAAATATAAAAAAGTATCAATATAACGTATAACATAAGATAATGAAGTATTAATAAGTTAGTGAATTTCATTTATCATCACTTGTAGCAACGAACTCTCCTGATTCCTTGATAATTGTAACTCCACTATTGATTCAGGATTTTGTATCTTTAACTCATGTACATAATGTTGCAGCTTCACTTATTCATTAATATAAGATGTTGCTTTCTCTTTCATCAATCTTTTCTCTTTTATACATGCTTTAATTAACAAAAATATTAATTATTCCTTTGAGATACTAGGCCTCTCAAGAATTCTATTCAGGAAGTGTCTCATCAAAAATTTGGCAAAAACCAAAATTGGCTTGTTTGTCATAAAACAACTACGTTCAGGTTTGTAAGTTTTTACTTTAAAACATCTCTCATTCTTATCATATATAACATGTAAAACCTATGGACATCCATTAATACAGACAACCTTAATTCAATTACTTTAACTCTTTTTAACCATATATTTTATTTGGTTTGTACTGCATAATCGATAACGACATTTTAAAATTAATTTGTAGTTTCAAACTCCATTCCCAATCTCCACTGGTGTGCCACATTTGTAAATTATGCCTAACACTTAAACTAGGTCTAAACAAAGTTTCACATGACTCTATCAGTATATTAATCAGTGTTAATAAAACTACCATAATCAGTTGATTCAATTTCAACTAGTTGATGGTCATCTAGAATGTCTGCAAGAAAGTTTGATTGAACATATCCAAAATGTTAATCCACATATGCAACCTTTTCCTCCATATTTTTATTCATATATGCATACTATTCCTCCACATTTTCATCCATATGTTTGCATTAGTCCTCCACATTTACACTTTGTTCATCCATATCTACACCCTATTTATCATCATCATAGTCCTCTCCTCTGGTTATATATAATATGTTAAAAGCATAGAAAGGTGTTTCTAAATGATGAGTTATATACATTAACACTTCTATAAAGTTGCATAAGGTTTACTAGCGTAATAAAACTTTGGTTTGACTCAATCCGAACTCTACAGTATGCCTTATCAATTTAATGCTACCCTAAATCCTTCCACATCTCATATATTTGTCTATTACTAACATACTCAAATTAAACATTTTCAATTATATCATTATCCTTGCAAACATATCTGAATTTAGGTTCTAACATAAAATTCTCACTATAGAAAAAGCCTTATACTTCTATGTTGAATCATTACAACCTTTGTACCAACCATTAGAGAATAATGAAAGAAATAAATGTCATTAAAACAATCAATAGAGACCTAAGTGTAAAAAACAATCCATAAGCAAATTCAGATAGTTCCTTTTCCTTTATTAGTTCATTCATAATAAAAAAAACAACAATAATAACTTAGTGAAAGTCCCACTAATACGCGAGATCTAGTGAGGTTTACTAGTATGCAACCTTATCTTTAACTGATAAAGAGACTGTTTACATTTATAATTAAAAGAAAAGCTAAAATGATCATAAGCAAATTATACTTTTAAAGACAAATTAGAGGAGATTTTTCCATTTCTTTTTATAAAAGAAAAGATGACAACTTAATGCCTTAAGTTGTTTCCTTACATTCTTGAAAAGAGTCAAAAAAGCATGCACTAAGTGGGTTAAATATGGATTAAAATATAATTAACAAATTATTAAGAAGGAGAAAAATGATGAAGATAAGTTGTTCAAATGTTAAGTTGTGCTGGCAAAGTATATACAGTACCACATGCATCAATCACGGAGAGTAAGAGACAAAGCTAAGAAAAATTAACAACCAACTACATGGGCCATATGAATAAGTCAAAAAATTCACTATCAAAAGTTTTCTTCTTTAGGTTTTCTCGAGTTTAATAGCTTACTTATTTCTATTTAATATTTTACTTTTTTAAGAGCTTTTTCTTCTCTGGTTCTTGTGACGTTAACAAGCAAGTAAGTGATATAAAATCAAAACTAAGACCAATGAGATAAGTAAGAGATGGAATGAAACATCTAAACTATTATTTAGGTAAGGTTTATAGGTGCGAACTTATGGAAATAGTAAAGACCAGGCAATTACTTGGATGATCTCAACCTTAAATGTGAAGAGATCCACAAACTTTCGAGCCTAACTTGTGATGTTTGTTTAGAAAATTAATATCAAATAACTTAAAGTTCCTTTATTTACAACCTGAGTAGCAATGAATCGAATCCTACTAACTTTAGCCACAAGAGATCCTTAGAAGATTACCAGTATCTACAATTTACCATTATAACAAAAAAGTAAAATTGACTTCGAAAACTCCAAGGTTGGTTTAGAATATCTAAACCTTAATATACAAAATCTAAATAGGATGCAATGTTTCTTAAACATTTAACTACTTGTTTTGTTTATATATTTCTTCATATTTCTTTTGTTTAGTTTAAACCTAAAAATTCTTTTTAGAATCTATAAATTTACAAAATATTTTCTAACTTTGTAATCACTTAAACGAGTAAAATACAGTACCTAACATGTTCTCTATTTTATAATTTGAATCCAAAGTTAATTTTTTTTGTTAAGACTCTTACTTGCTTTTTTATTATATTTTTCTCTATTTTTTATAAGATAGAGATAGAATTTCATTGCATGAAAAATTCATTTTCTATCTAATTTCTATTAAGCGTATATCTAAAATTTTATCAACAATGACAAATATCTAAAATTTTATCAATAGACAATATAATATTTGTTAAAAGCTAATATTCATTTTCTTCGATCTATCTATAGAGGGTTCAATCAACTTGTGTCTTAAAATTTATGACAATAATGTTACAAATTAGTTGCCCAAAAGTTGTGTTCGAGCAACATTCTAGTTTAGTATAAATCTCATTAAACAACCAAAGTCACAAGTGCAAAAAATTTTGAGGTCTCATATCATTAAAATTAAAATTTTCAATATACCTCATATATGAATTATCATGTTCCGATAATACTTTATATTTAATCTAAACAAGGTAATTGATAAACCGTAGATATACTATGAAACACATAAATTTAATTGAGTTATGAATATAAGATTCATTGTTTTAAAGTAATTAAAAAATATTTTATCAATTCATTATTCTTGATATTATTATTTTGAAAAATCTTTGATTAAAGAATTAAATTATATAAAAGGATAACTAATTCATTTAACATTCTTAATATTTTGATCACCATGATATGTTTCTAAATATTAATATTCTTGATATATGAATATAAATAATTTAATTGGTAAAATATAAATTAAAACTTAAATATAATTTAAAATTATGATTTGTATTTATTGTTGACTTATAAAGAACATATTGAATTATAGACAACAAATAATCGAAGAGAGAAATAACTAATTTAACTTAGTTGGAAATTTTAAGACAATTTAGCAATCATGCATACATGATATTTTTTTAATCTTTTTCGAATTGCACTACGAATAAAAATACTTAAACAGTCCTTTTTTCCCCCCTACTAGTAGGTGAATACTCTTAAAAAATCGTGATTCCTTATATGTTCATATTTACACGAGTTACTTTAGTTTGGTTCAATAAATAATATTAAAAAGTAGACTATTAGAATTACTACAATAATTTCAATAGTTTGTCAGTTTGTTTCCTAAATTGGATAGGAAGGGCACTGCCGATAAGAATAATCATATTTCATAATAATGTATAGTTTTATATTTTATGTTTTGTTATTCGTATTATTAATCAGATTACATGAATTAAAGTGATTTTAATTTGAAACAACAATCTTGTTTTACTTTTTGGTTGTATATGTGATGAATTACGTCCAATTTTCTTATAAATATGTAGATTAGTTCACAAGCTCTCAAAAATAAAAACTAATTTTGCAATAAAATAGAGGAAATAAAAATAGAAATTATTGGTTCGTTGATCTAATAATCTTCATTGATAAAATAATAATAATAAGAATATGACAGGTTAGTATATTTGGTGCAAGTCTAACTTGGTCATTTGGGTCATAATCGAAAAAAATTAAGATTAGGATATGTTGAACTTAGCTAAAACAAGTCGAACACTAATTATTATAATTGGTTCAACTTTTATTTTCAAGAACTCCTCCATGTTCCGATAGAAACAGCCTTTCTTGTCCTTTGTTATGGTTGATTTTCAGTGATAAGATTTTAGACACTACTAAGTCAACTTTATGGGTTGCTTTTCACGAGTTAAAACTGTTGGAAAAATAATGCAAGATCAAATCTAAGCGCAACAGAATAATTTAAATTTTTTTTCCAAAGAATCAACTTTAACAAATTAAATCTGAGATATAAAATAAGAAATTTAACAAAAACACACCTGTTTTGATTTTCTGTCGTGATTTTATTTTTTGCTTTCGGTTGAATCTGTCAATTCCACGAGTTGTTCAATCGTCCGGCCTCTAACAGTATCCACAGATCTCTTCAGAGAAAAAACTCAACTCAAAATTTGAGAGGAAAAATTGTAAGAAATGCTAGCCTCAATTTTTCTAATTTTTCCTTTTTATATGAAAAATATTATTTTTCATATCCTTGGATTTTATCAAAAT
>JAOSBN010000177.1:30201606-30226534 GCA_027563595.1 Erythroxylum suave | reverse complement strand
AAACAGGTCGGAGACAGGATTTTTTTGTCTCCGTCATCCGTCCCCACCCACGGGGACAGCAACCAAACGTAGGGTTAAAGATTTATGTCTCGTGTGGTAGCTTCACTATTCAGAAAAGTACGATGGACACTCTTATTGAGAATTTTTAATTGAAAATCTGAAATAAAATTTAATGGCGATGTTTTCAGTTTTTGCATGTGATTATTTTACTGTGAATTTGGTTTTTGCATTTATAATTAATTTCAAATGCATTATGCCCATATAGAATGTGAGGATGACATAAAGTTGTATCCTTTGTGTTTGTAATATTTTTTGGATACTAATAAGATTGTAGTCACCACAGTGGCCTTTCGAGTCAGTATTTGGATTGTATCACTTGCATGTTTGGGGATGTCTCTGATCTCATGTTCGGTTATTCTACCCACAAACCTTATATGAGATTTTGAGATGTACATAAAAACATTTGATAGAGGAAGACTGCTTCTTAAATGATCTATTCACCCATAAGTGGTAGTGTCATGAGAGTTGATAGTTTGTACTCTGATCGCTTTTATATATGGAGGTCTAGTTACATATATTGTGCATTCAGCCCACGAGTGTTTCACAATAGTGCAACCAGATTTTCAGTATAGATACTTTTAATGCTTTAGAGTATCGTTGTTATCCTGCATTTATATTGATTTTGACATTGTCTTTTTTATTTTCAGTCACCTTTTTAGTGAACAACAATGCTGTCACTATTGAAACCTTGAATGTTTTCAATTATAAGAAGTGGAAGAAGGACGTAGAGTTCACGTTAGAGATTGCAGACATCAGCCTAGCCATGCATACCAAATGCCCTCCTCCACTCACAGATGCCAGCTCAGAAGCTGATAAAACAGCAATGGTGACCTGGGAAAGGTCAAATAGGTTGTGCTATTTGATCATCAGGAGGTTGATACCAGACCATCTGTTAAGCATACTTGCAAATACGACAGTGGCAAGAGAGTTCATGGATAGTATCTCGCAGAGGTACAAGACCTCTTCTAATGTTGAAAAGATGGCCCTGATTAAAGAGCTTTTCTTTGTGAGGTACACCGGAGTAGGAGGTGTGAGAGAGTATATCATTAGAATGGTGCACCTTCAGAGTAGGTTAAAAGCACTTGATATACCAATGGCTGATGAGTTGATAGTGCATTTGGAACTATATACTCTTCTACCGAAATTTGAGATGTTGGACACAACCTACATCTCACTGGATGAGACCTGGGATATTAATGCTTTGATTTCCCGGTGTGTTGCAGCAGAGGAAAAGGTTAAGAGCTCTCCTCATTCAGCCTTGTATGTAGTCACGAAGGGCAAAGAAAAGTCCAGACTCCAGCAACCTAAGGGAAAGGGAAAGGGTAAGACAACCAAACCCTCTCCTCAGATTAAGAGTGGGCAATCTAGCATTAACAAGGGCCCACATGAGCTTAAGGCTATGAGATGCTTCTTCTGTAAGAAGGAGGGGCACAGGAAATCTGGCTGCCAAAAGTAAAAGGTTTGGAAGGTCAAGCAGTATGTCAGGTAACTCCTTGGCCTTCATGATTCATGAATCCAATGTGGCTATAACCACATCAAGTTCTTGGTGGTTAGATAGTGGAGCTTCTAACCACGTTGCTTCCACAATGCAGGAATTCATCTCCAAGAGAAGGCCGACTAGAGGGGAGCAGAAATTGATGGTCGACAATAATGAGGAGGTTGACGTTTTATATGTAGGAGATGTAGGGCTAAACCTCGAGACAGGATTTGTTTTATATCTACGAGACACATTATATATATATATATATTTAAATGAAATCTAATATCTGTATCAGTTTTGGATAAGGAAGGTTATAGTTTTGTATTTGATAATGCAATTGTAAATATTTCTATCAATATAAGACATATCGGTGCGACCTTCTTATCCTATGGACTATATACTATGTGTCTTGCTCCTAATGAGATGTATGCCTCTTTGTATGTTGCCAAACTTATTACTCGAAAGAGGATCTCCATAAAGGACATATAGTACATGTTGTGGCATAAACGTCTTGGACACATTTCCAAGGAGAGGGTTAAGAGACTGATAAAGGATAACATTCTCCCAACTTTAGACTTCAGTGATCTGGAGACATGTGTCAATTGTTGTAGGGGCAATTTGACCAAGATAAAGAAGAAGAGGTCAACTAGTGCTTCAGGCTTATTGAACCTCATACATATGGATGTTAGTGGTCCCTATATAGTCACGTTGTGCAATGCGAGATACTTCCTGACAATTATAGATGATTATTTCCGATACGGATATGTGTTCTTGCTTAAAAAGAAGTCTGAAGTTCTTGATAAATTCAATATCTTCAAGATTGAAGTCGAGAACTAATTGGGAAGATCAATAAAGATTGTCAAACCTGATAGAGGAGGGGAATACTATGGCAGACATGAGGTTGTAGGATAGGAAAAGGGTCCGTTTGCCAAGTATTTGGAGTCAGTTGGAATAGTTACACAGTTTATTATGTCAGGTAGTCCTGAGAAAAATCGTGTGGCCAAAAGGGGTAATTACACCCTAAAGGACATGATAAGGTTAATGCAGAGCAGGAATAACCTATCTGAGTACCTATGGGGTGAAGCCATAAAGATGGCATTATACATTTTGAACAGAGTCCCTAGCAAGTCAGTGTCAAAGACGTCTTTTGAGCTTTGGGTTGGGAGAAAGCCAAGCCTTGCACACATTCGTGTGTGGGGCTACCCTGCTGAGGTGAGGTTATATAATCCTAATGAAAGTAAGTTGCAACCTCGTTCAACTTGTTGCTATTTAGTGGGTTATTCCGACTACTCTAAGGGCTAAATATTTTACTGTAGAGAGGGAGGGGCCAGAATTGTAGAATCACAGGCGACAAAGTTCCTAGAATTCGATGTCTATGATGAAGGAGGATCATCACAACCTCCAGAAGTTGATACTACAATCGTGTTGTATCAGCCTCTCATACAGTTAGCTCCGGTGGATGTAGGCCTCAGCATCATGCCTATGTAGGCACAAGAACCTACAGCTATTCAGGAGGAGGTTTCTGAGGTATAGGAGCCTGTGCAGCTATGCAGATCCACCAGAGAGAGGTGACCTGCGATCTCATCAGACTAAATAGTCTATCTGGGTGAACAAGACTATGATATTAGACATGTAAAGGATCTAGTTACTTTTTCAGAGGCCGCTGTTTTTGATATGCAAATATGTGGTGGGAAGTAATGAAGGACGAAATGCAATATATGAGGTATAATACGGTATAAGAGCTCATTGATTTATCTTAACATTGTAGACCTGTTAGTTGCAAATGGCTATGTAAGACCAAGAAGGACACACAGGGTCAAGTTGAGTGATTTAAGGCACGTCTAGTTGCCAGAGGGTTCAATAAGAGAGAAGGAGTTAATTTCAATGTCACCTTCTCTCTTGTGTCCTTAAAGGATGCATTTAGAGTAATCATGGCATTAGCAGCTCATTATGACATAGAGCTACATCAGATGGATGTAAAGATTGCTTTCTTGAATGGTGACCTTTATGAGGAGGTCTATATGGAGCAGCCTGAAGGATTTTAGGATTAGAATGCAGCTGACAAGGTATTCAAGTTGACTAAATCAATATATGGTTTAAAGCAAGCTTCTAGTTAGTGGTACTTAAAGTTTAGTGAGGTTTTGACCTAATTCGGCTTTATGGAAAACAAAGTCAAAAGATGCTTATACTATAAGGTCAGGGGAGTAAGGTCATCTTCATACTTTTGTATGTCGATGATAACTTGCTCGCGTCAAATGATTTTACCATGTTGCATAAAGTTAAGCAAATTTTGGCCAGAAATTTTGACATGAAGGATTTAGGTGAAGCATATTTTTTCCTCAGTATACAAATTCACCGGGATAGATCTCAACACACGTTAACCCTCTCACAAAGCACATACATCGAGTGAGTGCTACAAAGGTTTAATAAGCCTGAGTGTGGACTTGTTGTAGCACCTATCTCTCATAGAGAGAGATTATCTTTAGCACAGTGTCCAAAGAATGCCAAAGGTTGAGGTTAAGAGATAGGCTATGAGGAATGTTTCGTACCCTAGTGTTGTTAGTAACCTGATGTATGCTTAGGTGTGCACTAGACCAGACATTGCATTTGTTGTTGGACTGCTAGGTTGATATCTGGCTAACCCAGGAGTAGGCCATTAGAATGCAGTCAAGCGGGTGTGGAGATACCTTAAGGGTACTAAGGATTATACGTTGACATACAGGAAAGTCAACAAGTTGAAGCTTACAGGATATGCAGACTCAGATTTTGCTATGTGTCCAGATGATTGCAAGTCTACCAAGATACAATTTTATGTTGGCAAATGGTGCAGTATCATAGAAGAGTGTCAAGTAGACACTAGTTACTTCCTTGACCATGCATGCAGAGTTTGTTGCATCTTATAGAGCTGCTATACAGGTGGTTTGGCTCAGAAACTTGATTTTTGAGTTGTCTGTGGTGGATTTGGTCGCTAGACCTATACAGTTGTATTGTGATAATCTTGTTGTAGTGTTGTTGTTGGGCCCCAAATTTTTTTATTTATTTTATTAAGCATGATTTGAATAAATTTGGTGGTCTTGCTAGATAAATTATTTTATTTGGAGTTTAATTATTATGTCAAGTTTGGGAAGATTTATTTCATGGATTGATGGAATTAAAGTATTAACGTTGTAAGTTGACATAAGGGCATTTTTGGAAGACCACTTAAGTTTAAATAGACATTATAAATGGAAGGGCAAATTGGAAATTTCACACTCATTAAAGGTATAAAAAGGGAAGACGTAATTGTAGTCTTGTATTTTAGGGAAGCAAAAATTGTGAGTGAAAGAAGAGAGAAAGAGAAGTGGAGAAAAGAAGAAAACAAGCTAGGGTTTTGGAGATTCTTGAACAGCTTGAAGACTTTGAGGCTAAAACAAGTAAGTATGAGCATTAGCCCTTCTTGGTTGTTAGATGAAGCATATTTAGTGATGGTTAGAAGTGAAAATAAAGTGAATATGTGTACAAAGTTGTTGATGAATGGTTTATGTAAAGGTTTTAGTGTTTGGTTAATGATCAAAAGTAGATTATGAATTTGTTGTGAATGATATTGGCTTGGAATGAAGCTGGAAATGAAGTAGAAAAGATGAGTTAGTGTTAAGATGGGTTATATGTGAAAGGTGGGAAATTAAAAGATGAAAAATGTTGCAAAACACATTCTCAGAGTAGGTTTCTGGACAATTTCTCATAAAAGATGAAAAATGTTGCAAAACACATTCTCAGAGTAGGTTTCTGGACAATTTCGCCGCGACGAACTTTTGAGTTTAACAGCGGTGAACTAAACTTTTCAGCACAGAACATGCTTTGGTATTTTAGGAATAACATTTTGTGTAGTTATCCAAATGAGATTATTTTTTATTTGTTGTAAACTAGATACACAGGGATACAACTTGTGTGATGAAATGGAGTTCTAATTCAGTCTCTAAGGATTTCAATATTTGGATGGAAGTTGAACATAGAATGCTATTTTAGTATAAGAACAACCTGAAAATTTTTGGGGCATAACTTTTAGAGTACTAAACCAAATTGAATGATTTTGTATCTTTAGAA
This sequence comes from Erythroxylum suave, assembly GCA_027563595.1. Lineage (NCBI taxonomy): Eukaryota > Viridiplantae > Streptophyta > Magnoliopsida > Malpighiales > Erythroxylaceae > Erythroxylum > Erythroxylum suave. The sequence goes on along the minus strand of JAOSBN010000177.1, from coordinate 30,220,911 downwards.
ACTTAAGACAATGGCGAATATTTTTATAGAAGAAAGTGTTATCAAATTTTGTCATTTACTTGATCAAAATGATCATGAAAAATTGACCCGAAGGTTTGGATTTATGGAAGGGTTTTGGTTCATGAAGCTTAGGAAATGTATGGGTTTAAGTATTCTAAAATCATTTTAGTGAATGTATTTTCTTAGGGTTCTCAAATTATGATTCCTATTGAAATTGGGATTTTGTTATTGTTAAAGGAAATTAAGAAGGTGATCATGAGAGGCAAGAGGAGCAAGAGGAAGGACATCCTTAAGCTACTTTTATAAGCAAGGATTTCAAGGTGGGTTATACTTTTATAATTAAGTAATAAGCACCTAATATTTCTTCCAAACCAAGAAAGTTTGAAATGTTTTCAATTGTGTTATAAATATGTCATTAAAACTTCTTGAATGCTTTGATAATGTGTCATATGTTTGTATATGAATTGTGTTATTGGTTTATGAAATGAATGATGAAAATGGCTTTTGAAAGTTGATTTTTGAAACAATATTATGGTTATGAAATCAAGTTTTGGAAAAATGACGTTGACGCAATATGTTTACAAGTTGTGAAATGCATGATTATATGGGTTTGTAGTGGTCCCCTAAGTTAAGTCAAGTACACTTTGACAAAAGGCTTCTCCCGCCTGCCGGCTAGTGGCATGGAGCTCCTTCATGGACTCCAATAAGTTCATGGCTACGTAATACCATCAAGTGGGATTGTGATAGTACTTTCTATTCACGGCTATACAAGACCTGTATGGGAAATGTGTAGTACATTCTGTTTTGGATCCACCTAAACTATTTTGGATGTGTCTACGTGTTTATGATTTGTGAACAAGTTGATGAATGTATAGATCCTGTTATTTGTGAATTGGATTGCATAAAGAAAGTTTGAGAAATATGTGCTTATGATTCAATATAAATTATTTCAATGGTTTTGTTTGTTACTGGTTATAAAATTATTACCCACGAGCTTTAAGCTCACCCTCTTCCAAATTCCGTCCCATCTTTAGGTGAGGAGCAAGAAATTGAGTAGTCAAGGGTTACGACATCACTCCAAATTTGCATACTTTTGAATTTTGAGTTGGGCTTTAGGAATTTAAGGGTTTAGTTGCATTTACAGTATCTTTGTATTTTTAGATTATGAAGCAAATGATGTATTGTGGCTTGAAATGCCATTAAAGCCTTGTAAAACCTTTACTTTTGATATCAATGAAATATATGTTGGTTTTGTCTTTCATTTTTTTAATGTTTTCATAAAGTATTTGATTATAGAAATGAGATTAAGATTTTGAGAAATTATTTATGGTTAGGTTCTTATCCATTTTGCTTTTGGGTTGAGTTGATGAATGTGACTGAAGGATTTTAAGTTGGCATTTTAGTAAGATAGGTAGTTTGAGTTATGGATTTTGCCACAGGGGTTTTCGTCGCGACAAAGCCAAGAGTCGCCGCGGCGTAATTCACCTGAAGGAAATTCTGCATTTCTTGTGGCGACTTCGCCATGACGAAGTTATATTTGTCACCGCGGCGTAATTCACTCGAAGGAAATTTTGTTTTTTTCATGGCGATTTTGCCGCGGTGAAGTTATACTCGCATATGTTCGTCTCGACGAAGCCCGCCTTTGCTTCTGAACGATTTTTCTTTTAAATTTCTAAATTCTAAGCCTTCTTCCATGCTCAAGCTTCATGATTCCATGTTTGATGTTGGGCTCTGGAAATGAGGTCCAACAGTTGTTCAGTAACAACAACAAGAATATCACAGGGTCTAAGTATTTAGAGGTCAAGTATTTAACCATAAAGGAGCTGATTTAAAAAGGTGATGTTGAAGTGGAGCACATTAAGACTGAGGACGGGTTACCTGATCCGTTGACTAAAGGACTTCACCCATTAGTGTTTTCTAAACATGCATCCAGTATAGGCATGTTGAAGTTCTTAGACAGTAGTAGTTAGGGATCGCTTTATTTTTCTCCTTAAATCATTGTATGTTTGTTGTATTATGACATTATTATTATTTATTAATAAAGATGATCATGTTTTTCTTAGTTATAACTGTTTTGCATATAGTCATAATACATGTAGAAATCTTAAGATTTATGTTGATCTTAAGCATTTTTAAGGACATTAGGAATAAATAAAGATTGACCTTAAGCCTGTGTCATTAAATACATTAAGTTTATATGGATATCCTTGAAGTTTCATATGATATAGGGGGTATAAGTTTTTAATCGCATAAAGGTTTCCTCTAATATTGTTTAACACCTAATAAGAGGAAACAAGTTTTTTCTAGTGCTGTTTAGCATTTAGTGAGAGAAAGCGGGATTTCTCTATTGCAGTTTAGCAATACAGTTTAGCATAAAGTTAGAGAAATTGAGACCTATAGACATAGATGATACATCTTAGATCATAAAGGTATCATCGTAGTCTGTTACACTCCATTTTCTCATTCATGTTAGTGAGGTATTAGATATTTGTGATTATATTGGACTTGTGTCACATATGATACATGTGTCTAATGTTTTCCAGTATCGAAAGCCTTGCAAGACAGAATGTAAGACTTTCATTACCTTAGATCAAATGTTTTTTAAAAAACTTTTTGTATCATTACAGTAGCGTGACTTAACCGAGTTTTCAAACTATTTTAAACTTAATTAAAACTACAATTAATAATTGTCCAAGGGGGACATTGTAAGACAATTTTGCCCTTAAGGGCAATTTTCTCTTTTTCCCTATAAATGGACAGTTATTAATTACGATTTTGGTTTTCCAATAAATTACCGGTTAAGTGAAGCAATTTGATTCAAATAAAGGCAATAAGGTAGCCCAATAAATAATCTAGATTAATGGGTCGAAGTTCGAGAGAAAAATAGGTGCCTTTAGTATGGACCTGGACCATATCAACCTTGTGATGGGGAAATCCGATATGGAAGCTATATATAAATAGGTTATGGTCTCCTGCAGTTACTCATATCATTCACAAGCATTTAGAGCTCTAACTCGATAAGAGCGCCCGCGTTTTGAGGAAACTGCAAAAAAACCTAGACCACAAGCCGATGAACGTTTTCTATAAAGGTCTTGAGGAGATTCGAGCTCGTTTGGCAGCCGAAAACAACTTTTGAAGATTAGATGGAACCGAAATCAAGTATTCTGCGTTCCTTCGTTTTTAATCATTTCATGACTAATCTTTTATACGTAATAAGGCCTGTTATACGTATTACGGTAGGTATTGTAATTTCCATGCTTGTATCAATATAAGTACGTATGTACACACATCACAACATATATGAACTCAAGACGTCGATCATTAGATGATTTACTACAGGACAAACATTCGGTATTTGGTTTATTACCCAAGTTCTCATCAGATCTACAGAAATTCAGAAACAATGGAATTCTCCGAAGAGAAGAGAATAGAAGAGAAGAGGAGTGAAAATATAGTTTTTTTTTCTTGTAAGGATCTTCGACATATATACCATTTACATACGTACAGTACCAGAACTAGGCCACCATCATTCGATGAAACTCGTGGAAATCAAGAACACCATTCCCATCAATATCAAAAAACTCAATCATCGTCACACACTCATCATATGACTTTGGATCGCCGAGTCTATGCAAAGCCCTCTGCAAACTCTTGGGAGTTATACGACCCGATCCTCTCTCCATTTCGAATATTTCAAAGGCCTTCTTGAGATCTTCTTCTTCCTCCTGATCCCGGCCTTCCCTTTTCATCAATCTCGTGAAGTCTTGAAAATCCAACAAGTTGTCACCATCCCCGTCAAAATCGCTGATCACGTCTTGTGCTTCTTCGTGTGACATATACTCTCCAATTGATCCAAAGTAAGCCCTTAGTTCCAAGGCTGAAATCTTCCAATCGCCATCGCTATCAAAGTAGCGAAAAACTTGTTTTAGCTCGTTTTCCTGCTTACTAGAGCTACTGTTAGGCGTAGATGGTGAAATGGGAGAGGTAGGAGAGCTTTGAGTTGAACTAGATTTTGATTTTTGACGACGATGGACACTTAACGCAAGACCCTTGTTAGAAAACCACTTATACGGTCTGCAAACACTCAGATCAGTAGCCATTGGAGATGGGGAAAGGAATACTGGCTACATCGCTAAAATTTGCAGCTAGATCATTGTTATATATAGACAGAGTGGAAAAATCTAGAAAATACGTGATCTTCAGAATAAAGTTTGCAGAAGATGGCCTTAAAATGAAAGAGACAGCAATGAAATTGACGTCTACAGATCTACTGGCGGAAGGAAATTTCATGGCAGCTTCCTCATAGGGCCCTCATCAGATTGGTATGTCAGTACTTCATTTCATGTGGCTGCAAATTGATGCCAACGCGCGAAGAATGCGAATTAAAGTTATAAATTTTCCATCGGTCATGATACACGCGCACTTGTAAGAAGAAACTATAGTCACTCCCCGTTGACTTGTGTAATGCTAGCCATGCTTCGTTGATTGTGTGTTAAAGGACCTAACTATTGGAAATAAACACGACTTTCAGAATTTTGCGATATTTTTAAAGAAGTAGTTGGATTAATGAACAATTTTTAATTAATTTAGGTGATTTTGACAGTGATTTAAAATTATATTATTACTTATCAAAAATATTATTTATTTTACAAGTAATAAAAATTTGATATCGTTTATTAGAAATTATGAAAATCAATAAAAATAATTTCTATTAATTATTTGATTCACGTAAAAAAAGGAGTCAATAGAAATATAAGACTATTAAAATTCTCATTGAAGTTAAATAAATTAGTTTTCATACAATAAATTGTACATGGAATATCAAATTAACTGTAGAGAAGACAATGAATTTACGTATATATGAGCCCAGGTGTTTTTAATAGACCAACTCATGGGTCAGGCCTAGGCCTAGGTCCAGATCAACTCTAGACTTAACTATTCTAAGCAAAACGATATTGTTTTACTTAAAAAAGTTAGGTCTCAGGTAGGCATAGGATTGAGTAGCCCAGGCCTGAATCCAATTAAAAAATGTTTTATACTTTTAATTTTTAATTTTTTTTAAAAAATGGTGGGACAAGTCCGTTATCATTTCTAATTAATTGACTCGCACCATATCAACATTAGAAGATTGAATAAAAAATTTTAACCAAAAAAAGTTTTATTTTATTGCAAATGAGTATCCAAATGTTACAAAATGAGTATTCAAATTTGAAAAATTATCAAATGAGTATCCAAAGTTTTGGTGTCATCAAGTCATGCCTCAATAGAATTGTGCATCATTAATGCTTATGTAACTAAATAGTAAATAAGGACTTTATTCTTGAAATCTGAAAAACAACAAGCGAGTAAGGTCCGTATTCTAGTCACTGAACATGATTGTCATTGGTGTGGTTTGGTTTGGTATGAAATAAAATAAATATGAAATTGTCTCTAATGGTCGCCTACGAAAGTTGTTGATCTAACCCAATTATATTACTACAAAGTTGACTCTATGTAGAAATACACTTAAATTTAGGAACGCATCCGTGGTCCATCAAGCCAATTGAATTAACTCATGTATAATATGCTGAATTATCTAGAGGATCTGGTAGCTAAAACAACATTTTTATGTGAAAAATACAATTTCTTAAATATGGAAAAACAAAATGAACGCAATTCAAACAATTTATTTTGCATGCTTGATAGCTTCTACATCATAAACATAACAGAAGAAATTTATTGTTTTCAAGGATGAATGTTTATCTATCTACATTGTCTTTGCTCTACTTTTACATCACATCTATTTCTTTAACCAGTAAACCGATCAACTACAAACTGAGAGAGTGAGACTTTAATAATGCCGACTATACATTGTGCCTAATAATAATAAACTAGTCAATTCTCAAGTAGGACTATGACTTGGCTACTGTATCGTCGAATGATAGAATGAGTACCCTAACACAAAAAACTGTACTTTAATATTGATAAGCTAATTTTGATACTATATTTTATCTCCTCAATTGCTTACATTTTGATTACTCTCTGATTGATTTTATCTTAGTAAATCACCTAAATTTGATTTATGCTCATTTTTTATAGGTGAAAGGCGATTTTTTCTTAGAAACATGCATAATTCAGTTTTTTGAATATATCTTCTTCATTTCAACTCCGATTAGGGAGATTCAAAATCCTAAACAAAGCTAAGAGGATGGAGTATAATACATATGTAGAAGTCAAAGCCCAGTTTTGTCGTTTGATAAGTCGAAATCAGCAAAGAAGTTGCAACTGACTGCTGACTCCAATATCTGTTGACCAAGTCACGATGGTTGGGCCATATCTTGAGTTGTATATGTCCAACTAAGGTAATTCAAGAGCCCATAGAAAGAAGACATCCAGACCTACAGTTTTTATGAAGAGACTAGGTCAAAAAAGAGATCAGTAATATACCCATAAATCACCCCTAAGTTCTGTCCAAAATCAGTTTCCCAAACATACTCAGTTTCCTAATTCTTTTAGAATTCTTAAATTGTGGGACGTGATTAAGATTTGGAGAGATGATTTTGCATAGGAAAAGAACTCTTTAAAAAAGAGTTTTTTTAAAAGGAAGAAAAATACATAAAAAAGGGGGAGAGAGTTTCATCCAACACAGTACTCAATAGGAGGCTCTCACATTGAAGATTGAAGGCTACGCATTCATTCTTTGCAAGGGAGTAATTTTTGGGATTTAGTTTGTTGTTTTTATTTTAGATTGAATTCTAAATTTGATTTAATGAATTCTTTGAGCTTGTTGAATATGTTTAGAATTATTATTAATATAATGAACTAATTTTATTTACTAGGATTCTATATAAAAACATAATTGATTGTGTGTATATAATTTATAGGGGGTTGAATTGATTTACTTGCTAGCTTGTTTGTTTATTTTATTATGTGCTTAATGCTTTTAATTGTCTGGCTAATAGTTAATTGATTTGAAAGGATTAGGTGATTCTCGACAGAGATAATTTAGTCCTACGTTCAATTGGATCAAATTACATGCATTTTAAGGATAGAAATATACTTGAATGAGTATGCAATCATAATTGGATGCTTGTTTTTAATGACTCTCAATTTAGTAATTCACATAGACATAATTTTTTATTCTATTGGGATATAGGTAACAGGTTACGACAACAAATATCAAATACATTAGAGCATTTGGTTGACAGTCATTAAAATTCGTTAATGATAAACTAATAATTTGTTAGGCCTGCTATACATTAATTTCAACTGCTATAATTTGCATTGCATAATTGATTAAGTGGAACCATTAGAATCCTAGGTGTTTCTATTTAGTTAATTTCATATCTTTATTATCGATTTCATATTCTATAATAAGTTTAATTTTAGCTTAATTAATTTCCTAAATCCTTACTTTCGGTTACCTAAATAGAGTCATAGCATAGTAGTTCAATAGTTGGTGAATTTAATTAATTCTCTATGGATACAATACTTTGATCTTTCCAAATTATTACTTATGACCGCGTGCACTTGCAAGTATCATTGTGATTAGAATTATGGGATCAAATATGCAACAAGAGCGATATACTCTTAGGTATTCTCAACCCCACTAGGCTCAAGAAAAGAAACCATCTATTGAAGAAATTTTGCAACAAGTGGTGCACAACAATTCAAAGTATGATTCTATGATTCAACCACACTCTGTTGCTTTCAAAGATTTGGAGATTCAAGTAGGCCAATTGGCCAATGCTATTAATTCTCGTCCTAACGGCGCTCTTTTAGGCAACACTGAAGAGAATCTAAAGCAAGAAGGAAAGGAGCAGTGTCAAGCTATCATTTTGCAAAATGGAAAGGAATTGGAGGAAATTCCAATTAAGAAAATGGCTGAAAAATCTACCAAAAAAGTGTAGAAAATGAAGAAGGAGATTCAGTTTCGCAAAAAATTGTTCTCGAGGTGCCATGACCTCTACCACCGTTTCCATAAAGATTCCAAAAGAAGAAACTTGATAAGCAATTTTCAAAGTTCTTGGAGATATTTAAGAATCTTCATATTAATATTCTTTTTATCGAAGCCATTGAACAAATGCCTAGTTATGCAAAATTCTTAAAAGAGGTATTGGCTAAGAAATGTAGGTTGGAGGATTTCTAAATAGTGGTTCTGACAGAAGACTGCTCTGCAATTATTCAGAGGAAGTTTTCTCCAAAGCTCAAAGATCCTAGAAGCTTTACTATACTTTGCAAAATTTGCATTAATCTCATGCCTCCTTCAATTTTTCAAAGGTTTGGGTTAGGAGAAGAAAAAAGTTACTACAATCTCTCTTCAAATGGTTGATTGCTCAATTAAATATCCTATAGGGGTGATTGAACATGTATTAGTAAAAGTGAAGAATTTAATCCTACCAGTAGATATTGTAATTCTTGATATGGAAGAAGATTATGGCATACCCATCATTATGAGAAGATCATTCTTAGTCATTGGTGGAGCTCTAATTGATGCTCAAAAGGGTGAATTGATGATGCAAGTTCATGGTTAAGTGGTAAATTTCAATGCTTTTAAGGCCATGAAGTTTCCAAGCGATGTTGGTGCTTGTTTTCGCATGGATGTGATTGATCATTGTGTAAGAGAAATTTTTAACAATTTTGGGAAACATGAACCATTAAGGCTGACACTTGAGGGATATAAAGAGGATGAGCATGACGTTTTGGAGTATGTGAATGTGTTGGATGCCACTACCAAAATCAAGAAAAATAACTCACTTACATTAGAACTTAATATCTCATCCTCTCTTGCCAAGCCTTCAATTGAGGAGCTCCGAAGCTTGAGTTAAAACTACTTCCAAATCATCTCCAATATGTTTATTTAGGTGAGTCCTCAACACTACTAGTGATCATTTCTTCTTCACTTAATTCTTCTGGAACATAACAAATTAGTGAGAATTTTAAGGAAGCACAAAAGAGCTATTGGGTGGTCCATAGATGACATTAGTGGTATTATTTCCTTTCTTTGTATGCATAAAATATTTTTGGAGGAGGATTCTAGGTTGAGTTTTGAAGCACAAAGAAGGTTGAATCCAGTGATGAGAGAGGTAATAAAGAAAGAGATTATTAAATGGCTTGAAATTGGTATCATCTATCCGATATCTGATAGTTCTTAGGTTAGTCCAACCCAGTGTGTCCCAAAAAGTGTGGTATGATTATGGTATGCAATGAAACTAATGAACTCATTCCTACACGCATAATTACAGGATGAAGAACTTGCATAGATTACATGAAATTGAATAAAGCTATAACGAAGGATCATTTTTCGGTGCCCTTGATTGATCAAATGTTAGATAGACTTTTAGGGCAAGAGTATTACTATTTTCTTGATGGATATTTAGGATACAATCAGATTATCATAGCTCCTGAAAACAAAGAAAAGACCACTTTCACTTATCCTTATGGTACTTTCACATTCAGGCAGATGCCGTTTGGATTATGCAATGCTCCTATAACTTTTCAAAGATGCATGATGACAATTTTTGGGACATGGTGGAGCATGTAATCAAGGTATTTATTGATAATTTCTTTGTTTTTAGTGAATCTTTTGATTTATGATTGAAAAATCTTGCTCGCGTCTTCGAACGTTGTGAAGAGTCTAACTTTGTCTTGAATTAGGAAAAAGGCCACTTTATGGTTCAAAAGGGCATTGTTTTAGAACATAAGATCCCTTCGCGAGGATTTGAAGTAAACAGAGCAAAGATTGAGATCATAAAGAAATTACCACCAGTTATATTAAGGGAGTTAGGAGTTTTTTAGGCCATGCAGGTTTTTATAGGAGGTTCATAAAATATTTCTCAAAAATTACTAAGCCTCTTTGCAATTAACTTGAGAAAGATGTGTCTTTTAATTTTGATGTTCAATGCCTAAAAGCTTTCAGAATTTTAAAAGAAAAATGATCACCACTCCTATTATTATTGCATCTTGAAAATTCGAAAGGGTGTAGTAGTTTCACAAAATCTTCAATTAACCCAGTCATTTCTAGCACTATTAAAAATTAGAAAAATTAAACGCACAAATATAAATCAACATCGAAATTTGGTAACGCAGTTCGACACAAATTGCCTTTGTCTACGGGGCCCTCACCTAACTTAATACTTTCATTAACAATAATAGTTTTATACAAGGTTTTACTGAGCCGATACCACTCAACCCTTGACACTACCTCTCGTCCTTACTACCCATGAAAGTATTTTACACCTAATAATATGACCAAATCGTGTTAACCTCAACAGAGAATTTTTCTCAACAATCTTTTAATGAAAGAATAATAAACAAATAACTCAAGTGATTAAATAACTAGGAACAAATCATAAAACAATTGAAATAGAAAGGAAGGACAACTTCTCGATAGGTTTAGCTTTGCTGAAATAAATCTAAAATTTGTCACTACACATTATGGCCTGATTAACGCAAATTCCAGTACCAACTTAAAGCTGCAATAGGAAGACATCAAGCATGACAAACTAAGCAAACAAGACTTTGGTAGAAGACAGACGCAATACACAAATCAACCCAGTCATGAGCCACACTCTTAAAGATCAAGGAAGAAGTCGTGACAGAATATTAGACAATAACCACACTCAAAGAGCTGTCATGAATTACACACCAAAAGACAACACCCAGTTATGAACACTCCAAGATGTCACACCTACAAAATAAATCAATGCACATACTAAAAATTCACACACCCAAAATCAATTTACAATTAAACTCAGCTGAAGTCACACAAATAACATCAAAGGGAAAGTCACAGCTACACACATACACCCATCAACATGTGTTGTGTGATTTGTTGAGGACCAATCTAAAATTTTTTCCTCAATTCACCAAGGAGTCTTCACACACGCACAATCTCTAGATTACACACAATACCCTTCATCCCACATAGACATGATCTACAAGAGTTCTTCTGTAGATAGAGTTCTAACTCTATCCAACTTTCCAAGATAACTTTTTTGTTCTATCCCACTTTGAGTTGAATTTTAAACTCATCAACATTATCTTAGATGTTCAATGATGGAAAAAAAATGCAAAAACAGATAATAAGATATACCCCATATATCTTAATAATCTCCCCCTTTTTGACATTGTTTGTCACAAATATGAAACTCCCCCTAAATAAAATAATTGAACATATAATCCACATGAGAAAAGAACTCCCCTTTAATCCAACATCAAGTTCTGAAAAAACATCCATCAAGTTCTTCTAGTTTAAGAAACATCCAAAGAAACAATAATGAATAATTATCCAAATTTTTACAACTTGGGACAAAAAGATGTTAAAAAGCAATATTAATAGTCACAGAGATAACTTAAAATCTCCCCCTGAATTGAACAGTCACAAAAAACAATTTAATGTCTCCCTATTGGGACAAAACAATGTCAAAGCAAGCATTCCTTTAATTCAATCAATTTTAGTGAATAAAGAAACATAAAAATCAGTAATAAGTGCAACGGAAGAATTATAAGCATGCTAAAATGACAATTTACCACCAGTCAACACACTAGCTAACATATTAGTACTCACATCAAAGCCATCTTCATACGACTAATTAAATTCATAAATTTCAAAATGCATTCAATGAATCATAATCAAACTTAATCAATCTTCTTCTCATATAGACCATATGAATGCATATTGCCTAAATTCATACAACCTATGGTATAGAGAAATCAAGATAAAACTTGAAAAACTTGGATCACAGAAAACTTAAATCTTCCTATAGTTCTTCAACCAAGCATCAACTTTTCTCGACATAACTTCATAAATAAAAATCCAAAATCAGAATTTTAAAATGATCAAGCAAAACTTCATTCTCACATCAAATATGCTATTTAACAATTAAGAAAAAATCCAAACACACACCAATCAGCTGGACCTTAGAAAACCTATAAATAAAAAACTCAAAACTCCTTTGAGTTGTCTTTTTTTTTAATAAAAACTATACTTTAAAAATGTAAAGCACACAATCCTATGCCCCTCATAAAAATTAAAACCTGGTCTTATTCCTTATCACATTATCTCTATCGTTAGATGTTTAATTGGCTTCTCTTTCATAAGCAACTAATTGATTTACTGTCTGACTAGTTTCTTTAACATCAGCAACTAACTATGAATCTAGACAATTTCTTGTTTTTTGTTCACTACATTTTTGTTCTTGTATTTGACCTTTTCTAACCCAAGAGTACTTCGGTACTGTGGATTTACGTTGTTGGAAATTTAACACAGAGTATATGGTTTTTCAATTTTGACTCCTTTGAAACAACATTTGTAATAACTTGTAACATTTCAGTCTTATGTGTCTGATGGCCTTACAAAAATGACATGTAGGTTTAAACTTCTGATTCTTCGTTAAGGTTACTTCTTGGACAGATCTAGTTGCATTATTTTTCCCATCGTTCAGTTTAGAGGATTCAATTTTGTAGCCAATGCCTTAAAGATCCCTTTAATCTTACCAATTTCTAGCAATTGTTCTAATTTTTCTATACCTCCATTTATCATTCTTATTCCTTTTTCCGTACCAACTTACTTCAATTTTGTTTCACCAAGGTCATCTTATGTAGACAACAACTTATTCTCTAAATCTTGAATGATGTTTGACATGGAGAGGTTTTCCATCTTTAGCTTTTCATTTTTCTTGTATGTCTTTATAGATATCCTCCCTTTTGTCATTTGAACCACTGCCATCACTATCATAATCTAAGATTGAGCTTTGACTTGATTCATTTGCATTTTTCTCAAAATTTTTTGATTTACTCATGTTTTTGTCATCGATTACTTCCTTCTTGGTTATTAAGCAAGCAACTGGATTTTTTCTGTATAAAGTAACTAACGTAGTACTATTCACAACTTCTCCTTCATTTCCATATTCACTTTTAGATTCATTCTCACACCAAGTGCTTGTATAGGATTTCCCTTTTCTCTTCTTCAAGGTGTTAGCATATTTCACTTGCTCATGTCCAAAGCCTTGACACTCATGACATTAAATTTTCTTCACTTTTTTTTTCACCCTTCTGAGTTTTCCTTTGTTGTTTGAAATTACTATTTGATGTTTTGCCTAAAATCAGATATATCCTTCTTCACTTTCTTTAAATGTGTACTGAAATTTCTTGTTAATAACTCCATATCCTGATTCTCAACGGATTCATCTCCTAAGTCATTTACGACTTTACCAATCCCGGCTTGCAATGCTAATCCAAAGATAATTCAATAATATCATAGGCTTCTTCAATGGCTGCAATTTTTGGTATAAACCTCGGAGACAACAATTTTGATGTCTTCTTAATTGGTTTCAGGTTAGACTTCTTCTTGAGTTGATGTGCTTGGTTTGCTATGTCACGCAGTCTCTTATGGAAGTCTCTAATGATTTCTCTATCATTCATCTTCGGCTCTTTAAATCTCATAGCCAGCATATGAAATTTTGAGGTTATCATAGATTTCGATCCTTCATGTATATTCTATAAAGTGTCTCATACTTCTTTCACCGATTCCCAAGTTGATATCATAACAAAGTGACCTTCATCAACTGCACAAAAGATAGGGTTTGAAAATTTCCAAGAACTCTCTCTTCTTTAGCCCTTGTCCACTTAGATCTTTAAGCACTGACTCTCCCTTTTCATCAGTCGTCATTGGCAACCATTTAAAACCAATTTCTACGCTTTTGTTCCTTGTGCTTGAATGAATACTCTCATCTGTAATTTCCATGTAAGATAATTTGAACAATTTAACAACGGTGGTCTAATGGTTGATGCCTCTTCTTCTATAGCCATAATTGCAAACTATAGAGCTGCACCAACTTGTTGTACCAAGTTCTGATTCAGTGACATTGCTCTGATACCAATTGAAAATTCGAAGGAGGGTAGTAGTTTCACAAAATCTTTGATTTATTGCATTTGTTTCTAGCACAATAAAAAATTAGAAAAATTAAAAGCAAAAATATAAACCAACACTGAAATTTGTTAACGTAATTCGACATACCTTGCCTTTGTCTACAGGGCCCTCAACTAGCTTAATCCTTTAACTAATGACAATAGTGTTATACAACGCTTTACTGAGTTGACACTACTCAACCCTTAACATTGTCCCTCGTCCTCACTACCCGTGAAAGTATTTCACACCTGATAGCACGACTGACTTGTGATATCCTCAACAGAGGATTTTTCTCAACAATCTTTTAACAAAAGAATAATAAACTAATAACATAATGATTAAATAACTAAGAAAAAAATAGAATACACTTGAGATAGAAAAGAAGGACAACTTCCTAATAGGTTTAGCTCCACCGAAATAGATCTGAAAGTTGTATACACTATGGCTTGATTCACGTAAATTCCAATACCAACTCATAGCTGCAACAAGAAGACATCAAGCATGATAGACCAAGCAAACAAGCCTTTAGCAGAAGACACAAGCAATACACAAACTAACCCATTTATGAGCCACACACTAAAAGGTCAAAGAAGAAGTCATAGCAGAATATTGGACAATAACCGCACTTAAAGAGTTGCCATGAATCACACGCCAAAAGACAACACCCAACTGTGAGCACTCCAAGATGTTGTACCCATAAAATCAATTAATGCACATACCGAAACTTTACACACCCAAAATCAATTCACAATTAAACCCAGATGAAGTTGTGCGAATAACATCATAGGGAAAGTCACAGCTAACACAAACACCCATCAACATGTGTTACGTGATTCATTGAGAACCCATCTAACATTTGTTCCTCACTTCACCAAGGAGTCTTCACACACACACGATCTGTACATTACACACAATACCCTTCATCCCATATAGATGTGATCTACAAGAGTTCTTCTCTAGATAGAGTTCTAATTCTATCCTATTTTTCAAGATAGCATATTTTATTCTATCCCTCATTGATTTGAATTTTAAACTCATCAATGTTATCTTAGATAATAATAAGATGTCCAATTATCACAAAAATGCCAAAACCAAATAATAAAATTATACCATATATTTTAACACACCCGATTGGGACAAACTATTTAAACTTATGTATGATGCAAGAGATTATGTTGTAGGGGTTGTCTTGGGCCGAATAAAAGAAAAGTTTTTCATGAAATTTATTACACTAGTAAAACCTTGAATAATGCTCAGATGAATTATGTTACTATTGAATAAGAATTACTAGTTGTAGTTTTTGCATTTGATAAATTCCGTTCTTATCTAACTGGAACCAAAGTGATTGTTTATACTAACCACGTTGTTATTAAGTATTTGATTTCAAAGAAAGATGTTAAGCCTAGTTTAATTAGATGGATCTTAGTCCTTCAAGAGTTTGACCTTGAGATAAGAGACAAGAAGGGATCTGAAAATCAAGTTGCAGATCACTTGCCCTGCCTAGAAGGAGAAAAGTTCCAAGATCATATGAGTTTTCCTGATGAGCAACTTCTAGCTGTCATTAAGGCTTCCATTCCATGGTATACTGATTTTGTGAATTATATCGTAAATGGTATTTGGCCTCCTGATTTGAATTATCAACAAAAGAAGAAAATTTTAGTTAATGTTAAATAATATTTATGGGATGAACCTTTTTTGTTTAAGTGTTGTGTTGACAGAGTTATGAGAAGGTGTGTCCCCAAAGAGGAGGTA
The DNA here is from genome assembly GCA_027563595.1 of Erythroxylum suave. NCBI lineage: Eukaryota > Viridiplantae > Streptophyta > Magnoliopsida > Malpighiales > Erythroxylaceae > Erythroxylum > Erythroxylum suave. Next base: position 30,205,268 of record JAOSBN010000177.1, on the reverse strand, counting down.
CAGAGTATCTTACATCATTGTCATTCATCAGACTATGAAGGACACTTTGGTGGAGAAAAAACAGTGGCAAAGGTATTACAATGTGGTTTTTATTGGCCTACTTTATTTAAAGACTCCTTTGCTTTTGTAGTGTTTATGATAAATGCCAAAGAGTGGGGAATATTTCTAAGCGTCATGAGATGCCACTCAATTCAATCTTAGAGGAGAAGATCTTTGATATTTGGGGGATTAATTGTATAGGACCCTTTGTGCCATCTTTCAACAACAAACATATTGTTGTAGTAGTAGATTATGTGTCTAAGTGGGATGAGGTTGTGGCATTACATAAAAGTGATTCAAAAGTGGTGCTAAAATTCTTAAAGGGACATTTTACATGATTTGGAGTACCATGTGCAGTCATTAGTAATGGAGGCCCACACTTCCACAATAGATACTTTACAACTTTGTTGACCAAATATGGAGTGACACACAAAGTAGCTAGACCATATTATCCTCAAACAAGTGGCTAAGTGGCAGTATCGAATCGAGAAATCAAGAGGATCTTAGAAAAGCAATCAATGGGTCAAAAAAAGATTGGTCGTCGCACAAATTGGATGACATATTATAGACCTATAGGACTATATATAAAACCTCTATTGGTGTGACGCCATAACTTGATCTATAGAAAGTACTGTCACTTATAGAACTTCAACATAATGCTTATTGGGTGCTTAAGCAACTTAATTTGGATGAACAAGTGGCAAGAGAAAAAAGAAAATTGCAATTAAATGAAATGGAAGAATTGGGATCTGATGCGTATGAGAATGCAATGTTGTACAAGGAGCACACTAAATGTGACATGAACGAAAAATTTAGAAAAGAAACTTTGAACCCAGGCAACATGTATTATTGTTCAATTCACGTCTTAGGTTATTTCTAGGTAAACTTAAGTCATGATGGTCGGGTCTATTTGTGGTGGTCAAGGCATACCTGTATGGTGTTGTGGAGATAAAGAATCAAAGGTCCAATCAAACTTTTAAAGTAAATAGCCAAAGTTTGAAGCACCATATTGGCAAAGATCAACTTTGTGAGAGGTCCACTATCACCCTCTTCGATCCCAAGAAGTATATCCTAGAGCAGTCTAGCTGGACGATAAACAAAGCAATTTCTTGGGAGATAACCCAACGATTCTCAACTTGTTTTCACTTTCAATATTTTTCTTTTGTTTCATGATTTAAATTTTATTTTAGTTTACATTACTTGTAGGGTCCCAATGTAAATGGATGCTCAACTATGGAAGCACGTCGTAAGGATTTAAGGCAAATTGCGAGTGAGTTGCACATTACACCAGGGAGTCCTTTTCCTTTATGCTCTTTTTTGTTTTCATAACATTGAGCACAATGTTACCTTTAAAGTTGCGGGTGGGGTGTTCCATATGCTGATTAAAAAAAAAGTTTTAGCTTGTGAGAGTCTAAAAATAGGGAGTGAATGTGACTTTTGCATAATTTTTTTCTATATTATCTGGATGGTGTTTTTGAACCTGTTTTGTTTTGAAACGTTGTCATGATATAGGAAGTAGGATGGGTGCTATTTGTGCTACTTAGTGGTCCTTATGTTGAGTTTCTATCTATACCACACTTAGAGAGGAAATTTTTAAAGCATCAAGGCTAGGATTATGTTGATTGTATGAGTTAGGATGAGAAACAAAGAGATCGTGATTAATGTTTACAGGTGTGTGAGTAAATATTTATCTATGACTAGACTTCTTGACAGCACAACTAGAAGATGTCGTTACGGATCTCGCTCAATTCCACTTGAGTAAGCCTTTTGGAACCTCAATGGGTTGATGTTTTGTGCACCACCCCCAAAAAAAAAAAGAAAAAGAAAAAGAAGTTACTCCAGTGCCTTGAGTTGCTTAATAACCAGGAGTAGCCATGTACCCATGTTGCCTTTCACGTAAAATGGTAGCTTAAGGTATGAGTAGGCAAGTGCACGTTGAGTTGAGGCCAAAAGTAAGTCAATATGTTGCAACTTGGGGAAATTTTTTAATATGGGCATACGAATGATGGAAGTAAAGGAAAATTTTCTATGTAATTATCAAGCTCTTCTTACCTTAATTTTTTACCAAAAAAAATCTATTCAAATATTTAAGTATTGGTGGTTGAGCATTGTCACAGTATGTATGCCACTGTCCAAAGTTGTACAGGACACATAAGAAGGGCCTTACACACACACATTCCTTAATATTATGGTAGGTTAGAACTCAATATGGGGATTATGAGGTTTTTGAGGTGGTTCCTTGAAGGCTATGCATTATTTCTTCGCAAGAGAGTAATTTTAGGGTTTAGTTTGTTGTTTTTGTTTTTGTTTGGATTCTAAATTTTACTTAATGAATTCTATGAGCTTTTTTGAACATATTTAGAGTTATAATTAATATAATGAACTAATTTTATTTACTAATATTATACGCAGAAGCCTAATTTATTGTGCGTATATGATTTATGGTGAGTTAAATGGATTTACTTGGTAGCTTGGTTGTTTATTTCATTACGTGCTTAATGATTTTAATTTTCTGACCAATAGTTAATTGGTTTGAAAGGATTAGGTAATTCTCGATGGAGATAATTTAGTTTAAGTTTTTAATTGGATGAAATAACATGCATATTAAAGATAGAAATATACCTGAATGTGTATGAAATAGTAAGTGTATGCTAGTTTTTAATGAGTCTCAATTTAGTAATTCATATAGACGTATAATGTTTTATTCTATTGGGATATAGGTAATAGGTTCCATCAACAAATATTGCGTACATTAGAGCATTTGGTTGACAATCATTAAAGTTCGTTAGTGCTAAACAGATAATGTACTAGACCTGCTATAGATTCATTTCAATTGTTATAATTTGCATTGCATAATTGATTAGGTGGAACCACTAGAATCCTAGACTTTTCTATTTGGTTGATTTCATATCTTATTATCGATTTCATATTCTATAGTTAGTTTAATTTTAGCTTAATTAATTTCCTAAATTCTTATTTTTGGTTAACTAAATAGAGTTATAACGTAGTAGTTTAATAGTTAATGAATTTAATTAATTCCATGGATACAATACTTGGATACTTCCAAATTATTACTTGTGACTATGTACATTTGCACGTATCATCGTGATTAGAATTATGCAATCAAATATGCAACAAGAGCTAGATCATATGCAAGTGATAATTTTTGGGCTCCAATTAAAACTCTCACAACATCAAACAAGAGTAATAAACTAATCTTAAAGGATCCAATCTCATGAACAAACAACCAAACGATACATGGGAAAAAATAAATTGAATGCCAAATATACGTGAAAAATCTTCCAATATAGAGAAAAAAATCACATGCAAAACTTACAAACGAATCCACTTATTCAATTAAGAACTTACATGAGTCTAAAAGTTACAAGCTATTGACCCTTGTTTAAAACTATACCACAAAACAACTATAAGTTGTCCTATCAAATTTTGGTATTTAGTGCAAATTGATGCCTCTAATGAATAACACTCTCAATCTAATCTTGAAACTAACACTAAAAAAAAAAGATAACTTGTTTTAAAAGCTACTTGTAACATCCCATCACCGATGGGAAGGGTAATTTGGTCATTTGTGACGGGTTAAGTGTGTGTGGTCATATCTCGGC
>JAOSBN010000177.1:30188997-30200461 GCA_027563595.1 Erythroxylum suave | reverse complement strand
TGACATTGTGTTTGGAAATGCTTTGAAATAAAGTGGGCCCAATTTGGCTCAATTGTATTATCAATTTCTGCAATTGAATGTGCCTCGTTCCAATGAAAGAAATAAATTGAAATGGGATCGGATTGTGTTAGTGAAATTAACACGCCACCCTCGCAGGGTGCAGATTCGGACATCACCATCGATGTCGGGTTCGGGTCTTGTGGGAGTGGGGTGTTACCAGAAAAATCCAACCAAGAGGTGAAATAACAAATTTCTTATTTTTAGGGTAAAAGGTGTTCTTATCTTTCTTTTCGTGGCTAGCCTTAAGTTAAAGAATACTAAAACCTATAGAAACATATTAAAAACCATGTCTTAAAAATTAGATTGGAAGTTAAACTAATAACACAAGAAATTTAATATTTAAAAGGTTTAACCGATATTAGAATATTATAAAACTAGTTAAAGATTGAATAAAATTGAAGTTGAAGAAGATTAAACTTAATTTAAAGTTTAATAAAAAAGGGAGACTATTAAATGAAAAGTAATTAGTTTATTTTTGTTTATAAAAATCGATTAGTTTGCAAAAATTGATATATTAATTAATAAATTGATCAACAAGGGTTATTAAAATAAATCAAATTGAAAAGTTAAAAATCAAGCTAAAAAGTTGGTTGATTCAAAATTTTTATAATTAAATTAATTGATATTAATCATATACCAAAATAACTGCCTTTATTATGCTTAACTCATGCTGTTTAAAGTAAATTCATTAAAATCAGCACATATCCTTTTAACACGTCGCCACTTGGGACTTCAGCTTCTGAAAGATACAATATGTAAAAATCTAGAGATACAAATTGAAAATAAATTAATATTTATGGATTCAATCCATGAAAGATAAATAGACATATATTAAATTTAAAATAAAATGCATTCAAATTTAAAGTCTACTAATGTAAATAAATTTATAATGAAAGTTATTTTTTATCTTAATGAAGTCTATAATTCTTTTTCTTTAAGTAGTAAAATTGTAAAAATCAAAACATCGTTGTACATCTCGTTAATAAATTCTAAGTAAAAAAATACCTGAAATTATAACTTAAACTTACATTTTCCGAATTAATAATTGTATTTGACACTATTTTGAATTAAGAGCATTCTTAACTTTCAAATCTTTTGATAATTTTTAAAAAAAGATTATAAATCATCATTTTTTAGGCCTCTTTAAATATAGGGAAAAGAAGACCTTTCAGTGCATTCAATTTCAGTAGAAACGCTAGCAAATGGTCATGTTCGGGCTTATAATTGTAGCCTAAAGTAACTTTAAGGCCCACATAAAAATGCCTAAAAAGCCTTCACAATTGGCTTCTTATTCCATACAATGGGATTTAAAATAAGGTCCCAGTACCGAAAACACAGCATACAATGAAGATAAGTTAATGTCTAAAAGAGCTTTTAACTTGGCATACTTTGTTTTGACCTGTTGCTACATTAAATACTTGGTTCTACATCCCGTCACATTATTTTCTAGTATATAGTTGGAAACATTTCATAATTATTTGTTTTAGAAAAAAAATCTAAGAATTATATTAAAAAATCGAAGAATTATTTTTAAAATAATAATATAAGATAATAAATTGAATTAGGTGCAAATCTTGGATAATCTGTGTATAATTTAAAAATTTTCTACTCAAAATAAATTCGGTTCAAAATTTGATGAAATTTAAAATATTAAAAATTCTTAATTTTAATCTGATTTAAAATTTAAAATGTCGAATTCAAGAAATTAAATAAAATTTAAATAACTTATATTAAGTTGAAGCGGATCAAACCTTTTTGCTAGCCTTAGGATATTGAAGTTCTATCTACTCACTCATCAACAGTATATATGGTTGTTCATCGTGCATAAGGAGAACTGAATTTGTTAGATATATATTAAATATATCTGTTTTATTTATATTTTGGCATATTTTTAAATTAGCATTCTTGTATCAAGTTTGAATACAAATTCCAGTTGGATAACTTTGTAGATAGAATAGAATTCTATCTTGAATTGGAGTTGATTTGGTGAAAGATTGTGTAAGGATATTGTGGTATTTTTACCTACATATATGAAGGGTTTTCTGCCAAAGACTCTATGTTGTTGCAGTTTAAGAAGTGATTATACACGTTAAACTTGCGGCAGAAAATATAGGTGGTGGCTGTTTAATGAGATAATATATATATACATCTGTTTTGCGGCAGAGGTGATGTAGCAGTATTTTTTTGTGAGCATGAGGTGCAGGTGTGTTCGCAATACTTTTAGCTGGTTATATACATGTCTGTGGCTTGAGGGACGTAAGGGATTTACGGCAGAAGTTGTGTAAGTGGTGCAGCGCGTGCGTGAGTGCTTTGTGTTATGCGTGGTGTGAAGGTTTCCTTGTTTTGATTTGTTTTCACTGCTGCATTAAAGAGTTCTCATTGGAAGTCACGTTGGCTTGATCTTAAGGTTTGAATGTGAAGATAACGTGGTTGAGGTGTGCATGTCCCTTACTTAGCAAAAAGGTTAATCAAGTGGTTTGCTGCAATTGTGTTGTGCCGCATGCGTAAATTGAAATTTCTGAAAAATAGCTAAAGGTGTGTGTGATATTCATTTAATTCGTTTGAGGCTGAATTAAAGAAAATTTGTGGAGTGGCTCTTGGTTGGACTGCTTTGTTATTGTTGTTGTGACAATTTTCAGATCTATTTCAGTGGAGTGGAACTCATCAGGAAGTTGTTCTTTTTTATCTCAAGTGTATTTAGTTTTCATTCTTTATTATTTTAATCACTTGAGTTATTTATTCATTATTCTTTCGTTAAAATACTGATTGAAAAAATCCTCTATTGAGGTTAGTACGAGGCGGTCGTACTATTGGGTGTGAAAAACTTTTACGGGAAGTGAAGTTGAGAGATAGTGTCAAGGGTTGAGTGGTGTCGGCTCAGTAAAGCCTTGCGTAATTCTATTGTACTTCAGTGAAAGTGATTAAGCTGGGTGAAGGCCCCGCAAACATAGGCAAGGATTGCCGAACTGCGTTAACAAATCTCGATGTTGATTTATTTTGCTGAGTTTAATCTTTCTGATTTTTGTTTGTGCTAGAGACCACGACAGTAAAATTGGAAAGTTTGCGAAACGACTACCTCCCCTTCGGTTTTTTTTTCAGAATTGTTTGCCGTCTTCGTCATTCGGTTTCCGTCTTCAGGCTCTCTTCTTCTCCATTTAAACTTGAGTTTTCTACACCCACGAAACGACAAATATATTTCTTGTCATTTTCCATGTCAGCGAGTTAGACATCATTCAATATTAATTAGCGTGTTGTTAATCCCTTATTGAGCTCATTAAGTATCATAAGCAGTACACATTACGCATCATGAGATAAAATGTTCAGTAAATTCAGGAGACTAATTACATATTATAGGCAAAGTTGTTGAGCAATCATATTTTTGGACTAATATCCTGCTTCTTTAATGATCATAAACTTTTTAATAGGGTTCTTTATTTTTAAAAATTAATTCATAATGTTGTCGAATTAATCTCTTTTTCCTTTTTAATCATATAATATTTTATGTAATGGCTGTGCACTCAACACTTCTTAATCCTTTTCATTTCTTAATCTTAACAATAAACCGCTTGATTCATTCAGATGTCTACCTATTTGAAATAGGATTATTTCATTGAACAAGTTAGGACCAAGTTATTTAAGGATCATGTATGGTTATATTTACTTGCATTTGCAAACAGTTTCTCATCTTTATAACACAGGTGATTAAGCTTAAAAATCAGTAATAAGACTAAATCAAAGAAGCTCCAGCCATAAATTCCTTCTTATATGAAGGCTTGGTGAGTGATTAAAAGTTATTCTTTTATAACCATTAAGTTACAGTTTAAAATTAAGAAAATAACCTTTTTGTAAAAACTACAATTGAAAGGATACGTATATTAATGACCCTCTTCCGACTCTTGCAAAGCAGGAAACCTTGTACATAGAGTATGTTGACTTTGACTTTAGACAACTTCAACATAATTAGACTACCAAGTAGACACCAAATTGTAATGACAAAACATATTAATGTGAAAAGAGAACATTTATAGTTATTATTTGACAATTTTATAGATATAAAAATTAACATTTATTTTATTTTATTTTTACAAACCAACAAATGGCAGTTATAACATGTAAGGTATTTCAATTTATAATAATTATAAAGGTATGAAGTGTATCAAATTGAAGGTTCTCTTTTCTTTTTCTTTATGAAAATATTCACTTTTTTCAATTACGTGCGAATTAAGTACAAGTACAATAGGAACAACTTCGAGTTTCTTATTAGTTATTTAAATTCAATTTATTACTTTAAAATTGATATTATTTTAAATATGAAAGACTTCAAGTTTGTGTTGATCTCAGGGTTGAACTTGCAAATCTTTAAAAGTTGTTTTTCAAATATAATTTTTGTTGATATAATCAAGTGCAAGCTTAGAGTAAGTTAGCTGCCATGCTTAGAAACTGTACTTCCTTTTTATACTAAGAATAATAAGTGAGAACATTTAACATATAACTTAAATTAGCAATTTGAGAAGAGGGAGGAATAGAGATAGTATAGTTAATTTGCTATGATTTAAACTGAATTAATTCGATTCAGTTTAATTTATATTATTAGCTCCAATTTTAAATTTATTTAGTTAGAAAAGATAGTGAAATTATTTTAAATAAATTAAGATAAAACAATTTTTTATTTTTCTGTTAAACGGATAATTAACTAAAATAATATTATTTTATTTAAAAATAATAATTTAAAACAATATTTATTTATTAAATATATTCACAACGAGGTCACTTTATCTTTTAAACTATTTCGTTTTATTCCAATCGAGCTTTAGATAACTTCAACTAGTTTTCCAGTAGAAGACGTTAGCAAGACAAAATACTCTAAACTTAACAAAAGATGAGCCGTAGACTATTAGAACAATACCAAGTTACCAAACCATTATCGATTTACATTCAATTAATTTCCTCAATCCTCCAATTTATAAGAGTTCGAATAGCATCACTTTACTCCATAATTGTTGAGGTGGTGTCAAAGATCGACACGTACATTGCCGTGCATGCATAATGCAGCGCATTGTGGCTGGTTTTGTCTGCTTGTCCCAGTACTCAATCTTCTATCCTCGACCGCAACACTCCCTTCTCATGAAAGAACCTCTGTTGTCAGTTTACAAGATTTTGAGAAATTATTTGTGGAGGTTAAAACGTCAAGTTAATACATTAATGTGATATTATTTCCAGTACTATAGGAGAAGTACTTCTTTAAGTTTTGTCTGGACTAATAAAGTTGGTCGTTCGTGATGCCTGACAATAATTTAGGGGAAATGATATCAATTTAATCTGAAAAATGTTAATATAATAATTATATCAATTTAGAAGTAAAGCTCAAAATGTAGCTTGTATATTTTGGAGTTGAATAAACATGCTATTCTAGTATGTATTATGACATACGAAATTCTATTGATTCTGAATTAGTACTAATACATATAATCCCTTTTAATAAAAATAAGAAAATACTTATTTTGATTATAAGGTAAAATAAAATTTTCATCACTAAATTATTAATTATTGCTAGTTCAGTTGTGTCATTGTTTTAATCTTGTGATATTTTGACTCCAATCTGATTGTAAAAGTTTCCAAAGTCTCATTAACCGTCTGTCTTCATAAGTCGGTATACGGTTTCTAGTATGTGGATTGGGGAATTAGGCGTGTCCTGGCAGGAGACAGGAAAATAAAGGAAGAGGAAATCTAAATCTGAAAAAAAAAAAGTTTAAAATGCTTAGTTCCACGCGACTGAACCTGGATGATTTTCTGGGCTATGTTCATCCAATCATGCCAGGTAAAGCAGTGATATTATTAGATATTTGCTTCAGGTTCTTTTCATTTCTTTGGCATGAACTTGGCGTTTAAAGTCGGTCTGATTCATTCCACTTTTTTCTCTCTCTCTCATATTGATTTTCGGCTAAAATCCTGATGGATTGAGCCCTCGAATGCTGGAATTGCACGCTATGAAGAATCTCGTGGGCCAGACTCCGACAATGTCCCATATTAAAATCATCTGTTTTATGAACTACAAAACATGTCATGCCAAGCTTTTACGCTTGCTAGATTCAACTGGAAAGTTTAATCTGCATATATAACACAGTGTCAGATTAAATAATTCAGAAAGGAATTTGGCTCATAACAACATCAATCTTGAATCCTTCAATCACCTTCACTGTTGTACCAAATATGCAACTTGGAAGCCAAGTTTGGTTATGGTTCGTGATTTTTTCGAGCAATAGCTATGGACTCAACAAAATTTTCGAACTTACCTATATTATGATATTTTGTCATTGCTCATATATCTTTTTGTTATAATCGAACAGTCCCGTTATAATAATCAAAAGTGGTTCGATTTGTCATGATTTTGACGCTTGGTGGAAGATGTGACGTTCAAACAGCACGACAATAGTTGATCTTCAGTCTCTAATTCAATAAGTAGTCATTTTGCTTAGAATGAATTTCAGCAGTATTTGGGTTTGCAGCGTGGTGGGTGGGGTAAGTAGTTATTCATTGCACTTTTTAAACGTATGTTTAGATATTTGGGTGAACAATTTAAGATCGGATAAAAGTGTGATTTTATCACAGAAATTGATAAGTAGAAAAAGAGTTATAGTAGAAAAATGCTTCTGCGATAGAAATTCTACTTTGCATTAATAACCTTATGATAATTACTATTTTTCATTATACCCTTAACTAATAGAAAGCAAGTCCAACGTATCGTCTTCTTTATTATTTTCTTTATCAAATAGTTTATTCCCAATTTTTATTTTCTTTATTTTAATTTAATATTTTACTATTTATAATTTTAATTATATAATATTAAAGGTACTTAAATTTATTATCCCCAGGATATCTTGTTATCATGGAATTGTTATATATTTTATTATTTATAATTTTAAATTTATATGACTAATAATACGTTTTTAATTATTTATACAACAATTAATACTTTATTAAATCAATAGACTTTTTAGTCATTTTATTTCTTTTCAGCAACCACAACCGCGCTTGCCAAACATCTATTTTCACGTTTCAGCAGTTATCAAAACAACAATTCCAAACACATAAGAACTTATTGAGAATAAGTACTTATCATTTTAGCATGTTATCAACTGCCACCGCTTTCCCAAACTAAGTCTTTGTATCTTTTCCATTGTCACAAGGAGACATTGTTTATTATTGGTAATCATGCAATATGATAAATATGTAAATGTGATATTTTATTATTATTTAGTTTTCTTGTTTAGAAGTTCTAATAGGAGTCAATTAGGAAATTATTTTCTATTACTAGTCTTTATTTTAGGTGTGAATATTATACATCAAAGTGTACATATTGCTTTCTAGTGGTTAATGATAGACAAACTATTGACTTTTAAAATTCTTTATGACATTAGAGCTGAAAAGCCAAACACATAGTGAGAGAGCAACAAACATGGCTGAAGGCACGAGTAAGGAAGATGGATCAATTCAGGTGACAATGGGAAGAAGAGCAAGATATTTGATTCAACGCCTCCATATTACATGCATCTTGGTGACCATCCGGGATTACATATATGTGACTTGACATTGAAGGGAGAATTCAACTACAATGAGTGGGTAGAAGTTAAGCAGATTGCATTTAAAGCCAAGAGAAAAGTTGGTTTGATTGATGAAACTATCAAGATATCGATTGATGATTCAAGTGAGATCGAAGACTAATGGAGTGCAAACTCCATGCTCATTCATTGGAGGATGATTTTAGTTAATCCGATTGTTAGGTCCATCCTCACATACATAGATACTGTGAAAGAACTTTGAGATGGTCTTAAAGAGTGATCTTTTGTAGGAGACTCGATGAGGATATGTCAATTAAGGGAGGGGATCAACAATTGCAAGTAGTAGGGGAAAAGTGTTGTGACATAATTTAGTAGTCTTAATGTTGGTTTTCTATCCCAAAAAGAAAGTAGGTGAGATTAGAAGCCTCCATTAAGGCTATATAAGGAGGCATATGCTTAAGGTTTTATATATCCCAAAATCTCTTTCTTATAACCTTGTGTATTAATTCTTGGTGTGGACTGTGAGATCTTCTTCTTGTAATCTTTGTTTTCTATAGTGGAAAGTTTTCTATTCCTGTATGTGATTTTTCCCCATATTTGTTAAGGGATTTTCCACGTTAAATCTTGTGTGCCTTTTTTTACTTCAATTTCTTTTATTAGTGTATTTGCTCTATCCAAGTGGAGTTCATTTCATATAAATGGTATCAGAACTCAAGGGTTGTTCAAGTATGCTCTGTGGCTGCAGTATAGTCTAATCTTTCACATCAAAAAATATGTTTTTCTTTAGATAAGGGTGGTTGTTTTCTCGAGTTCTTATTGTCATTTTTTGAGCATTTTCATTGGTATTTGAGGTGATTGAGTGCATGTCTAGGAAAAACTCTATCTAAGGAGATTAAATTTTAAGTGGGACCATTTATGACCCCTCCAGCCTTTCCTGAGAACTTTCCTGATGTACTACAGTCTTATTACATACTAAATGCAGGTAACTCAAGGCGATTTCCCTTTTTAACATGAGAGAGTGGGGGTCAATTTTTGTGATAGAAGCAATGTCGATCAAATTTGATATTACAAGTTTGACGGAACAAAATTCTCATTATGGAAATTCAAGTTGAAGGCAGTATTAGTGAAAGATAAATGTTTGAAGGCCATTAGTGATAGGCCGGTGGATTTCACAGATGACATTAAATGGAAACAAATAGATGCCTTGGCCATGTCAGATTTGCATCTTGGTCTCTCAGATGATAGCTTGCAAGGTGTAGAGGAAAAGAAAACAGCCAAGGAGATATGGGATCATCTCATAAAGTTATATGAAGCTAATTCTCTTCACACCAAAATTTTTCTGAAAAGGAGACTCTACACAATTTGAATGTCTGAATTTACTTCAGTAATAGAGCGTATCAATACTTTGACCTCTCTATGCTCTCAACTTTCAAAGTTGGGACATAATGTAAATTCAACTGAAGGTGTAGAGATTCTGCTTCAAAGTCTTCCAAATTTATATGATCAACTCATCATTAATTTAACCAATGATATCCTCACACATACTTTAGTGTTTGATGATGTTGCTGCTTCAGTTCTTGAAGAAGAAAGCAGACACATCAACAAGGAAGAAAGGCTGACAAGTTCGCATCAAGTGGAATCCTTATCAATGACCAGAAGATGGTTAATGGAGCAAGATTCCACTAGGAGGCGCAAACAAGGAAGGTTGAAATCCAAAAGTAAGAAAAATATCAAGTGTTACAACTGTGGCAAGAGATGACACTTTATAAGTGAATGTCGATTCAAGAAGGGTGGAGACAAGGCCTCTAAAGCATCAACTTCTTAGGGATGTGTTGCCAATGGAGAAATCTTATACAACAAAGTAGCAATAGTGTTTAAAGATAGAGTAGAGCTCATTAATGCTTGGATAATGGATTCAGGAGCAACGTGGCAAATGACTCCTGATAGAGATTGGTTTCATACTTATAAATCTATCTCTGCAGGATTTTTATACATGGGAAATAACCATACCTTAGAGATTGTTAGGATTGGCACCATCAAGTTGCAGATGTATGATGGTATAGTTCACACTATTCAAAATGTGCAACATATGAATGGCTTGAAGAAGAATTTATTATCTTTAAAACAATTGGATCAATTGGGTGCAAGACTTATGTTCAAAATGAAGTTATGAAGGTGATCAAAGGAGCAATTGTAGTAATAAAGGCAGAAAGGATAACTAGAAAGGATAACTACAAACTTATACAAGCTTATGGGAGAGATGTATATGGAAGTAAATGCATCGGTTAGTTCTATAGAAAATGCAACAAAATTGTGGCACCATAAACATGGCCACATGTCAGGACAAGGATTGAAAATTCTTGCTAAGCAGAAACTACCCCTTGGTCTCATGAACGTATCATTATCCTTCTGTGAGCACTACATTACAAGTAAGCATTATAGATTGAAATTTTAATGCATCAAATTCTAGAAGTAAAGATATTCTAGAATTGATTCACTCTGACGTATGGCAAGAACCAGTTATGTCTTTAGGTGGAGCAAGGTACTTTGTGAATTTTAGTAATGATTACCCCAGAAGAAGTGGGGTGTATCTTATTAAGAGAAAGGGAGATGCATTTCTAACTTTCACAACATTTAAAGCACAAATTGGGATAGAGACAGGGAAGAAAATCAAGTACCTTAGGACTGATAATGGCGGAGAATATACTGGTGAGGACTTCATTCGTTTTTATAATCCAGAAGGCATTAAACGTCAATTCACGGTGCCTCACACTCCTCAGCAAAATGAATTAGTAGAATGAATGGACATAACACTAATTGAGCCATATTGAGAACTGCAAGTATGACAAAGTCTTTTTAGGCAAAAGTAGTGAAAACCCTTGCTATATGATTAATTGATCACAAATAAGATTAATTGATCTAAAAACACCGATGGGGATGTGGATCGATAAACCAACAGATTATTCTCAATTACACACATTTGGAAGTCCTATTTTCGTGATGTATAATACCCAAGATATCAAAAAACTAGATCCAAAATCTTGAAAATGTAGATTTGTGGGGTATGCTGATGGGGTCAATGGGTATCGACTGTGGGATCCTTACCTATAATATCGTCATTCGCAGAGATGTCATATTTGCAGAAGATAAACTACAAGAGAAAGATCAAAATAGAACGTCTAAAGAAAATTCCGAAGTTGTATCAATTCAAGAAGAAAGGAAGATTGAAAAAAAAGATTGTACTAAAGCTATATCAAATCACTATGAACAAGAATTAGTTAAAAATGAAAATAAAGAAGTTCGACGGTCACCCATGAAAGGAGAACCCCAACCTGGCAGTCTCATTATATTATGGACGGCAATGGTGCATATTGTCTCTTAACAGAAGATAGAGAACCATCAACATTCCTAGAAGCAACAAATAGTTCAGATGCATCACTTTGGACGGAAACAACACAGGAAGAAATAGAAGCTCTTCTTAAGAATAAGACATGGAAGCTTGTTACATTACCACAAGGGAGAAAGCCCATTGGTAACAAATGGGTACACAAGCTCAACCGTAATAGTGATGATCAGGTGCAGTGCTATTGTGCAAGGTTGATGGTAAATGGATATGCTTAGAAAGAAGGTATTGACTTTAAATAAAACTTTTCATCTGTAATTCCTCTTAATACAATTCAGATTGTCCTAGCTACATGTGCTATATTTTATCTATATTTAGAGCAGTTAGATGTAAGAGGAGCTATAAGCTGGGTGTTTGAACTATAAATAGTTGTAGCACTATCTACAACAAAAGCTGAGTATATTGCAACTACACAAGCTTGCAAGGAATCAATCTTGATAAA
>JAOSBN010000177.1:30167467-30187225 GCA_027563595.1 Erythroxylum suave | reverse complement strand
AAAGCTGAGTATATTGCAACTACACAAGCTTGCAAGGAATCAATCTTGATAAAAAGGTTTATGGAGGAGTTTGGGCACTGACAAGAGAAAATTCCTATATATTGTGATAGTCAATGTCCCTTCCATATTGCAAAGAATCCAACTTTTCATTTTAGAACAAAACACATAGGAGTTCAGTATCATTTGCTCCTGAAGCGCTAGAAGATGGAATTGTGGACATGCAGAAAATTTACACAAAAGAGAACCTACCAGATGCATTAACAAAGCTAATCAACATCGATAAATGCATATGGGGTAGCTCCTTATATGGCTTGGTAGAGACGTAGACACAGAGAAATGGCAAGATAGAAAGAACAATATGGAGATTGATTAGTTCTCAATCAAACCTCCAAGTGAGAGATTGTTGGTTTTCTATCCCACATCGGAAGTGGGTGAGATTAGAAGCCTCCATTAAAGCTAAATAAAGAGGAATATGCTTAAGGTTTTATATCCCAAAATCTCTTTCCCATAACCTTGTGTATTAATTCTTGGTGTGGATTGTGAGATCTTCCTCTTGTAATCTTTGTTTTCTATAGTGAAAAGTTTTCTATTTTTGCTCGTAGTTTTTCCTATATTTCTTAAAGAGTTTTTCATATTAAATCTTGTTTGTCCTTTTTACTTCAATTTCTTTTATTGGTATGCTTGCTCTATCTAGATGGAGTTCATCTCTTATCTCTTAAAGCTATATTGGAGGAACTCGTAGGCTATATAAAAGTTTGAAATTATAAATGTGGATGATACGAGTGCAGTTTGGGTAAGGAATATTTAGAATAAAGAGATAAGGGGAAATTCCATGATTTCTTAATGGGATTATATATAACCCTCTATGGGAATACTCAAACAAGTATTCTCAATACTGATCCCTTACCCTCTTTAATTTGTTCATTTGCACTAATCATGTAAGAGGAAACGATATAAGCAGTTTGTAGGTCACATGAGGAATGAAATAATGTTGTGGTTTTTGTAGTTCAAGAAAATTTGAGAACACGTAACAATCAAGCTAATGTGAAATGAGAATGAGTGATATGCTCAAATTGTAAGAACCTAAGGCATGAATTCAAGGATTGTTATAAGATAATAAGGTACCAAGAGTGGTGGGGTGATAGCGAGGACATGAAAGTGTAAGAAGAGGAGGAAACCATAGTGGACACAGAGTATATGGTAGAGGATGTGGTGGTGCTATAGTTGTTATTATGAATGTAATGTAAGTCATTGGTACAGGAAGCTCACTACAAGATTCAACATCCTTTATAGAGCCACACATAGGGGATTTTCTAGCACTTTCTAAGGAGTTTTGGGAAACCCTTGTATCAATAATGAATAATCATGAGCTGATCATGACTAGGAATCTCACTAGTAACCAGTATTCTTATATTTAGTTATTGGATATAAAGGCATCATAGTATATGATCAGAAATAAAAATTGTCTCTTTAATATTCGAGAATGAGAGGCATCTTCTGTTGGTCTTTTCTATAGACATTATATAATTACTACTCACAAGGGTAGTGTGAAATTAGGAGGAGGCATCATTTTGTGACATGTATTATACGTGCCAAATTTGAATTGTAATTTGATTTCCATAGCATGCTTAATTACATAATGAATTTTAATGTCACTTTCACTAATAAGCTATTTATGATATATGACTATACCTCGATGACCCTAATGTTAGAAATGGCTTATAAGTGTATTTCCTTTTATCCCATATTGGAAAATTGCAACTTGTTTTTAAAGTTTATAAACAAACATGTTATTGTATAAGTTTGAATTAGTGGTTGGTGGGTTTTTTAAGAAATAATAAATGCACGACCCAAATATCTTTTGGGAGAATTCCTTTTATTTCAAAAATTTGTTAAGGGTTTTGGTTTTCTTCAAACTTTTTCCAAATCAGTTTTAGTTTTCAATTTTGTGCTCTATTTTTTGAAATACAACTCTTATATTTTTCTAAACAATTGAAAACATGATCCTACTTTTTTATAATGATTAAAAACCATTTTTACTTTTCCTTATACAAGCTACAACTTCCATATTAAAAGTGACACACCAAAAAATATTTTCTCTTTGACTTTTGAATTTTTTAGGCAATTATAGCTCTTGTTCCAAAGCTTCTGATGTAAGTACATGTATTGAAGGCTAGCTATGTTAACCTTATGAAGCAAATGGTCATATCAATAACATCCTGGTCATGTCAGAATTCTCTTTCAAGATGGTGACTCATTCACAACACATCATGATGAGTTTTTCTTAACTAATTTTTTGTATCCCAAAAATCTGAAAATGACTATTTATTTCTTGTGTCTTCCTTTAATGGCTAATTTTGTTAATAAGCCACTACTAAACCTTTCAAAACTTGAATCTTTAGATGGTGTTGGTAATATAGCATTGGTTCTAGAAACTGCTATTTTTTTGAACAATTAAAAGTTGATAATGTTCTGTTTAATAACTTGCCACCTAAACATGCAACTATTGAAACTCCTACAACTCATATCACGACCCTTTACTAAAAGAGCCAAATAGTCTGTTGATAAGTCTATGAAGTAATTTGAAAAGGATAATAGCATTATTATGGGACACTTAACCATATGAATAGCAAACTATTTGACTTATTTGTAAAACAAAAATCTGCTAAGGTTATTTAGGATACTTTGGAAAAGAGGTATGGTGATGATGATATGACAAGGAAGAAATATGTAGTTGACAAGTGACTATTCTTTCAAATGGTTGATGACAAAACAATGTTGGATCAGGGGCATGAGTACCAAAATCTAGTGGTTAATGTTCTTAGAGAAGGCTTATAGATGTGTGAAACCTTACAAGCTAATTTGATGTTAGAAAAATTTCCACCCTCCTAAAGTGATTACAAAAATGACCTGAAGTATAAGAAGAAGGATATGAACTTATAGGAGCTTATCAGCCACAGGAAAATTGAGGATGCCAATAGATTGAAAGATAAGCAGATGTCTTCTTTTGCTTCAATTAATGATAACCTTGTTTAATATGTTGGTACTTATAAAGACATGTTTAAAGGGAAAGGAAAGAAAATGTAGAAAAGTGGTGGTCATAAAAAAAAAGTTCAAGAAAAGTTATGAAAAAATCCAAGAGAAACAAATCACTTGTTATGTCTATGGAAAACTAGGCCATAAGGCATACCGATGATTTAAGAGGAAGAACCAATATAATGGGAACCAAAATTTTGCATCTCAACCTGCACAATAATCAAATCTTACTAATAAAGAATAGATCATTGCTATTGTGTGGACTCCAATCTTGTGAAAAATAAAACTAGACATCTCTGCTCCAATAAAGAGTTTTTTCATGATTTTGAAGAGGCTGTAAATTGAGAATGTGCCTACATTGATAACACCACTACTACTAGAGTGCTCAATAAAGGAAAAATTTTACTTAGATTTACATTTGAAAAACTTTGAATAATGTTTTGTATATTGCTTCCTTATATAGAAATTTAGTTTTTGGTAGTTTGCTTAATAGAGCTAGTCTAAAAGTAGTTTTTCAGGATGGGTAGGTAATAATTACCATTGTATAAGAAAGGAGTATTTGACTGATGTACTGTTTGTTTTCAACATTATTTCTATTGTTTCTAAGGATAGTTCTTCTACTTCTAGTTGTTGAATATTTTGATATGTGGCATACTGAGTTAGGACATGTGAATTTTGCTTTAATTAAAAGGATTAAAAATATGCACTTCATTGATACTGTGGATGGTGATCATTGTTTAAAGTGTTCTATTTATGTAGAAGCAAAATTGTTAAAAATCCTTTTAAACCTGTAACAAATAGATACTATATTAACTTTGTTGATGATCTTTCTAGATACACTAGAGTATATTTGTTAAAATCAAAAGATTAGGTTGTAGAAATATTTTTAAAATATAAAGCAAAATTAAAAAATCAATCAGATAAGAAAATTAAAACGTTAAGGTCTGATAGAAGGGAAGAGTATGGATCTAATTTTCTAAAAAAATTTATAAATCAAATGGCATTATTTATGAGATTGGATCACCTTATACAACTCAACAAAATAGAATTGTAGAAAGAAAAAAATTAAACCCTTAAAGAAATTATAAATGCAATATTGCAAAGTTTTGGTATATTTGACAATATGTAGGGGGAAGGTGATTTATCTGCAAGTTATATTCTTAATTGGGTTTCTCATAAAAAGTTACATAAAACACCTTATGAAATGTGGAAAAGTTTTTCTTCTAACTTCAAATTTTTTAAAGTGTTGGGGTGTTTATCTAAAGTAGGCTTATTAGACTTTAAGAAAACCACTGTTAGACCTAAAACCTTTGATCATGTTTTTATTGGTTACACTCAAATAGTGTAGTATATCGATTTATGTGTATGGGTTATCATTCTATTTGTGAATCTAAAGATGTTGAATTTTTAATATATTTTTCTAGTGAAGAAAAATGAAATTAGTAATAATTTTGGTCCAACTAATGTTGTTGTGATGCCTTGTTCTTTGCTTTTTAGTTATGTTTCAAATGAGTATGTGAATGAACTTGGGAGGAGTAAAAGAAGAAAAATAGAAAATAGTTTTAAACATAATCTTGTTATTGTTTTTCTATTTGAGAATTCTAATAGAATATATGAGTATATAGTGTCTACATTTCTAATTAAAGAATATCTTAAAATGTTTGAAAGGGTAATAACTTATATAGATGCTAGCTTTTGAAAAGAATTCATTAAAATTGAGCTAGACTTTATAATATCAAACCACACTTGAGACTTAAATGATTTACCTAAAGGTAGTAAAATTATTAGGTGTAAATGGATATTTAAAAGGAAAAGAAGTCTAGACAGATTTATAGAAAAATTTAGAGCATGGTTGGTAGTAATAGGTTACACTCAAAAGAAAGGCATTGACTATTTTGACATCTATTCTCCAATGACTAAAATTGCTACAATTAGAACTCTTATTGCACTTGTTGTTAGTCATAACCTAGTAATACATAAAATGGATGTTAAAATGACCTTTCTAAATGGTGATCTTGAAGAAGAAATGTATATGGAACAACTTGGAGGATAAGGTATGTAAACTTAAACAGTCTCTTTATAATCTTAAAAAAGCTTTTAAATAGTGGTATGCAAAAGTTGACCATACATTTGTAACCAATAGGCATATTGCAAATGAATCTAATTCTTGTATGTATTTTAAGTTTTTTAGATCAGATTATGTGATTATATGTTGATGATTTGCTCATTTTTTGTACTAATATAAATGTCATAAAAGAGACCAAATTTTTTTTTATCTTTTTAGTTTGACATAAAAGAGCTAGGAGAAGCAGATGCGATTCTTGTTATTAAAATTGATAAAACTAAAATGGTTTTTCCTTATGTCAATTGCATTATATTGAGAAAATATTGAAAATTTTTGATATTTGTAATGTAATACCTATAATAACACCTTAGGATCCTAGCTTGTCACTTAAAAAGGACAAAGGGCCTATTGTTTGAGAAGATGAATATGCTAAGATCATAGGTGGTGTAAGTTTTCTTATGAACTATACTAGACCTGACATAACCTATCTTATTAGTAAATTGATTCATTATACTTGTAATATGAGTAATGAACATTGGAGTGCACTTCATCGTTTACTTAAATACCTTAAAGGTATAATAAATTGGTGTCAACATTTTAGTAATCTTCTTATAATGTTAGAAGTATTTATGATGTAAATTGGGTAATTGATAATGATGAAGTAAGCTTTACTAGTGGTTATGTCTTTACTTTATGTGGAGATGTTATATCATGGAAATCAGCTAAACAAACTTGTAATGCATATTAAACCATTCGAATTTATAGCCCTAGAATTGGTAGGTCAAGAAGCAGAATAGTTAAGGACTTATTGGTAGACATGTCATTATGGGAAAGATCTTTAGTATTGGTCTCCCTACATTGTGATTCACAGACAACTATTAGGATTGCTAAAAATAGGCTAAAAATAGTGTCTATAATGGTAAAAGAAGAGATAACTACATTAGACATCATGTGGTAAAAAAATTCTTAAAATGGAGTGATTTAATTGAAATTTGTTATATTTGAAAGGAATTTAGTAGATCCTCTCTTTAAAGGACTAACAAGGAGAATTATTTTAGAGTGGTCGAGGGGGATGGGCCTAAAGCCCACTGATTAAGACAATATGGTGAATACCATTCTTTGGTCAAACAAAGCCATATGAGTCATTGTTATACACCACTTTTCTCATCCCTATAGCTTGTGTTGTTGCACCATGGATCTATAGCCTGTTGTGGTGATTCATTAGAAATGGACTTGATGGATTCCATTTGTAGAGGTTGAGTCTTAGTGATTTTTAATGGTTTCCTGGTTATGAAATGAAATTACTTACTTGAGCGTTAAGGTGGGCTGCCTTCTACGAAAGACTTAGGCTATCTTTCTAGAGCACTTATGGGAACCCAAGTTGTGTGCATAGCCTTTAAATAGTATAATAGTGAACATTAAAGGTATGATACATGTTGTGGGGGTCTCAACTTATCTTTTGGAAGTACAAGAGTAATTCACTTCATCAACTAAGTTGTTGCCTCAATTTACTATGCATCTATTTAATCAAATGACTTTTGCGTTAATTAGGCATTTCTCCCTTCCTTTGCCCAAAACTTCTTTTCTTACCAACAAGCCATTTATGGGCAATTGTTGGAAATGGCTTGTGGGTAAACTTCCTTTTGTCTGCTATTAGAAAATTGTAACTTATTTTTAAATTTTATAAACAAACATGATAAGTTTAAATTTTAAAGAAACACTACATACACACGTGTGTTGCATGCCCACTCATCTGTCCAGGTTGGCTGAGCTGGGCTGGACCAAAATCTATATATCTTTTCAGAGCAAATTCCTTTTTTTTTGAATATTTATTAACAGTTTTGATTTTTTCAAACTCTTTCAATATTTGTTTTTATTTTTCAAAATAGAGCTCCTAATTTTTCTTAACAATTGAAAATGTACTCTTGATTTTATTAATGATTGAAAACTATTTTTCTTTTCCTTATATAAACTACTGCTTCCATATTAAAAATAACACACACAAAAATATGTTCTTTATGACTCCTGGAATTTTTGAGCAACTATAGTTCCTATTCCAAGGCTTCTGTTGTAAGTACACATGTTGAAGGCTAGTTGTGATACCCTTGGAGAGCGAATGATCATATTGATTTCACCTTAGTCGTGTCAAAATTTTCTTTTAGGGTAGTTACTCATTCATGTCACATCTATTTTTTGATAAGTTTTTCTTTACTAGTTTTTATATCACCAACAACTGATTAAAGCGGGTGAATTGCGAATAAGGTCTATGTCTTCTTTGGTGGTGCTCACGCTCAAGTATGTAGAGTGAGTTCGTTAGACACTTTTGTTTTGTGACATAACCTTAAGGGACATCCTTCTCCTAAATTGTAGTTAATATGATTCTATGATGTAGTAGCAATATTAGTAGTGAAGCAAGCAAAAGTTGTGAAATTTGTTTTAGAGTGAAGCAAACAAGGTATATATTTTTAGTAGTAATAGTAGGGCTAGTAAACCTTTTTCCTTAATATAATGCAACATTTGGGGTGCATATAGAGTTCTCTCTTCATGTGGTTTGTAATATTTTTTAATTGTTGATAATGATTGTTCACGTGGTTTGGATTTTTTTAATGGCAGATAAGATAGAAGTGTTTGATATAATTAAAAATTTTTGTTCCATGGCTTAAACCCAATTTAGTAAGTTGGTAAAAATAGTGAAGTAATAATGGCACTGAATTTCAGCATTTTAAGAAATATTTTTCTGACAATGGAATTATTTTCCAAACTTCTTGTGTTGATACCCAATAGCAAAATGAGAGAGTGGAACGTAAGCATAGGCACATTTTGAATGTTACCTGTGCTTTGAGATTTTAAGGGAACCTTTTGATTAGTTTTTAGGGAGAGTGTATATTGACAATATAGTGTATATTAACGACAGGTTATTTGATTAACCGTATCCTCACCACTTTAAATGGTGGAAAGATCCTTTATGGAATTTTATTTGGACAATGGCCCTCATATGAGCATATAAGAACATTCAAATGTTTGTGTATTTCACATCATAAGGAGCGTGATAAAGATATAATTGGAGAACAAAGTTGTAAGTGTGTTTTTGTAGGTTATTCTCATGGCAAGAAGGGACGGAGGATTTTGATTTAGAGACTTGAAAATATTTTTTTTCGAGAGGTGGTTTTTGTAGAGAACAAATTTTCTTTTTCCTTTAATACCTCAAATCTTACAGACAAAAAGGAACCATCCTTTTTTGATAAGTCGTTAGTGTATGATAACTCATCATTAGATAGACGTTATGCTATTCGTAAGAAATATGAGGGTGTAACACATGAAATTTAAAAAAGTAGTGGGGAAGCCAAGTTAAATTAGGGGCGTTATGCGGTTAATATGTTAGATAATAGGCATGAGTAAGAAAAGGGAAGCATTAAGAAACAAGCCATCACAAGTTATTAAGTAAGGTGTTTTAGATGAGGTAGAGGTGCTTAGAAGGGGACATCATACTCAAAAACCTTCCACAATATTGCGAGATTATGACTGCAACAACATAATATCCGTAGACCACTCCGTTTCACCTGCTTTGTTATAGACCATAAATACCCTTATACTATAGCTAATTTTATGACTTGTGATATGATTTGCAAATTATAGAAATTTTCTTGCAGTGATTACAGTTAAGATTGAACCCACCAGTTTCTCTGTTACAGTATATGATCCTAGATGGAGGGTTGCCATGCGAAAAGAGATAGATGCCCTTGAAAATAATAGGACCTAGACAGTTGAACCTTTGCTCTCTTGAAAAGCATGTTATAAGATTTTAATGGGTGTACAAAATCAAACATAATTCTAATGGCAGTATTGAGCAGTTCAAAGCTCTCTTATTGATTCTTGATAATAATTAGGTGGATGTTGTTGATTATAATGAAAAGTTTGCTCTAGTTGCCAAGATGGTGACAATTTTAACTTTTCTGGCAATAGTAGTGACCAATAATTGAGATTTTTATCAGATGGATGTTTATTTTTTTATGGTGATTTAAATGAAGAAGTTTATATGAAATTGCCTCCTAGTTTCTCAGTTTCTCATCCAGGTAAGGTATGTCATCTTTGAAAGTCTTCATATGGCTGATGACAAGCTTCGCCAAGTTGACTAAAGCTCTTTAAGTCATTTGGTTTTACTCATTCTTATGCTAATATTCGTTGTTCACTTATAATAGGGGGGCTATGACATTTTTTATTTTGGTGTACATTGAGATTTGATTATTGCTAGCAATGATAATATTATTGTAAGTTCGTTTAAAACATGTGTTAGTATTTGTTTTCATATATTGAAAAATCGATCTATCCCTAAAGATGTGACCATGATGTTGTCATCTTTCTGTTTTTTTTCACATTTTGTCCCATTTGTTTCCTGACAGGCACATGTATCACGTCAGGCAGGTCTTGGTAATTGGCAGATACTTGTGAAGAAGCATCAGAAAGTAGATGAAAGGAATATGCGAGACTCGGCCGAATAACACACAAGTTTGGAGAATATGCGGCGAACGACACGGTTGATTTATCCTACATGATACGCTCCATTTTCAATTGCGAGATGCTTAAAAAATCCGAAACTATATATAAGATAATGCGAGTAATAAGCAATAGAGTCCATAACCACACTTTCATTTATTTATTACAAGAGTTTAAAGTTACCTCACCGTTTATCTTTTGGTTCTTCATTAATTAAAATCAATTATTTTCTATATGGAAAGCAACAAATTTCGTTAACCAATTAATTGATTAGTACATATGAATTCATATTCAACAATACAATAGAACCTGATCAGTGGTCAATTTGATCCTAAGTCTTACTAAATCATTATATTACTTATCAAAGATAACCTACGATCAATTTCCAGTAAAAGGTTCTTCTATTTTAAATCTCCAGTAAAATTAAAAAAATACAATTCGTTTATAATCTTCAAAATTAATGGCTGAAATATGTTCTTTTATTTTTATCGTATCTATATAGTTACTAATTGACGGAGGATGGAGCTGACCACATCTAAACTTTAAGTTCAAGTTTAATAGTATGTATTATATTATTAATAATATCTAATAGTTAAATTTCAATTAGTATTAGAAGTATATTATAAATTATTGATATTATAGATCTTATAAGTTACTAATATTAGACTTCTATATAAAAATTTTATTAGTTAGAATTTCCTATTTGCATTTAATTTCTTATTAGTGTTTATAAATAGTGTCTTGTATGATATCAATAGACATGCTTTGGATGATTAACAATTTATATGGTTTTTTGTTTATTTTTCTTATACTTGACTGAACGTTTCTGTCGTGTATAACTAATACACATGCTGCAAAGGCTCTTAATATTTATAGTCAGCAACTTTTGACTCACCACCTACGCCTGAAGCATTACATACTCGTTCAGAAACTAGAGAAAGAGGTGACCATGTCTCTAGCTTATTGTGTAAAGGAACAAAAACCATGTGTTCAATGGGTAAAGAAGTACTTTAAGGATTGCCTTTGCAACAGAAAAGATGAGTTCTCTTTTGCTTTTGGGCTCATTGGTTTGGTTTCTTGGGGAGTTGCGGAAATCCCTCAAATCTTCACCAACTTTCGCAACAAGTCCAGCCATGGAGTCTCTCTTACTTTTCTACTAACTTGGGTTGCGGGGTATGTGAAATGTTATTTCTTCCATTGATGTAAATAATCACATGTATAAAGATAACTTTTCTTCCATTTTTCTTAAAGTCTCTTTTCAATATAGAAACGCACAAATTTAGTATATAGTTTAAACACCCGACATTGTATCTATATTCTCCAGTGGAGTTGTTCTCTTTGATGGCTGTGGATTTCGAGAAAATTAATGGGTTGTTTCTCTTTAGGTGCTCAGCAAAGCAATTTTAACTCATTCCCGCAAATTTATTCAACTGAAAATTCTAGCTTTACTTGATATTTGTATTATATACTGGCTGTTTTACATGTTCAGGGATATTTTCAATCTGGTAGGATGTCTTCTGGAGCCATCAACGGTGAGTGAATGACTGGGAAAAAGATAGTAATGTGAAAGTGTAATTTAGCGGTTTTTAGTCAAACATCTATTTCGCTGGCTGAACTCTAAAAGATAAACTACAGCCTGTTAGTGTCAGCTCAATCTGATTGTTTTCTTCTTTCTATTTTTTGGGTGCAGCTTCCCACCCAGTACTACACTGCTCTGGTAAGTTTTCTTCTGCCATCTCTACATGCTTCAGATGATGAGTTACAGAAGGGACCTACAAAATATATTGAAATTGCAACTTCATCTCGTCCTGTATATATTGAAAGTGCAACTTTATCTCATCCTGTTTAAGGGTTCTTTTCCTGGTGGTCATCCCTTCTCAATTACGAGGTTAATAGAACAAAAATAATTAGTACTGAATTAAAATTTCCTCTGGAGCCAAGTAAATTAGTGAAAATATATGTACTAGAATTGAGCAGCATATCATGATACTGGTTCTAGGCCCAGCTTCTCCGATTGATTCTAGCTCAAGATTGCTCTAACGCTTTAGATTATACTGAAGTGAAAGCAGAGTGATAAAATATATCCATGTACCTTCTCACAAGTCTTAATCTTTCATTAAATTTCTACAGCTCTACACTACAAGTACCGTAGTGTTAGTAATGCAAGGTTTCTACTACGACCATATCTGCAGATGGTGGAAATGCCGGCAAAACCCAAATCACCCACAGGTACAAATAGCTCCTTGCTAGTTGCTTTCTCTTTCCTGTTATTCAACTAATTTAGTACTCCTGATGCTTGGAAACAAAAATGAAATATATATATACTACCAGGTCGAGAATGAGAAAGAGCCCCTGAAACCAAAGTCGTCTTCAGATTCTGGCATTCCAATTCCTGCGCCTAAAGCAACTCCTAGAAGGGGGTTCTACTATACGTACGATTATTTTCTCTCCAGCAAAGGGTTGACGAAAGAGTGTTTTTTTTTTGACATATGTTTAGAAGAATTGATTTGTTTCTTACATATGGTTTCAGGTCAGCAAGATCTTTGGCTGGAAGTGATACTCCACCATTTCGAACTTACCTCAGAGCAGCTAGAAGTGGTCCTTCGGCTATGGACCTAGAAAATGAATCATCCTCAGAAGATGAAGAAGTTCATGTGGTAGATAAATCAGTTAACCAGCCTCGACCAATCCCACGATCAGTAAGTTTTTAATCAATCCAAAATAATCATGATAACGAGAACATCATTTGTCATTATACCCAGTCCATACGTATGGCTATTCACATAAGACGTATGGAAGCACACAAATTCTTGCTTATATGTTGGGTATGACATTCTCAGGCTGGTTATGGAACCTTTCTAACTACATCTCTCAACCTACCCCTGCAAACCAAGGGCTTCACAGTAGCAATCAGTAATAGAAAATTATTAAACGTAAGCTTCCTGATGACAAACTTGGAACCATCTAATTTCCGTTTTTCTGCAACAACGTTCTCCAACTAAATATGTTTCTAAATTGTTTTCACTTTTGGTCTATTTTAGGAAGGTGGAATGGAGCATAATGTGTATGGACAGTGGTTGGGGTGGCTCATGGCTGCTATATATATGGGTGGCAGAATCCCTCAAATTTGGCTAAATGTAAGTCCTGTTCCACACAAATTTGAATACCAGATGAGCTCCGTTCAACTTTTAAAGCCTTACTGTTATTTGACTTCTAATACAAACTTCTTATTTTCTTTCCCTAGATCAAGAGACGGAGTGTAGAGGTAATGCCCTTAAAAAATATTGCATTGTCTTTATAATTCACAAGCCGTTAAAAGTCTCAATTATCATCTGTGCTAAATCATACTCTTGTACATAGGGCCTGAATCCTCTGATGTTCATGTTTGCACTGGTGGCTAATCTCACTTACGTCCTAAGGTTCTGCTCTCACCTAAAAACACACGAACATGATGATTAGAGACTCGAAATTTTAATTCTATGTATTGATGCAGCATTCTTGTTAGAACCACTGAATGGGATAAAATCAAGGCTAACATGCCTTGGTTGCTGGACGCAGCAGTTTGCGTGGCCCTCGACTTACTTGTATCCTTCTATTAATCTTCTTGAATAAAATATGCCAAAAAATGGTTGTGGTGCCGTTATGACATCAAACTAAGCTAAATCCTAACTGTTTCTACTTTCTACTCCTTGAGTCCTTGACACATATCATATTAGATCATACTGCAGTACATTTACTACAGACACATTCGAGTGAAAAGGAAGAGTAGCAGAGGACAGCACGTGGACCATATGGATGCAGGCAAAGCAGCTAAACATTGAAGACAGATTCCTGCTTGTAATATCGATATTGCAATTCAGGCTTTGCTAGTTATAGGCTCAATATAAAAACATTGAATTGATCGATCTTAAGCGAAGAGCATCTCTCTTATCTGAACTGATTCATTCATTAGCCAAATTAGGCTCTTGGAAAATTTTAGACTTTTTAGACTGCTTTTCTTTTCCATGTTTAGTTGCTTGCTGTTTGGGATGTTGTTTGTTGGTTTATGTCTTACAATCAACCAATTGATTGTAGTTTAATGCCAAAATAATTTACAGACTTTCTTTATCTTTTATATGTTTAGATGTATATGATAAAATCCATAGGATAATCATACATTGCTAATAAAATTATAATGAGATTATAATTATGAGATCATATTGCATCTATACATTATTCTTAAATTATTTCTAGTTATTGTTCTATTAAGATTGTTAGAGGAAAAAAGGAAGGCCTAAAAAGAACTAATAGGAAGTGATCAAGAATGATATGGATAGTTTGGATCTTACCAAGGACTTGGCTCACAATAGGAAACTTTGGCGTACTAGGATACAGGTTAAGGGTCTCTTTTAAACGAGGACATTCACTTTGTTTTAGGTTACAATAACTTGTGTCTTTTGCATTTATTGTGTAGTATGTAAATTAGTTAAAAGAATGAAATTGACTGATATTATGACAATACTAGGTAGCATATATATCATTATGGGAGAAGTTGATCGTTGAAATGATACTTGATATAACAAAAGCAATTGATATAAGAGAAGTGCAGGGTACGTATTCTTTTTTTCAAACAAGAATCCTTAAACTTAAATGGGATCTATGGAATTATAGGGATGCTTGTACCTATTTTTACTCTTATATTGGGAGTTGCAATAGGTATATTAGTAATTGTGTGGGTGTATAGCTTAGTTTGGTTCCTATGTAGTGTAATTAAGGTTTTGACACCCCTAGTTAGAGTTTTTCCTATACAGGTCTCTTCTGGTATGTATTTCTCTTAACATTTATTGCTAATCTTAGAGATGTTCTACATTAACATTATTTTCTGTTATATTTATTACTCTTGCTTGTTATTTTTTAATATTACGATTATTGTTTCTCTTTAGTATTTATTTGTATTATGTTCTATTTTTGTATTAGTTGTTTTTCTTACTTTTTATATTCATTTGTTTGATTGATTTATTTTACTTTGTATCTTGTATACGTATGCTATTTATAATTTTGTAAGATCTTCAGGACACATTGCATGTGGGTCTATCGTAAGCAGCTTTTTCACGAGGTAGGGGCAAAGCTGCATACTATTAGATCTTCCTAGACCCCGCGCCTTAACAGGACTTTAACTGGGTGTTGTTGATGATGATGACAATAACTTGTCCTTTTGGGAAAAGGAATAAGATCCTTACTTATAAATGATATTGAAATCTGCTAGCCCATTATACTTACCTTATATAGGAACTTTTAGGAGCTTCACTTGATGAAACCAAATATTTTTCTCTTTTTTTAATTAACTTTTAAATCACAAAACAAGGAACAAGAAACTCCAGAATAATATGTTTTTACAGATATTGTCCATTAATGATGTAAACAACGAAATTGAATAGATAAGAGATTCAAGATTATTGAAATGTGAACAAAAGAATTCAAGAACAAACTTGAATATAGAAGATGACCCTCCTACCAAATTTTAATATGACACTTACCATTAAGATATGTGAGATTAAATACCAATATGAACAAAGATTATGGGTCAATCTATTTAGACAGGTTTAATTTAAGAAAAAATTAAACGTAAAATAAGAAATGAATTGCCGCACTCACATCCTTTTTTTTAGTATGGTGATTTATATCCTTCTTTTATATTTGAGTTCATTATCTTGAATCAAACTTATCTTAATAGAATGAAAATTTTGATTCTTATTCATTTAGTATCAAATCTCATCAGATACTAAATTATAATATGAACCTTTATAATAAGACTAATGAGATTCAATAACCATATGAACAAAGACCAAAGATCTTTATATTTATATAAGTTTGATTAAAGAAAATGAACTCAAACATAAAAAGAAGGACATAAATCACCATAATTGTATAAAATATGAGATGAGAGTGATAAGATTCTAGGATTGATTTCCATCAACAGGCCAACTAAGATCGTAAGTTATTAAAGAACTTAAAACAGAAGTTTCTTTGAAGAATAAAGAAATTCTATTTGAGTGTGTTTTAATTGACCAATAATAATGATTTTGTCCTTCTATTAGTCTTTTATAAGAATAAAGCCTTAGAAACACAAAAGCCTTAGAACTAGAGTCTAATAAGGAAATAACATTATGACATTTCACCCTAAGCAATTAAATCATGAGTTTGGCACTTATCGAAGAATCATATTGGTATAGGTTTTGTTTTAAAACTTTACTGGAGACTTTTATAGACAAGTCTAGCTTTGGTTACAAGTCCAAGTTGGAGCTATTTTGCGTCTATTTTCTAGTTTGTAAACACAACAAAAATGATAACACTAAACACTAACATATCATTGACATTGGTTACACTTTTTTTTAACCTTACTCCTTAGCATTCTCCTGTTTGCATAAAAAAATTAAGAATTAGACATTATCTCAATAGATCAAGTTATTGGCTAAATCATGGTTTATATTTATATTTATTTGTACTATGTTTTCCTTTTTTTTTTCTATTGTTTTGATTATGATTTGTTCTAAACATTTTCTTATGTTTAGATAGGAAAAATCCTATTTTTTATATGGACTAATTTATTTTAATTCATGAAATGGGCTATATTTTTTATTAATTATCTTTGATTGATCTTAATACACGATTTAGTTATATTAGCAACTAAGTCTAATCACATTTTACTTATGTACATGTCGCGAGAGCTTGCCTGTGAGTGGACCATAATCTAGGTAATAAGGATTAAGTAAGTGCTTAAGAGATATTTTCTATAATCTTTCTAGTATTAGGGTGAAACCTTTCATAGATTTTCACATATCTTAGTGCATTCAAAGGAGTGTTAGCTTGGTAGAAATATAAGTTAACCAAGTAGAGATCAGATAGTTATAGGTTAGGAAGGTATAATTTTAGCATCTAGGAGATTCTACTAGTCCAATTTAATACATAAATTCTAGGTCAATCTTATTATGAAATCAAAAGTAATAATGGAGAAGTACTTATCCAAACATTGATATTATAATGAGTTCTCTTTTGATAATTTTCCTAGCTATTGATTATGTTGGCTACCTATTTCGTTTTGCTTTAATTTTTATTTCATTAATCAAATATCATAATCAACCTTTGATTATTTTATTTTAGACTAATTACTAGTTTTAGTTTTTTCTAATCCATATCACTTCTTCAAGGGATCAACTCCTACTTACCATTGAATTACATACTAAAGATAGGTACCTTTACTTTAGTTATGGGTGATAGATTAGTAATAGAAAAAGTTACAAATAGATAAAACTTCACGCATATTAAATAAGATCATAGAGTTACAAAGAAATGGTGTAGTTTTCTCCAAGGATGAATATATAGTTTTTTACTTCAAAACTATTGTAGGGTTAGAAATTCCATTAGCTCATATGACTTAAATGATGGAATTAGAATCCTTTGATCTTACAAAAGTAATATAGAGGCTAGGTGAGAACAACAATCCAATTGAAACTACTTAAGTCTTTAAAATTAAAAACTTACAAGATAATGAATTAGAAAATGGTGGAATTTGGTCACTTATATAAAGTGTCGCAAGACTAAACATCCTACCATTAAACCAATTCCTAATAAAATAAATTTGAAAAAGAAAACCTAGGATAAATATCAAAAAACAAGAAGAAATCCAACATCAAATTTTGAAAAGAAAAGTAGTTTCTTAACTAGAAACCCACTCATCTTAAATGAGTTCATGCTAAGGAGATGGTTTAACCAAGAACATCAAGTTGTGTCATTTTAGCGTATAGAAAGTGAAGATGAATAAAGTAGTGAGGTAAATATGACATACACGTATGTGTGCTCACATTTATAAAGGAACAATTACAATTGTTTCCAAAAACTTTGCTTTTTTTTTAAGGATCTTTTATAGGCCATAAGCTACATAATTATTTACTTTTTATTCACAGAATGCCTTTAGAGGAAAAGATCAATCACTTTATATTCTATGATGGCTCTATAGTCAACATATTACCATTGAGAGATATAAAAGAATTAGTTATCCCTATTAAATTGATGATCTAAGGTTTCAACCAAAGGGAGAAAAAGACTATCATAAAAATCAAGCTTAATCTTCTAATTAGAGATATACAATCTAAACCATTATTCTATATGATAGATGTGATAAATGGATTAGTTTCTTTGAAATTTCATTAATGCTTTAAGTATTAAAAAGATGGTAGAGTGGGAAAGGTTGATGTATACACTAACCCATTCACTAAAGTTAAATCTTACTTTGTTGATCTATAATTCTGCCTCATGCAACCATTTTAAAGGAAGGACAAGTTGTTATTAAAAAGGAAAAAGAGAAGATCATCATTAAAAGAATGGAGCAAAGCTTGAGAAATGAAAGATGTTATCCAAGAACATAAACCAAAAGTCACATTTTGTTTTACTCTTAAAAAAGAATTTGAAGTTAAAAAGCATTTTTCCCAAAAAAAGAGACTATACTTGAATAGCTAAAAGTATTGAATCTTCTAATTAACTAGTATGAAAAAAACAAAAGGTAGTACATCCTTAAGATAAAGAAAGAGTCCATCTACCAAGCAAGCTTGTCTATGAATCTACATATGTATAGAGTTAATTGCAGAAAGTTTATAAAATTGGAATAATCTATAGTATCAGTCCTACAGTAACTATATTACTATATCTATTGATCTTAGTTAAACAAATAAAATAAAAAAATAAAAAGTTAATTCACTAAACTAATGAAAACAAACTAAATAAACAAGAGAAGAAAATTCAATAAACTTAAAGTTCACTTATATTAAATTTCAATCATTTTGTTGGATTCATTATCAATGTTGGAATAATAATTAACATAAAGTATCTATGCCTTCTCCCAAAGAAAATAGGTATATCTAATTAGGTAACTATGACCTCTTTATATGCAAATTAACCTAGTCAAACTCACTAAAATTAATTAGTATATTTGATTATCACAATTGTAGCGCCCCCTTACCGCATGGTACACGTCGGGATGCCTGGAGGTTATTCCGGTACATAACCTATGATAAGGGCGAGCTACGTTCGATCACTACGTTAACTTCACATGGCATCATATTAGTACTCATTTCTAAAGCATCATATGAAAATCACAATATTTTAAAACCCAACATTTTCCTCATTTCATTTTGAAAAAATCGAAAGTCTATATTGTATCTTTCAACACTTGCTATATGTACATCATTAAAACCTAGTACAAAAGTACTACATGAAAGAGGAAAATATACAAAGTCTATCTAATCTGTCCAAAAATCCTAGCTGCCCATCTTTGAGCCATGACTTCTCTTGCCAAATCACAATCTACACGACTAGTAGAGTCTTTCAGTAGCTAGAGTCGTCTCTCGGTCCTGAAAAGACAACCTTGCAATTTTGGTGAGTTTTGCGAACTCAATGAGGTAACCATCATTGATGGTTCACTCAATTCATACATCACCTCAATGCACGTAACATATTCATATTTCGAATAATTGATTTCGTATCACCCTTTTACTTAAGCATAAGCAAAATTTGCATTTCAATCAATCAACATACTTAAACACATGCATATGTAATGCTCATGAGACTTTTTTCCAATTGTTACATTGTTATGACCGAGTACCTAAACTGTCCCGTATCCATTTGGATATCGGGCTCATTGATAACTGTCCATTATCCGATGGGGATACAGGGCTCATTACACATTGAGCCTGAGGCTCTGAAACACTTGTGAGCTCGAGGCTCATGTTCACTCGTTGAGCTTTAAGCTCTGATCGTTAGCTACTCTAGTCACAACTTTCATTATCTGATTATGCATTAATGAATGGAAAGCATGCAACACAATCAATCAAATTATATAGCATATAGGTCTTCACATTCACATATAAGTAGCACTTCAATATCTCAATCCTCATTCACATTCATCGAACCTTCTGTCCGGAATTCACAGTCAAACACATTCATTTATTATTCAAAACATAATTTAAGCAAACAAGTAATTAAGTGAGACCATCTAGGTTACTCACAAGTTGCTCCCGAAGCTAACGCCTGGAAGTACCGGCAACATTTGGAAGTTGACGTTCCAATTGTTCCTCTATAATAAATAACATACACATATATCACAATTTGCACAATTATGTGTGTTTATT
>JAOSBN010000177.1:30147807-30167367 GCA_027563595.1 Erythroxylum suave | reverse complement strand
AAAGACTTTGGAAATCATGAATAGAACATATATATATATATATATATATCATTAACATCAAAATTATAAGAGTTTTTACAAAGCTTTAGCGGGCATTTTCAGCCACAATACATCAATATCTCAAAATGCCCCAACATACAAAAAGATACATGAATAGAAAGTTGCTCAAAAATGCAACTAAAGCCTTGTGGTTACAAATGTAGCTTAAATCACAAACGATGCAAATTTTTGGAGTGATGCCTCGATTCTCTTGACTCGATCACTCGATATCTTGTTCATTGCCTGAAGATGGCAAGGAAGGGGGTGAAATTAAAGCTCGTGGCTAACAGTCTTATAATCGGTAACAAGCCAAAAACCATTGAAAACTCTAATAATCATGCAATTTCTCATGAAAATCCATAAAACATATATTTTTCAAATTCTCAACTTGTCAAACGAATTCACAACTCATATAAGTCAAGCATTCATCAAACTTGTCAACACATGTAAACACATAAGCACATCATTTTTGATAGGGTGGATTCGTAACGGAACGTACTACACATTTCCCATACAGGTCCTGTGTAGCCGTAAACAGAACGTACTATCGCAATCCCACAAAATGGTCTTGCGTCATCGTGAAATTATGAGAGTCCACGAGGGAGCTCCATGTCACTAGCAGGAAGGCAGGAGAGGTCTTTTTAATCAAGTGCACTTGACAGATAGAACAGACCACCTCAAACCCATATAACATGTAATTCATGAACTTGAAACATTTTGCCCATATGACACATTTTTTTGAAACTCGATTTCATGAACATGACATATTCCATATGCATTTCTATCATCATTTCACAATTCATCAACCAAAATACCATACCAATCATATAACCATTTCTGAAAACATCTAAAAGCCACAAATACAATAATTATGGGACAATTTGAAATCATTCCCATATCACTCAAAATTCATTCACAAAATTCATATACAAAAACATATGGCACATTCTCAAACCATCTTAAAGAACAATAAATGAACATTTTCAAGGTAGTTGGAAATCATTTAATTCCATTTATTTGAAAGAAACTTTAATAGCTTATTAACTCAACTATAAAAATGTCACCCACCTTAGTTTCCTTACTTGAAAAGTTGCTCAAATGTGCCTCTCCTCTTGCTCCTCTTGCCTCTCTCGATTTTCTTCAACATTTAGAAAAATCTCTAATCAATAGACAGTCAAATAGGAAAACCCAAAGAACCAAAAGCTTCAAATTGATCCTAGAATACTTAAACCTATACATTTCCCAAGTTCTTTGAACCAAAAACCTTTCAAAACTCCCAAAGATTAAAAATCGTCTTACCTTGAATCTTCACCCAACAATGATTTTCTTGGCTTTAATGGAAGCTTTAACCTTCCTCTTCCCTTTTCCTTCTTGAACAACTTCAAAAATCACTCTTGATGGCTAAGAAAAATTGAAACCTAGGTTGCTCTTCTTTCTTCCCCCTCTTTCTCCTTATACAACACTCTCTCCCTCTCCTCTCTTCTAATCACGTTTTTCCTTCTTCTTCAAATGAAAGACATCACATTTTCTTCCCTTTTATACCCTTAGTAATTGCAAAAGGTCCATTTTGTCCTTACTTAAAAACTTATGTTCTTTCATCCTTAAGTGAGTTGCCTAAAATAACTCTTTATGCTATACACTCCTAACACTTTAATTCAATTCACCTATGTCTCATAATCTCATTCACATTAATATGCTAATTAACTCCAAGATAAAATAATCTAGCAAGACCCCAAAATAAAACTAATCATGCTTATTTATAAAAAATAAAAAATAAGTAATAAATAAAAGTTTGAGGGCCAACATTTCTTATGCCTCACATGGACTTTTTAGCTTTCTAATCTCAAATCCATAACCATGAGTGAACTATTTATCACACCTTTGTAGTTTCCCATCTTGTTCTTTCAAAGCCAATCAGTCATTTAAGATCATATCATAAGACACTATCATAATATCCTATTCACATAAAACCATTCAATTATCTTAGATTTCAAATGTTACTATCTTATAATGCAATTTTAAGCTTATCAAACCTTAATCTCTTCAAAAGGGAGTATAACTTATACTTTCACTGTGCAACTCTGATGTTTAATAAAGATATCTTTACTTTTCCATTTTTAACACTACAAAACACTTATGTGATTTCAGGTTCCTTAGAACTCAATTTGGAACTTTATTAGTTATAAAAAATTTAATCGTCTAAAATCACCATGTCATACTTTTTCAAAGGTCTTATACATTATTCTTATCATTCTGCTATTCTTCAATTATAATTATCTGTCAAATAGTATCTCTGAATTCTAGTGAGACAATTCCCATTATGTATCAAAACTTATAACACATTTTCTCGAAAATTTTACCGCCATTTTCACTCAACTAATGTTTAGGAAATATAACAATTGATTTACATCGAAAGAAACTTAAAATAATCAATGTTCAATACTTAGAATCGATATACTAACATATGCATAATTGAAAGCTTATATCAAACTGATCATTTCTCACAAAAATATTGTTCAATCATTAGTATGAATTAAACATTCCATCACAATGTCATCCATAATATTACTTTGTATGAATCCATAAATCACCTTACAACCAAAATAGACTTGACCTTAAAAACAAAATTTTATGCTGAAATGGATATTTATTCTAGTTAATCACTTTATAATTTCATAATATTTAATGATATAAAATGTTGGACCCCACACGGTTGTGACTTCTTTGCATGGTTGTGACTTAAGAATTCATAAACATGACTTCTCTCAATTTGTTTAGAAAATTTTATTAAATTATGTGTTTGCATGTATTAATATAAATGTTAGAATTAAGTTAAGGAGTAAGTAGGCATTAGATTAAATATGGAAGGGTAAGCTTGGAAAGAAAAAAGTTGTCGTAAATTAATAAGATAAGAAATGAGAAAGAGTGGAGAGTCGTAGTAGAGAAGTAAGAAAGAGAGAAAGAAAAACCTACAAGAAACTAGAAGAAGAGAAGCAGAAACCGAAACAGAAAAAGAAGGAAAGAAAGAAAAAGGAGAAAGAAGAAGAAGGAAAAGGTTCAGCTGAGTTTTTGGGTAACCTCTATCTTTTCTTCTTGTTTTGGTAAAAGAAGGATATATATACTAGAAACAAAGGCAGAAAGGACCAAGAAACCTATTCTTAAATTTTCTTGGAGTTTCAACTAGATCTTGGTTCTTCTAGCTTAGATAAATCAATAGTATATGAAGTCTAAGCTAATTTTTGGATATTAGAGCTTTAAGGATTTTTCATTTGTATATTAGTTTCAATGAAAGCTTGTTTTTTTGAAGGAAACCAAGAAAATCTAAGGCAAGAGTAAAAGGAAAAGCAAACTTGAGTTTGGATTTACAAGTAAATAGGTCGGTAATATGTTTATAGTTATTGTGATGATGGAATGATTTCTTACTTGTTTGTATGTTTAATTGCTTGACTTTAAGTCATTGTGAATGTGGTAAAAATGCATTGTGATTTGTTATCTTGTTATGCCTTGAAAGATTTTACTGCATTTTGTATTAATGAAAAGAAGAAAAGTGTAAAAAGCATGAAAGTATGAGCTCTCCCGGCTGCCCGCTTGTGGCACATGAGCTCTGAGAAATGAATTCATTTCATTCATGGTGTAAACTTCGGTTTCTCCATTTCGTTCAATAGGATTCTCTCAAGCCATTATATATGTGGATTTTGATTTATTTGTTGACCATGATACATATTGAATGTTATGTTTTGATGATTGAAAATACATGATAAGTTTTATGTGATAACATATGAGTTCTTTAAGATGGAAATGTGGATAAATAAATTGTTATATTAAAATGAAATATGTGTATATATATATATATGTGCTTGATCATATGTGGCCCGTTACCAATGGCTATAAATATATTAGCCACTGAGTTTCGCAGCTCACCCATTATTTTCCATTCCTTAGCAGAGCAACCAGATCATTGAACCTTGCAAACTTTGGCAAACTCAAAAAAATCTATCTTTTGTAAATAAGTTAGTTTAAATACATTGGTAGCTTTGGAAGCATGTCAAGCATGAGCATTCATGTTGTATTTTGGATTATACTACTATTTCAACTCTTGATGTGTAATTAAAGTAAACTCTATATTGTTTGAGAAATGAAAGTAAGAGTTAAAGAATTTCTCTTTGTACATGTTCAAATTTTCTTCTCTGTTAGATTGTTAATTTCAGTTGGGAATAAAATTGTGAGTTGTTTGATGGTTTTTGGATAGATTTTCTTAAGTAAATGATTACGTTGGGAATTTTGTATGTATGGCTTGTGATTGATGGATTCGGGTCTTTTTGTTTTTGTGAAAATGTATAATAGGCAGTAGAGGAACAAGGGAATAGAAATTGTGTCTTGAATTCCATAAATAAACTGTATTGATGTAGGCAGAATTTGACAACATTGTCTTCATAAAAGTTGTATCTCATTCTCTTAGTTTTTTAATGGTATCAATTTTGTAATTTTTGAACATTGAAATTGAGAAATATGCTTTTTACAAGTCTGAGTGCACAACAAGGATGCACGGTCGTGCACTAGCACGGTAGAGCCCCTAAATCCCTTTAAAGATGGGAGGGCATGATTGTGCATTGGCCCATTTTGTACCAGAAGTGCACGATCATGCATGAATAAACCATTTCTTAGTTTCTTTTGACAAGCTTATTCACAACCGTGACTTCTCTTCTTTTGCACGATTGTGACTTGCCAAGTTATAACCGTAACTTTTTCTTATTTTTATTAAAGACACTTTATTTTGTCACAGTCATGACTACTTAATTCACAACCATGACTTCTTTTATTATTAAAGGTTTATTTATTTGTTTATACTCCCAATCGTGACTTCTTTTATTATTAGATATTAATTGTGACTTCTTTTTATTTCTTTTAAAGTCACCCAACCCTGGCGTATTGTCGCCATGAAATATTGTAACTAAGACTCGAGCCTAACATTTTTGGTATCAGAGTCCATGGTTTTTAAAGATTCCGAGGCTTCGAATATGTTGTGATATGAATTATTATGCTGTGTGATAAATTCTTTACATTGTTGAAATGATTGATTGCATTGAGTGACATGCATATCATGCATACATGTAGGAAATGAAATTAAAATGAAAAGTAAGCTAAATGATAATGTTTTATTGAAGGAGTAAATTTCCACCTTAAAGAAGAACACGAGGAGTTGTAATGTCCCAATATTTTATGTTAGGGGCTAGGACCCCAGAATAGTGTAAGTAAGAGTATACTGAGAAATTAGAATTGCATTTCATACATCATATGACATATTTAAATATTTGAATTGTGTTGATATGCATTAAAATAATTGTATATGCATTCATTGACATTTTTTGGGTATAATTGATTCATGAATGTGATTAAAATGTGAATTATAGATTATTTGTGTTGAAAATTTATTTGGAGAGTGTCATTATTATTTTGGAATTTTTGTGAGTTTTAGAGGATTTTCAAAATTTTGGAGTATTTGAACTAGGAAAAAAATATAAAATAAGAGACAAAAGGGAATGTGACAAATGGCTTACATGCATGAGTGAAAAAGTCATTGAAATATCACTCCACATAGTTACATTATTTGTTTGGAGAATATTCTACATTCTTGGTTGTTCTCCACCGAAAACTGTTAAACACCAAACAGAAATAATTCTCTCCATCATCAAAACATTTGTTCAGTGTTGTGTAATTGGTAGCTCAGATAGTATTCAGTTTCATGTTGTATCTTGTTTTCCATTCATTGAGAGCTCAACTTCACTGTTAGATAGGTTACTGAAAACAAGTAGGTGAGTTCTCAAAATTTCTGGTTTTGTATATGAATTCTGATGATGCTTTTACTGGTTTTAAATGGCTATACACATAAGATGTGTAGGTAGAAAGATTTCGGGTATTACAGTGATGGATGAATTTAAGGTAGAATTTAAGCAAAATTTTGAAGAAAAAAAATTTGTGTGCTACAGTGTGTAGAAACTAAAATAGTCGTGTATGACATTCTGTTTTTGGTGATATGATTAGTTGAGGTTAAATGAAGTAATAGTAGAAAAATGTGATGTAGAACCATATGATTATAGTTTCTGTTTTGGGTTTTGGATTGTTATTGATTATGAAAAGAATTGCAGTAGAGAGAGAAAGAGCAGAAAAATGGTGTTGTTCGTATATGAGTTTTGTTTTTAATGTTTGAATTTAATCTTAAATCTTGAGTTGTTTTTAGAGTAAGTTGACTTGGAATGGGAGTAGAAATGTGAGGGTATAAATTAGAGATGATGGGGTAAGGGGAAGAGAGGAAGAAGAGTGAAGAAATCTGCAGTTTACGGTGAAGAAGAAGAAACATGTGTATTAGAGAGAGAAGAGAAGAGGAGTTGCACACGAAGGTTTTTCCAAAACCAAACTGTGTTGATTCTTTTAGCCACAACTTTATCATCCGATCTCTAAATTACTTGGAGCTTGGACCAATAGACTCCAAAGACATTTTTCTTTCTCCTCATAAAAATTTAGAGCCATCTGAATTAATTTCAAAAAGATTGATTGGATGAAAATGAGGAAGACTACTGGAATATGTGAACTAGACCATTTTCATTGAATATGCTTCGATATTCTTATTATATCTTGACCTGTAGATTTTCAAATGAGTTAGTTAATGATTCAAATTAAACTTGAGACTTATTTCTACAACTTTATTGAAGAAGTCTAATT
Source organism: Erythroxylum suave (assembly GCA_027563595.1). Taxonomy (NCBI): domain Eukaryota; kingdom Viridiplantae; phylum Streptophyta; class Magnoliopsida; order Malpighiales; family Erythroxylaceae; genus Erythroxylum; species Erythroxylum suave. The sequence goes on along the minus strand of JAOSBN010000177.1, from coordinate 30,160,608 downwards.
TTAATTCTATCTCTTAGAATTTCGAAATTTGGAATGAAATTGAGTCTTGGCTCAGGCTGTAGTACTACCATGGATAGAAATCATGTCCTATTGTTATTGAATAAACTGTATTGATGTAGGCCGAATCAAACAAAGATGTCTTCACAAAAATTTTATATTATTTTCTTAGCTTTCAATTGATATGAAGTTTGTAATTTTTGTATATTAGATTTGATAGATATGGGTTGTACAACTAGAATGCATGATCATGCTCTGGCCAAAATTTCAAATGTACTTAGTTTGTGGTATTATGAGTATAACTCATAGAATAATGAACCATATTGAATGATTTTGGTATCATTAGAAACTTAAGACACAGAGCAATAATTTTATAGAAGAGAGTGTTACAAAATACATCATTTTTTGATCTCATTGATTATGTAAAGTTAACCAGAATGGTATGCTTTCAGAAAAAGCTAGAATAGTGAATGAGTGTGTGAATTTTGGCACTATTAGAGTACATCAATTTGTTACAGAAATATTACCAAGAATTTTTCATTACACGTGCATGATACTTGATAACTTTATACATATGTTTACTCCATTACATAATCAATACAGTAATGTGAAATTGCGTTAATTTATATAAGCACAACCACGTCCTGATATTACTGGAACATCAAGGAAATAGGCTTAAAGGAGCAATTGTGAGAAACCTAAGATGTTCTCACTTTAATTTGATCTGATATTAGGGAATTGAATTTGATATATGATGAATATATACTAATTGTGAACTGAATTCCGTTCAATACATATGCATGTGAATATCATTGGAAGTGCTACTTGTATGTGAATGAGACTGCCTAAATGATTCTCAAATAAGTGTGACTAAATGCTATGACTAATTGTATTGACTCAGATAATGTGAATGAAAGTCATTGATTGTATTGAATGAATTATGGCATGCATTTCATTTCAATACATGTAATATAAAGGTAGTTATGACTGGTGTTGCTACTGAAAAGAGCTTAAAGCTCAAACATATGTGGTTAAAGCCTAAGGCTCACTATGATCAATAAGCCTTGTATCTGCAATGGATAAGGGACAGTATGAAAGAGCCTGGTGATATGGGATACTGAAAAAAAAACACAGCCACAACAATGTAAAAATGAATGTGAGTCTCATACACATTACATTCACATATGATTTGAATACATTGAATGATTTGCTAAGTTTGTGAGAATATTTCAAATATCAATATATGATAGGAAATCGATGATTATGTACTATACAAGTGAAACGAAATGATATCCTGATTGAACTATGTGAGTGAAACATGATAGTTGTGAATAATATGTTTTGGGTTATAACTTGATGATAATCAAAGTGATTTGAATTATGTGATAACATGCTATTATGTGATATGTCTTAAGTGAATCATTGAGGATGGTTACTCTACTAAGTTCAGAAAACTCATCAAAATTGCAGCATTGATGATTTCAGGTTCGGTAGATTGAGATGACCTAGCATCTAAGACTGCTTGAAGCAATTTTATCCAACTTTGAAAATTAGACATGGCTCAAAGGTCGGTCAACTGGGGTTGAAGATATAGTATGTTAATATCTTTTGTTTATTCCTCATATTTGTAGCATACTATGTAGGCTGAGTCGTTACACTTATAGGATGGTGTTAAACAAACTTGGATGTTAAATTTAAAGCTACAATGTACATTATGGTTTATGATATAAATGAGGAAATTTTGGATTTCAGCAAATGTGATTTATGCTTTAGTTCATGATGCCATGTTATAAAGTGAAAGTGATATAGGAAGCATGCCAATTCTGTCGAGCATGTGCATGTGACTGTATGGTGCACGTGATTGTATGGAGTACGTGTATGTGTCAGGCGGGATTAGGGTGTTACATATGTTGCACTCGATTCTCCACCAAAAGAGGAGGGTACTGATGAGTCTAGAGCTCCAACAATTGCTGAGACAATTGTCAGACAAGATAGTGAGTCCTTTCGCCCACAAATGTATGAGATACTGCATCCTCAAGAGAAAATGGCTAATCCTTTTATCTTAGACTTTTACAAGCCTTTGCTCAGGCTTTTATCCAGCCCATGGGCCAGATGCCATCAACTTCTAACCCAGCCCTAACTAAGAAAGGAAAGCAATTCGATAAGCTAAAGAAGTATGGAGTAATGGATTTTTATGGGACAACTGACCCAAAAGAAGCTAAAACATGGTTGAGGAAGGTAGAAAGAATATTGGAACCAATGGACAGTGAGGATGAAGAAAAGGTTATATATGTTTCCAGCTTACTATAGGGAGATGCCTTACATTGGTGGGAAATTGTATCAGAAAGTCAGGTAAAACCACCAGTGTTGACATGGAAGGATTTCCAAGATGCTTATAACAAGAAATATCTATCTGAGGTGTATATCTAGCAAAAGCAAAGGGAATTTCTGAGTTTCACCTAGAAAAAGATGACGATGAGTGAATATGAGCGTATATTTACACAATTGTCCTGATATGCAGCTGAGATGATTATAAATGAAGTAGCTAAGTGCTGAAGGTTTGAAGCGAGATTGCATTTAGCCATCAAAGAAAAATTGGTGGCACAAAATTTTGTGATTTCCAATAACTGGTAGAAGTTGTTTTAAGGGTTGAGAATGTGAAAAATATCAAGAGCACAATGAACAGAAAGAGGAAAAGAAGAAAACAAATTAGAAGGGGAGGTAATGCTCCTATGCCAGAAAGGAGTGCCAGGACTTTCCTCACGCCATCTGAGGTTAGAAGCAATGATGTAAGCAAGCCAAAAGTGACGAGAACCATGTCTCATCAAGCCTTAACTACTGGAGTTCGTAGAAGAGGAGAGAGGGATAGGCCATCCATTCCCAAATGTGACCATTGTGACAAATTCAATAAAGGAGAGTGCTATAAGTTGACTGAAGCTTATTTCAAATGTGGAGAAAAAGGGTAAATGGCTAGAGAGTGTCGGCAGTATGCCAGATGAGAGGGAACTCACATGCAAGCTTTAACGAAGGCTGAAACTATTAGAGTTAAATCTACAACTAAAGTGGGCAGCTTTAGTACAGCCAAGAAGGGTCAGGAAGATCGAGGGAGCAAGCACCAACTAGAGTATTTGCAATGAAGAGGGAGCAAGCATAAGCATCTCTAGAGGTTATGAATGGTATGGTTAAATTGTTTAGTGATGATATTATTGTTTTGATTGATTCAGGGTCTACCTGCTCATTTATTTCATCAAGTATGATTATGCATGGTAGAAATCTGAGTCCATTAAATAGCGCTTTGATGGTTAGCACCCCAATTGGTCAGTATATCATTATTATTCATATTTATAAAGATTGTGAAATATATATTGATGGAACAAAATTAGTGGTGGATTTAATGCCATTGAAGAAGAAGGGATTATATGTGATATTGGGCATAGATACCTTAGAAAAATATAATGCCACTTTCAATTGCAAACAGAAGATAGTAGAGTTTGAGTTGGACAAAAGGGAAAAGATGGTGTTTGTGGGAGACAGGAAAGCAAGCCCACCTAGAATTATTTTAGCTCTAAAAGCAGATAAAATGATGAGGAAAGGATGTGAAACATTCTTAGCATATGTGGTAGACACAAAGGTAGTTGGAGGAAATTTTGAAGATATTCTTGTGGTCAGGGAATTTTCAGATGTCCTTCTAGATGAACCACCAGGATTACTACCATCTAGAGAGATTGAGTTTGCCATAGAGCTTCATCCAGTTGGAAGAGCTTAAAGAGCAGTTAGAAGAGCTACTAGAGAAAGGTTATATTAGGCCTAGCTCTTCACCTAATGGAGCTCTGATTCTTTTTGTGAAGAAGAAAGATGGATCCTTGAGGATGTGTGTAGATTACAGGAAGCTCAATCATGTCACCATCAAGAATAGATATCCTCTTCTATGCATAGATGATTTGTTTGATCAATTGCAAGGAGCAAAGGTTTTCTTTGAGATAAACTTGAGGTCAAGTTATCACCAATTGAGAATAAAGGAGTTTGATGTCTCAAAGAATGCTTTTTGAACACAATATGGGCATTTTGAATTCTTAGTTATGCCCTTTGGATTAACTAATGCCCCTATAGCCTTCATGGATTTAATGAATAGAGTCTTCAAGCCTTTCTTAAACCAATTTATCATAGTATTTATCAATGATATATTGGTTTATTCCAAGAGTGACAATGAGCATGAAGAACACTTAAGATTGCCTTAGAGACATTGAGGAAGAAAGAGTTGTATGTCAAATTCTATAAAAGGTAACTTTAGCTAAAGGAAATGGTGTTTCTTAGACATGTAATTTCAAAAAAAAGAGTATATATGGATTCAAGGAAAATAGAAGTTGTAGTTAAATGGGAAGCACCCAGGAATGTAGCAGAAGTGAGGAGTTTCTTAGGTTTAGCTAGTTATTATAGAAGATTTGTATAAGGCTTTTCCATGATTGACATGGAAGAGTCAGATATTTGTGTGGGCAAAAGAATGTCAGAAGAGTTTTGAGGAATTAAGGAATAGGCTCACAACTGCACCAATTTTGACCTTGCCTTCTAGTAGTGATAGGTATATAGCATATAGTGATGCTTAAAGGAAATGATTGGGGTGTGTGTTGAAGCAAGCAGATAAAGTGATTGCTTATGCTTCTAAGCAACTAAAACCCTATAAGATGAATTATCCCATATATGACTGAGAGCTTGCTGCCATAATCTTTGCATTGAAAATATGGAGACATAACTTATATGGAGTCACCACCAAGGTATTTACAAACCATAAGAGCCTGAAATATTTGATGAGCCAAAAAGAGTTAAATCTGAGACAAAGAAGGTGGTTAGAATTATTGAAGGGTTATGACTAGATGATAGACTACCATCTAGGGAAAGCTAATGTAGTAGAAAATGCACTGAATAAGAAATCTACCATGGCACATGTGGAGACAATATATCTTCCATTGTTAAAAGAATTAGCCAAACTTAAGGTGACATTGAGGCAAGCCGAATCTAGTAATATATTAGTCAATTCTAGAATAAGGCCGGTATTAAATGAGAAGATTAAAGAATTACAGGAACAAGTTAAGTATTTAAGCAAGCTCAAGGAAGAAATTAAAAATGATAAGCTCTCTAAAATAGTGATAAGAGAAGATGGATTGATGGTGATAGGCAATAGAATATGTATTGCAGACATGTTAGAGTTTAAGGATGAAATTCCTAATAAGGCGCACAATGCTCCATATGCAACACATCTGGGGACTACAAGAATATATAGAGATTTAAAAAAGCACTTCTGGTGGAGAGGAATAAAGAAAGATGTTGCAAAGTATACTAGAAAACGTTTGGTGTGTCAACAAGTTAAAGCGAAACAATAAGCTCCCGCTGATAAGCTTAAACCTTTGTCTATTTCGAAGTGGAAGTGAGAGAAGATTACAATGGATTTCTTGATGGGATTACTAAAGACCAGTAGGAAGCATGATGCAATATGGGTGCTTGTCGATAGGCTAACCAAGTTAGCACATTTCTTGTTAATTAAATAGACTGACTCTTTGAATTTCTTAGCTAGGAAATATATAGATGACATAATCAAACTTTATGGGATTTCAAGTTCTATATTCTCATATAGAGATCCCAGATTCACCTAAAGATTATGGGAAAGTTTGCAAGAGGCTTTGGGAACCAAGTTGCATTTTAGCACAACTTTCCATCTATAGACTGATGGCCAATCAGAGAGTACGATAAGGACATTGAAGGCAATGTTAAGAGCTTGTGTTATGGACTTCAAAGGCTTATGGAATGATCATCTTCCTTTAATTGAATTTGTTAACAACAATTCCTGCCACTTAAGAATTCAAATGGCACCTTATAAAGCTTTGTATGGTAGGAGGTGTGGAACTCTATTTGTTAGGAGCAGGAAGATGAAAAGAGACTTTTAGGACCTGAGTTGATACAAGCTATAGTTGATAAGATTAATTTGGTGAAGCGGAGGCTCAAGGCAACTCAAGATAGGATGAAGAGTTATATGAATACAAATAGAAATATAGGCCCTTATGAGATTATTGAGATGATTGGGCCTCTGGTCTACAAGTTAGCTTTACCACCAAAATTATCTAAGATTTATAATATCTTTCATATAGAGGAGATATAGATCAGATCCTTCATACATCATTGAACCTTCAGGGTTCAATTAAAGGAGGATTTGACTTATGAAGAACAACCAATGGAGATTTTAGATTCAAAGGAAAAGGTCCTGAGAAAAAAGATTGTGAAGCTAGTTAAATTCTTGTGAAAGAACCATACAAAAGAAGAAGCAATATAGGAACTTGTAGAAGCCATGAACGAGAAGTGTCCATATCTAATTGCAGACCCAAGTAAAAATTTCGAGGATGAAATTCTTTAAGGGGGAGAAATGTTAGATCCCGCACGGTTGGGAATTCTCCTACTTTGCAAGGTTGTGAATTCTCCTACTTAAGTCACAAATGTGACTTCTTTCACTTCGCTTAGAAAATTTTTATTAAATTATGTGTTTGCATGTATTAGTGAAAATGTTAGAATTAAGTTAAAAAGCAAGTAGGCATTAGATTAAATACGGAAGGGTAAGCTTGGAAAGACAAAAATTGTCTTAAATTAATAAGAAAAGAAATGAAAAAGAGTGGAGAGTGGAGAATCAAGTACAAAAGTAAGAAAGAGAGAAAGAAAAACCTAGAAGAAATTATAAGAAGAGAAGCAGAAACTGAAACAGAAAGAAAAAAAAAGGGAAGAAAGAAAAAGGAGAAAGAAGAAGAAGGAAAAGGTTCAGCTGAGTTTTTGGGTAACCTCTATCTTTTTTTCTTATTTTGGTAGAAGACGGAACTAGAGAAAATAAGTATATATTCTGGAAATAAAGGGAGAAAGGAGGACCAAGAAACCTATTCTTAGATTTTCATAGATTTTTAAGTACATCTTAGTTCTTCTAGCTTAGATAAACCAATATTAGATTAAGTCTAAGCTCATTTTTAGATATTAGAGCTTTAGGGATTTTCTATTTGTATATTAGTTTGAATGAAAGTTTGTTTGTTTGAAGAAAACCAAGAAAATCTAAGGCAAGAGCAAGAGGAAAGGCAAACTTGAGTTTGGATATACAAGTAAATAGGTGGGTATTATGTTTATAGTTATTATGATGACGAGTTGATTTCTTACTTGTTCATATGTTTAATTACTTGACTTTGAATCATTTTGAATGTGGGAAAAATGCACTGTGATAATTTATCTTGATATGCCTTAAAAGATTTTACTGCATTTTGTATTAATGAAAAGAAGAAGAGCGCAAAAAGCATGAAAGTATGAATATGTTATGAAATGTGTGAGCATCAAAATTTTGCTTATGAGAGTAAGAGAGATACCATTTCGTTCATCACATGTAAATTGACTTAAAGCCTTCTCCCAGCTGCCCTCTTATGGTAAATGAGCTTTGAGAAATGGACTCATTTTGTTTATGACGTAAACTTTGATTTCTCCATTTAGTTCTATGGATTCTCTCAAGCCATTATATGTGTGCATTTTTCTTTGATTTATTGAGTATGATATACGATTGAATGCTATGTTTTGATGATTGAAAATACATGATATGTTTTATGTGACATATGAGTTCTTTAAGCTAGAAATGTAGATAAATAAATTGCTTAATTAAAATGAGATATGTGTGTGTGTGTGTGTGTGTGTGTGTGTGTGTGTGTGTGTGTGCTTAGTTGAATGTGTCCCGTTACCAAGGCTATAAACGTATTAGCCACTAAGTTTCACAACTTACTCCATTATTTTCCACTCGTCAGCTACAGAACAAGCAGATCATTGAACCTAGCAAACTTCAGAAAACTCCAAGAAATCTATCTTATATAACTATGTTAGTTCGAATACATTTGGTAACTTTGCAAGCATGTGAAACATGAACACTCAAGTTGGATTTTGGATTATGCAATTGTTCCAACTATTAATATATCATTAAAGTTATGTACTAACTCTGCTTTATTTGAGAAATGAAACTCTATTTTGTTTGAGAAATGAAGGTAAAAGTTGAAGAATTTCTCTAAGTACATGTTCAAATTTTTTTCTTTGTTAGGTTGTTAATTTTGGTTGGGAATAAAATTGTGAGTTGTTTGATGGATTTTGGATAGATTTTCTTAAGTAAATGGTTATTTTAGGAGTTTTGTATGTATGGCTCGTGTTTTATGGATTCGGGTCTTTTTGTTTTTGTGAAAATGTATAATAGGCAGTAGAGGAATAAAGGGACAAAAATTGTATCCTAACTTCCATAAATAAACTGTATTGATGTAGGCAGAATTTTACAAAGTTGTTTTCATAAAAGTTATATCTCATTCTTTTAGCTTTTTAATGGTATAAAGTTTGTAACTTTTTAATATCAAAATTGGGACATGCCTTTTACAAATCTGACTGCACATTAGGGGTACACAATCGTCCACTAGCACGATCGTGACAGAGCCCTTAAATCTCAGGAGTGCACAATCGTGCACTGGCCCTTTAAAGTTAGGAAGCCACAATCATGAATTAGCACAAATGTGCACTGGCCCACTTTGCACCAAAAGTGCGCAATCATACTTTATTAAACCATTTCTTCATTTCTTTCAACAGGCTTAGTCACGTCCGTGACTTAAAAATTCATGATTGTGACTTCTGTTCCTCTGCACAGCGGTGACTTTCTTTTTGAGAAATTAAAAAGAAATTGATTGAAAAGTTGAAAAATATACAACGTGAGACCACATGATCTAAAGAACATGTATTACAATGAGGGACAAAACAGTGGCGTACAAGCCACAACTACCTCTACACATGAATGAAACATTGTTGTTCAACACTTAGGGTAAACCGAACAAGCCCTTTCCCTGTTTCTTTTCGAACCTTCTCGATTAGGGTATGTGAGACGATGACTGGGTATGGAGGTGAGAAGCTCCCGATTTGTCTTCCCGGAGATCACCTCTTTCGTAGCTTCTGAAATGCACAGGTACCATATCGACTACTAGATTAAGGAGACATATCTAGACTAGGCATAACATTGTGTTTCCATCACAACAAGAGTAGCGAATAATCTGCAGGGAAGGTCAAGGAGGCCAGACTATGTTCCAGGTAAGTCGAATCTTGAGGAAACCCTCCTGTTATAGGAAGTATTCCCCGCATTTACTAATCTGTGTACAACAGGTTTGCGAGTACAACAGTAGACTCTATAAGGTGGGAGCGCACAGATCCATCGTCACCCTTAAGTTAGCGAGACTATCCCCTGATCCAAAATCTTTTTTTGCTGTACATGATAGGGTTAGGATCGACTGTGTGGCCATTAGCTGTGTATGCACTGTATATCCATTTGCTAAGCATGTGACTCTATAATCTCCATTCATTTGCTAGCTGGGGAGGCCATTCCTTGATAGAGGTTGAGGAAATAATTTGCTCTCTAATTTTATAAAAAAAACGTACTCTCTAACTTGAAATGAAGATCTGTTGGATGTTTTGAATCTACGCTTGTTCCTTTCTATCCAAATTTCTTTCATGCATGTCACAAAGGAAATGAGACTGATAAGATAAATAGGAAGGGAATGTAGGTTTAGCTTGTTGAACCTCTGTATGATCTCTGTGAAAAGAGATTAGTTTAGGGTCCACATACACTTGCGTCTTATCCAAGACCAAATATCTTTCGAGAAGGGACACTCGAAAAAGAGGTGATCCCAGCTTTCAACACTTGAATTACATAGAACACATACCATATTAGACTCCAGGAAGGAGAGTCTATCCATGGTGCTTAGTTTGTTCAAGACAGCAAGCCATAGGAGAAACGAATAGCTTAGCCTTAACTCTTTATGCCATACCACCTCATACCATTCCACCTTTGAGTTCCTTTGTAGTAGCCATTCTTTGCAGTTCTTAGTAGTGAAAATACCTTGTGGGTAGTTTTTCCACAAGTATTGGTCAGGAATTAACGGGTTAGGAGGGTATGAAGTTTTTAGATGTTGAATTGTAGGTGGAAAATCCTCCCATCCTCCCTTCCTGATAATATCTTGTACTTTTGCATTGATAGACAGATGACTTAGGAGATGAACAGTTAGCTGATTAGAGATAAATCTACCATTACCTGACCAATTATCATACCAGAAGCTGGCCTTCTTTCCATCACCTACCTTGCATGAAATTTCAGTTCTCAGATCTTCCTTTAGCTTCAGGAATTGAGATAGGAACCAGGAATGGGAGGATTTATTATTAACAGACCATATACTCTTCCCCTTAAGGACATAGGCATGTAGCCATTTAACCCATAGGGTTTCCTCTCCTTGCAGTATTGACCAGAATTTCTTCATCCAAAGGGCTTTATTTGTCAGCTTTGTAGGGGTAATTCCGAGTCCTCCCTCCCTTTCTAGTCTACACACGTCTACCTATTTGACCTTGGCAAAGCCCTTAGTTACACCATCCCCTCCCCAGAGAAATCTTCTTATAAGCTTTTTTAATGTTTTGTTAACACCCCTAGCCAGCACCATATTGGAGGACCAATAGATATGCATTGAGTTGAGTACATAATTGACCAACTGTAGCCTTCCCCCAAATGATAGGGCACGATTGGTACAAGAGGACAATCTCTTCTGTATTTTTTCAATTAGGCGGTAACACTCCCAAAATAGGATCCTCCGAGATGTAATAGGTAGGCCTAGATAACAAAGTGTAGTATGCTTCCTTACCATACCTGATTTAACAGAAATAAGAGCTTCTAAATAATCAGCACATTTTGAGAGAACAAATTGGCTTTTGTTGTAGTTAACATAGAGCCCAGTCATAGAGCTAAATAGGTTCAAAGAGTGAACAAAGATCTTGATAAAAGCCACATCAGCTTTAGAGAATAGGAAAAGATCATCCGCAAAGGATAGATTTACTAATGAGACTTTCTTGCATCAACTATGGTATTTAAAACCTGAACCCCTAGCCGTATTGCTCTTTAATATAGAAGTTAGAGTTTCCATGCATACTATGAACAAGTAAGGTGACATAGGATCTCCTTGTCTTAGTCCCCTATGTCCTTGAAAATATTTATTGGAGAAATATTAACCAATATAGCATAGGTAGGGGAAGTGATGCAAGCTTCTATCCATTTAATGAACCCCCTCGAAAACCCCATTACCTCTAGGAGCTTCAAGACAAAGTTCCATTCTACACTATCAAATGCCTTCTTGAGATCAATCTTGAAAGCACAATTCTTGGGGGAGTTCTTTCTTGAGTAACTTCTAAGCAATTCTTGGACTATAGAGATATTGTCACCTATTTGTTTGCCCTGTAGGAAAGCACTTTGGTTATCATTAATCAAGGACCCCAAAACAGACTTTAGTCGATTAGCGATAATCTTTGCTATCACTTTGTAAAGGAAATTAGCACAAGCAATCGGTCTATAATCCTCAAAGGCTGTTGGATTACTTTGTTTAAGGACTAAGCAGATGTAGGTTTTATTGAGCTCCTTTAAGAGAGTTCCTGAAGAAAAGAACTCTTTAATAGTTGTTTGCACCATAGGGCCAACCTCATTCCAACTTCGCTAAAAAAAGAAACCATTGAACCTATCAGGACCTAGAGCTTTTTTGGGATTCATATGGTGGACTACCCCTTCTATCTCCTCATCTTCTACTATTCTGGTTAATAAGTCCTACTGTTCATTGGAGAGACGATGCTGAATAATAGATTCCAGATACTGAGCATTGATAAAAATCTGTGAAGAATTTCTCCGCTTCTTTATTCGGGTCCTCATGCTTACTAACTCTCCTCGCGTCAAGAAGAGTAATTTACTTTATAGAATTGTAGTGTCCCTTGGAAATAATAGAGCTGAAGAAAAAGTTGGTATTCGTGTCCCCTTTATTGAGCCACTTCATCGTGGCCCTTTGTTCCATAACTGTCCGTATGGTTGCTGTCTTTGGTTTCTGGAGACGGAACGAAACAAAAATTTAGAGACGGAACGGAACAAAAACTGGAGACAGTGAGCTGTTTGGTTGTGATGGATAGAACAGAAAAAACTGTCTCCGTCTCGAGGACAGAAGGTGTTTGGTTGTAGTGGACAGAACGAAAAAATTGTGCCAATGACAAAAATGCCCCTGATCCTTAACATGATTAAAAATATGGAATTCATTGATAAGTTTATTACGAATGATTTGTTTTAGTTAAAAAATTAACAAATAATAATAATAACAATTTCAAATTAAGATCGAAGAATAATAATAATAACAAAATTAATTTGAATTAATAAATAAGTTCAAAATGTATAATCATAATAAATTTGAATAATAATAAATACAAATTATATAATAATAATAATAATAATAATAATGATAATAATAAATACAAAATGATGCTTAATAATAATAATAATACACCTACTACTAATGCTTAATAATAATAATAATACACCTATTACTACTACTACTAATAATAATAATAATAGTAATAATAATAAGAAGAAGAAGAAATTTATAATAATAATAAAACGAAACAAAATGTATGATAACAATAATAATAATATTAATAATAACAATAATTAACACAAAATTAATAATAATAAAAACAACAAAATGAATAACAATAATAAATAAGTTCAAAATGTATAATAATAATAAATTTGAATCATAATAAATACAAAATAATAATAATAATAATAATAATAATAACAAATATAAATAAGTTCAAAATGTATAATAATGATAAATTTGAATCATAGTAAATACAAAATATATAATAATAAGAAATACAAAATGATGCTTAATAATAATAATAATAAGCATAACAATAATAATA
>JAOSBN010000177.1:30118098-30134963 GCA_027563595.1 Erythroxylum suave | reverse complement strand
CTTTATTATGGTTTATCATCATTAAATGGAGTTATAAACTTACCATTAAATGGTTTAATGGTTATCTTTTAATGTTAACATGTAACCTATTAGCATTCATTAGATTAAAAAAGAACGATGTACGTTGGATGGACCATTTTCCTTCTTTCTTCTTACAAAAACCAAAATTGGTAATTCAATTTTAGGCTATGGTCTTTTCATATAGCCATTTTACAGATAAATGAAGAGAGTTTCATTTATTGGTTGCTTTATAATTGATTAATGAAAGAAGTGATGCATTTGATGCCTCTCTATTCTTCCATTCCATGCATAACCGAATTTGTAAGTGTAAGAAAGACTTCTTGCAAGTTTTTTAGACTCTCTCTCCTTTCATGCAAGGGTGAACCGAAATTACTAAGTGAAAGAGTCTCAATTTTGGTTCATCTTCTTCTAAGAAAATCTCCTCTAAACATTTCCTCTCCTTTCCCACCAAAGAATTTTGTTAACCTAATTGTCCTTGAAGAACAAGAGGTAAATCAAATTGGTTGAGGATACAACAACAAGGATAAGGTAGATTGCTAAAGGAAAAGATTCAAAAGCAAAGGATTTGGATACAAAAAGAAGGAGATGATAGTGCAGCAAAGATTTAAACTTGTAGCAAAGGAGTCGGTAATACTCTTCATCTTGTTTATGTTTTCATTATCCTTATACCATATCATGTATGGATTAGCATGATGATTTGGATTTGTTGCTTCTATTGGAAAAATGATTTCTTAAAAGTTTTGAAATCTACCGTTTCTCCAAATATAGCATGCTTTCTTTTTCCGATCCAACACTTCTCGTAGAGCTTTCCTAATGGTTCCTTCTAGTCGAGCAATGTCTAAATTTGCAGTTTCAGCACTCTCATGAACCTTGTGATCATGTGATAGCACAATTTCTGAAATAGAAAAGAAGAAACAAAAACAAAAATTAAACTTCTAAATGCCTTAAACTATAAAATTAAACTAATCGTCTCCCCAGCAACGACATCAAAAACTTGATCTTAGGTTTTTGATATGACAAAGTTTTAATATTTTAACCCTAATAGTTAGCAAGCGCAAGGGTCGTTTGATTAGCACTTAAGGTGTCAATCCTACGAGGAGGGTTAATCTAATCCTAAAATCTAAGACCAACTAAGCTAAGAATTTATTTCAATCATGCACTCAATTTCAAGAATCAATTACAAAATAATAACGAAAAAGTATATGCAACACCCAATCAAGAATTAACTGAAAGAACTACTAATTGAGAGAAAGGGGAATTTTATCTATCTTTAATGCTAACCTAATTGATTATGAACTACTGGATTATTGGTCCTAGATGGTCCTAGGGTTGATTACTTTCTCTTGAGTTATAACCATTAACCCTAATTAATAAACCCTAATCAGATTATGGTAATTGTAATATCTTGATTAACAATCTATCTAAAACCCTAATTAGATCTGAAGTTTTCCAAAAGCTATCGGGAATCCTTTGTAATATCTCTCTTCACACAAATTACTGATTTGATTTAATTCTTGTTATATTAAATTACCTAACCCTCGTTAGCCCAATTTAATAATTTTCACTCAGTTACCCTCTCAGTTTAACACTGAATTATGCAGGTGCAAAATTTAAATCACAATTAATCCAATAAAAACACAATCAATCCTATTTCATTAAATAAAGAATAAAACAACTCGAAGGTGAGTTTAGACATTTGTCAACATTCAACAATCCTATTCATTAACGACTATTCCAATCCTATTCAACAATATTACGGTTAGGGAATTTCCCAATGTCTTTTGGGAGGAGATACTAGGACTACCACCACTTAGGGAGATTAAATTCACTATAGAGATTTTTTAAGGTACTACACCAATATCAAGTCCACCATATAGAATGGCTCCGATTGAATTGAAGGAGCTTAAAGAGAAGTTAGAAGAGTTGTGGTAAAAAGGTTTTATTAGGCCTAGCTCTTCACCTTGTGGAGCTCCGGTTCTCTTTATGAAAAAGAAAGATGGATCCTTAGGGATGTGCGTGGATTACAGGAAGCTTAATCATGTCACCATCAAGAATAGATATCCTCTCCCACACACAGTGATTTGTTTGATCAACTATAAGGAGCAAAAATCTTCTTTAAGATAGACTTGAGATCGGGTTATCATCAATTGGGAATAAAGGAGTCTGATGTGTCAAATACTGCTTTTAGAATACGATATGGACATTTTGAGTTCTTAGTTATGCCTTTTGGAATAGCTAATGCCCCGGTAGCCTTGATGGACCTAATGAATAGAGTCTTCAAGCCTTTCTTAGACAAATTTATCATAGTCTTTATTGATAATATATTGGTTTATTCTAAGAGTGATAAGGAGCATGAAGAGCCTTTAAGAATTGCCTTGGAGACATTGAGGAAGAAAGAGCTACATGCCAAATTTGATAAATGTGAATTTTGGCTAAGAGAAGTGGTGTTTCTTAGACATGTAATTTCGAAAAATAGAAGCTGTAGTTAAATGGGAAACACCCAAGAATATAGAAGAAGTGAGGACTTTCTTAGGATTAGTTGGTTATTATAGACAATTTGTAGAAGTTTTCCATGATAGCAACAACGCTCACCAAATTGACAAGGAAGAGTCAGAAGTTTGTATGGACAAAAGAATGTCAGTGGAGCTTTGAGGCATTGAAGAATAGGCTTACAACTGCATCAATTTTAAACTTACCTTTTGGTAGTGTTAGGTATATAGTATATAGCGGTGCCTTGAGGAAATGATTGGGGTGTATGTTGATGCAAGGAGATAAAGTGATTGCTTATGCTTCCAAGCAATTAAAATCCTATAAGATGAATTACCCCACGCATGACTTGGAGTTGGCTGCCATACTCTTTGTATTGAAAATATGGAGACATGACTTATATGGAGTCACCACCAGGATATTTACAAACCATAAGAGTCTGAACTATTTAGTGAGCCAAAAAGAGTTAAATTTGAGGCAACAAAGGTGGCTAGAATTATTGAAGGACTACGACTTGATGATAGATTACCACCCAGTAATAGCGGATGCACTCAGTAGGAAATCTATTATGACACATGCGAAGAGTGTATATTTTCCATTATTAAAGGAATTAGCTAACTTAAGGTGACATTGAGGCAATTCGAATCCGGTAGTATATTGGCTAATTTTAGAATAAGGCCAGTGTTAAGTGAAAAGATTAAGGAATTGCAGGAGCAAGATGAGTACTTTAGCAAGCTTAGAGAAGAAATTAAAAAGGGTAAGCCCTAGGAAATAAAGGTAAGAGAAGATGGATTGATGGTGGTAGGAAATAGATTATGTTTTTTGGATATGCAAGATTTGAAGGATGAAATTCTTGATGAGGCACATAATGCTCCATATGTAATGCATCTGAGGAGTACAAGAATGTATGAAAATTTAAAAGAACACTTCTGGTATAAGGGAATGAAAAAAGATATTGCAAAGTATGCTGGAAAATGCTTAATGTGTTAACAAGTTAAAGAAAAACATCAAGTGTCCACCGATAAGCTTAAGCCTTTGACTATTCTAGAATGGAAATGGGAAAAGATTACAATGGTTTTCTTGATTGGGTTACCAGGGACAAGTAAGAAGCAAGATGCAATATGGGTGATTGTTGATAGGCTAACTAAGTTAGCACATTTCTTGCCAATTAAACAGACTGATTCTTTGAATGCTTTGGCCAAAAAATACATAGAAGAAATAATCAAACTTCATAGGATTCTAAGTTCTATTGTCTCAGATAGAGATCCCAGATTGACATCCAGATTCTGGGAAAGTTTGTAAGAGGCTTTGAAAACCAAGTTACATTTTAGCACAACTTTCCATCCACAGATGGACAACTAATCAGAGAGGACAATAAGGACGTTGTAAGCAATGCTAAGAGCATGTGTTATGGACTTTAAAGGTTCGTAGGATGATCATTTGTCTTTAATTGAGTTTACTTACAACAATTCTTACCACTCAGGAATTCAAATGGCTCCTTACGAAACTTTGTATGGTAGGAGGTGCAAGCAAGGTGAAAGGAGACTTTCAGGACCTAAGTTGGTACAAGATACAGTTGACAAGATTAAATTGGCGAAACAGAGACTCAAGGAAGCTCAAGGTAAGATAAAGAGATATACAGATGCACATAGCAAGGAGATGGAATATGAAGTTGGAGACAAAGTATTTCTTAGAGCCTCACCATGGAAAGGAGTCTTAAGATTTAGTAGAAAGGGTAAGCTCAGTCCAAGATATATAGGCCCTTATGAGATTAATATGAAGATTAGGCCTCTCGCCCATAAGTTAGCTCTACCACCAAAATTATCCAAGATTCATAATGTTTTATTACGTACCAATATTGAGAAGATATAGATCAAATCCTTCATATACTAGTAAAGATTCTAGATTCAAAGGAAAAGGTCTTGAGAAACAAAATTGTGAAGCTGGTTAAAGTCTTATCGAAGAACCATATAAGAGAAGAGGCAACACAGGACCCCTTGGAAACTATAAAAGAAAAGTATCCACACTTAATTGTAGACTCTGGTTAGAATTTCAAGGACGAAATTCTTTAAAGTGGGTGAAATGTTAGACCCCACATTTTTCTTAGAATTTATTCTATTAAATTAGCAAACATGAGCAAAAATTTGAATTTAAAAAATTTTGGAGTTAGTTGTGGATATATATTATTTATATGTGTTAGCATGGATTAAATGGAAATGTTAGAATTAAGTTAAGGAGGAAGTAGGCCATAGCTAAAATATGGAAGGGTAAGCTAGGAAAGACAAAAGTTGTCTTAATTAATAGAAAGAGTGGAGAGTCATGGAAGAGAAGTAAGTAAGTAAGTAAGAAAAATCTAGAGAAAGTCATAGAAGAAACTAGAAGAAGAGAAGGAGAAACTAAAGCATAGAAAGAAGAAGAAGGAAAGAAAGAAAAGGAGAAAGAAAAGGAAGGAAAAACAATTCAACTGATTTTTAGGTAACTTCAATCTATTCTTCTTGTTTTGATAGAAGAAGAAAGTAGAAAAAATAGGTTTTATGTGCTGAAAATGAAGAGAGGAAGAGAAACAAGAAATTTCATTTTCTTAGATTTTCATGGATTTACAACTAGATGTTTAGTTGTTCTAGCTTAGATAAAGCAAGAGTAGATTGAGTCTAAGCTTATTTTTTTGGATATTAGAGCTTTATGGAAGTTTTATTTATAAAGTAGTTTAAATGAAAATTTGTTTGTCTCATGGGAATCAAGAAAATCGAAGGAAAGAGCAAGAGGAGAGGCAAACTTGAGTTTGGAGCTATAATTAAATATGTGGGCAATATGTTTATGGTTATTGTGTTGATAGGCTATTTTTCTTACGTGTTTGTGTGCTTAAATGTTTGTATTTGAATCATCATGAATGCAAGAAGAAAAATACATTGTGATTCGATAACTTGTTATGCTCGAAAGAATTTACCGCAATTCAGCTTGAAAGATTTTACTGTATTTTGAATTGATGAAAAACAAAAAAGTGCAAGAAGCATGAAAGAGTGAATATGCTATGAAATGTGTGAGAAAACAAAAACTTGCTTTTGTGGGAATAGAGATACCATTTCTTTCCTCACATGCACATTGACTTAAAGCCTTCTCCTAGTTGCCCGCTTGTGGCACATGAGCTCCAAAAAATGGACTTATTTCATTCATAGTGTAAACTTCGGTTTCGCCATTTCGTTCTATAGGATTCTCTTGAGCTATTATGTTTGTGCATTACATCTTGATTTGTTAAGCATGGAGCATAATTGAATGTTATGTTTTGATGGTTACATGATTATATGATCTTATTTATGTGACAATATTTTATTCACTACATGATTCTCTGAGTTAGAAATGTGGATAATGATAATGTGAATTGCTAAGACTATATGCTTGATTGTGTGTGTGTGGCCCGTTACCAATGGATATAAACATATTTTCCACTAAGCCTTACAGCTCACCCCATTATTTTTCACTCCTCAGGTGAAGACAAAGAAGATCATTGAACCTTGAAAACTTCGACAAACTCCAAGACTTTCTACATTTTGTAACTAAGTTAGTCCAAATACCTTAGGTAGTTTTACAAGCATGTCAAACATTAGCATACATGTTTTATTTTTTAATTATGCTACTATTATGACTTTCGATATGTAATTAAAGTGAAGTACAAATTCTGTTTTTTTTAGAAATGACAATAAGAGTCGAAGAATTTCTCTTTTGTATATATGCAGAATTTTCTTCTATGTTAAGTTGATAATTTCAGTTGGGAGTAAAATTGTGAGTTGTCTGATAACTTTTGAATAGATTTTTCTTAAGTAAATTATTATGTTGGGAGTCTATTATGTTAGGATTCTTATATGTATGGGTTTTATTTGTTAGATTCGGGTCTTGTGATTTTTGTGAGAACGTCAATTAGGTAGCAAAGGAATAAGGGGATTGATTTTGTTTCCTGAATTTAATGAATAAACTGTATTTATCTAGGTATAATTTGACAAGGTCGTCTTCATGAAAGTGATATATCTTTCTCTTACCTTTCTAATGGTATAAATTTTGTAATTTTTGGACTTCAGGCGAGAAAGATATGACCCTTATAAGATAACATCAGTAGTTTTGGTAGAAGTTGTAGCACCATTTTTGGAAGAAATTTTTTTTTTGGTCTTTAAATGATTAAAATAATTTGATATAGATAGAATTAGACAAAGTTGTCTACAAAGAAGTTGTAGCTTATCCTCTTATCTTTCTAACATCATAAATTTTTTAATTTTTGGATATCAAAGTTGAAAGTTATAAAGATTAGAATTGGGAGTGACAGAGTTAGAATTGCACGATCGCGACCATCGCACTGTTCATGCAATTGCACGATCGTGCAAAAGTTGTACCATTCATTTAATTGCATGAATGTGCACAAGCATGATTGTCCAAATTCCATTTTTCCTGAAGCTCGTGATCCTGCACAAGCATGATTACAACTTCTAGGAAGGACGACCGTGTTTCCTTTCTTACACGGTCGTGTACAGTAATCACGACCATGCACCCGTACATTCTAAAGCACCCCCTTCAATTATTTTTTATTTAATTCTATGGATTATTTTATTATTAGGTATTATTATTTATTTGTTTTTACTCCCAACTGTGACTTATGTTTATAATATTTTTAATTTTTATTTTATTATTAATTTCCAAAATCTCCCGATTTTAGCGTTTTGTCTCCACGAAATATGAACCAAGACCTAGGCTCAACAGTTAATCATTCCTCTCATATGTGGGGTTACTTAATTATAAAATATTTACAATAAGAATTCCTTAGGTAATTTGTGGTGTGGGCGCTTCCGTTGCAAATCCTTATATCGTTCCCACGCTTCATAGATCGATTACCTATCATTTTACTAAAAGTTGTTAATTTCTTTGATGATCTTAGTGATCTTTGTTAGGGGGAAATATTTCTCTAAGAAGCATGAACTAGCTGATCCCATGTTGTGACATTGGCTGGGTTAAGTGAATAATACCAAGCCTTTGCTTTATCTCTAAGGGTAAGGAGGGAAAAGGCTAATTTTGACCGCATCTTCCGACATCTTTTGGTATCGAAAGATATCATAGATATCTAGAAAGTTCACCATATGTGCATTGGGATCTTTATTTGTTAGTCCATAAAACTGCACATTTTGTTGAAGCATGTTTATGATGGCTAGTTTGATTTCAAATGAGGCTGCTTGTACGAGTGGCCTAGCTATTCCTTGGTTAGCCACATTGAACCTTTGTCTTAAGAAGTCTATAAGGGTCTATTGTTGACATCTTTGGTTTTCTCTGTGGTCCAAATTTTGTTAAAATTCCTCAACCGTTGTTGATTTCACGGTTTCTTCTTCTTCTTCACGTGGAGCTTTCCCAATGATTCATTCTAGTTAAGTGATGTCTAAATCTAAGGTTTCAGCTGCACGACTCGAACCTCTCATGACTCTTGTGTTCATATAAGAGCACGATTTCAGAAATAGAAAAAAAAGAACTAAAAAAAATAAAAACTGACTAAATTCCTTAAACTATAGAAATAAAGTAATAGTCTCCCTGACAACGAAGCCAAAATTTTGATCATCATTTTTTGATATGTGTAAGTTTTAATATTTAACCTCGATATTTCGAAACTATACGGGTCGTTTGCATAGTGCCTAGGGTGTTGATCCCACTAGGATGGTTAATCTAATCTTAAATTCTAAGGAAAAAACAATGTGCAATATTCAAAATATAACGAAATTAAAGTAGGAATGTAATTCAATCAACCTAAAGAACTACCAATTGAGAGAAAAGGGAATTTTATCTATTTTCAATGCTAACCTAATCGATTATAAATCACTCGATTATTGGTTCTATAGGGTATTAGGGTTGATTACTCTATCTTGACTTATAACCATTAACCCTAGCTTATAAACTCTAATTTGATTACAGGAATTGCAATCTCTCGATTAACAATCTATCCAAAGCTTTAATTAGATTTGAAGATGTATAAAAACTATCGGAAACCTATGCAAGATCTCTCTTCACACAATTTATCAATTTGATTTAATTCTCATCCTATTAAATTACCTAACTCTTGATAGCCCAATTTAATTATTTTTCATTCCATTTACCCTTTTAGTTTATAACCAATTATGCAATTGCAGAAATTAAATCACAATAAATCCAGTAAAAACACAAACAATCAAATTTCATTAATCAAAGATAAAATAACCCGAAGGTGAGTTTAGATATCCTCAGCATTCATACAGTCCTATCATCAACAATTATTCCAGTTCTACACATTAATAAAATTGTCAATAAACTAAAAATAAGATCTGAACGAATGATGGAGGCAGTAACATCAAGAAACCTCCTATTTTAGGAATTACTTTACGTCAACTTCTTCTCCATGTCTCTCTTCCTTATTTTCTTTCTCAATCTCTCAATGAACTCTCTCTAGGATTTCTCAATGGTGGCTAATGCAAAAGCTCCCTCACCTCCTTTGTTTTATTCTTTATATGAATTTTGCATTCTAGGCAGCCTTAAGTTTTTTCGGTGTTTGAAAGGTCCAAAAAATCCCTCAAAACTTGACTTTTCTGAGTGTCTATGCATCTACCTGACGTATGCACAATTGCGGCCTTATAAGCCAAAATTATTGTCTGTGTTCTGGACTTTTGTCACGATTGTGGCCCATATGGCATGATTGTGGGCTGACTCCAATGCTTCTGTCATGATCGTGGCCCATATGCCACGATCATGGGTCATAATTTTGGCCCGAGTATCTTTAAAACTTCTCCATTCTTCAATGTTGACCCTGAAACACTAACAAATACATCAAGGTACCTCAAAGACGTAATATCAAAGGCTTGACTAACCTACAAAAAGGACTTAAACACACAAACTAACACAATTCTAACCTAAACACATGCTAAAAGATTAAGTTAACACTTAAATACATAACAAGCTAAGCTCTAATACATGATGCAATTCACACTTATCACTCATTCTCATTTTGTTACCAAAATGTGAAAAATTTGAAGTTAATCACAACATCCAATTGGTAAAATACAAAATCGACTATATTAGCATTAAATCAAAGTAAAATACTAAAGGAAGAGTTAGAACATTATCAACAATCCAAAACCAATGATCATATAATCCATTTCAGTCTTATACCTTAAATGAACAAAAATGAATTGGAAAGTAAATAGAACTAGGATCGGAAAATCCATCAAGGACATAGTGTCAAGTGACCACCTAACCTGGGAAGCAGCAGTGTTGGGACTAGCTTCTTCTTCCTCTTCCTCTTATCTCTCTCTCTTCTATCATAACCGTGATATATTTTCCACAGTCGTGGCTTTATGTTATTTCCCGAGTCTTCTCTGAATCTCCTCCAATTGCCTTGAAACACTAACAAACACATCAAGGCACATTATAGATATAAAATTGAGGCTCAACATCATTTTCCAACCATCTAAACACTTAAAACGTAAATATTTACGAACACATTTCTAACCTAAACACGCACAAAACATTCAAATTAACAACTAAACACTCACTAAGCTACCCATAAACACACGATGCAATCTACGCCTATCAATTCTCAAGAAGACGACTCAATGAGTGTGCTTTCAACTCTTTTTAGCTATTATACTTCTAAATTGTACCTAAAACCAAATATGTACTAAGGTGAATGTCTTAAGCATTTTGAAGCATTAATCACTAAGTGTCATACATTAAATGTATTAACAATTAAACACATATCAATGATTTATTATCAATGAACAGAGATCAAGGGGAGATCTTAGATAACATGGAAGATAAGATCACCTTAGATATATATTATCTCTAAAAGATAAATACCAAGTAGGAGGATCATCTAAAGATAGCAGAGTTCTTTATAGATGTGGATGTATCATTCCTAATTAAATATACTCTCTTATCTTTTTATTTATGATGTAGATAAATCCTATCAGAAAGAGACCTACTTTGATGGGAGTGTCATCCAATTAGTTAATGTGATGTAATGTGATAAGGATAGAGGTGATGTAGTTAGTTCAGTTTAATTAGAATTCTCAATTGTTAAAGCCAGAGATGCCTATAAATAACTTATTTGAACCTTACTCCTAAGGAAGAGGGATATAAAGGGGAAGGGAACACATTGAGGGAGTGCATTTTGTTGTATACCATTGGGGAAGTAATAAATGTTGGTTTTTTATCATAACTCTTTTGTGTTTATTATTTCCTATGATTATTTAATACTTTTGTACTATTCTTAGTCAAATGTGAGACTTAAACACTTCGAAGGTGATAAGGCATTTAGGAACATGAAAGACTAAGTTTTGCTTAAATGAAACTAAGTGAGGTTGTTGTACAAAGGAGTAGACACTTTAGTATAAGTTTAATGTCTATGAAAACCTTTGTAACATCAAACTTTATAAGAGTTAAGAATCATAGTTCACTAAGAAAAAATAACTTCAACTTGTTAAATCAATTGTATTGGTTTAGCAATTTCTATCAGTGGAAGTGAATTACTAATTGTGAGTTTGAAGTTTCTTACAACATTTTCTCCTATTTTAACTTGTTAATGTGCTTTAGTCTTTATTTGATAAAATATCCTCATATTAGGGTCAGTATTCTATCCCCCCAGATAAGGTCATCTCAATTTTATCTTATTGTTAAATTCTTTTCAGTTCCTTTGTGAAGGGAATTTTCCTTATTATTTTTAGTTCAACCAGGGGTGGTACCCTAGGGGGGATGGATAACCTATTTTATTAATCAGAAAAGTGAAAAGTATAGAGAAGGGGGCATGAACTTGATCTGTTTGAAACAAATAAAGTCGGTATTAGCAAATAATCTATTATTATATTTCAAACATCAAAGACGGGAAAATATAGAAAAAATTGCAAAGCTAATATCACTATTATCTATTACAGTTGAACAGTTCTTACTCTTAGTGAAGGAAAGCCTGACCTATCTAAAGTCAATATACCCCTTAAGGTAAAGGTATCAGTGATTGAGTGCTGTATATGGTCAAACCTTCCAACGAACATCCTAGATTTTTCCAAGAAACCTACTATTTGATTTGGCTCTTTATAACGATGAAGAAAACCATCCATGAAAGAGAACCTCAGCATCTTAGCTAACCAATCCGTTAGTTTCCATGGAATCTAAACTCTACCAGGGTACATGTCAACCAAAACTCTAGAGTTCAACTCAACTATTACCAGAGAATTAGGTAATAATTTAGTACAAAACTTCAATCCTTACAAAAGAGAATGTGTTTCAGCTTCTAAACTTGTAACGTGTTGCATAAGGAATGCAAATGTCAATACATATCTTCCTAACTCATCTTGAACAATCCCACCACCACCACCTAGCCCTAGGTTCTCTCTCGACGAACCATCAATTTTTAGTTTTGAAAATCCAAAAGATGGCTTACACCAATGCACTATGGAAACCTTGTGGGGCCAAACATAACTTTCAATAGTCTCCACCACATCTTGCTACTATTTACCTAAAATGACTAAAGAAATAGAATCTTGTAAAACACAAGAGATAGTGTCAGTAATCTCTAAGATCATCAAAGAGATAGGTAGAGGCAATCCATCAAATTTTACTAAGCAATGCTTCTTCCAAATACTCTAACTACTAAAGGATGGCAACACATAAAAGACCAATATCAAAGTTGGATTACCCCATCTGACCACCATCGTATTAACATATCTCTATACCTAAAGCATGGATTATTAAGCCAAAGAGCATACCTAAAACTCTCTAAAGGTTCCTAGCCCAATCACTAAGAAGGAACACATGGTCTAGAGATTCATAGCCTCCATTCTAACAATAATTGCATCTTAGAGGTCAAAAAATCCCTAGCCTTCATAAAGGAATATCCAGACGAAGCCTATTTTTCTATAAATGCCAAATGAAAAGTGATACTTCCATAAGAATCCCCTTATACCAAATATTACAACATATTATAGTTCATATGCCCACATCTCTGACATAGTTATAGGAAGAAGTCATCGAGATTTCCCTAATGGTGGTGTCCTTCCAGATGAGTTTATTAACAGAGTGAACAATACAATCTTGAATTTTCTTACGAATAACAAGCATTCTTTTCCAAGTTAAAGTTTATATCAATCTTGATTGAATCTCCTTTGGATCGCCTTTAGTTCTATACTTAACCACTGGGATGGATGCTCATAAAGAATTACCCACTAGATATCGCCATTACTATCTGTCATACAAAGGCCACAAACCAATACTATCTTCCTCCATTGGGCGACTATTGGAGTTATGTAAATATAGTGCCCTGGAAAGTAAGTGTATTTACATATAACTTAATTTTCTTCCAGTTACTTTTGTAATGAAAAATATTTATTATTAATAAAACAAAAGAGTTTGGTTTTATTTGTATGAGCATTATATATATCTAGTCATAAGGTAACAAGATTTTTTTATAAGTAATATACATATACATGGAGATGTATGGGAAACATGTATATTATTAGAATCTAAATTAGTTGATTCCCAGTTAAGTAATCAAATTGGTCACTTGATTATGGTTTAGACAGTAGTGTTGCGATTTATCTCCGTGTAAGTAAAAGAGTTTACTTCAAGAGAATGATGAGTGTCATATCATGATAGTAGTTGACTATCAACAATGGCACTATTAAATGAAGCTGGAATCAAGTATGGTTTAAAGAATAAAATGGGTCATTACTTTAATCTTAAAACATAGACCTTAGCATTCTGTTATTACGAACCACAATCTTGATTAGTGGTGAACTCGTATGTGTTTCATTATAATTCTTAATAAGATCATAATGGCTTTGTGCAGAGTATCAATCCAGTGTCTGCATGTTGGAATTCTTATTTGAAACATGTATCAGGGAACATTCACTCAAATAAAGAGTTTATAGTGATATCATTACTTTTAGATTTTTTACGGAGTTTGGTGATTAAACTGGCGCCAATAGTTTGATGGACTAGTTACCCATCAAGCCTTAGCACCAAGATGAGATCTTGTGTGTTAATCACCATATAAAGTAAAACAGGAGATCTACAAGAAAAAATCAACATAAGGGCAAAACGGTAATTTTATCCTTTATTGAGCGGATGGCTATTATATGGTTCATAATAAAGTTTGCAATTGGATATCTTATTTGAAACATGTATTCTCATAACACTTAGTAATTGAAGAGTTCAACCAATTGTCTTTAGTGGAATGATATTTGACTAATAAGTTGGAATTAATTCTAATGAGATTAAATTAATTCAGAGCTTATTGGAGCTTGAATTATATAAGTCCAATTAGATTCCCCATTTGGCTTCTAAAAAGGCTATCAAGCAAAGTAAGAAATGTAAATATGGGTTTTACAACCCATGATTGAATGTAGGGCTTACTTTAACTAGAAGCCTAAATGAACATTTAACACTGTGCTTGACTTTGGTTTGATTTGATTAATTAGATTAATTAAATTAAAACAAAGTTATTAAAGAGAGAAGGAGGGCATATTTCGGTTTTTTATACCTAAATGTGCCACTGCACATTTAGCATTGAATTGCTAAATTAAAGATGGTTTTTATCATGGTTTATCATCATTAAATGGAGTGATGATCTTATCATTAAATGGTTTAATTATTGTCTTTTAATGATGGCACCTTTTAGCGTTCATTTCATTAAAGAAAGGAAGAGGTGCATTTTAATGTATTTTTTCTTCCTTCTTTCATCCATAACTGAAAATGAGAAGGTCTCATTTAGATTATTGGTCTTTTCATATAGCCATCTTAAACAAATGAGAAGAGTCTCATTTATTGGCTTCTTTATGATTGATTAAAGAATGAAGTGATGCATTGGATGCACAACATGTCTTTCTTTCATAATAACCAAAATGTCTTTCTTGCATTTTGTTTTTCGACTCACTCTCTCCTCTCATGCATGTATAGCCGAAACTTGAATGACAAGAATCTCATTTTTGGCTTCTTTCTTCTAAGAAAAATCTCCTCAAAAATATTTCTTCTCCTTTCCCACTGAAGGATCTTGTTAATCAAGTTTTCCAAGAAGAACAAGTGGTAGATTGGATTGATCAGGATACAATAACAAGGAGAGGATACATTGATAGAGGGTACAAAAGCGAGGAGTCAAAGATGTAGCAAGGAATTGGTATATTTCTACCACCTTATTCTTATGCAAATTATTTTCCTTATACCATATCAGGTATAGCTGAAACATGTTGATTTGGTTATGTTATTTCTGCTGTATTTTTTATTTCGAAAAGTTTTGAAATCTTCTATTTATCCAAATCTTACATGCTTTCTCTTTCGATCCAACAATTGGTATCGTGGCCATTTTCTTATCCATGATTTCAGTTCCTATATGTGATGTATGGGATGGAAATTAAATGTTGTATGCTAAATATTTTTATATGATAGAAATATATATGTGTTTGTTTTGCTCTTTTGGTTATCCATAAAATATAGTTTTACCTTGTAAGTTTTTCTTCGTTTGGTTTGTAACAAGGATGGTGGCCTACCATTGTCATGTTTCCTCCTTGGTTTTAGTATTTTGTTTTCTTTGATTTTGCAATTATTAGTAGTGTTCCCTAGGCCAATGGTCATAAGTGATTTTTTGTACTGACATTCTAACTTATTATTTATATATTATGAGGTATTCTTTTATATATGCATACATATTGTTTATGTAATGTGATTTACATTTCATGAATAGTATTAGGCTTATGTCATCAAATATGTGACTTAATAGTAAAACCATAAGCATTATAATATTATTCTAAACTGTCCCTGGTCATTATTGGTGGAACAATAATGAATTAAGGTTAGTATGTGTTCTGATTGATGATCACGTTTTATTGATCATGGATATGAGTTATCAAATCAGATACATAGATATATGTTATAGAACATATGTTGGACTGACCCCCAAAGAGAACACTACATGGTTTCATGTCATTTGTGATTCTCAATATTGTTTGACTTTCGTCCTCTGACCTGAAGTCATTATGGTTCCCTACATGAGGAATTCATTGTTTTGACATTAGACTTAGTTATCTTTAACCGAATAACAAGTAGTCTTATGTTGGACATTAAATGAATCATATGGAGGGATGTGGATGACGTAGATGGGATTTGTACCGCTCTTAAATGAGAGAGATATCATTTGGGCCCCTTGACAAGTTTGATTGAAGAAATGCATGGCCATGCTCAAATGAATTGATGAAGAGTCATTAATGACATTTGTTATAGTCAGTCAATTTGGGAATCAAGAAACTATGATTAATCAAAGGTTGACATTTGCTATGCCTTATGATTAATCTTGATATCGTGTTATAAAGGGACTGAGTTTGTAACCATAGTTATAGGTTAAATCAGATTACCAATCCTCATTTGATTTAGGTAGTCATAATATCTTGCTAGAGGCCACTTATGACTTGTAGGACTTGAAGTGTGATCAAGCCCATTTCCAACATCAAATGAGCCTACAGGGTCGCACACAAAGAGTGGATGCAATTTGGGCTTATTCTCTTGGGCCTAATTTATTAGGCACTGAATAAATATATGTGGATATATTTATTGGGTTAGATTGAATTAAGTTATCATGCTTTATTACATGAGATATAGTATGGGCCGAAACTTATTGGGCTTCCATAATCCTAATGGGTTTAGGATTAGGGTTTCTCTATAAATAAAGGGATTATGTCTTATTAGAAGACATACGAAAACCCTAGCCACTTGTCACTTTTCCTAAGAGAAAAACAGTGAGGTGTTCTAAAGTGTTTTAGAACGTGCTAGCACACATTAGCCACTGCTCAGATCGTTCATCCTTCTGTGGATGCTGGTAGAGGACATTCATGAGCTACAGTGTCAAGATATCTAAAAAGATACGTAATCGATATGCTACAAGAGGTAATTTGGCATACTTCTTGTTGTGAAAATTTGATTTACCAAGGCACAGGTGTTAGGACCCGATCCGAAAACCGGACCCCAACCGAAAAATGAAATGAAAATTTCGAAACGAAGACTAATCGAAAGTGAATCAAAAGGTTCAAAAGACAAAGCGAATGAAAGGCGAACCAATAATTGAAACATATCGAATCAACAGCGGAACAAATGGTTCATTCGAACTAAAACAGATGTCCGACATCCTGGAACAAAAACTTAGAAATAACTATCGTGTTGGAAACTTAAAAACTAATCCAAACCTGCAAAGTGTTCAAAAATACACTTCTATATTCTCACATAATAGCCAGCATCATTGGACTTCCCGTCCGGAATCCAACACAACAAACGCAATCCTATATCTACATATCCATATCCAAAACACATTTTACAAATCCAAT
>JAOSBN010000177.1:30103204-30117998 GCA_027563595.1 Erythroxylum suave | reverse complement strand
TTACAAGCTTAGAGACATCACTAACACCTGAAAATTTCCAGATTTCATTTCCTTTAAGGTTACTTCATTTCAGGTTAATTTAACTTCCATATTGGTTACACTAAGCTTACAAAAATTTGCTCACTTATATCATTAACAGTAATTTTTTTACAAACACACCTACAAATCTAATTTTCTAGATTTGAAACTACCTTAATAACACCTATCTTTAACATGAATTCGTCATCAATTATACTTCAAATCCCAACTTAAATCATCCATATAATAACCTATAAACCATTATTTACGTACATTCAAAAACAGAACAGAAAAGTACCCATTCATTCTCCATCTTCCAGCACATTTTCAACATCAACATCATATATAATCTATCCCAATCCAATCATCATAATCTTTCTATTATAACATTCATAAAGATCAATGCTTATTTGTTTAGCTCAAGTTCCACCTCAATTTTTCAAGTTAAGCTAGCCCTCCATGCATGTAAGATTGTCACAAATTCAAGGTGGAAGTAAAATGATTTCAGCAAAGGCAAAATGATGATAGTAGATTATAGTTATCTTTCAGCAGATTTTTTTGGGGATCTTGAGGTGACTATGAAAGAAATTGAAGCAAAACTCAGAAGTTATGAGAGTGTGTGAGTGTTTCGGTGATGAAAGTAATGGAAAGGAGAAGAATGATCACAACAAAAACTACTCTTCCAGTAGCTTGACTCATCAAATGCTAGGTGTCTCCATGTTATAATGGCTTATGTTACTAAGCATGTAAGCCACTTATCCCCTCAATAAGCTGTCAAATGTCATCTAATCACTAGTCCATTTGTCACTCATTCTTGCTATCATTTGTCAATTAATTACCTATGCCAAATTTCATTCATTTATCTATGCCAAATGTCACTGAATTTATAGGCTTAATCATTCTAATTTTTCATGTACCAAAAA
This sequence comes from Erythroxylum suave, assembly GCA_027563595.1. Classification (NCBI taxonomy): domain Eukaryota; kingdom Viridiplantae; phylum Streptophyta; class Magnoliopsida; order Malpighiales; family Erythroxylaceae; genus Erythroxylum; species Erythroxylum suave. The sequence goes on along the minus strand of JAOSBN010000177.1, from coordinate 30,117,057 downwards.
CCAAAATAGAAACTTTCATTCACTATCATTCATGTAATCCTAGTTGTTTCCCGCTTCAAGAACACTACACTAGGACCTTTCTTTAGCATTAATTCACCTTCATTGTACTTCAAATTCAATCTCATTCATCCATAAAACAACCTATCACCTACGGTTTTTATACATCAAGTATAAGGCATAAAAGTATCCAATTCATCCATCATTTTTTTCAGTTGTAACAATTAATTCCAAATTTACTACTTATACCTAGTCAAATCAAAATTCAAGACATAAACAATACACAATGCACATCATGATCATTTTAAACCTTTCATACCTAGGAATATGTCAATTGAGTGCATATAATATCTTTGCAATGCGTACAAAATCATAATTCATGTGTATGTGAATGATATACGTATGAATGAAATGCATTTCATGAATGCTAAAATGATATGACTCATATGAATTAAGATAAGGCTCTAACCTTTAGTATGGAAAATGGGCTATCACAAGCCCGTACCAACTATAATGGTATAGTTTTCTTTTAAATGATTTGAACCCAAACATTACTAAATAAGATTTTCATCATATAAAAATATATTTAAATATATTGTTAAGTGAAATAAAGGTATAACCTTGCGAGACTAGAAAATCTAAAATCTTGGATTCTATACAAATTCTTTCTTAGCCACCTGTTTAATTTATCTTTGGAAAGTTGTTGAAGAAAAAATATGCGTTTTAACTTCTAAGTAGGCTAATTTACCATTAGTTGAGTAAGAGTGTCAATGATTTATCTAGGAAGTGTTATGAGATAATTTCTGAAACTCGGTGAGCAAATGATAGAGACAAAGTTGTAGAAGTTAAAACTAAATATGTTTATTAAGAAAAAAACTAGATTAGCTCAATAAAACCTTTAAAGAAACTATTTCTGAAATGATCTAGAAAAACCTAAGAATAATTGAGCTTTCAAGGAAATAAAGTGCAATAAGTTCTTTTTCCAATCAAAATTCTCTATGAATTATGGATCTATTAAGGATTGTTTATATATAGTAATAGTCCTAAGGCTATCAGTTTTAAATATTGTTAAGTAGATTTTACAACTATTAGTTGAGTTTGTCAGCTACATTGTTACCAATATTGGTTTTTCTCCGAAATTAGATAATGATTGTTAATAATAACATAATTTGTTAGAGGAGTTTGAATAAGATAAAATCTTAACCTTTAATTCATTATATAAATACAAAGTTGTATGTCCAAGAACATTTGATGGAATAAAACACATTAAACTCGAGATTATTCGCTCTCTCTTTCTTCTTCTTCTCTCTTCCTTCTTTAATCTTCTTGTTTAACTTTATGAACTATGTTTTTGAGAATATGATTCTACGCTAGTATGACAACATGTTCCTAGTAATGGGGAATAATAAAATGAACCAATCATGTTCCTAGTAATGGGGAATAATAAAATGAACCAATATCTCATTAAAGAAGTAAATGAAGGACAATACAACACAATTAAAGAAATCAGAGAGCATATTGATAAAACTATGGAGGAAATCAAGTTGATGATCATAGGAATTGTTTTATAGGCTATAAAGGCAGCTTCTTAATCTTAACAATAAATAACTAGTAGCAACAATAGGGTTTTAAGTCCGACATTATGCTATAACAACAAGCCATTACACCAAACTGAAATTCCCAAAGTTTAGTGGTAAGAGTTTGAATGAATTGATCTATAAGGAAGGGCAACTTTTTAAGATTGATCATATGATAGAAGCAGATAAGGTGAAAATAACTTCCATTCACCTAAGGAGAAGGGAAGGATAGCTTCATAGGGAGAATTTGTGGAGGCATTTTTAACAAATTTTGGGGAATAAGCATTTGCAGATTTGATCTTTAAAATCAAGAAATTAAAATAGGGTGATTATCTCCGATAATATCTTATTGAATTTGATATGAAGTTGAAAAAGGAAACGACAATAATTATGGTGTTATTAAATCCAACAACTTCAAAATTTGCTTATGTTTTAGCTAAAGTCCAAGAGCTATTATGGTTAAAGAAGATCTTTATGGATAATAAAGGTAGATTTTAAAGGGGAAGGAATAAAATACAACAAGGTACAGTGGCAAGGGTAATTATTAGCCTTAATCTGAACATAAACATTCCTAAATCAAATGTGTTAGCTCTCCCCGGCCCTAGTAACACTACTAGTAATGTAAATGTAAAGTAAATAAGGAGCTTAATTAGTAAATAGAAGATTAAAGGAGAAAAAAGGGATTTGTTTTTAGTCTGATGAAAAATTCTCCAATAGATATAAATGTAAGGCAACTATATATGTTAACAATTGAGAGTGATGATTTTGAAGAAACATAATTTCCATTTGAAAAAGGATATAATGATCAACTAGTGATAGAGAACCCAATTACTCTCCACAATTGTTCTTCCATAATATCAATTGAATGTACAACTACCAATAAGGATCAATAATTATATAAGAACTAGACACTATTTCTTCTAGTAGATTTAAGAAGTACTTATAATTTCATAGACAGAAAAATAATAATGTAACTAGGTTGTACATTAGAAACTATTGATAAACGCAAGGTCACTGTAGTAAATAGGAATGAGATTAACTTGGAAGGAGATTTGTAAGACATTTCAATAGGGAATGCAAGTTTATTACTTTAAGGTAAAATTTTTAATCTTGCTTGTAGCAATTATGACATAGTGTTAGGTATACAATAACTATTTGAATTAGGTGGTAATATTTGGAATTTCAGCCAACTATAAATAAAGTTCTAGTTGGGCAATTAGAATTATATGTTACAAAAGGAATTTGATAACAAAATTCAGTTCGTCACTAATGAGAATATGTAGAAGCTATTGACTAAAAAATCATAATTATCATTAGCCTGATGTTTTCTAAAAACTTTACAATCAAATTCTCCTACAATTTCTATTAATTTAGTGGAAGTAGACTTGTCAACAGTGACAAGAACCTTACCTGGTGTAATAGTTAATGAGTTAATAAAGTTTGCAAAAATTTTTAGGGAACCTAAAGGCTTACCTCCTCAAAGATAGCAAGATCACTAGATTACTTTAAAATAAGGATCTCAACTAGTCGTAGACCATACATATATGAAGCATTATAAAATGATATCATTGAGAAAAATGACAAGAATTGTTGGATTTAAGTGTTATATAGGCCAGTACTTCTCCCTTCTCTTCTTATGTTGTTCTATTTAAAAAGAAGGACAATATATGGAGAATATGCATTGACTATAGAAGCTTAAGTAATTTAACCATAAAAGATAAGTTTTATGTATTTGTTGTTAAAGAGTTATTACAGGAATTGCATGGAACTTTAGCTTTAAAATTTCTAAGTTGGATTTAAGATCTAGTTACTATCATATCAAATTGCATGTTAATGATTTTTACAAATCACATTTAGAACATATGCAGGCCACTATAAGTTTCTTGAGATGTCATTTGGACTTATAATGCATCATCTACGTTTTAGAGCCTTATAAATAAGGTTTTCAAATCTTATTTAAGGAAATTTATGTTAGTATTGTTTGATGATATCTTAATTTATAACATTAATATGAATGAGTATACTATTCTTCTCACTAAAATGTTTCAGCTATTGATGCAACATTCTCTATTTTTCAAGTTTAGTAAATACAATTTTGTTGTTGAGTCTATAAAACATTTAGGCCATTTATATTTCACAAACGAGTAATAATGGATCCCCAAAAAATTAAAACCATTTAGGGATGGCCAGTATATTCATCTGCGAAAAAACTTAGAAGGTTTCTAGAATTAAATTGTTATTATCATAGATTCATTAAAGACTATTCTCAACTTATTCATCCTCTGATCTTCTTCCAAAAAATAGCGTTACTTTCTCTTAAAATTCTTCATCACATGAGGCATTTAAATCACTGTAGCAAGCCCTTGCTTCAACTATGGTCTTAGCATTGGCTAACTCCTATTAAGATTTTATCATAGAAACATATGCATTATGTACTGGTATTGGCTTACAGTCTTCATTCAAAATAGACACCATATAATATATCATCAAAATGTTATCCTTATACCTTCAACCTCTTCCTACTTATAACAAAGATAATTATCATCCTTTTTATAATTAAAAATGGCAGGACTATCTAATGTGTAGACATTTCATTATAAAGGTTGACGACTAACCTTTGAAGTTTCTTTTTGATCAAAAATTAACAACTCTAACTTAATATATGATTAGCAAAGTTGATAGCATATGATTATGAAATCCAATACAAACAAGGAAAATCTAACGTAGCTATAGATGCACTCTCAAGAATTCAATCTTCTAATATAAGCAACATGTTCTATCTATTATTTCTATAGACCTTTTGAGCAATATCAATGCTTTTTAGCATAAGGATCAATACCTATCATCTATAACTAAACTCTTACAACAAGGAGAAACCCTCTCTCATTAATCTTGGTCTCATAATCAATTATTACAGAAAGGGAAGTTAATAGTGGGTCAACACATTGTTCTTTGAAATCAATTGTTACAACATTTTCATAAAAATGTTATTAAAGGACATTCAAGAATTCAAACCCTTACAACAAATTATCTACAATCTTATATTAGAAAGGTATATGGAAGTGAGTAAGAGAGTCCATTAGGAAGTGTAATATCTAACAAAGCTACAAATCAGAGCACGTGGCATCACTAGGACTGCTTCATCCATTACTTATTTAGCCAATTTTCACATATATAACAATGGATTTTATTGAAGGCCTTCTTAAACCTTAAAGAAAATCATGATTCTAGTAGTGGTTGACAAACTTACCAAATATTTCCACTTTATTCCCTTATCTCATCTTTATACCGTTGTTATTCCCCTACTTATTACCTTTAAATTGATGAACAATCTGAGGTGGTGAATCATTATTTGTAATCCTATCTTCGTTGTATAGTAAGGGATTTGCCAAGGAGTTAGTGTTCCTAGATTTCATTAGCAAATTTTGGTACAATACTTCATATCATATTACCAACAATATCATTTCATTACAGGCTTTATATGATATTCTTCCACCTTTATATTTACCGTATTTCTCAAAAGATTCTTCGTTTGAAAATATTGATTCATTATTAGAAGATAGAAAAGCAGTAATCCAACTACTTAAACATCACCTCTCTAAAGCTCAAAAACAAATGATCTCACAAGCTAAGAAACATAAACATAATGTTCCTTCAATATAGGAGATATGATTTACCTTATCACCAAAGTTTTGTAGTTATTAGAGAGGTTACAAAACTAGAAGCTAAATGTATTCATATTACTTAACTAAATTCAGTTCTTTATAATTCTTAAACAACTTCTATCTCGCTACCATTTGCTATTAGCTATGTTAGAATTAAGGGCTATCTTGAATAAGTGCATAGTTAAACAAGACAATTTACCAACTACTTAATGGTTAATTTTTTTATCTAACTCATCTCTAACATATGCCACTTGAAAATTTACTCATTATATTCAACTCAAATTTCAATAATTAACCTTAAAGACAAAAGAATAAATGAGGAGAATGATATTATGTAACTTTTATAATTATTAGTTGAGTTTGTTAGTTATATCCTTACTAGTATTGGTTTTTCCTCAAAATTAGTTAATGATAAGTAATAGTAATAGCATTTGTTAGAATTATAAGAATAAGATAAAATCCCATCCGGTAATTCATTAAATAGATACAAAGTGGATGCATAAGAACATTTGATGAAATAATACACATTCATTTTAAAATTCTTCTCTCTCCTTTCTTCCATTCTCTCTTCTTTGCTCTTCTCATTTAGCTCCTTAAACTCATTTTTTCATAATACCACAATACAAATATACTAAAGCTTATGGATGCAAATATTACTATCTTCAATATTACCATTTAGAGAAAAGAGAAGGAAAAGAAGAATTGGTTCACTGGACTTCCATTTTCAAAATATGACGCATGAACATAGTTTACTTTTACTGCATGATTAAAAATGTTACTAATATTGCAAGAAAATGCTATATATACTAGAATATGGTCGACTCTCATTCATGTTAAATTGAAAAGACCTTTGGAAAATCTGGCTTTGTTTGACCCTTTCCTTGAAAAGAAAAAATGGCCAAGCAGAGTTCGTGGTTCAGATTAGGTGTCAAGTCACCTAAATCAATAAAAGCTATTGAGTTGTGTTCATGGGCCACATCAAACCATAAAGAAGAAGGTCATGTTAGACATTTTTGTCCCTAAGGACACTTTTGTCATTTTCATATTAAGTGGCTTTTCAATAAATTATCAGTTAAGGTATGTAATTTGATCCAGATAGGGGTAATAAAGTGGCTTAATAAATGATCTTAATCAATGAGTTAAAGTCCGGGTAAAAAATGAATCTGTTTTAGTGTGGACCGAGCCCATATTGGACTTGTGATAGGGAAGCCCGATATGGAAGATATATATATATAGATTAAGTCTCCTACAGTTGCTCATATCAATTGTAAGCATATAGATCTTTTGACCCATTAAGAGAGCTTACGTATTGAGAAAACTGTAGAAAGGTCTAAACCACGTGTCAGCAAGCATAATCCATAAAGGTCCCGGGTGATTGGAGATCGTTTGGTGCTCGAAAATTACTTCAGAAACAGAGATGAAACTGAAATCAGGTATTCCACAATCCTTCATTTTTAAACCCTTTCATGTATGATCCGGGACACGTAATAAGGTCTATGTTACGTGTTACACATGATATCAGAGAAGTTGCATGAACATGTTTCCTGAAATGAAGGTTTTTTGGTTTTCATCTCATATGTTTTTTCTCAGTTTTTAATTCGTTTTTTGATTTTTTACGTATATGATTACATAAAAGTAGTAAACATAAGGCTAGCTATAGAAAACGAGTCAAAAATGGGCCAAATGGAGTGAAAAATGGCATCCTAGGACACCGAAAATTGCCCTTCGTAACGGAGGGCTACTCAATGTCGGGTGCATGCGCCGACAATGCTACAATAGTGGGGAGGAGTGACATACGGTTGGTGTGTACGACATGCCAACACGTTACTCCATGGAGCGATGGACTCATGTCGTGCAACAATCACGATCCACACTCCCACGAGCATGGGACGAAGGGCGCGTGTATCTATCCCGACACGTGGTCTGCTAGATTTTAGACACATGGCACGCGTTGTACAATAAACACATGTATGCGCGTGGGGGGGCGCATGCACAACACACGTCAAACGCATATGGGATGCGCACGCCTCAGACCATGCGCGCACTAACGGCTGGCTAACGTCAGCGCTATCGTGATGCTAACGTCAGCACCCCAAAAAAGGAAAATTTAAGAAACTCCTATAAAGTTGTCCTAGGTCTTTTTGGGTCAGTTTCTAAGTTGGGAGAATTTTTAAAGTATTTTTCTAATTTTTCTTGGATTTATTACATTGGTAATTGGATTCCGAAAAAGTTTTTAAAGCCTTTTTAAAAATAATTATGAGTACATTTTTGTACTCCTAACAATACATAACGGAGACATTTGAAGTTTTATGTATCGTGTGGTAAGGTTCAATATTTGAAAAAGTGCGATAGTCACTCTCATTGAGAATTTTTTAAATAAAAGTCTCAAATAAAGTTTAAAGACAATGTTTTCAATTTTAGTATGTGATTATTTGAATGTGCATTTAGTTTTTACATTGATAGCTATTTTTCATATATATAATGCCCATATAGAATATGAGGACGACATAAAGACGTATCTCTTATGTTTGTAGACCTTCTAGGATACTGATGAGAATGTAGTCACTAAAATGGCCTTTCAAGTCAGTATTTTGGATTGTTCTACTCACATGTTGGGGGATGTCTCTAGCTTTATATGTGGTTATTCTGCCCCAAAAGGAGTTGGCCTTACATAGGGTTTTGAGATGTTCATAAAGGCATTAGATAGAGGAAAGTTGTTGCCTAAATAATCTATTCACCTAAAGGTGCCATGAGAGTTGATGGTTTGTACTCTATTTGCTTTTATGCGAGTGTCTAATTATGTTTTCAGTCCAAAGGTGTTTCATAATATGTGTGATCAGATTCTAGGTATAGATACTGCTTTAATGCTTTGAGTCTCGCTGTTATCCTACATTTATACTAATCTTTACATTGTCTTTTCTATTTTTCAGTCGCCTTTTTTGTGAACAACAATGTTGTCACCATTGAAATCTTAAATAGTTTTAACTTCAAAAAGTGGATGAAGGATGTTGAGTTTGCCCTAGAGATGGCTGATGTCAACATGGCAATGTAGATCGAGAGGCCTTCTCTGCTTATAGATGTTAGCTCGGAAGCTTACAAATTAGCAGTGGCGACATAGGAGAGGTTAAATAGGATGTGCTATTTGACCATCAAGAGGTCAATTCTAGATCATCTGCTCAGTGGATTGCCAGACATGACCATAGCAAGGGAGTTCTTGGATAGCATTTCCTAGAGATACAAGGTGTCTTCTCATGCGGAGTCGAGCGCCTTGATTAAGGAACTATTCTCCATAAGGTATACTGGAGAAGGAGGTAGTTAAGAGTACATCATCTAGATGGTATACCTTTATAGTAGGCTGAAGGTATTAGATATACCGATTATTGACTTGTTCATAGTGCATCAGGCACTAAATACTCTTCCTTAGGAGTTAGTGTGCTACAGTAGAGGAGAAGATTAAGATTTCTTCTCATTCAGCTATGTTTGCAGCTGCCAAAGGTAAGGGGAAGACTAAACCCCAACAGCCTAAGGGTAAGAGTAAGAAACCCAAACCCTCTTCGCAGATTCAGAGTGGGTAGTCTAGCGTTGCAAAGGGCCTACATGACCTAAAGATTATAAGGTGTTTCTTCTATAAGAAGAAGGGGCACAGGAAGGCTGATTGCCTAAAGTACAAGCTACGAAAGGTCAAGTAGGAACTGTTAGGTAACTCCCCGTCTTATATGATTCATGAATCCAATGTAGTTATAACCACATCAAATTCTTGTTGGTTAGATAGTGGAGCTTCTAATCATGTTGCTTCCATGATGTAGGGGTTCACATCCAGGAGAAGACCGACTAAAGGGGTGGTGAAGCTAATGGTCAGTAACAATGAAGAGGTGGATGTTTTGTTTGTAAGAGATGTAAGATTAAACCTCGATACGAGGTTTATATTAATTTTACAAGACGCATTTTATATACTGTCTTTTAGATGAAACCTGATCTTTTTATCAGTTTTGGGTAAAGAAGGTTATCGTTTTGTATTTGATATTTTAGTTGTAAATATTTCTATCAATACAAGACATATCGAAACTGCCTTCTTATCCTACGGATTATATAGTATGTGTCTTACTCCTAATGAAATGTATGTCTCTTCTTATTTTGTCGAAGCTGTTACTCGAAAGAGAGCTTTCATAAAGGAAACAACATACATGTTGTGGAATAAACGGCTTGGCCACATTTCCAAGGAGAGGGTTAAGAGATTGATAAAGGATAACATTCTTCCAACTCTAGACTTTGGCGATTTGGAAACATGTATCGTTTGTTGTAGAGGTAAGTTAACTAAGATAAGGAAGAAGGAGTCAACTCGTGTTTCTGGATTATTGGACCTCATACATACAGATGTTAGTGGTCCCTATATAGTCACTTTGTGCAATGATAGATATTTTCTGATATTTATAAATGATTATTCTCACTATAGTTATGTGTTCTTGCTTAAAGAAAAGTATGAAGGTTTTGATAAATTGAAGATCTTTAAGACTGAGGTTGAGAACCGATTAGGAAAATTAATAAAGATAGTCCGATTTGATGGGAAGGGAAATACTATGGCAGACATAAGATTGCAGGATAGTGAAAAGGTCTGTTTACCAAGTATTTGGAATCAGTTGGAATAGTGACTCTATTCACTTTACCAGGTAGTCCTGAGAAAAATGATATGGCCGAAAGGTGCAATTGCACCCTAAAGGACATGATCAGTTCAATACAGAGCAGGACTAACCTACCCAAATACCTTTAGGGTGAAGCCATCAAGATAACATTATATATCTTAAACATAGTCCTAAGCAAGTCAGTACCAAAGACGCCTTTTGAACTCTGGGTTGGAAGGAAGCCAAGCCTTGCACACATTTGTGTGTGGGGCTGCCCTGTTGAGGTAAGGCTATATAATCCTTATGAGAGAAAATTGCAATCTAGTTCCATTCGTCACTATTTAGTAGGTTATCCTAACCATTCTAAGGGCTACAGATTTTACTGTAAAGGAGGGCGCCATAATAGTAGAATCACAAACGACTAAGTTTCTGAAATATGATGTCTATGATGAGGGAGGATCTTCACATCCTCCAGGAGATAGCAGGACGAAAACTACAATTATTACGTATCCACCCCTCATACATTCAGATCTGGTAGATGTAGGTCCAAGTACTGTGCCTATATAGGCACAAGAACCAATTCCTATTCAGGAAGAAGTTTCTGATGTATAAGAACCTATGTAGTTACGCAAATCCATCAAAGAGAGTCGACCTACTATCTCGTCAAATTATATAATCTATTTGGGGTGAACAAGGCTATGATATAGGATATGTTGTAGATCCAGATACTTTTACAAAAGCCGTTTCTGGACCCTATGTGGATATATGATAGGAAGCAATGAAAGATGATATGCAACCTATGAGGTATAATAAGGTATGGGAGCTTGTTGATTTACCTTAACATTGCAGGTTGTCACGTGCAAGTGGCTATTTAAGACAAAGAAGGACATACAGGGTCAAGTTAAGCGATTTATGGCGTGTCTAGTTGCCAGGGGATTCACTCAAAGAGAAGGAGTTGACTTCAATGTTACCTTCTCTCATGTATCCTCAAAGGATGCATTTAGAGTGATTATGGAAATAGTAGCTCATTATGATATGGTGTTACATCATATGGATGTTAAGACCGCTTTCCTGAATAGTGAACTTTATGAGGAGGTCTATATGGAGCAACCTGAAGGATTTCAGGATTAGGATGCAACTAACAAGGTTTGTAAGTTGACTAAATCAATATACAGTTTAAAGCAAGCTTCGAGACAGTGGTACCTAAAGTTTGATGAGGTTTTGACCTCATTTGGCTTTTTGGAAACAAAGTCGAAAGATGCTTCTATTATAAGGTCAGGGGGAGCAAAGTTATTTTCATATTGTTGTATGTCGATGATATCTTGCTAGCGTCAAATGATTTGACCATGTTGCATGAAGTAAAGTAACTTTTGGCCAAACATTTTAACATTTTGGGTGAAGCATCTTTTGTCCTCAGTTACAGATTCATCAAGACAAAACTCAATACTCATTGAGCCTCTCGAAAAGTGCATACATTGAGTAAGTGCTACAAAGATTTAATATGGCTGATTATAAGCTTGTTATAGCACTTATCTCTCATGGAGAGAGATTATCTTTGACACAGTGTCCAAAGAATAAAGTTAAGAGAGAGGCTATGAGGAATGTCCCATACTCTAGTGTTGTTGGTAGCCTGATGTATACCTAGGTGTGCAGTAGATCAGACTTTGTATTTATTGTTAGAATGCTAAGTCGATATCTGACTAACCTAGGTGTGGACCATTGGAATGTAATCAAATGAGTGCTGAGATACCTACAGGATACCAAGGATTATATGTTGGCATACAAAAAAGTCAACGATTTAAACCTCACAGGATATATAGACTCCGATTTTGCTATGTGTCTGGATGATCCCAAATCCACTTCAGGATACATTTTCATATTGGCAGATGGTGCGTATTATGGAAGAGTGTCAAGCAAACACTGGTGACTTCTTCGACCATGCATACAGAGTTTGTTGCATGTTATGGAGCTGCTACACAAGCGATTTGGCTCAGAAACTTGATTTTTGAGTGGTCTGTGGTAAATTCGATTGCTAGACCCATTTGATTACATTGTGATAATCTTGCTGCAGTGTTGTTCAATAACAACAAGAGTATCATAGGGTATAAACATTAGGATGTCAAGTACTTTACCATAAAGGAGTTAATTTAGAAACGTGATGTTGAAGTGGAACACATCAGGACTACGGAGATGTTAGCTAATCCGTTGACTAAAGGACTTCTCCCAATAGTGTTTGTTAAATATGTATCCAGTATGGGCATGTTAAAGTCCTTAGACAACAGTAGTTAGGGATCATTGTATTTTGCTCCTTAAATGTTTGTACATATTATTGTATTATTACATCATGGTTATTAATTAATAAAGATAATCATTTCTTTTATCGTCACTAATAATTGTTCTTGTACATAGTCATAATACATATTGAAGTCTTAAGATTTGCGTTGATCTTAAGCATTTTAAAGGTCATTGGGCATTATAAAGATTGAACTTGATCCTATGTCATTTAACACGTACAAATTATATGGATATCTTTAAAGTTTCACATCACATAAGGGGATATAAGTTTTTAATCTCATAAAAATTCTTTAATGTAGTTTAGCATTCAGTTGGAGAACATAAAGGTTTTCTCTAATGTTGTTTACCATCCGGCGACAGGAAACAAGTTTTCTCTACTGCAGTTTAGCATAAAGTTAGAGAAATTGAGACCTACAGACGAAGATGATACGTATTAGATCATAAAGTTATCATTCTAGTCTATCACACTCCATTTTCCCATTCATGTTAGTAAAATATTATTTTTTTTATATTAGATTTGTGTTACATATAACACATGTTTGATATTTTTCGATATCGAAAACTTTGCAAGACGGAATGTTGGACTTTCCTTTTGATCAAATGTTTTTTTAAAATTGATACCAATACAGTAACTTGACTTAACCAAGTTTTTAAACCTTTTTAAGCATGAGTAAAATTGCAATTAAAAATTGTCCAAGAGGGAGAATGTTAGATATTTTTGTCCCTAAGGACATTTTTGTCATTTTCCTATTAAGTGGATAACTATGAATTGTAATTTTAGCTTTTTAATAAATTATCGGTTAAGTTACGCAATTCCAAATAAGGGTAACAAAATGGCCCAATAAACAATCTAATCAACGGGTCAAAGTTTGAGTAGAAAACAGATCCGTTTTAGTGGGGACCGGGCCCATATCAAACTTGTGATGAGAAAGCCCGATATGATAGCTATATATATAGGTAAAGGTCTCCTGCAGTTGCTCATATTAATCGCAAGCGTAAAACCTCGGACTCATTAAAAGAGCTTATGTATTGATAAAACTGTAGAAATGACTAAACCATGTGTTCGAAAAGATAATTTGTAAAGGTCCTTGGAGTTTGAAGATTGTTTAGCGCTCGAAAACAGCTTCAAAAATAGAGATAAAATCGAAATTAGGTATTCTGCATTCTTTTATTTTTTTAACCATTTCATATACAATGCGGAACACGTAATAAAATCTACGCTATTGTTACATGTCCTTGCAGAACCATTTCAACTCGGTGGACGAGAAGGAGATCGTCCCTATTTATTGCAACCTAGGAATCCACAATTATTGTCCCAGACTACGGTCCTATCCACTGAGTACAGAGACGGCTAAATTCTCAGCGTGTGATAGAAAAATTTTTCCCTCCGTGATGTATGCTAAAAAAACAAAGAGGGTGGGTCTAGGTTTAAGATACCCTGCCATTGCAAGTGGCAGGGTGGAGGATGTGTCAACCACCCCGTCATTTTGAAGGGCGGGGTGACTCGTAGGTGTCAACCCCACCATTTTAAATGGCAGGGTGACGCCTAGCTATCACCCCCCACTTTAGTTGGGGTGATGAGTCCACCCCACCATTTACAATGACGGGGTGGACTCTATTTTTATATTATATTATATTATATTTATATTTATATATATTAAGTTTAAAGTTATTTTTTAAAATTTAATTTTGCTTCGGGC
>JAOSBN010000177.1:30089168-30103104 GCA_027563595.1 Erythroxylum suave | reverse complement strand
TTATTATGATGCCATGTGAGGTGTTTGTAGTGATTGATCGTAGCTCACCCTTATCGTAGGATATGTATCGGAATGACTTGCGGGCGTCCCAGTGTGTACCCTGCGGTAAGGGGGCGCTACAGTTATCTTGTGGAAGTTGGGTAAGGATAAGAGATATTGTTGAGAGTTAAGAGATTGAGATGAAGGAGCTTGTAGGGAAGTAAAGTTCATTCTAGGCATGGAAATGGACCAACCCAACATAAAATTTTGTGTTTGAACCTAAGCTCATTTTAAAACTTGATAAGGTTAAAGCCTTCAAGCCTAAACCTTAGGGTAATTGAGCTTAGGCCAAGCCCAATTAAATATATTTTCATTTTAAAAATTAAAATGACCTTTTTTTACTTAAAATGAAATTGTTTTATTTTAAAATTTTAGGTTTTAGGCTATGTTGAGCCTAACAACTCAAGCTTGAGCCTTTTTATAAGAAAGAAGCCTATATAGATTTGAAACCTAATCAACTCAGGCTAAGCCCATTAACTTCAGGCCAAGCTATGCCGATTTGGGCCAAGTTAGGCAATTTTTCCATTTTTAGTTTATACATGATTATAATGCAGAAGGAAAGGGAATTAATAAGCTTAACCATATTGAATGTGGAGAGGAAGGAGCAACTTTACTGTCCAAAAATCCAATTCTTACAACAAAAGATCTTTTCCCTAAATGAAACATACCTAATTATATATACCTAACCATTATCCAAATCTACACAAAGATGATCATGATGGTTTAGTGCAAGATGTAAATAAATGCATTATTTACTATAATATGTAAATTTATATTGGGTAAATAACAAAAATAATTCAAACCTTATATTAATTTTATAATACTAGGTCAAACTTTAAAAAGTGACTCTAAAACACTTAAAATTGCAATTCCTTATGAAAATACCCCAAGGTTAAGATTCCTATTAACATTGATGACGTGGCTCATCACATTAGATTTTTGTACTTACCATATGGCTACCATATGTCTACTATTTATCTAACTAATTATTAATTATTTTATTAAAATTTTAAACATAAAACTTAAATTCCTTTCTTCTTAAGTAAGTCATTTACTTCTAGCTTTGGTATTTAAGTCTTCTTTAGTATCCCATTTCCTCGCTAACTCATAGTGGCTAGCTAGTAAGGTGGATTATGGTTGCCACATCTGGTTTCTCATCTTTCGTAAGTTTCGTATGCACTTTGTTTACTTATGTTGTTTCAACATGTTGTCTATTCTAAGCTCTCAAGATTTGGTCTTTGCCATCACTATGGTAGTCTCCACTATAACACTTTATCTTACTTTTTCCAAGTAAAAAACTCTCACCTTCATCTCTAAAAATCACAATTCTAAATCTTCAACCATAACTTGTGCTCTTGCTTATGGAAAGTTACATAGGTTTTCCTTTTTATTGTTAAACCTAGAAAAGTGTGGATCTTTTTGGGAACTTATCTTTGTCTTTGTATTTGCTCTATTAAAAGGGTAACAATAAGAAGAAGAAGAACCAAAAAAATAGCATGATTTGTAGACAATGTGAAAGACACAAAATGGAATAGAAAAGAATAAAGGAAAAAGATGAAGAAGTACTTAATCTTTAGAAAAGAGAGAAAAAAAAAGCTAAATCTAAGATTGGAAAGAACATGCAGAGGTCAAATTAAGAAATTGACAAATAATAGGATTGCTTTGTGTAGTAGCATTCTTAGGGTCTAAGTTCACATAATAAAATGCTCATTTTTTTCACTCTATATAGCTCTGAGTAGTTTTAATCTACTTTTTATTTTAACTCTGGTGTTTTCTTAATGTAAATATTATAATTTTGTCCAAAATTTAGAATTTTAATGCATGCAATTGGCAATGCTCTATATTTTTCTATATTATGCCCTAATAAATATAGCTTTTATGCACTTTACCATATCTACATGTGTCTATGAAATTAGCTTTCTTTCTTTGGTATTTAAGCTAATGGGGTTTAAATTAGGTTTTTCTTTTTGAAATTTAATAAAATAACTAATAATTAGTTAGATAAATAATGGACATATGGCAGCCATGTGGCAAGTACAAAAATCTGATATGGCAAGCCACATCAACAATATCAACGAAAAATTTAACATTGAACTATTTTTAAAATAATTTGAAAGTTTAGGTTTTTAGCGACTTTTTAAGTTTAAGATAATATTTCAAATTTGAAATAAATTTGAGATCTTTTGTAGTTTACCCATTTATATTTATTGTAGGGCTAATGATATAGGGAAATTGCATAACCAAAGGTTTTAGTTTTTAGTATATTTTGGTTTGGAGTTAAATAGTAATTCAAAATTTATTGCATTATTTAGACTTGAACTATGCATGGAATTAATATTATTAACAACAACTTGGAAAGCATATGTCTAGAACCTAAAAGGAATAGAAGACTACTAAATAAGAGTTAGTTGTAGTCAACCGTATGCCTAATTTTGCTCAAATATATTGTTTTGTTAATGAGTGTGGGATTAAGTAATTCTATGAAAAAATTTGAAATATAAATTTAATTTCTAAAATTCATCACCCTAGTTTGAGAGAAAAGCTTTCATTTTATAGTTAAAATGTACAAAAATAAAAGATTCAAATTCTACAAAAGTCCTAAAGACATCACTTTATTAAGCAAAGGAAATAACCATGAATAACATGTAAATTCATCTATAAAAATAATCAAATATTTGGAACTAAGATTGCTTAACAAATGAGAAGGCCTCCAAACATCTTAATATATAATTTGCAAATAATTACAACTCTTATGTATAACTAGAGGAAGAGATAATTTAGTTAATTTTCCTGACTTAAACAAAACATAACTAAATGAAGGACTAGAAAAAGTAAAAAAGGCATTATTTTCTTTTATTATTTGAGATAAGCATTGGGATCTCCTAACCTAGTATACTAAGATTCAAAAAAATTGGGCTCAAATACAAAAGCCTGTGGTTGTAATTTTTAAAGCTCATACAATCCACCTTTATTTGTACCTTGCAATAAGATTTCGTTGCTCACCTCGTGTTTAACCAAGAAATAGTTAGGAAGAAATCATTAAAAAAACAATTATTGTACTTTGTAAATTGTTGAACTAATTTAAATTATAATATGGAACATGAAGTAACATCTCTAGGAACCAAACTTGGATTATTTGGAAAAGGATAAAGAACATTACCAATATGAGATATATGCATTATTGTCAACATTTATTTGAATACTACTTTTATATTCTTAAGGATTACCAAGCATTTAATAATACATAGTCATATGGTTAGTAGCTCTAGTGCTTGGATACTAAGTTTAAGCTAGCAAAATTAGTATAGGAGAATGTATAGTTAAGACAAGCATCAAAGAATGATTAGGTGTTCTATATGGAGGTATTATAGTGGGAGTCGAGTTTATAGGAGCAATAATATTATAACCTACGTACCAAGTTACACTAGTTTGAGAATGAAAATTTTGCCTTGATGTATTCCTTTTTTGATAATTCAACGTAGTATGGCTATAATAGCCACAATTTTGACATTTACATTTTTTATTGGAGTTACAAAATTTTGTGCAGTGATAAAAAAGCTACTCGATATGAGAGCACTTGGTGCTTAAAGAAAATAGGCGAGATTTGCCATAAGTTTTTCTTGATAGTGTTGTAATAGAATGTCTTGAGACAAAAATTGACCATATAACTCAGAAAACGGTATTGGTTCTTATTGCAAACTAAGACATAAAATTATAGGATTAAAAAACATACCAATATTGTGACATATTATCACATTAAATTTAGTTTCATAAAATAGATGACCTGCAGTAGCTAGTTCATCAGTTAAGGCTTTATACTTTTGAAGATATTGTGTAACATTCATATCATTCTTCTTCAATTTTCGAAATGTGATATGTAACTATATTATCAATTTAGAAAGAAAAAAAAAGAGCCAAATGCATTTTCTGATGCTTTCCATGCTGAATAAGTAGTTTTTGTTCTAACAATATATAGATAATTTTCTTTGATCAATGATGATAAAAATTAGGAAAGTAAAAATAGGTCTCTAAAAAATCAAATTATGTATGGAAATTTTGAGATAATGGTATTTGCATCATTTGGTGAAGGAATTGTTTAAGGTATTGTCGGTGTGTCATTGATAAAAGTGTTCATATTTTAATAGTATGTGAAAGAAATAAAATGAATTTTCTAAGTAAGGTAATTTTTGGTGTTTAGTTTGATAATAAATATGCAGTTTAAGGTAAGGGTTGATGGCGTTGATGCTTGAGAGATATGAACAATTTGGTTTGTTATGATTATAACTCTATACTATCTACAAAATGTTAATTATGATTAAAAAAATATTTCTTGTATATTGCCTGAGAAAATGAATAAAATGTGATACATGATAAATATGGTTATAATAAAAAACTAACCAAAGTATAAATAAGAATACATAAAATAAGGTCAAAAGTTTATTTTGAACATCATCATTTACAATAGAATACAAGTTAAAACCTTAACAATGTTTTCAAAACATACAAAATAGACTTTAAATGAATAGAAACATGGTTAAATGACTTGTTTTAACTAGATAGTGGGATCTATTAGTAGCATTATGACACCCTCTATCTAAATTAAAAATATAGTTAATTTTATTAATTATTTAATAGAATTATAAAATGACGGAACCTCCATACTTTGATTATTGATTGTCTTTGTTTATTTGAAAGATTGGTTCTTTGTGGGGTGAAACTGAGAATTCTTCATGTTCTTTTAGAAGTTGAGTTACTTTTTGAAGAAGAGAACACGCATCCTCTATAGCTAGAATCAAAAGATACCTTTATAAGCACTAAATCTTGGAAAATGTCAAGGAAGTGTAAGACATTTTTATCCTTTTCCTATTAAGTAGACAACCATTAATTATAATTTTGGGCTTTTAATAAATTATCATTAAGTTATGTAATTTGATCCAGATAAGAGCTATAAAGTGGCCCAATAAATGATCTACATCAATGAGTCAAAGTCTAGGTAGAAAGTAGATCCTTATTAGTATGGAAACCATATTAGACTTGTGATGAGGAAGCCCAATATGGAAGCTATATATAAAGGTTAAGGTTTCCCGCAGTTGCTCATATCAATCATAAGCATACGAATCCTCTAACCCGCTAAAAACTCTTACGTATAGAGAAAACTGTAGAAAGGCATTAACCACGTGTCAGGGAACAATTGTTGTGAAGGTCTCGAATGATCGGAGCTCGTTTTAGCCTTGGAAACTACTTCAGAAGAATAGATGAAATTGAAATTAAGTATCCTGCACTTCCTTCATTTTAAACCCGTTCATAAACGATCTAGAACACATAATAAGGTCTATGATACATGTTACATATGGTATCAAAGTGCTTGCGTGATCGATTTGTCATAAACGAAGGTTTTTAAGTTTCCATCCATTATAGTTTTCTTCAATTTTTGATTCGTTTTTCATTTATATATATATATGATTACATAAAAGTGGAATACATAAGGCTAGCTATGAAAAACATTTTTTTTTATGTAGATGATTATGTAAATGCACCATATAGTGAACACGCGTATGTGCATGGGGGCACATGCATCACACGTGCCAGACACATCTGGTTCAAGTTGTGGCACACACGTGTGACATGTACAGGCTGACATTAACTATCATCAACACACATTACTGTGCTAAAGAGAAAATTTCAAAAATTCCTATAAAGTTACTCCGGGTATTATTAGGTCAGTTTTCTTGGGAATTTTTTAAGTGATTTTCTATTTTTTATAGATTTATTACATTGGTAATTGAATTTCGAAAAAGTTTTTAAAGCTTTTTTAAGCTAATTTTGAGTGCATTTTCATACTTCGAATTGCACATAAGGGAGACACTTAAAGTTTTAATTCTTGTGTGGTAGGTTTGGTATTTAGGAAAGTATGATAGTCACTCTCATTGATATTTTTTTAAATAAAAATCTCACATAAAGTTTAAATACGATGTTTTCAATACTTGTATATGATTATTTAACTGTGCATTTGGTTTTTGCATTTATAGTTGATTTTCACATACATTATGCTCATATAGAATATGAGGATGATATTAAGATGTATCCCTTATTTTGTGGTCTTTTTAGGTACTAGTAAGATTGTAGTCACCACAGTAGCCTTTCAAGTCAGTATTTGAATTGTACAGCTTGCTTGTTAGGGGATGTCTCTGATCTCATGCTTGGTTATTCAGCCCATAGGTGTTGGCCTTATCTGATATTTTGAGATGTACATAAAGGCATAAGATGGAGGAAAGCTATTGCTTAAATGATCTACTCATCCACAGGTGGTAGTGTCATAAGAGTTGATAGTTTGTACTCTGGTCGCTTTCATATAAAGGTCTAATTACTTATATTATGTATTCAGCCCATAGGTGTTTTTCATAATATGTGTGATGGGATTCACTGTGTAGATACTACTTTAATGCTTTAAGTATCATTCTTGTCCTGTATTTATACTGACCTTTACATTATCTTTTCTATTTTTCAGTCAACTTTTCTGTTAACAACAATGTTGTCACTATTGATACCTTAAATGGTTTCAATTTTAAGTAGTGGATGAAGGATGTTGAGTTTGCCCTAAGATGCCTAACGTCAACATAGCGATGCACATCGAGAGACCTCCTCCATTTATAGATGCTAGCTCAAAAGCTGATAAAGTAGCAATGGCAACTAGGAACAAGTCAAATAAGTTTTGCTATTTGACCATCAAGAGGTCGATCCCATATCATCTACTAGATTGTCGGACACGAACATAGTAAGGGAGTTGATGGATAGCATTTCCCAGAGGTGCAAGGCATCTTCTCATAAAGAACAGAGTGCCTTGATTAAAGAGTTGTTCTCCACGAGGTATATAGGAGACGGAGGCATTCAAAAGCATATCATCAGGATGGTGCACCTTCAATGTAGGTTGAAGGCACTAGATGCACTAAATACTCTTCCTCAAAAGTTTTAGATGTTGGCCACCTCCTATATGAGGAGAAGATTAAGAGTTCTCTTCATACAGAATGTTTGCACCTGCCAAGGGTAAGAGGAAGGCTAAACCCCAACAGCCTAAGGGTAAGGGTAAGAAACCCACTCAACAAATTCAGACTGGACAGTCCAGCATTGCAAAGGGCCCACATGACATAAAGAGTATAAGGTGCTTCTTCTGTAAGGTCGATTGCTCAGAAGAGGCATAGAAAGACCGATTGCTTGAAGTACAAGCTATGGAAGGTCAAACAGGAATTGTCAGGTAACTCCTCGACCTATATGATTTATGAATCCAATATAGCTATAACCACATCAAGTTCTTGGTAGTAAGATACTGGAGCTTCTAATCATGTTGCTTCCACAATGCAGGGGTTCACATATAGGAGAAGGCCATCTAAAGGGAAGGAGAAGCTGATGGTCGACAATAATGAAGAGGTGGATGTTTAGTATGTAGGAGATAAAGGATTGAACCTCGATACAGGTTTGTCTTAATTTTACGAGACACATTTTATATACCATCTTTTAGATAGAATTTGATCTCAATATTTTTTTTGAACAAAGAGGGTTATTGTTTTGTATTTGATACTTTCGCTGTAAATATTTCTATCAATATAAGATATATCGAAATTGTCTTCTTATCCTACGGATTATATAGAATGTGTCTTACTCCTAACAAAATGTATGCCTCTTCTTATGTTGCTAAACTTATTACTCGAAAGAGAGCCTTCATAAAGGAAACATCGTACTTATTGTAGCATAAACATCTTGGCCACATTTCTAGGGAGAGGCTTGAGAAATTGATAAAGGATAACATCTTCCCAACTCTGGATTTCAGTGATCTGGAAATATGTGTCAATTGTTGTAGGGGTAAGTTAACAAAGATAAGAAAAATGGCTTAACTCATGTTTCTGGTTTATTGGACCTTATACACACAGAAATTAGTGGTCCCTATACAATTACATTATGCAATGCTAGATATTTTCTAACATTTATAGATGATTATTCCTGTTATGGCTATGTGTTCTTACTTAAAGAGAAGTCTGAAGTTCTTGATAAGTTTAAGATATTTAAGACTAAGGTTAAGAACTAATTGGGAAAATTAATAAAGATAGTCAGATCTGACAGGGGAGGGGAATACTATGGTAGACATGGGGTTGCAAGACGAGAAAAAGGTTTGTTTACCAGGTATTTGGAATCAGTTGGAATAGTGTCTGAGTTCACTATGTCAAGTAATCCTGAGAAAAATCATGTGGTTGAAAGGTGCAATCGCACCCTAAAGGACATAATGAGATCAATGCAGAGCAGGACTAACCTACCTGAATATCTTTAGAGTGAAGCCATCAAGATGAAATTATATATCTTAAACAAAGTCCTTAGTAAGTCAATGTGAAAGACACTTTTTGAACTTTGGAAAGGCTAGAAGTTAAGCTTTGCACACATTCATATGTAGGGTTGCCCTACTGAGGTAAGGTTATATAATCCTTATGAGAGCAAATTGCAACCTCTTTCCACTCATTTCTATTTGGTAGATTATCTTGACCACTCTAAAGGCTACAAATTTTACTGTAGAGAAGGAGGGGCCAGAATAGTGGAATCACAAATAATTAAGTTTATGGAATACGATGTCCATGATGAAGGAGGATCTTCACATCCTCTAGGAGATAGCAAGACAGATACTACCATTATTACGTATCCTCCCATCTTACAGTTGGGTCTGGTGGATAAAGGTCCGAGTACTATGCCTATGCATGCACAGGAACCTATACCTATTCAAGAAGAGATTTCTGAGGTATAAAAATCTATGCCGTTGCACAGATCCACCAAAGAGAGACGATCGACTATCTCATCAGATTACATAGTCTATTTGGGTGAGCAAGACTATGACATAGGACATGTTGTGGATCCAGTTACCTTTACATGATCAATTTCTAAAACCTATATGGATATATGGTAGGAAGCAATGAAGGATCAGATGCAATCTATGAGGTATACTAAGGTATGGGAGCTTGTTGATTTACCTTAACATTGCAGGCCTATCAGTTGTAAATGGCTATCTAAGACCAAAAAGAACACACAGGGTCAAATTGAGCAGTTTAAGGCATGGTTAGTTGCAAGGGATTCACTTAGAGAGAAGGAGTTGATTTCAATGATACCTTCTCTCCTATATCCTCGAAGGATGCATTTACAGTGATTATGAAAACATTAGCTCATTATAACATAAAGCTACATCATATGGATGTTAAGACCGCTTTCTTAAATGGCAACCTTCATAAGAAGCTCGATATGGAGCAACCTGAAGCATTTCAAGATTAAGATGCAATAAACAAGGTTTGTAAGTTAACTAAATCAATATATAGTTTGAAGCAAGCTTCCAGATAACGATACATAAATTTTAATGAGGTTTTGACCTAATTTGGCTTTGTGGGGAACAAAGTTGAAAGATGCTTAATTTATAAGGTTAGGGGGTGTAAAATTATCTTTATACTACTATATGTGGATGATATCTTGCTTGTGTCAAGTGATTTGACCATATTGCATAAGGTAAAGCAACTTTTGTCCAAACACTCTGACATGAAGGATTTGGGTGAAGCATCTTTTGTCCTCAATATACAGATTCAACGAGACAAATCTCAACACTCATTGAGCCTCTCGCAAAGAGCATACATTGAGCGAGTGCTACTAAGGTTTAATAAGGTTAAATGTAAACCTATTGTAGCACCTATCTCTGATGGTGATAAATTATCTTTGGCACAGTGTCCAAAGAATGAAGTTGAGAGAGAGGCTATGAGGAATGTCTCGTACTCTAGTGCAATTGGTAGCCTGATGTATGCCCAGGTGTGCACTTGACTAGACATTGCATTTACTGATGGACTGTTAGGTCAATATCTAGCTAACCTAGGTTTGGACTAGTAGAATGCAATGAAACGATTGTTGAGATACTTGAAGGGTACCAAGGATTATAAGTTGACATACAAAAAAGTCAACAAATTAAATCTCAAAGGGTATACAGACTCCGATTTTACTATATGTCTGAATGATCATAAATCCACTTTAGGGTACATTTTCATATTGGTAGATGGTGCAATATCGTGGAAGAGCATTAAGCAGACACTAGTAACTTCCTCGACCATGCATACAAAGTTTGTTGCACGTTATGAAGCTGTTATACAAGCGGCTTGGCCCAGAAACTTTATTTTTGAGTTGTCTATGGTAGATTCGATAGCTAGACCCATTTAGTTATATTGTGATAATCTTGTTGCAGTGTCGTTCAATAACAATAACAAGAATATCACAGGGACTAAGCAATTTGATGTCAAGTATCTAACTATAAAGGAGTTTATTTAGAAAGGTGACGTTGAAGTGGAGCATATCAGGACTAAGGAGATGTTAGCTGATCCATTGACTAAAGAACTTCACCCAATAGGGTTTGTTAAACATGTATCTGATATGGGCATGTTAAAGTCCTTAGACAGCAGCAGTTAGGGATCATTGTATTTGCTCTTTAAATGTTTGTACATTTCAGTATATTATGATGTTATGGTTATTTATTAATAAAGATGATCATCTCTTTTTATCCTCAGTAATAACTGTTATTATGTATAGTCATAATAAATATACAAGCCTTAAGATTTATGTTGATCTTGAGCATTTTAAAAGTCATTGGACATTTATAAAGATTGACCTTGATCTTGTGTCATTAAACACATACAGTTTACATGGATATCATTAAAGTTTCATATGATAAAGGGAATATAAGTTTTTAATCATATAAAGGTTCTCTAATCAATTGGAGAACATAAAGTTTTCTCTGATGCTATTTAGCATCTGGTAAGAGAAAACAAGTTTTTTTTAAGGCTATTTAGCATTTGGTAAGAGAAAACAAGTTTTTTTTAAGGCTATTTAGCATTTGGTGAGAGAAAATAGGATTTCTCTGCTACAGTTTAGCACATGCAGTTTAGCATAAAGTTAGAGAAATCGAGACCTACAAACAAAGATGATATGTATTAGATCATATAGGTATCATCCTAGTTTGTCACACTCCATTTTCTCATTCATGTTAGTAAGATATTAGATATTTGTGATTATATTATACCTGTGTCACACATGACATATATGTCTTAAACTTGAATAAAACCATAATTAATAATTGTCCAAGGAGGAGAATATAGGACATTTTTATCCTTTTCCTATTAAGTGGACAACAATTAATTGTAATTTTGGCTTTTCAATAAATTATTGGTTAAGTTAGGTAATTTGATCTAGATAAGGATAATCAAGTAGCCCAATAAATGATCTAAATCAATGAGTCAAAGTCCAGGTAAAAAATGGATCCCTATTAGTATGCACCAGACCTAGATCGGACTTATAATGGAAAAGCTCGATATGGAAGCTATAAATAAAGGTTAAGGTCTCATGCAGTTGCTCATATCAATTGTAAGCATACGAATCTTCTAACTCATTAAGAGTATTTACGTATTGAGAAAACTATAGAAAGACATTATCCATGTGCTGGGGAACAATTGTTGTGAAGGTCCCAAGTGATCAGAGCTCATTTTGGTCTCGAAAATTGCTTCAGAAGATGAGATAGACAAAAATTAGGTATTTCACATTTCTTTCATTTGTGACCCTTTTTTGAACGATCCAAAACATGTGATAAGGTATATGCTATGTGTTATAGGATGTGTTATGCACAACAATCTTCAAGTTATGCATCACCTCAGTTAGTTTTATCCTCACATAGTTAATCCTCATTAGTGCTACAACTACCGGAGTTTGTCCACTCACCAAATTCAGAAGCACAATTCTAATGGGAAGCGTCTCCAAATCAGCAATGGTCAAGAATAGTTAGGCACAAAGTGAAACCTAACGTTGCTAATGTATGTATATGATCCAAAGAAGACAGACACATCGATTAAAGCAAACACCCTCATGTTGTTCAAGTTTACTATTTCATCGTACTTCACTTCAATGTTAAAAAGAAGATGTTGAAGCCATTGTTGCAGAGCCTGAGCATAGCATCAAGAAGCATTATACGCATGATCATGGAAAGAGATTGTTGTTCGTTCAAGGTTACACGCACTAAGTTTTACTATTTATAACCTTGGTAATTACTGCAAGTGCATGGGTCGTTCGCGTAGTACCTAAGGTTTCGATCCTACGAGGAAGGGAACTAGTCCTAAGATCTAAGGCAGCTAAGTTCACAATTCCTAATTAACAAACTAATTTAGAAATTAAAATTAATCAAGAATCAATTATGAGAAATTAAAGTACCAAATAGTAAACAAAAAGCAACTTACAACTAACCCGAAATTAACCTAGAAATTACCAAGGGAAAGAAAGGGGATTTAATTCGAAATTAAACAAAACCCAACCAATTATGCAACCATCAAGTAACAGTCTAGACGATCCTAGGGACTCTCTCTCGAGTTATAATTCTTAATCCTGATTGATAATCTCTAATTCAAATTATAGAAATTACGATCTCTTGATTTGCAATTGGTCCAAAACTTAAATTAGTTCTAAAAATGTTTATTAACCTACCGGGAATCTGTGCTCGATCTCTCGTTATCCAACTCTACTGATTTGATCCAATCCTTTACCTATCCATTTACCTAACTCTTGGTAGCCCAAATTGATGATTTTTACTCAGTTCACCATCTCAGTTTATTACCGAATTATTAAGCACAGAATTGAAATCAAAATCAACCAGTAGAAAACACAATCAATTAAATTGCATTAATCTCAAAAATTAATATCCAAAGGTGAGTATAAACTTAACTCAACATTCACACAATCAATCTTAACACCTATTTCAATTCTATACAATAATAAAACTGAAATAAATGGAAATACTCTCGGGATGGAATCTCGGAAGAGGCGATAATGGGAAACCACCTATTCCAAGAAGTACTTCGTGTTTGGCTCATCTCTGTATCTCTCTTCCTTTGTCTGCTAGGGCTTGTTCTAATTATTCTATAGCAGTCCTAGGTTAAACTCGGGATTGAAACGGTCCAAAAAAATCAAAAAATCAAGTTTTCGCATCAGCCCGATGTAGAGCATGATCATGGCCCTGTATGTCATGATCGCGGCTGGCACTTTACCCTTTCTGTCATGAGCGTGGCTTGAAGTGCACGATCGCGGCCTAACTTGTCACTCTTTGTCACGATCATGGCTCAGAGTGCATAACGGTGGCCTAGCTGCTTCTTTCTCTTCCTTCTCTGTCACAACCGTGGGCTACGTGCACAATTGTGACCTATGTTATTTAGCCTGAAACTCTTTAAATCTCCACCATTCTTCCCTGTTTACCCTGCAACACTAGCACACACAACAAGGTACACTACAAGAAATTGTATTTTTAGTGATAGTAAAAGTTGTAACTAAAAGTAGAAATATTAGTCACTATTATTAATAGTGCCTAAGATTTAAAGTCGTCACCTCCCATCACAAATACCTCCGTCACTACTAAAATAGTGATTAATTTAAGAAATGCTCACAATTATGCAACACTTTTGTGACACAAATATTGACACTAAAATTTGTGAAATGTGTGAAAAAATTACATGGTCACAAAAACTTGTGAAAGTAGTGACGAATTAAGTTGTAACAGAACTACACTATATTGTGACAAAAGTACCGACACTAAAATTTGTAGAATGTGTGACAACAGTAAATGGTAACAACAACTTTACATATTTATGACAAGTTTGTCGACACAAATAATATAAAATAGTGACGAATGAAGTGGTAACAAAATGTAATTAAATTGTGACAAAAATGTCGACACTAAAACCTATGGAATGTGTGACAATAATATATGATCACATAAACGTTACATTTTTATGACAAATATGTCGACACAAATAATATAAAGTAGTGACGAATAAAGTCGTAACAATACTTCATTTTA
>JAOSBN010000177.1:30059201-30072518 GCA_027563595.1 Erythroxylum suave | reverse complement strand
TGTTTTACCTTCAGAAACATTTGTTGCTACAAACTTCTATCCATCAAGTGCACCTCAACAAGTTACTACTATTGGAAAGGAAGAAGTAAGTCACTCTCAGCAGTGGAGTCAGGAAGCCTTAGTTCAAGAGATTGAAGAAATTAATACTAAGGTTGATGATCTACATGACTCAATAGGTGATCTACATAAGGAAGTAGCTTATCTACGAGTTTCAATAGAAGAAGACCTCAAGCTGATCAAAACTGATATGAAATGCAAGTTTTTTGAAATCATGAAGCATCTGAGATAAACTTTTTGATTAATAACAAATAGGGGGAGAAAAGAAGAAGAAAGGGGGCGAAAAGCAGAAGAAAAGAAAGAAAAAGTAGAAGAAAGGAAAGAAAAGTAGAAGAAAGAATAAAAGTAGAAGATAGCATACGTGTATTTTTGTTTGTTATCTTCTTATTCATTATCTGAATAATATGAGTTCATTCACTTTTATCTTTCTAAAATTATGATTATTTGTTATCATCAAAAAGGGGGAGATTGTTAAGTCAAGAGGACTTCACGATGATTAATTTTTATGACAATCAAATGATAATAATCTTATAAACAAATGAACGTTTTGATAAGTGTGTTAAGTGTGCAGAAAAAACGAAAACACAAAAGGAAGAAAAACATAGACGAAAAGAAAACAAAGATGAAAGGAAAACACAGACGAAAGGAAAATACAGACAATACAAAGCAAAAGATACGCTAGCACGTCAGATAGTTAGTTAGTTGGAGTTAGTTACATAACTCAACTAAATAACCGTTATCAAGATTCAAGAAGCAGTTATCAAGAATCAAGAAGCAGTTGGAGACTTAGGCTATAAATACTAATCGTATTCGAAGATTAGATAATCTTACAACTTTTGAGAAAAGTCATTGATCCTTGAGCGTTCAAGTGCCTACTTAGAAAAGAAATTTTCTGTAGTGCAATACTAAGAGAGCTAACCCTACTGTAACTAAAGCTCACAATATATTTCTAGTGAGAGAAAGAAAAGGCTAAGAGCCTGGAGAGGTTGAGTTAGAAGAAACAATACTTTGTGTAAGAGACCTGAAGAGGCTTTGGAAGGGAAGAAAGAATACTTGTAATTTGTCGAAGTATAGTGAAATACTCAGACGAACTCTAAGGACTAGACGTAGCCCACGGTTTGGGGTGAACCAGTATAAAAATCGCAGTGTCTATCTTCTATCCTTTTACTTCATTTTATTTTGTTAGTAAACAAGTATATAGAACTTATTTGTGATTTAACTCGTAATAACTTTCATATAATTTTTGTGATACTCTTTTAACAAGTTAGAGAAGTTCTTCACAAGATTTTTTTAAAAGATTTTGTATTCACGAAAAGATCACACAATTCAACCCCCCTTCTTGTGTATCTAGTTTATTGTACGTAAATTCTATATTAACGTGTGATTTACTTCAATAACATGTGTATAGATGTTAAGAAAATGAAAACCATAATTCCAGCCAATTAACGAATGCCAATTTACCTACCAGATGGAACTATTAAGTTTGTTCACCATATGGCGATATAAACTTGAAAAATAGAATAACCTTAACTGAAGCTTTAAATATACCTAGCTTTCAATTCAACTTGCTATCTATTAACAAGTTAAAAATTACAACACATAAAAAATTCATCTTTTATCCATCTCTGTATTCTATAAGACCTGAAGACTAATGAAACAATAGTAGTTGGTGAAACAATAGGCAATTTGTATATCATAGAATCCAATGTTGCTAAAGCCAATTGTTTTCCTTACTCTTTCACAAATAAAGTGTCTATCATAGATGGTGTAATATGCCACAATAGACTTGGTCATATTTATTCTATGAATAAAATCCATTTTGGTTACCTAGATGTTTGTGATATTTGCCCCATGGAAAAATATAAAGAAATCCTTTTCCCACTAGTAATATATATACAACCAGGTGTTTTGAACTTATTCATGTGAATTTATAGGGTCTATATTGTACTCCTAGCCTAAGTGGTTCAAAATTCTTCCTCACTATTTTCGATGATTTTAGCGTATGTACATGGACATTTATGCTAAAATATATATATCAATTCCCTTCAATTCTTCAATCCCTTTTTCAAATGACCCAAACACAATTCATCTCAAAATATACAAAGTGAAAATGGATTACAACTCTTGAGTCAAATTTTCCTTTTATTTTTATCCAAAAATTGAATTTTTCATCAACGATCATATGTTCATACCCCTTAACAAAATGGAGTGGAAGAGAGAAAACACAAACATTTGTTACAAGTTTTAAGAGCCTTAATATTTCAATCACATTTGATAAATAGGTTTTGGGGAGATTTTATTCTTACTACTATTTATATAATAAATCATTTACCATCTGTTAGACTAGCTTGGAAAACCATATATAAATTTTTTTTTAATAAACAATCATCGTATAAACACCTTCAAAGTTTTGGATGCATGTGTTTTATTGCAAATACTAACTTAGGAAAGGGAAATTTGATACAAAGCATACCGGTGTGTTTTTATTTTGATATAGCTATGGACAAAAAGTGTATAAACATTATGATATTCAAAACCATAAAATTCTTGTTTTTAGAGATGTTCAGTTTCATAAAAATGTTTTCCCTTCCCATAAACTACAAGAACTTGTAGAAACTACTCCTTTACCGAAACCTTTTGATTTACCTAAACATAATGAGTCATTTCCTTGTACCCATTCAAATGATTTTCAAACATACATTCTTTTAAAACACTAGATCAATATAAACCAGTTTAAGTACAACTAATAACACAAATATATGAACCACCATTGTTGTTACCTGAAGAGTTACGATTAAAGAAAAGTTCTGGAGTCGAAAAAATATACATGGTTGAATGATTTTGTTTCCTATAATGTAGAATCTATTCCTTTGTTTACTAATTGCACAAACGTTATACCAACACATTTCCTTACCATTAATCACCCAAATGTTTTGCATCTTACATGTCATTTTTAGTTATAGTGTATAATATTCAAGAATCATTTTCTATTAATTAAGCTAGACTTAAAAAGGAGTGGGTAGATTGGATAAATGTAGAATTAACTGCACTTGAAAGCAATAAGACATGGGAGTTGACAAAATTACCACTAGGAAAAACGACAATAGGATCAAAATAGGTATATAAAGTGAAAATGAAACCTAATGGAATAGTTGACATATATAAAGCAAGTTAGTTGTCAAAGGATATTACCAGTTAAAGGGAATGATTTTATGGATAGTTTTTTGCCAGTTTCAAAGATAGTAACAGTCAGAATTTTCTTGACTATTGTAGCTGCTAATTTATGGCCACTTCATTAACTAGATATCAACAATTCTTTTATTCATAGATATCTAGATGAAGAAGTTTACAAGATACCTCCTGAAGGGTATGTTAAAGCTTAAAAACATCAAGTTTGAAAGTTGATCAGATCATTGTATAGCTTGAAGCAAGCCTCAAGACAATGAAATCAAGAACTTACAACAAAATTACAACTTGGATTCGTTCAATCTTTGAATGATCATTGTTTGTTTATAAAAAAAAACTCATATTTCTTCATCTTGATTGCTTATATTCCTAATGTTCTTTTATAGGATCTACATAATTAGAAATATAAAAGGTGAAACAATTTCCACATGAATAGTTTACTATAAAGGATTTGGGTTGTGCTAAATATTCTCTAGCATTAAGGATTGCAAGGTCTATAGGTGGTCTTTATTTTAATCAAAGAAAATATGTTTTGGATATTCAAAATGATGGTGGTTTACTTAGCTCCAAATCAGTAGCTATGCCATTACCAAACGGGTATAAGTTTAGTGCGAAAGTAGAGAATTATTAAATGATCTAGAGCAATATAGGCAGTTGGTGGGAAGATTATTGTATTTGTTATTTTCATGTCCTGATCTTTCGTATGTGGTTCAATAACTTAGTCAATTTATTCAAGCTCCTAGATCGTCACATTGTGATGCAATTATGCACGTTTTACTATATATCAAGGGTTCTCAATTAAAAGCTTTGTTTTTCTCTTCTAAAACTTTGTTCAAAATTGGGGCTTATTGTAAAGCTAATTGGGCCTTATGTCATAATACTACAAGTTCTTTAAGTGGATATTGCGTTTTTCTTGGCAATTCACTAATATCATGGAAAACTAAGAAGCATAATACAATTTCCAATTTATCAATAAAGGTAGAGTATAGAAGCATAGGAGCTACGATTTGAGAATTATAACGGATTAACTAACTCTTGAATGATTCGCAAATATTAATATAGTTGTCAATATCTTTATGATGTGATAACCAAGCTGCAATTCACAACACTTCTAATCATGTTTTTCATAATAGAACTAAGAATTTAGAAATTCATTGTCATATTATAAGATACAAGTTCAAAAAAGGGTATCCGTGATGTATCCCTTCCAAGTTCCAAGTTACAAGTTACATATTTGTTCATAAAGTCTCTTGCCATACCTTTGTTTTTTAATAGTTTCTCTACAACTTGTACTTGTACGATATTCATCAAACTTCAACTTAAGGGGTAATGAACAAATATTTTTTATTTATATATATTGTTCCATATGTACAGAAGTTAGCTACTCTGTTATTAGTTAGTTATTGGAGAATAGTTATAGAAGGTTTTCTGTATATAGTTTTACATCATTATAGAGAGTAAATAGATTTACAGAGATTAAATTTGTTCTGGTATTGAAAAACTATTTTGACATCAACCATTTCTTTAGGACAAGAATTGCCTCCTTTAATATTAGAGGGGTAAGAAAATATATGTGAACTTTCCTTCTTGATGATGCCCTTCTGGCTTGCAAACCCAGTAACACAACAAAAGGGAAATAAAGGAAAATTATTTCCTATAGAAATAAAGGTCTTAATTTCATTTAGATGTATCCTAAACTATGTTTTCTTCTTAGAACAATAGGAAAATTAAGTGAATGTATTAGTCCTCCACTACAGTCCCACTTTACTACCACTTTGCCTCCTTGGCTCTCCTCGCCATATCTACCTACTCCTCCTCTCGCCGTCACTAGAGTTCTGCCTTGATAACCTTCGGCACAGGAATCCACACTCGATTTGCCTTTTTATTTTTCATTATGGATGTCATCTCAAGTTCCTTTCTTCTTGCTCCACCAACTAGCCAACTATTGCCTTTTTTAGTAGTGGCTTCAAAAGCCTTAGTTGGAAATGATTACCTCTAAGGTTGGGTGAGCCACTAAATGTGGAAGTTTCTCTTGCATGACAAGTAATTTATAGAGCTTTAAACTTCTTTTAATTTTATGTCTATATTTGACTTTTATTATGTAAAAACATATCCAATAATTTCTAACTGCAAAAAGAAAATATAGCTCATCCATTTGGCTATAAAAATTAATTCATAGCTAAAATAATACCATTATACTATAAAAACAACTATAGAGAATAAATTAATCATAACTAATAGCCTTTAAAAAATCCTGTGAAACATTTTTTCTAGGTTGATCTTGTTGTTTGCTTAATTAGGCCATGATTTAGAAAATTCTAAAACGTAAGAAAAACGAAAAGTAGCTAGTGAACATGTTTCTTGTAATGATTTATTACAAGTATTAGCACTTGTTTCATTCAAGTTGTCACTAGTCTTATTCTAGAACTTTTAGTGTGCAACTATGATGAGTTTGGCACCAGTTTTACTTTATTTCTAGTAGCGGTTTTATTCTAGGTCTTTTCACAAAGTTTTGACTTTTTGAGTTAGCTTTCAAATAATTTTAAAATCACCTCAATCGGATGACTATAAAGAAATTTATGGTAAAATCCATGTTTCTCCTCAAACTTACCTACAAAATAATGAATAAAACATAAGGGAATATCATATAATTCTATATAAACATGTAATATAAGTACTAAATCATAAATAAATTATCTCCTACCAACATACAAAATATGAATATATCACCTAAAATGAAGAATGTCTCTCCTAAAAAGAAAGGTGGAGATCCAATTAATATTTCCTTACCTAATATGGGGTTGATAGTTTTCATCTACATCATTAGCATAAAGTAGAGATATAAGGAACAAATGAGTCAATTGGTGAGTAGTACGCCAACTATGACTATAATTTCACAAGAATCTTTAGTAGACTACTATTAGGTCTTCAAATTGTTCTTCAACTTGGGATATTTAGAGGCAAAATCTCTAATGGCAAGCTTAAACTATTAAAGTTGGACTTATACTTTTAGCTCATCATGTAAATTAGTGTTAAAAAAAAGTGTAAGCCTTTAAAGGGTAAAATTCTCTACTAACTGAACCATCTTTAAAGATCCTGTAAAATAAAATGGTAAAGGAAAAAAAGAATAGATGTCAAAGAAGCTCCTTTAAAAAAAGGCAATATAAGAGCACATAAGATCATTCTAACAATGTCGAAGCATGAATAATATTCTTTAGTGCCAAATTCAAGTGTGAGGTAAAACATATCAATGTTTGATTCAATCAATCAAAATAAATTGAGTAGGTATCTATTAGATTGATGCAACATGAATAAGATGATCAACTTATTGATAATCAAATAAGAAATTGTAGTATGCAGGACATATAGTTTAATTAACATCTAAAGAAATAAATTGGGCATAACTCATTAAACTAAAGTAAATCAAGTATAAATTTATCAAATACAATATGCATAATACAATCAATTTATTGGTGATTAAATCAATTAGTGGACATACATCAAATTAATCAGGCAAAACAAGGTTATCAAGTAATCAATTAAAGAAAAATAATGATAAGAATTATGTTTGGCCTCATGAACATCAAAATGCATAAATAAATTAAATATGACTCAATCAGCTAAAGTAAATAGACTATAGATCCATCAAATCAATGCAGGTGCGGACTTGCATTTTATCAATTTTTTCTCTTTGACATCTCTTTTCTTTTCATTTTCCTACCCTTATTCAAATCATATCCATGCCCTTCCCTTTCCTTTCCTTCTGCGTAATGGTTAGGTACTATCTGGAGGTTTTTCTAGTCTTTGGAGTCAACTTGCTAGCGGAGGAGATCTCCTCGTAGCCAAAGGGTCTCTAGGAAACGGGAGATCCATCATTGTTGAAGGAGAGTTTTCCACCTTTTTCCCATAAGAAGAATACGATGAAAGAGACTAAGGAGCTTACTGGTCCAAAAGGAAATGCTGAACACTGTTAGCGTCAACTGCATACTGAAGGAGTTTGAAAGAACAAGGTCAGCCCTCAAACAAATAAAGGTGAGTTGATGTATTACCCGAGTGTGCTTCAAAATGAGATTTTTTTCTCCTCCTTTGAAGTTGCTCCAAGTAGGAGCTAGAGTATGGTTGAATGTTCTAGTTAGGTTCTTTTGGTCGAAAAGATTGGATTTTCCAATGGTGAATGCCTGGGATGAGGCTAGATGGGTAAGGGGGGTCTTTAGAAAGTGATGCTTAAGGAGGATGGGTCGTTGTTGTTTAAGTTTTCTGAGAACTCGAACTTGTTGAAGATCACTGAGCAAGGTCCTTGGCATATTGGGGATTAGCCTCTATTTCTTCAATAATGGAAACTGGGTATAGGTGTTGACAGAGGATCCATTGATACAATTCTTTTTTGGGTACAATTCCATGGGCTTCTAATGGAGTATTGGATGGTGAAGGGGTTGTGTCACCTGGCAAGTGCGTTGGGCAAACCTATCTGCATGGACTCCCAAACCGCGGCAGTGGACAGAATCGGGTATACGAAGATTTACAAAGAATTTATGAAGAATGCTTCTCTCCTTGAAAAGCTGGCAATCCTTTCACTGAATGAACAGGCGAGATGGTCAGAGATAAAATAACTATCTCTAAGTGGGTGCTACAGGTCGTATACTGACATTTGGATGGCAAGAAGATTTGGAGAGTCAAGAAACTTTGGAAGAAGGGCAAGTTAAAGATACAAAGCCGAAACAATTTCAGGGAGGGAAAGGTGTAGAGCTGAAAGCAGTTAAGTCTCCAACAAAGAAACAGGTTGAAGCTAATCACGCTCACCAAGCTCATATAAGTGGTGCAATAGTGAATGGGAGGTTTTTGGAAAATTTTCAAGACAAGGGTAGTGCTGAGGTCACATCTTACTTAGGAACTCTAGAACAAGACAAAGGTAATTGTGGGGGGTCTTGTTCCAAAGTTCGGCAGTTATGGAGCTAGTTTGAGTAAAGAAGAGTCAATACACGCCGTTACTATTACTAATCAAATACCAAAGGGGGATGGGACACAAATCAGTATAAAGGCAGGAAATTTCAGTCTAACGCTCAATATTCTAGAATCTATCGAATTGGATGAAACTGAACCAAGTATTTCTGTGGGAAAGGATGCATAATCAGATACTAAAGTTAGGGAGATTAGGTAAATGTCAGTAGGAGTTAAGAAAAGGTCTATGGGAAAGAAGAAAGGCAAGAAGAAAAAACACAAAAGGGTCATATCCACGGAGTATCTTTTTTAAGATCTTTAAGATGTCAATACTAGTATGCAACATAAAGGGACTTAATGATCCTCTCAGAAAACAAATGGTGCAAGAAGTAGTGGCTAGAAACAAACCTTTTTTAGTAGGACTTCTAGAAACAAAAATAAAGCCTAGTGTTATCCCAAAGGTGAAGGTTCTTTTAGGGTCCAAGTGGGAATGTCTCTCTAATCACAACCATTACTATAATGCTATAATTAGGTGTTGGTATGATACTGATAAGGTAGAGATTGAAGTTGTGAAAATGGGGATCAATTCATCCATCTATATTACTAGATGATAGGCCAAGTTAAAATTAAGGTGATAGTTGTGTATGCTTCAAATTTTGCGTTCCAAAGGGTTGTGTTGTAGGAAGAGTTAACCAATTTATATAGGGGTATGCAAGCACCTTGGCTGGTATTAGGGGACTTTAATTGCTATCTTAGTTTTGGTGAAGAGGAACGAGGGGCAGGATTTCACTCGGGTTCAGGAGCTGAACTCACTCAGTTGCTACATTATATCGAATTAGTGGATCTTCATGGGCTGGGCAGATTGTTCACTTGGGAGAATAAACAAAAGGGGAAAATGTTTATGAGAAAAAACTAGATAGAGCATTGGTGAATCATCTTTGGTTAAGATCACACCCCTTAGCTTTGGCAGTGTTTAGAGAGCCGATTTTTTCTAACCATGGACCTATTTTAACTCAACAAATTTATGGGGGATCCAAGATAAGGGCTCTATTAAGATGATTCAATGGGCTAATGCAAATAGAAGGGTTTATGTCCATTCTTCATCAAGTTTGGAATACAACTATTAATGGCCACAAAGCATTTCAGCTCATGTAGAAATTGAGGCTTATAAGAATTACTATAAAAAAGTTTAGCAAAGGCATTAAAAAGGAATGTCGAAGTATTAGGGACGTCTTTGAAGGAGGTTCAAAAACTTTTCTATTCAGATCCCTCCAACATTAATTTGAGAATAAGGGAAGAAAATTGTATTAAGCACTATCAGGAGGCTCTTTAGATACAAAATTCTATTATAAGTTAAAAAGCTAGACAAACATGGATTAAAGAAAGGGACCTTAATACCAGATTTTTTCAAGTTTCACTACTAGATAGGAGAAACAAAAACATAATAATGGAATTGAGGGATGAGGAGGGCCACAAGATTAACACTCAACTAGAGTTATCAGCACATATCCAAGACTTTTTTATGACATTAATGAGGAGACCTGAAAATCAGAGGAATGGTTTTGGGGTTAAGAATGTGATAAGTCATCGCACTAGTCTAGAAACTTTAGAGATGCTCAATGCACCTTTCACTGCACAACAAGTAAAAGCAGTAGTCTTCTAGTTACACAACTCTAAAGCACCAGGGCCTAATGATTTTTCGGCTAGGTTTTTTCTACAGACCTGGCACATAACGGGAACGCTTGTAATGGAAGCAGTGCTTGAATTTTTTTCTTCCGATTCGATGTTGAAGGAGATTAATCACACATACATATGTCTCATTCCAAAGACGAGTAGACCAGAGAGGATTTTGGATTATCGCTTTATTTCATGTTGCTCGACTGTATACAAGATAATGGTGAGTTTATTGGAAAAAAGATTGAAAAGGGTATTGGCTGAGGTGGTCATGAAGACTCAAGAAAATTTTCTTCCATCAAGAAGTATTGGGGATAATATTCTGTTATTGCAAGAATTTATGGGGGAGTATCACACTGGGAAAAAGATTAAGAGTTGTTCATTAAAGATATATTTATTTAAAGCATATGACACGGTTAGATAGGGTTTTTTAAGAGCGTGTCTTGAAGCTATCGGGATACCTATGAGATTCAGGCAGTGGTTACAACAATGCATCCAGAAGACTTCGATGAGCATATTAATCAATGGTATTCCTACACAACCTTTCCATAACACTTGAGGGATTAGGCAAGGGAACCCTCTTTCCCTTTACCTATTCACTTTAGCGATGGAGGGTTTTTCTAGATTAATTATAAAGTTGGTGGATTGTAATGATTTGTTCCAGTATCATTATAAATGTAGGGAACTGAAGTTGACACATTTACTATATAAGGATGATGTGATTCTCTTATGTAAGGATGAACCATAGGTTATTTCGATATTGATGAATGTGATGAATACTTTTTTGGGATGGTCGGGGATGGAAATGAATATGCGGAAGAGTGGAGTACATATGTCTTCAGATGTTAGGAATCCATAATGGATATCCGGGTTGGTGGGTCAAGACACTCCCTTTTAGTACCTGAGGGTTCCTATAACTTCAAGTAAGCTAAAATTTTCAGATTTTATGCCTTTGTTAGAGAAATTGAAAGGCAGAACATTTACTAAGAAAAATAGATTTTTATAACTTGCCACAAGAGTCACTCTCATTGTGTCGATGTTGAACAGCATGCTTATACGTTAGGCGACTCATGTGGTAATTCCAAGGAAGGTGATAAAAGAAATGGAGATGATATTGAAATCCTTTTTATGGACCGGAAAACATGATACAAGCAAGGTGGCCAAGGTAAAACATAATGATATTAATGTGCCGAAAAAATAATGGGGATTTGGAATCATATTGATCATGCAAATTCAAAGGGTGTTGTTAATGAAGAGAATTTGGAGACTGTTTGTTGATAAAGAAGCTTTGTGGGTGAAGTGGTTGCAAAGCTACCATCTTGTGGTTAAAGTTTCTGGCAAATTCAGTTAGGGAGAGACCATTCTTGGATCTTTAAGAGTATGTTGCTTTTTAAGGAGAAGGTATATCCTCTTATAAATGTTAGGGTGGGGAATGGTGAAGATGTCAGCTTTTGGTATGATAATTGGTCCACGTTCAGCCCATTATGGGATCGAAATGAATTGCTACTGCTTCGTAATAGGATTTCGATGGAGACAATAATGGGTTGGATTA
Organism: Erythroxylum suave; assembly: GCA_027563595.1. Classification (NCBI taxonomy): domain Eukaryota; kingdom Viridiplantae; phylum Streptophyta; class Magnoliopsida; order Malpighiales; family Erythroxylaceae; genus Erythroxylum; species Erythroxylum suave. The sequence continues at coordinate 30,061,111 of JAOSBN010000177.1, read as the reverse complement.
TTCAGGAAAAGGAAAGAATGGCAAATGTCTTTTTTCCATGTGCTTGATTACTACATTGTTGGAATGCAGGTTTATAATAGGGCTGATACGGTCACATGGGCTGCACATTCCAGTGGAAGTTTCATGAACAAATCAACTCACACCATAGAGGAGGCTTCTTTGGCAGCAGAACAGATATTAAGTTTGAAATCTTCTATTTTCTTGTGGTTAACTATCAAGAATAGGTTAAGCATGAAAGATAGATGGTTCGGTAGTTATAACCCCTTTGCATATTATGCAAACAAACAACTGAAAGCAGGGATCATTTATTTTTTTAATGCCAAAATATGAAAGTGGTGTGGAGTATAATTTTGAATTTGCTAAGGATTATGAGATTCTCCTTTCAATGGAATGAAGTGATAAATGATTGCGATTTAAGATGTCGTTTCAGATGGCGATTTATTATATTTGGAGGAAGAGGAATAGGAGGATTTATAAACATGTAGAGCACCAAAAGTACGAGCTTGCAGAGTCCATAGTTAATTTGGTTAGAGAAACAATGGTTGCAAAAGGAAAGCAAGATAGCATCAGCTAGGAACTCAGAACGATATGGATGATTTAATAGGTATAGTCAGTTTACTTGATGCTTGGTTTCTAGAAGTGTAATAGGTGTTAGTTTTAATTTCTTTTTGATATCGTTGTAAAGGATTGTATATAAGTTGTTACAACTTTAGCAGTATAATACCAGTTTTAAATTTTCAAAAAAAATCAATGTAGGATGAATAAGGTCATCAAATGAAATGCATACAATAAGTTGTTATGAGTTAGTGGTGAATGCTATAAAAACTAAAATAAACAAAAGTGCAAGTTTTGGCAGTTTGATAATAGAGAAGATATCAAAGACTAATAGCCTTCACCTAAATAACCAACAAGAAATAACCACGCAATGGTAAATGATAGTCTAGGAACTCTAAAATCCCTAGAAGAAGCATTCTTTAATTCGTATGATACAAATCCTATGAAGAAAAGGAAATATATTGCACCTTGGAAAGATAAAATGATATAAGAAGTGACAAGGCATTAAAAAATTAAAATATACATTGAGAAGGACTATGAAGTACACAACTACAAAAATAAAAATAAAAATAAAAAAGCAATATATATGTATTCTAAAGCCCCAATACTAATGAAAAAAGAAAGTTTTATCAAATTTTATGTGAAATATTTTCTTTGAAAAAATATTTACAGAAAGGAAAGAGTTAGAGAATTCTTAAATAGAAGTTTGACTATGTTTAGAGCATAATTAAATAATTAATTCAAATGATTAATTTTGGTTCTTAAAGGAATTCCAACAAAATCTTAACAATACGAAAATACCTTTCAAGGAAAATTTAAAAAGAGAAATCCTCATCAAAAGGTTCACATAATCAGGAAACTTACTTCCTATAGAAGTACTCCTAAAGCATGAGGACTCATTATAAATACAAGTTTTTTAGGAAAAAAAAAACTTAACTTTTATTAATCAAAGCTAATCTAGAGTGTGGATATACCTTATAAGTAAAATTCTTCTAAACAAAGTTTTAATTCTCATTAGTCAATCATAAGGCATGGATATGTTTTATGAATTAGTCTTCTAGAGAAAAGATCAATTCTCAAATAAGAGAACTAATTATAGAAAGTGGGCACACCTTGTGAACAAAAATCTTTTATATAAAATTTCAATTCTCATTGATTAGAATCAATAATAAAGTGTGAGTAATTTTTATAAACAGAAGATTTTTTAATAAAGTTTGATTTTCATTAACTATAACCAATCATAGAGAATGGACACAACTTATGAATTAAAGTCTTCTAGACAATAGTTCATTTTTCATTAGTCAGAACCATTTAAAAGTGTGGGTACACCTTATGAACTAAAGTCTTTTAGAAAA
>JAOSBN010000177.1:30045582-30059101 GCA_027563595.1 Erythroxylum suave | reverse complement strand
GACAATAGTTCATTTTTCATTAGTCAGAACCATTTAAAAGTGTGGGTACACCTTATGAACTAAAGTCTTTTAGAAAAAAAAAAGTTCAATTCTTATTAATAAGGATCAAGCATAGAGCATACACATCTCTTATTAGGTTCTCGTAGTGCACAACTCAGGCAGTACAAGTATATTGATATGTGTGTGTGTGTGTGTGTGTGTATGTGTGTGTGTGTGTGTGTGTGTGTGTGTGTGTGTATACATCAAATTTGATACTTGAAAATATATTTTTTGGGTTAAATACTAGGATCCCTTATGGTTTGGCCTTTATTTCACTTTAGTTCTATTTTTAAAAGACTATCACTTATTCTTTTATACTATTGTTTAGCTATAACATAATTTCTCCGACATATTCTATTAGTTTTTTATGTAGTATTACCTAAAATATTTTCTTATTAGAATGTATTATTTTGGAGTGAAGAATACATGAAAAATTAATGGAATATAATATAAGGAGTTGAATGATATATAGCTAAACAACAAAATAGGGAGGTAAAGGATAGTTTTCAAAACATAAGAATCAAAATGAAAAAAAAGTTAAACCACAATTAACCCAAAGATTTTTATCCAAGTAAATTAAATTCAAGTATCTCTAAAAGTTTTTGGCATTTATAAGATTTCAAGACAAATTCATGTGCACCAAATTTTACACTCTTATGGATAAGTCTCATGGGGACCTATGTAGAATAAAAAAATATTTATTTATATTTTGACATCGTTTAATTAAAAGTTGTCACATAGCATAAGTTTTAATCAACTTCACAAATCAAAGAGGACTTCAAAGAAAAGATTCTAACAGTGACTTATATGGTTATAAGTGACATTCAAATTAATGCCATAAAGCACTTTCAATCCCTATAATAAAGATGTCCAACTCATTTTGAGGGTAAGACGATTCAAAGTGAGAAGTGTCCTTAAAACTCTGTTGTAATTTCCCAAACACTTTTAAATTTCAAGATACTTTGAAATTTTATTAAGTTTAGAAAGATAAAGACCAAACTATTACAAATTTATTAATATTCGCGTAAGAACAATCAAGTAACCTTTATAAAGACAAATAAGACGAACTCGAAAATCAAGTCAAATGATCTTTACACAAAACTAATAGTAAATGATCGAAGAAGAGGATTTATCCAGGGTAACATCCATAATAAAAATTTAATTATTAAATTAGTTTTATCGTACATTTTATTTTATTGCTTAATCAAACACAAAATTTGTGCTCACTCATATGAATTGACCTAATGAATTATATTAATTATATTAATTTGACAGGAGATTGGCAGTTAACAAACACATATGAAATAACCTAATGAATTATATAAGTATTATATTAATATAATAAAAATTAGTAATTAATAAAAAGACATACTAAACACTTGGTCATATATAAAAATGGTCATATATTGTAGTTTTGTTCATTTGATTATAATATCTAGTTTTGTTTCATAGTTTTCCATAGGGAATTACCACGACTGTGTCTGCCTTCAACTTATTATCCAATAGTAGTTGATAATCTGTTAATTAAGAAATTCTTAATTATTATCTTTTAATTGTATATAATAATCCATAAAGTATATATTTTAAAATAATTATTGATGAATGACATAATCAATAAATTTATCGTTAAGTGATTCGAAGTCAAAACTCCTAGAGATACTTACTATTGGTTGCGAATCAACTGCTCAGGTTACCTAGTAGGTCGAACAGTTCTCTACCAAGAAACAATAAGACTTAATCAGAGAAGGATTCAACATTGTATTTCTATACTAATCAAGTAGTATCGGAAATCATATACACCATATCAGTTTGACCATTCCAGTAGCGAAATGTTATGGTACAAGATCACTAATTTGAAGCAGCAGCTTGTGTCAGAATCATTGTTGTTCTCTTGCGAAAGAAGAGTTCGGAAAGTGGAAGTGGGCCTTTGCACAGTACTCGTCCATCCGTCATTGTTAGTGTAAACAATAATAGAACCACGTTTACTGAGACTAGCTAGCTGGACCAGTTTTCATCTATTCTGAAAGGAACAAATGCAAGCAAAAGGATCAGCCTAACGATTGTTTGTTGTCTACCATATTTGCGATGCTAATGGGATAAATGCACATGCAAGGTGTGTTACCGTTCTGCTAGTGTTCTACATCACCAATATATAGCTGAAGTTTCTAAATTGAGAGAGAGTTCGATTTTCTTTTCCTTTTTACGTACTTGAAGTTGAAGTTCAAAGAAAGAAGAAACATTTCTTTTTAGCTCCAGTATCTTGCGATTCTAGTTAATTAAAGCTCTCTCTTTCAAGAAATCAAGCCCCAAATTGAAGCTAACTATACTCATTTTAATATTATATTTAGGCCTAGTTTTGGTTGGACCGTCTCTATCGATTAGGTTTGCTGTCACACTTACCTAACTTTTGGAACACATAGTAATACAATCTTTGGGACAACAAGATGCTTACAGAGGCAAGAACATATAGAGTAATTAGCCTCGATTAGCCATTATCTCATAGTAATTGGTGTGTTAACAAAAAACCATTAGATTTTGTGATTATATTAAAAAAAAAAAAAACAGGAGCATGGTTGGAAATGGTGCTAGAATTTGACTTTAGTTTGACAATCGGTGCAATTATGGTCTCCGGAATTTTTTACCTAACGCGCATGCTCAAAGGCAATACAAAGGTCAAGGAGTTCACAAGAGGAAATCAGTGGCATATCAGATGGAGAGAGCTTGACTGCTTGCAACAAACTCTACCTAATTACAATCCAAGGCAAGATGTTGACTGCAGAATTATATGAATTAAGCCCTCCTCACCTATGTTCACTAACAAAACTGTTTATGAGCCCTTTTTACAATTCAGCCCCAAGGTTAATTGGTGTGGATTAGTATGATTCAAAGGCAATAATAACCAAAAATTAGCCTTTATTATGTGGTTAAACATTCAAAATACATTAAACACAACCTAATGAGTATGGTATTCTTCTATAGAGCAAACGATGTCGTTTACTCATGTTATTAGATTTCTATTTTAGGTGCAACACACTGTTTCACCATTTAATTCATTGTTGCTTCGTAGTGTTAGCTACTGTATATAGGATGGAACTCTGTTGTTTCTAGAGATTGACGAATGAATTAAGTATTCTTCAATTGTTTCATTTTTCTCTCAACTTTGAAAATGGTATCAGAGCCAAGGGTTGTCTTGGATTTTCTGATTGAGTAATTTTGATTGAGATGGAGATTGTAGATTTGCAAAATGAATTGCTGCGAGAGGTGCGATCGCAAGCTAGTGGAGATTGACTTCATCTAACTTCTTCTGATAATCCAGGAATACTATTAGTAACAAATCTCATAAATGGCAACAATTACCTTACCTGGAGTCATTCTATGAAGATTGCACTAAAGGCAAAGAATAAGCTGAGTTTTATAGCTTTGAAGATAGAGTCGTCAGATGAAGAATCAGAAGAGTATGAATAGTAGAGTCGGGTGGATTCGATGGTGACGTCTTGGATTTTAAATGCTGTTACGAAGGAAATCATGGAGGCTTTTATCTATACAGCATCTGCAAAAGATTTATGGAGAGAGTTGGAAGAACATTGCGGTGAGTGTAATGGACCACAAATTTATCAATTTCAGAGAGAGATTGCATCTGTGGAGCAAGGTAACATTTCGATAAATGCCTATTTTACAAAATTGAGAAAACTTTGGGATGAATTGAATTGTTTAAGTCTAGCTTCTCGTTGTACTTGTAGCAAGTGTGAATGTGGAGTAACTAGAAAGCTTGATGATGCTATTTCACTAAATTAATTAATGCAGTTTTTGATAGGGCTAAATAAAGGTTTTGATCATGCTAGAAATCAAATTTTGTTGCTTGATCCATTGCCTATAGTGAGTAAGGCTTATTCCATGATAATTAGAGTTAAAATACATAGAGTTGTGCATATGACTTTTGAAGACTCTAGAGAAAGTAGTGTGATGCTAGCTAGAACTTGGAACAATAATAAAAAGTCAAGTGTAGGAAAAGGCATAACAAGAAAAGAGATGCAGATAAGGAAGAGAAGTTTTGTGATTTTTGTAAGATGAATGGTCACATTAAAGAAAATTGCTTCAAGATAATTGGTTATCCTGAGTGGTATTTGGATCTTAAGGTGAAAAAACAGAAAAGACAAGCTAGAGTACAAGTTCATATGGCAGACACACCTTTAAACGAGGAAGATGTGACAGAAAAACATGACTTGAGTATTGCTCCAGTAATAGCAGATATTGTGAAATAGGAGTTATTCAAACTACTGAAAAGAAAGCAAGTTGGAGGTGGCGATAATTTTCTAAATTTTGCCCAAATAACTGATTTTGCAGGTGAGATTAATGAAATAAATTTTGTTGCTGAAAACAAAAGTTGTTGGATTGTGGATACAAATGCCTCTAATCATTTTTCTGCATGTAGAGCAATATTTAAAACTTTATTTCCTATTACCCAACATACCAAAGTCTATTTACCATATGGCACAATTACAAATGTTGAATATATGGTTGACATTGCTTTACCTAACAACTTGTGTCTTAAAGATACATTTTATGCCCCTACTTTTCATTAAAATTTACTGTCTATTAGCAAATTGACCCAATCCAATAACCTTAAATTCACTTCTACTAATTGTTGTTTTGTTTTACAGGACCTATAGAGTGAAAGTATCGTGGTTTTTGGACAAGTAGTAGGCAATTTGTATTTCTTTGACAATAACAACTTTTCTGTTACTAAACGAGATAATGTATCTTTGAATTTTTCAGTTTTTCATTCTCATTGTATCAATAATGTTCAATCTTTAAATCTGCCAATTTGGCATAACAGATTAGGACACCCCTTCCATGCCGTATTACATCATTTGAGTTTCATTAATAAAGACTCTTTCTATTCTGATTTCATATATGATGTGTATATATCCTTTGTCTAAACAAACTCGACTCCCATTCTCTCTTAGTCACACTAGAACAACTTCACCTTTTCACTTACTACATGTTGATATTTGGGGACCCTATAAAGTGGCTTTTGTGTCTGGAGCTCACTATTTTCTTACCTTAGTGGATGATTTTAGTAGGGCAACTTGGACTTTTCTCATGCATTATAAGTCTCAAACTATTGGTCTCTTAGCCAAATTCTTAAAGATGATTGAGACACAAATTAAAACTAAATTGAAGATTCTTCACACTGATAATGGTACTGAATTTCTTAGCACCTCTTGTCAAGCTTTGTTATCTCAAAATGGCATATTACAACATAGGACCTGTGATTATTAGCCCCAAAAAAATGGGATAGTGGAGAGAAAACATCGTCATTTGATTCAAATTGCTAGGTCCATAATGTTGCAATCTCATTTACCCTATAAGTTCTGGGAATATTTAGTGTTGCATGCTACTTTTCTTTTAAATCGACTACTTACACCTGTGTTATCTTGGAAGTCTCCTTTTGAAGTTCTTTTCTGAAAAACACTTACATTTTCATTCCTAAAAAATTTTAGTTGTTAGCGTTAAGCCACAAATATTATTCCCACCAAATCTAAATTCACTGTACAGCTTTTCACTGCATTCATCTGGGTCATTCAAAAAGGAAAAAGGGTTATAAGCTTTATGATCTAAATTCTCATTCCGTTTTCATCTCTCGAGATGTTGTCTTCTTTGTATCGAGTTTTCCTTTTCAATCTTCTCTATCCAAAACTACTACTTCTTCCTTAGCTTCTTTACCTCTACCTGTTATTTTTTATTATTTTCCATCTATTGTTTCTTTACCTAACCATGATATGCAGATGCCTTCTATTGGTTCCTTAGCTCCTATCGATACTGCACTTCCATCAGGTACTGTTCCTTCTTCTTCACCTCCTCCTTTCCTTTGACATAGTGTGTGCCTTAAGCATCCACCTTCTCGGTTGCAAGATTTTGTCTATACTACTCAAACTTATTCTGATTCCTTATCTCTCATTCCTCTTGAACATTACTCTAGTGCACATCTATGTTTTTCATCAAATTTGTCCACTTTGTAGGAAACAAGAAATTATGTTGACTCTAGTACTGATGTCAATTGGGTTAAAGCCATGCAAACTGAATTAGAAGCCTTAGAGCAGAATCAAACTTGCAATTTGATGTCTCTTCCTAAGGATAAAAACCCCATTGGTTCTAAGTGGGTTTATAAGTTGAGGTTAAAGCTAGATGGTACTATCGAACGTTATAGGGTGCGTTTGGTCGCTAAAGGGTACAATCAAATAGAGGGAGTTGATTACACAGACAATTTCTCTCCTGCTGCCAAGACCACAACTGCTCGCATTTTTCTGACTATAGTTACAACTCGTACTTGGCCTATTCATCAATTGGATGTCAATAATGCTTTTCTTCATGGCTTTATTGATGAAGAAGTTTACATGGTTCCTCTCAAAGGTTATACAAAGGTTGCTCCTGGTTAATTTTGTAAGCTTAATCGATCACTTTATGGCTTAAAGTAGGCTTCTCAATAGTGGAATGCGGAATTTACTTCCCAATTACAAGCATATGGCTTCCATCAGTCAATGCATGATCCTTGTCTATTTACCGTGTGCAAACTATCATTTTTTTTTTTGTCCTTTTAATGTATGTTGATGATGTTATTCTCACATGCACCTCTGAGAAGGAGATTCTTGCAGTCAAGGATTTCTTGCATAAGACTTTCACTATCAAAGATCTCGATTATTGGAAGTATTTCTTAGGGCTTGAACTTGCTCGGTCACCTTCTGGTCTTCATGTTAATTAGCATAAGTACATCTTGGATCTTCTTCAAGATGTAGGATTACATGCTGCGCACACAGTTTCTACTCTCATTCCTAAAGGCACTGTTCTCACAATTGATCAAGGTGCTTTATTGTCTAATCCTCAGCCCTATCGCCAACTTATAGGGCGTTTGTTTTATCTTGGTTTCACACACCCAGACATTACTTTTGCCTTTCAACAACTTAGCCAATTTGTTCAGGATCCCCGGTATAGTCATTGGCAGTATGCTCTTCATGTGCTGCGATACTTGAAAGGCATTGTTTCTTTAGGACTTTTTTCATCCTGCCCTTAATGATTTTCACTTACAGACCTATTTTGATGCTGATCGGGCTGCTTGTAAAAATACTCGCCGATCGATTTCTATGTATTGTGCTTTTCTTAGCTCCGCCCTCATGTGTTGGAAATTGAAAAAACAAGCTACTGTTTCTCGATCCTCTATTGAAGTTGAATACAGTCGCTTGGCCACTACGGTATGTGAGTTACAATGGTTAGCTTACCTTCTCAAAGAGCTTCAGTTAACTATTCAGCAACCTATTCCCCTTTGGTGTGACAACCAGGCAATGTTTCACATTTCTGTTAATCTCGTGTTTCATGAACGTACCAAATATCTTGACATTGATTGTCATTTGGTACGCGAGCAGTATAAAAACGGTTTTATTCATCCTTGTCATGTTTTTTCTAAGAACCAGCTTGCTGATATATTCGCTAATTTCCTCTCTGCTCCATTGTTTGATCATTTTGTTTCCAAGTTGGGCTTGCTTGCTTTGCCTTCAGCTCCAATTTGATGGGGGGATGATGAGTATGGTATTCTTCTATAGAGCAAACAATGTCGTTTACTCATGTTATTAGTTTTTTGTTTTACGTGCAACACACCATTTTACCATATAATTCATTGTTGCTTCGTAGTGTTAGCCACTGTATATAAGATGGAACTCTATTGTTTCTAGAGACTGACGAATGAATGAATGAATGAAGTATTCTTCAATTGTTTCATTTTTCTCTCAACTTTATACACAACTAATAATGTTAAAATCACCACAGTAATCAAACCTCAATACACATTATGCAAGAATGAAAGGGAGTAAAAAAGGATCACCTATTCTTTTACTGTGACTTCAGCAAAACTATATAGGGGGAGCTCAAGACTGAAGTAGCATAGTAGATAGTGTCATCAATGCTTCCATTTCAGATGATGATTTCACATTACTCGAGCTAGCATTATGCACTAGTATGTATGAGATCTGGAATGAAAAGAATGATCAAAGAATATTCAAGTTTAAAGAAACAGAAAAGTTTGCTTTCGTCTCCAACACTCTGGCCGATCGAGGGTACTTTTCAACTAATGTTACCCGAAGGTATCAAGAAATGTATCTAATCATTGGAGACTCACGTGAGCAACACATAACAAGGCATCGTATTCATACTTGTTAAGAGGTTAATACCTAATTGAAGAGTATTTTGATTCAACATCAGCTCCATATTTTGTAATGGGATGTGGCCATATTGTTCTGTTTGAACCAAGAAGCTGACTAATATGTTTGTATATTTTCTAAACCTGCAAGGCTTTGCTTCTCATTTTTATAATACAACTTTGAAAAAGATTTGAAAGCTAAGTTTAGTAGTATATATTTCTATATTTTTTGTGCAAAACAAGGTTGATGGGTTACTGCTCAAAGTTTCTTTAAGCCTAACTTTTCTTTCAATTATTTATTTATACCTATTATTTGATCACTAGAATCTACAATAAGTTTTTAATAATAAAAATTGACATCAAAAAGAGCTACGGTCGATATTATTTACGATTATGAGGAAAATCATTGTGTTTCATGGATTTGTGTTTAAGGTACTTAAGCATCATGTACACTTGGGCAAAGATCCAACCTCCATATGCACCCAAATAATCATGACTACCATGATTGACCAAAAGCGACTCAAAAAGCATTTATCGATTTTTCTTTGACGTATTGGATTCTCCCTCTATCACCTTTTCAAGTCACCGACAGCTTTCCAGTGTTTCATATTTTATTAATTTTCTAGGTAAAAGCCATATATCTTTGTTCGTTCAATATCAATGCACACAAAAGGCGTTAATTCAGACTAGACATGGTATTGCTTTTTTTTTTTTTCTGGCAAATGGAATTTTACTTATATATTTTTTTAATCCATGTGGCTTTTGTCTATATGTTTTTTCTACTGTATATATGGGACCAAGACGGTGATAACATAGCGTGCAATCCCAGTTTTCTTCTTATATATTATCTTGACTGTGTGTAATTAAATATACCACCTTTTCATTGTTTTATTAAAGAGCCGGGTACATGTACTGGATTACTGGAGTTATTAATCAAAACTCTGGCCAGAGAAAGGCTCGATCGCATTGCTCAGGTTGTTCATCAAGCTGCTATGCAAGATTCATACATTATTCTCAAATCCCGAGACAGCGAGCACCACCATCAAGCTGAACATTTTAACGCAATTCATCTTCTTAGTATAGCGAGAATAGACTATAATTATTGGAACTTCGATATTTTGTTTTGCAGATATAAGTCGAAATCCCATTTAATTTATATAATTATTGGAACTTTGACATTTTGTTTTACAGATATAAGTCGAAATCCCATTTAATTAAGGAATAATTATGATCAATAAAACTTTGACAAATTTTGGTTGTTTTATTTGAAAACACATGCTATTTAATGGAAATTATAAAAACGAACAGTTTAACTTTAATTATGAAATTGGGTCCGCAATCAACAACCAAGTGTGATCCTAATTCATTTAATAAAAAATGAGTAGGAATTGTAATTATTTGGTAAAATAATCAAATGGGTACAGAATAGAGACTGAAAGGAGAGATATTAATGAGAGAGCAAATAATTACATTGACATTTATGTTATTCCCTAACCAATCACAAAATAAAAATTTGTTATCAAGTAAGAAAATTAAAAATAAAGAGATCGATGTGAATAATTATAGACAGTCATTGTTTCTTACGCTACGCAATCTGAATTCACGCTCCAAATACAAAACGTTGTAGAGGAGAAGCAACCTTTTCAGGTTTTTTAAGTTAAACCAAGCGTGTACTGACTTAAATTGCCTTGAAAGACGACCGGACAACATTCATGAAATAAAAGCATGCAACTCCTAGAAGTCCGAGGATTATTCATATTTTCATTAAATTGTTTACAGTGTTATGTGGATTCCATTGTCAAAGTATTTATCAAGGTATGGAAGATGTATACAAAATAGTCAATAGTCTTAAAACCTTTTGTTCGGTATTACCTCACCAGAATAAAATTGTTTCCTCAAAAGCCAAATTATCTGAAATTTAGAGATGCTATTAAATGTCGTCTCAAGTAGCTAACTAGTAATTATACAATATGCTGATCAACAAATTAAACTATGTAGTTAGGAATCTCTTGTGAGTTTTCAATAAGATTGAACATCTCATGTTCATGAAAAGAAAGAAGGTTAACAAGCAAAAAATACAAAGGATCAAATGGTAAGCAAACCACACTCTAAATAAAAGTTAGAATCGTAGAATAGTATGTTAAAGGCAAAAGAAGATAGAAAAAGAAAGTACATCATATATATATGTAATATCATTTCTTTAGCAGATGTTTAACTATGCTTTCTCAGGTAAAGAACCAATAAAAAAGAAAAATAGAAATGTAAGGTAACAAGGTCTGTTATGACTGTATAGTCTAGCTAGCTATGGAAAGCTTCCATCTTCCTTCACCGAACATTTCAAGATCATAACTTACATACAAGAAGATAACTAGCCATCTAAAGTTTTTACTACCGTAAAATACTGTTCTAGTCCCAACTTAACTCTAGCACTAATCCATAGCTGAAGGTGATCGTAATAGATCATAAGGAGCCCACAAAACGTCCAAAGGACATGGCCGGTTCGCGTCAAGCCGAACCCATGGTTTCCCTTTACCACTCCAGTGCAAAAGACTTACAGGACCCGGATGCAAATCCCTGCACAGCCCTTTAAAATTGTCACCTCCAAGCCCATGTTGGTTCCACCGGTGATCCACTGGTGCTATGTTTCCGGCGAACACCAACAAGAACGGTGGCAACGAGCCGAGTTCGTAGATCCTTATTCTCTTCTGCAACTCCATCCATTCCACAATCTTTGTCGTGTAATCATTAATTCTCCATCTTTCCAATTCAATGACCATCACCCCTGTGTTGAAGTAACAGGCATTGCGTCCTGCAAATGTTAGTGACAAAGATGGATTCGACCAAAATGTTGGTGTGAAGTAGAACTTAAAGTTCGCATTACAGTATTCTGGAGCAGCCAACACCGCGTTGTCGCCGATTGGTGTGGCTGCTAACTCAGCAATGTCGTCGACTAATACTAAATCAGAGTCCAAGTATATGACTCTATGCAAAGACTGAGGAAGAATATTGGCCAGGTAGTTGCGTGCGTAGTTAAGAGGGTTGTCGAGGGCCGGTCGAATTGACGTGGAAATGAGTCCAGAGACGGGTGTGGTGTCGAAGGTGTAGACTTGTGACCGTAGATAAGGAAATGAAGAGGTGACTATGGCGTGGAGAGTGGCAGAGGACGACGGCGAGGAGATGAAGTGGAAACGAAGGTTCTCCGGGCAAGAGGAGTGTTGAAGGATGGAGAGAATCGCCGCCATGGAGCCGCGGAGATAGCGGTCGTCGAGAGTCATGGCTACGTGAACAGCTTGTTGCGAGTACATGTCGTGAGATGGGAGATGTACGCAAGTTGGGGAGTTGTAGAACTTTGGTGCTTCTTTGAAGCTCTGACCATCGGTTGCGGTGGCTGTCTCGATGGTGATAACCATGTTGGCCACCCTCAAGAGGAAGAGCAGTAGTAATGGTGGTGGTGGTAGCTTTGACATGGTGTGGTTATAGGGAGCTGAAACAATAGGTTGTGCACTTGTGGAAGTCTTAAAGACTTTTGAGAAGGAAATAGCACAAGTCTTGTCTTGGTTTTGTACCAAATTATATTTAGTGTTAAAAGTGGTGATGGTAAGCAAGCCTGAGGATTTTGAACCAAGTCACTGGTTCAGCGCACACCCAATGTTAATATTCCATTCACATTTTGGTTTCCTTTCACTGTATATGGTGAACCGATGTCAGGCTTTTTCACTCATTCTTCCATTCACTATAGGATTTCAATACCTAAAAATATCAGTACGAGTCAAAGGGTCATTCATAGATAAAGTTTGTCTTTATTAATAATGCAATTAAGAGGTTTTCCTGAAATGATACTTTGCAAAACTTTTAACCTTTAGTTCCCTAGTCTTTAATTTGGATTGAAGTCCTTGTATAATTTATATATTAGTTGCTGTTTTTGGTTGAGATAATATGTGTTTAAAAGCTAAGTCCCCCAGTAATTCAGGTTCATGTGAAATTCCTTGCAATTTTAGATCCTGATTTAACCATAGACTACTATATTGAAAAGGACATAAGAGATGTATACTTTTTATAAATGGAGAAGTAATGTAAACATTTAGGAAGCTCAAGTAGTGATAATTGGTCATTGATGACGGCATCTAGCTTCATTTTTGGTTCAAACGGGAAAAGTGAAACCCTTACCACGGAAACAAGCAAAGAGCCAAATTTTTGGGACACGAAGCACTCTTTTTCTCGCATGGCTACTTTTTGATAATAACTGCTAACCTATATAAGTAGACAGTCACCAGAAGCAGATGACATGAACTTGATTATTGCATACTATCACGTCTTAACCAATAAAAATATCAGAAGAAATAAAATAGGATCCCTAAATATGTGGAAATTAACTAAGTTAGTCAGTTTTGGCGGTTAGATGTCAAAAGGTTTGAAGGGTGATATTTGTATAGTATAGGGTGAAATGTAGAGAAAAATGAGATGTCAAAAGGTTTGAAGGGTGATATTTGTATAGTATAGGGTGAAATGTAGAGAAAAATGATGAACTAGTCCTATTTTACACCCCAACTTAATTTTTTGATGTTTTTCAGTAAAATGGTATTGGAATTATAATTTTCCCTTTTTTTTCTTTTGGTTTTTCCACTCCTTCCTAGTTTTTGGTTAAATTCTGATCTACCAAAGGACATGAAACTAATTACTTTTTTTAATTTATTTAATGTATAGCTATTATAAGTTTAAACCATAAAGGAAAAACAGCATTCAAAAGAGTTAATCAGATTGTTAGAGAGCAGCTTTTCTTCTTTATCAGTTAGTTTTGTGTTTCTGTATTCAAGATCCTGAATATATTACCTTAAAAACTTAAAAAAATACCAATAAAAATCTTAGTTCTGTCAAAATCAGTAAATAAAAAAACAAACATATCACATCCCTGATCCGTAAGTCACGTAGATCATTCATTCATCACAAAAGGCCCGAGTGTGTAGAGCCACAACTGGTGACGATCATTTAATTACACAAACAGAAATTAAACACACTGCCACATCATCACCACCTGATTATGCGGACACTTCTACCGACTGCCACATACTCAAGGAACTTAATTAGCGTAAAGGAGGAGGCACGAGCAGCGAAAATGTGTCTGACAGGTAGCTTCAGAGTTCAGTTTTAATAAAAGCATAGATACGGATCCCATATGCAAGACGACGGTGTCTGTTCTTGAGGTTGAAGACCATATGGAAGACAAGGAAGAAACCACTAACGTGCTTTTGTGTGTGATGGCGACACAATTATTGAAATTGTCTTTTGATT
>JAOSBN010000177.1:30021944-30037344 GCA_027563595.1 Erythroxylum suave | reverse complement strand
AAGTACAATTTATACTTAGGTTATGCCTCACTAAAACCATTAAAATCTCCATTCCTTTCTCATTGACTCACTTCAGAATTTTTTCCAAGTCACATTTTCGGGTCTACTGTTCACATTCAATTAGAAAGTGAAAATGATGTAATTTGGTCATATCCTCTTCTAGAAACGTGTTCCTCTATGTCTTATGTTTCTATTGACACCAAAATCACTCAATTTAGTTCAGTAATTTGGAAGATATGCCTCAAACATTTTCAGGCTGTTCATATTCAAAAACAGTGTACTATACATAAATTCCATCCAAAAATTAACCATTTTAGAGACTGAATCACAATTTTTTTCTTTCCATATGATTCGTATCCTTATGTCTCTAGTTTATTCCAAATCAAATATCATCTCATTCTGACATCTAGAGAAGAAGTTATGGTCA
The DNA here is from genome assembly GCA_027563595.1 of Erythroxylum suave. Classification (NCBI taxonomy): domain Eukaryota; kingdom Viridiplantae; phylum Streptophyta; class Magnoliopsida; order Malpighiales; family Erythroxylaceae; genus Erythroxylum; species Erythroxylum suave. The sequence continues at coordinate 30,036,917 of JAOSBN010000177.1, read as the reverse complement.
AAAGAAACAAGACTGTCCAGTTTGCAAATTCCTCTCGGGTGGTTAGATAAATTGCAAGTCATGGCTACTATTGAGGAAAACAGTAACTTGATGTGACAATTAAACATGAGTGTTGAAATTAAATCATGGACGTGAGAAAGGAAAGTCACGGGGGTGCATGAGTCACGGGTGTGAGAGGAACATGAGTGTGCAAGAGTCATGGGTGTGACAAATAAAGATAAAAATTGGGTGAGAGCACAAGTCAGACACGTCCACATTTATCACTCAATCTCTCTCAATTCATTTCATATGGATATGATTTTGGGTGGAGAGGTAGAGCAATGCATTTTGAGTCCAATGTTTTAAGTCTCATTTCATTTGGAGGTCGGAAGAAAAAGGTATTGCCCAAAAACCCATCGGATGTTAATCCCCCCTGAAAACTTCAAAGTCGCTATCGTGCAATTCTTCTTCTTCTTTACCAAACTCTATACTTAAAACCTCCATAACTTTTGATCCAGAACTCAAAAAATTCCAAATTTTATATAAACAGAAAGATAAAAGAAATATCTACAGCTTTTATGAAGACAATTATGTCAAAATCCATCTAGATCAGTACAGTAAATTCATGGAAGTTTCAGATCAAAATTTTATCTCTCTTATTATTCATTCCCAGAAATTCTCATACTTCATTTCAATTTTTGAGACTGTTAAAGACAGAATTAAAATTTGATGTCTGAATTAAAAATATATCCATATATCTCTAGTTTAATAAAAATCAAGAATCATCTCAATTGAACAACTTTAGAAGAAGTTATGGCTTAAAAACTGAAGCATATGCAGTGAACATTTTCCAATCCATCATCTTCAAATTTTTTCTAGAATTTTAAACCTAACATATTTGTACAAAGATCATCCTTTCTACTCCATCTACTCCTCATTCCCAACTCCACTTTAACTCATTTCTACACTCAACCATTCACGACACCCACATACCCAAAACACCATTTGAAGAGATTGAACTCTAAATATCATCACAAATGCTTTATTTGACAAGATACTTACATGATTTAGCTCCAAATCCTTCAAGAAAACACTAGCCCTATCTTTGTTGATAGCCCACGTACATCACCATTTAAGGTGCGGGTTGGTTTTTTTTATTTTTTATTTGGGAATGAGAAAGACAAGAAGGTGAGAGTAGCAAGTGAAAGATGAGACAAAGTGTTGATAGTTGGGTGAGTGATCGTGGGAGTGAAGAAGAGAAGAAGAAGAGAAGAAGAAGAGAGATGGAGAAGCCACGAAAATAAAAAAGAAATGAAGAGGAGAGAGTCACAAAGTGGGTAGAGAAAGCAAGAGTGAAAATGAAAGATAAAACATTTAATGGTCTTTCAATTTGGAAAGCATCGCGAAAGACAAAACAAGGAGAGACTTTAAAATCAAAAGAATAGTGATCTAAGACATGGTCACTTGCCACATATCATAATCCTATAGGTTCAAACTAGTTCTTTTATTAAAATAATCCAATCAACTCCAATTTCTACCCCAATTGTCTCCAAATTTCAATGACATAAGTCACTAAATCCCAAAGTCATTAATAAAAATTCACTGCCATTTGACTCTTAATTCTACTGCTATTCATCAATTGTCTTGCCATTTGGCATTTTTCCTAGTCCAAAAATACCCTTAATTCTAGAAAAATTCTTAAAATTTCCCAAAAATTCTAAATCAACAAATCCATTCTCCAAATCAATTTCAATACAAACAAACTACAATTCTCAATAACTATCACCTTTTATAAACAATTATACCCGGAATGTCAATGAATGCATGTACAGTCATTTCAAATGTGTAACATTTCACTATTCACGTGTATGCGTATGTCATATTATGCATGAACATGAAAAATGAATTTCTAAGCTCTCATTAATCACTCATATTTACTATTCTAACCTCCCAAAGGTAATGGGATGTTACATAGTCAATCACATTCTCATTCAAATAGCACTTTCAATACAGTCTGAATATAGAACTCCTTGGACAATCAATTGTCCAAAATCAACACAACCACATTCACATAATAATTCAATATGGAATGTAAACAACAATAATTTAAAGTGAGACCATCTTAGGTTACTCATTAATTCTCCCTTTAGCTTATTGCCTTGAAGTCCCGGCAATGTCTGGAAGCGGTCGCTCAATGTGCTCTTCTATATGCAATCACATACATTTTCATATCACTACATTGTGCATTCAGATGAATAAGTGCATTTATATATGTATCATGTATTATGCATGTTCAATGACAAATTCTCGAGTATGTTTCTTCAATACACTTGATTACATTCAATTGATCACTCATAAATATACCACTCTTTTTCCTAGGATTATAGATTCCCACTATTTCCTAGTTGTCATTTAATCATTCCCAATTCATGACTTACATATTTTGAATCACATTACATTGATGAGAATATCTTTATATCGTTATCAACTTATATTTTACACTTACACAATTGGGACTTTATATCTGAAATTTTAGCAAGCTATAGCTATACATTCACCAAAAATTTCCAGCAACATATACTCATTCATTCACCCAATTTTCAGTCATAAATACCCAATGTTCTTCAATGGTCATTCATCCATACCTTATACCCATTTTGCATGTTCTTAAGATCATGTTTGCATAAAAGAACTCATTTATTCCTTAAACATATCAAAATTTCCAGATTTGAACTCATTCTCATCAAAACAGTCCATTGTTTTAGGGTATGACTTCAATTAACTACATAAAGTTATAAAGATATCTTCTGGCCAAACTATTTCAAAAAAGCATTAGCAAGACAACAACAATCATTTTTCTTGTTTTATACTTTGAACAATTCGAGCTCTAAATTCCACAAAATATGGAGATAACATAAGGTTTCTGCACAGGGGTCTATCACAGGCAATATTAGGAAAACAAGTATAACTCAAGCTCTAGTCACTATTTTATCAAGCTACTTTCACAGAGGTCAAGCTAAGACCTATATCTACAAATTTAATACTTTTATTTTCTTCAAATTCATGCCTTAAAGATATGTAAAATAGGTAGAAAGAGGAAGATGAAATTGAAACCAAAATATTGACTTACAACTCCAATTTTCCAGGTTTTTTTCTCAATACAGATTGTCGGGTTAGTTTTGCATGACCATTATGACCTAGAAAATGAGGTTTTTAGGTAACACATTCTCATAATAAAATGTTAAAAAATGACTTAAGTTTCTAATGGCATCAAATTCATGCATTGTGGTTTAGTATTATGCAAGTTATAACCAAATTATTACAGATAGTTCTCATGCCTCGATAGAACACAATTCTCAACTTCAAGCCAAATTTCAAGACTTTTAAGGGCAGATTTCAAATTCTATTCCTTTATGAAAAATGTATCACAAGTTTCTAGTTTACTCTAAATCAAAATTCATCCAATTTAGATATCCATGGATCAAGTTATGTCCAAAATACATCTGCATGTTCAGTAAAAACACTACAGCCAACAGATTCCAGCACACTTTAATCATTAACCTTACATGCAATACATCCCAATTCAAGTATCATTCTTTTACCATTAATCATACAATAAAGATAAAACATTTAATTACTTGTTTAACTCCAATTCCAGCTCAAAATACACTCTAAATCTGTACTCCAAAAATGCAGAATCATCATACATCCAAGGTGGAACTTTAATGGATTTTGGCTAGGACAATAAGGCAACTTCAAACTGATCTTTAATTAACTTTGTGAGGCTAAAACATGGATTATTTGTGAAACAATTAGGAATAACCATAAGCAAGTCCAGGGAGGTGAAAGAAAAGAGTTTTGGTGATGTGAGTGCGAGAAGAAAGAACAAGAAATGAGCTAAACCAAGTTTGCTCCTGCTGAAGTTTACACCTAAGGTGTTAGGTGTCATCTAATGAGATGGCCGCATGTCCAAAGACATGTTCAACATGTGTCATGTATAGGTGCTGCCATGTGTTACCATTAAAGCTAGGTCACATGTCACTCCAAGATTGGTCCACGTGCCACACAATAATTTGTCCATTTGTCAATTAATTACTGGTTCATTTGTCACACATTTAAGTTACCAAATGTCACACTTCCATTTATCTCTTATTTCTACATTTTTCCTTAGTCTAAAATACCCCAAATTTTCAAAAAATTTCCAAAATATCACCAAAAATACTAAATCAATTCTAATACTCACCAATTAAATTTTCAAGTCAAATAATTCACAATTCATATTTTAATCACATTAAAATTACTTACACCTGAAAAATGTCAATGAATGCTTATGCAATTATTTTAATGAACGTCAACATTATTCCCATATATGTGTATGCCATATGATTCATGAAATGCACTTCTAAATTCTCAATAAACTCTCATATATAGTATCCTAGGGTTCTAACCCTAATCATGGGAAATGGGATGTTACACAAGACATTTAAGTGCAGGGATATTGATAACTGTAAATTGCATCATGTTTTAGGGCATAGTTTGATATGTGTTTAGCCATTAATTTATTCATTTAGTATATGTTTAGGTTAGAATTGTGTTAGTTTCTTAATTATTTATGATTTAATTGTTTTATGGGTTATTACAGTCTTTGAGCTTAAATATTATGTTTTTTAGGTATCTTGATGTGTTTGCTAGTGTTTCAGGGTCAACATCAAAGAACGAAGAAGTTTTAATTAGAGACATTAGGGACAAAACAACAGCCCATGGTCATGGCATGTCAGGCCACAATCGTGATAGAAGCATCAAATTTAGCCCATGATCGTGGCCTACATGTCATGATCGTTATAGAAGCCCATGAAATGGCCCATGATCGTGGCCTACATCGGGTAGACGAGCAGACACTTAAGAACGTCAAGTTTCAAGGGATTTTTTTAGATCTTTTGGAACCTGAAAAAATCATAGGGTTACCCAAAACATAAAAGGATATTTAAAGAACAATAAAAGAGGCAGAGAGGGAGCTTTTGCATCAACCACCTTGAGAAGCCCTCAAGAGAAATCATCAAGAGATAGGGAAAGAGAAGAAGGAAGAGAGAAGAGGAGAAGAAGTTAACTCGACATACTTCCCAGATCAGGAGATTTCCCAACATTGTTGCCTCCCATCATCCATTTAGATTGTATTTCTTATTTATTTTTTGTTTTATTATTGTATAGAATTGGATTTAATAGTTGATGATAGGATCTAGAATATTGAGGATGTTCTAAACTCACCTTCGAAATTTTATTTTTGAATTAATGAAAAGTCTTATTGTTATATGTTTATTGGATTTTGTTATGGTTGACTATATGATTGCATAATTCGATAATAAACTGAGAGGGTAAATCAAACAAAAAATGATTAAATTGGACTAACGAGAGTTAGGTGATTTAATAGAAACAAGAACTGAATCAGATCGAGAATTTGTGCAAAGAGAGATCTTGTATAGGTTTTTGATAGTTTATTAGAGAACTTCATAACTAATTAGGGTTTTGGATAGGATGTGAATTGAGAGATTGTAGCTTCCATAATCTGATTAGGGTTAATGGTTATAACTTGAGAGAGACTAATCAACCCTAAGATAGTCTAGAACTAACAATCAAATAATTCATAATCAGTTAGGTTAGCATTAAGGATAGGTAAAATTTTCTCTCTCAATTAGTAATTTCTTTCAGTCGATTCTTGGGTATGTTGCAAATTGCTTAGTAATCAGTATTTTCGTGTTTGATTCTTAAATTGGTTGATTGAATTAAATTCTGGTATTAGTTTCGTGCAACTTGAATTTCTATTATTATATCTGGCCTTAGAATTTAGGATTAGATTAACTCCCTCCTTATGGGATTGACACCTTTGGTACTAGGCTAATAAACCGTGCGCTTGCAGATTATCAAGGGTTAATAATTAAAACTTACACACAACCAAACCTCACAATCATTCATCAACATGACTACTACTACTATATTTCAGGATTAAGGAAGAGGAAGAATCACATTATAAGTTTTAGTTCCCACTTCCAACTCCAGCTTCGCATTGGCACCCTACTGATCACCTGTACCAGAAGAAGAAACAGAAGAATATTTCCCAAAAATAACATCGCATTTTCATTAAAAGTAACATCACCACTCAAAATAAACTTCTTAGAATTAGGACACCACATACGAAGTCCCTTAGACTCATAATCATAATCAAGGAAAATGCATTTAACAGCGTTAGCTTCCTATCAATAATATAGGCATAAACAGGACATCTGAATACTCTAATAATGGAGTAGTCAACAGGATTACTTAACCATTATTTTTCTGGGATCGTGAAATTGATGGAGGAGTGAGGAGATCGATTGACAAGATAATAAGCTGTAGAAGTAGCTTCACACCAAAGCTCACGACGATGCCACAGTCCAACATTAGAGAGTATACACTAAGCCCTCTCAATAATTGTTTTGTTTATACGTTTTGCTACACCATTCTATTTGGGCTTCCTGAACAATGTCTTGTGTCTGCCAATGCCATTTTGTTCAAAAAACTCAGTGAAATCTGACTCACAAAACTTTAAACCTCTGTCAGTTTTGAGCTTCATGATTTTTCTAACTGTCTGGTTCTCAATAAGTGCTTTCCACTTCTTGAAGGTGGGAAAGGCTTCATTCTTATAACAAAGAAAATAAAACCAGACTTTGCGTAAGAAGTCATCAATAAGGGTTATCATATAACGGTGTCCAATATAAGATTGAACCTTAAAAGGACCACAAAGATCAGAATGAATGTAGTCAAGGATGCCTTTAGTATGGTGTGTCATAGTGGAGAAACTAACTTGCTTCTGTTTCCTGAAGACACAATGTTCACATAACTCCAATTTGTTAGTACCTTTGTCACCAAGGAGACCTCTCTTGCTCATCAGCTTCATACCTTTCTCACTCATGTGACCGCATATGCCACAAATGAGTATTATCATCATCAGATAAGGTTATAGAAACAGTCGCTGAACATGTCATAACAGTACCCTACAAAACATATAGATTGCCATATCTGGTACCTTTCAGCAAAGTATGAGCACCTCTAGACACCTTCAAAACTCCACCTTCGGTCAAAAACTTACGCCCAAGAGACTCAAGAGTGCTTAAAGAAATCAGGTTACATTTCAAGTCAGGAAAATGAAAGACCTTGTGAACTTCCAGACAATGCCATCATTGACCTTAATTTGAACTGTACCAATTCCAACAACATTGCATTGGGTGTTATTACCCATCAAAATAACACTAGAAGCAAAAGGTTCATAAGTGCTGAACCAATCCTTATAAGGATGCATATGATAGGTACATCCAAAATTTAGAACCCACTCAATTTTATCCCTCTTTTCAGTAGAGGCAGCAAACAAAGTGTTACCATCAAAATTTGAGTATGCAGTATTAGCTTCAACAATTTTTTGTGGTTGTTTCTTCTTTTCTTTTCTCTCCTTTTTATCTTTGAATTTATAACAATCATCAATTACGTGCCCAAGTGTCTTGCAGTAATAACAGAAATTGTTGGACTTACATCCTTTAGACTTTGATCTAGATTCGAATCTATTGGTACTCTCTGTTTAAATTTCCCACTTCTAACAAACAAACCTTCAGCTTTATCACTAGCATACACTTCAAGATTAATTTTTTCTTTGGATAGAAAATTCGATTTGACATCCCTAAAAGACAATGTACCATTATTGTCATATAAAATACATTCTTTGAATTATTTATAGGTGGGTGGTAGTGAGACAAATAACAACGCAACCTTATTCTCATCAACAATATGAACTTCTAAATTCTCCTAATCAATAATAATATAATTAAACTCATTAAGATGAGTTTCGATAGGAGTGCCTTTTGCCATACGAAGCGTGTACAAATGCTCTTTGACACAGATCTTACTGGCAAAGCTTTTGTTCATATAGAGAGACTCGAGCTTCAACCATAAACTCGCAGCGTGGTCTCACGGATGACCCTGCGAAGAACCTCATTTGAAAGGCAAAGTTGAATATTTGAAAATGCCTTTTTATCCAAGTCCTCCCATAGCTCATTAGTTATGGACTCAGGCTTTTGTGCCTTTCTGTCTAAAGCCAATTTGCATCCGTTTTGAGAAAGAATAGCTTTCATCTGAACTTTCCATATAGAAAAATTATCTTGCCATCAAACTTTTTGATGTCGAATTTGGAGACGATAGAAATTTTAAAAAAATTCCTGGTTAATTAGAATCTCTTGTATCACTTGTTGAAGCTTATAATAGTGGAAGCAATCAAGATCAAATCAATCGGAGTATATAGAGAAGCAAAATAAATAGATGACACAAGATTTTATTTGGGAAATTAGAGCTCTTGGAGAAAAGCCTACAAGATGAAGAGGAGAAAATTCCATTATGAAAATAATAAAAAGATTACAAATCCCCAAAGTAGCTAATAGGATTGAAGAGCAAAATAATTTCACTCACAAATCCTCTCTCAAAAATTTGATGAGCCTAAAAACTCTCTCTTAAAGCTGCTGTGTAGAAAAAGAGATTGATTAATAACAATTGTATCTCAAAATAACCTAGCCTAGAATAACTGACTTAGGTGTGGCCCAAATAGTATATACTATAGGCTTTAGATAAATTTGGTTAAAACCATAGAATGTGAGGCAATAACCCAATAGTATGGACATTGGACTAAAGATATCAAATTATGAAGAAAGAGAATAGAAATTTTCTATTATTTTTAAAATTCTTATGAGAAGTTTGAGATTTTTACATGCACGAGGCTTGATATCCTTTATTCAATTAGAGTATATGTCAATTTATGGAAGCTCTCACGTCCATCTATATGAAAGGTGATAAGAGGACTCTTTGCTACCTAAAAGTTGCATTTGATTTGGGACTATTTTATTCCTCTTGTGGAAATTTTAAACTTATGAGATTTTGTGATAATGATTTTGCAGAAGATGTTGATGCTAGAAGGAGTACAACTAGTTTTGCATTTTTATTGGTAATTGTGTTATCTTATAAAGTTTAAAGAAACAACTTATTGTTAAATTTTCAATGGGAAGATGAAATCTTTGGTGCAAAGAGTGTGACAAGTGCACCAAATGTGTCTTGAGTCTCTTCACTCCACATGAATTTACCAAGATATGATGTTCATATATATGAAATATTAGTAGTTTACTAGTTTCATTTGCCTTAGAACTATTGGTGTCTCTGTATAGTTTACAAAAAAAAGCTTTTGATTGAACTTTCAAGTAGAAATTTTAACTATGTATCTCTATTTCTCTCATGACCATGTTGTTTTGGTCAATAGATGTCCCAAGAATTCATACTTGGATCTTCTTTTCGTATTGTTTAATGTTTATGTCGGTGATCCGATATCACTTCATACTCTCCAAGTACTGCGGCATAAATTAATTGTCATTTCCAAGTTTTGATTTCTAATTTTCCACCTTTTGACAGTATAATTCATGCTCATGATCTACTAGTTAGGGATAAGGTTGCATATTACTAGATTTCTCTATATTCCGCGTATAAGTGGAATTTTTATTAAGTTGTTTTCATTATTGTTGTTGTTGATTATCCTTTTACATTGTTCATACACGTGACATTACAGATTCATGTTCTGACAGTACACCTTCATTTACCTTTGCCTTGTCAATTTATATATTGATTAGATAATGTTATATGTAGTTATCTGAAAATGGCAATATCTACATATATAATCCTTTAACGAGAAAGGCCATGGTTTTAGGCCATTCTTTGGTATTGGTTTAGCTAAAGTTGTTAGACTCCACTCAATATCCAATATATCTCCATTTTCAGATGGTTGAGCTAGGAAAACTTGATATGTAGCAGAAAACTGAGTAGCATGAAGAAGACTAGCAAGTAATTGCTTTTCACAACCCTGTATTCACGTTAATACGTTTATGATTACACTCCATTTGAGCAACATGTATATAGACATCTTCATAATCAACTCCACACTTTTACTTGTATCCTTTAACAATAAGCCCTTTTTAAAAAAAATTTCTACCTCTTTGTTAACATTATTCTTTAACTTGTATACCTATTTGACTCTAATGGCTTTATAACCCTTAGGAAGAGTTGTTAATTCCCAAGTATTGTTCTTTTCAATTGCCTTGATTTCATCAACCATAGCTAATCTCCACCTTTTATCTTACATTAATTTTTCAAAATTTAATAACTCACTTTCTATAAGAAGATAAGATAGTTCATCATTACTGGAATCAATGAATAAAAATCTCCTATATCTTTCATTTTTCTCAACCTTTCATTTGAATTTTCTTTATGAGGTAATAAAAGTGGTGAAGGAGGTGGAGTCATTTTTTATATAGGCACCATGATCTCTTCTTCTTCTCCAGTTTAAAATATAGAGAAAATTATAATTATTCGCTTCACAAGCCTCTTAATTCCATATCGCTCTCTCATCAAATTCAATATTTTGAGTTATAACCATTTCATCATTATTTGGATTTTATTATATGTAGCTTTTCGAATGCAAATCATGTTTAATAAAGAACATGTTTAACACTTTAATCATCAAGCTTGGATCTTGCTTGGTGTAACATTTGAGTATATGCAATTATTCCAAAATTTTGTAAATAATAGGAACCAGGCTTTGTTCTACTCTATGCTTCTTGGGGGGCTTGATCATTGACATTTAATGTTAGAGAGTGCTTAGACAAATACACTTCACTTGAAACAGCTTCAGCCTAAAATCTCCAGGCATACTTTTTTCTTTCAATATACATCTTGCATGTTAAGAATGGTTTTATGAGACAAGGAAATGGAAAGAAGTGAGTATACTGCTTGTCATTTCTTACTTTCCTCCTAAGACTCGACTCTAAACTTTAAGAAACATAACTTTAATACCACTTTGTTGAGAGCAAAGAGAATGGAGAATGGAGAATAATTTTTTATTAATTTTATCCTTACTATTACAAAGTAGATTATGATGTTTATAGAGGTGTTCATCATTTATTTACTAAAAAATCATAAATACAATATAAATGATTTACTTAATATTGGAAGACTTTTGTGATTACAAGAGAACTCTTAAATTAATTCACATTATTTTTAACATCAAACTATCCCATGCATCACATTTTAGAAATTTTCAAATTTACTTTTTTCAGTATATATATATATATAAAGCATGTTTATATGGATGTCTTAATTTTATTAAGGGTAAATTATAAAAAAATTCAATTTTATCTCAAATTTACAATAATAGCTCAAAATTTTAAAAAATGGCACTATAATATTCAACCTTTCAATTTATTACAAAAGTTGTCCTACGTTAAGTTTTCCATTAACGTCACTAATATGGCTCACCACGTCAAATTTTTGCATTTTCAATGTAGCTACCACGTGTCAATTATTTATTTATTATTTTATTTAATTTTAAAACATAAAACCTTTCTTCTTAGAACCCCATTTGCTTTTAGCTCCAATATTTAAGTCTTATCCAGTATACCATTTCCCTGGTAATTCATGGTGGCTGGTCGGCGAGGTGGATTATGGTTACCATTGGCATTCATCGTAAATCCTTGAAACAATTATGGTGACGAAGAAATGAGTTTAAGAAACTACGTCCGTTTTGATATTGTGTAAACAGCTGGGTCGTGTTCTTTGACAAGGACTGGAAATTAAAGTTTGAATGTTTTTGGTTTTTCCTAATGGTTTTAGCTTAATCTGATCAACTTATAGTTCTTCTCAGTGTTGTGTTTCAAGGGCATGTTGTTGTTGTCTAATCCATTAAAGCACTTGGCTTTGCCCGTTAGTTTCTCTTTTTCCTCTGGACATATAGGAGAGGGAAACAAGAATGAAAATAGAGGAAGTACCGGTAACAGCAATGGAGAAATGGAGAAGCTATTCTTGAAACTTAGCAGGTACCCAAGAGGTATATTACAAAGGTGAAACTTTCCTTGTTGAATTTGAATGGAGGCAATTGCCAGTTCATTGTTGTCAAACTAAATTGGCGTTTGGTGCTTAACTTGCCTAATAAAATAAATAATGGTTGGCCAATTTGGCCAACCATAACTTCAGTCTCCTGCCTATGCCTGTAAATAGGAAGGAGATAAACAAAGAGAAAGCATCCATATGGGTTAAAAAAATAAAAAGAGAGAGAAGTGAGATGAGAAAAAAAAGAAGAGAGAGAAAAAATATTATATATTATGGGTCTAGTTTTTCTCCTTGCATTTTTCAATAGTAAAATTCTTCTATCATTGCCCATGATTTTACCTTAATTTAGGGGTTTCTGCGTAAAATCTGTGTGTCCATTTTATCTTCAATATTTTTAGTTTTGTTTTGCTACGACCTTACTTTGTCTAAGTTCTACTTATTCCTAACAAGTGGTATTAGAGCCAGCCTTGGGTGTGTATATTTGCTTATTGTATGCTTTGTGGTTGCCACTAAGAGTGGATCCTCCACATCAAAAGATAAGTTAGAATATTATTCAACCTGTAAAAGGCACTATTCATAAAGCGGTTGTGATAAAAGTGATGCCGACAAAGTATGACAATGAAAAATTCAACAGGAGCAATTTTTCACTGTAAAAGCTGAAGATAAAGGCAATCTTGAGAAGAGATCATTGTCTGGTGGCCATTAGTAAATGACCAACTAGAGTCACAGATGAAAAGTGGAACGAAATGGATGAGAATGCTATAGCTAATCTTCACCTAGCTTTAGCTGATGGAGAATTATCAAGCATAGAAGAAAAGAAAACTGCTAAGGAAATATGAGATCACCTCATAAAATTATATGAGCCCAAATCACCCTACAAAAAAATTTTTTTGAAGAGGAAACCATACACTTTAAGTATGGTGGAATCCACTTCGTTGACGAGGCACTTAAACACTTTGAATACTCTGTTTTCACAACTCACGTCATTGGGCCACACAATAGAAATAAGTGAACTTGCGGAACTTCTACTTCAAAGTCTACCAGATTCATATGATTAACTTGTCATAAATTTAACAACTAATCCAGACACTTTAGTCTTTGATGACATTGCAGCTGCTATTCTGGAAGAAGAGAGCCAGCACAAGAGCAAGGAAGACAGGTAAGCAAGTTTGCAACAAGCAGAGGCCTTGGCGGTGATAGGAGGTAGATTAATAGAATGTGGTCCAACTAAGAGTCACAATCATGGTAAATCAAAATCTAGGAGTAAGAAGAACTATAAATGCTACAATTGTGGCAAGAAAGGTCACCTGAAAAAGGATTATTGAAATCTAAACAAGAAAGAATATGCTCCTCAAGGAAACGTTTCAAGCACTTCAGATGATGGAAGCACAGTGGTTTATGAAGCAGCAACGACTATTAGAGGAAAGAGAAGATTTACTAATATCTGCCTGTTTGATTCAGCAGTTACTTTTCATATGACCTCTTAAAGAGAATGGTTCCATTAGTATGAATCTGTCTCTGAAGGATTTGTGTACAGCTGTAATGATCAAGCTCTTAAGATTGATGGTATTGGCACCATTAAGTTAAAGTTATATGATGATACAATTCAAACTATTGAAAAAGTGCGAAAAGTGGAGGGCCTGAAGAAGAATTTGTTGTCTGTAAGATAACTGAATGATCTCAGTTTTAGATTTGAGATTCAAAACAAGATCATGAATGTGATTAAAGGAGCGCTGATATTTATAAAAGCAGAGAAGATTGTTGCAAATCTATACATGCTGAATGGAGTAACTTTGCAAGGAGGAGAGGCATCCATTACGGTGACTATTCCAGATGACAAATCTTCAATGACATGGCATAAAAATCTTGGACATATGTCAGAACAAGGAATAAAGATATTTGCAGAGAAGAATCTACTTCTAGGCCTTACAAAGATTTCACTACCCTTCTATGAGCATTGTGTTATGAGTAAGCAACATCGACTGAAATTTAACACATCAAAGTTTAGAAGCAAAGAAATTCTAGAATTGATTCACTTTGATGTATGGAAAGCACCAGTTACATGCCTAGGAGGAGCAAATTTCTTTGTAATAGTCATAGAAGATTATTCGAGGAGATGTTGGGTATTTCCTATGAAGAGGAAAGCAGATAGGCTTTCAGTCTTCAGATTTCACAAAGCATAGGTGGAACTCGAATCTGGTAAGAAGATCAAATGTTTTCGGTCAGATAATGGAGGAGAATATACTAGTAAAGAATTTGATGAATTTTACAAGAAAGAAAGTATCAAAAGGCAAGTCACGACGGCATGCACTCCTTAAAAAAATGAAGTACTAGAGTGAATGAATAGAACGTTGTTGGAAAGAATAAGAGAGATGTTGAGAACTGCAAGCTTATATAAGAAATTTTGGGTAGAAGTAGTCAATATCGCCTGTTATGTGGTGAATCGAGCTCCGTTAACTGTAATTGATATGAAGATGCCGATGAAGATGTGGACTGGTAAACTAGTGGATTATTCCAACCTCCATATATTTGGAAGTCTTGCTTATGTGATGTTCAATGCCCAAGAAACTTCAAAGTTGGATCCAAAATCTAAAAGATGCATTTTCTTAGGGTAAGTTGAAGGTGTGAAGGGGTATCATTTGTAGGATCCCACTACCCACAAGATTGTTATCGGTAAGGATATTATCTTCATGGAAGATAAGCATCAAGAACAAGTAGAAAATGTTGGCATTAAACAAGATAATCTAGAAATTACAACAGTATAAGTGGATAAGGAAGTTGATCAAAATGATTCTTCTGAAGTTGCATCAAAGCACGAGAAGTAAGAACCAGTTGAATATGATGTTCTCGATACATGAAGATCAACTCACATAAGAAGAGCACCAAGCTGGCACTCAAACTATATTATGGAGGGCAATATTGCATACTATCTTTTAACTGAGGACAGGTGTTGGACCCCGTAATTTTTAGGATTTTATATTTTATTTTATTAAATTATTTAGCATGAAAATAAGTTAGAATTTATGAATTAGGAACTTTTGGAGTCTAATAGGG
>JAOSBN010000177.1:30009265-30021844 GCA_027563595.1 Erythroxylum suave | reverse complement strand
ATTGCAATTCTTGGTATAAATTGATTTTGACCGGTTTCCAAGAATCAATCTTAGGATTGAATGATAAGTCGCGATCACATACCATAAAGATCATGTTTTTACTTACTAATTAGGCTTCCAATTTGAACTCAAACTTTAAATTAAACTAGCCCTCCACTCGTGCATGATTCATCACAAACTCAAAGTGAAAAGAGGTTGATTTTTGATAACAAGATGAAGGCCACATTAAAGTGGTTTCTTGGATATTTTGTAAAGGATTAAAGTTTAGATTTTAAATAACAATTTAGTTAAGGTTCAAACCAAATGAAGAGAGAAGATAGGAGAAATTTTGGTGGGAGAGAAGTGAGAAAGATAGCAGAAACAATTTTTGCATTAGCTTAGCTTAATCAAAATGCTAGGTGTCATCCTGTTCCAATGACATCTGTCTTAAGGCATGTAAGCCATGTATAAACTTAATATGCTACCATTAGTGTCTTACTAATTATTCCATATGTCAACTAATTATTGATCCACTTGTCACTCCTTAATTGATCCATTTGTCACTCATTTAATTATGCCAAATTTCACTTAATTATAGGCTTAGTCACTTTAATTTTTCATATATCAAATTATCTTACCATTTGACATTTTTCCTTGTCCAAATGTATATATTATTTCATCACTCTCCCAATTAATAACAACTAATCCCAAATTACTAATTGTAATCCAATCAAACCAAAATCTAAGACATAAAAATTAATAGTTGACATCATTTTCATTTTTAATCTTTCATACCCTAGATTATGTCAATTGAGTGCATATACTATTTTTGCAATTGTTAGATTAGTGCTCTAAAGGTAATCATCTTTAGCACTTTTGTACAAGCTTTATTTTGATTAATAAAGTGAAAGGTAATTTTCATTAATTTAATATTTGTTTACAGATAAATTGATGTCGATCTTAAATCGAATTAATGAAGTCTATGATACAAAACATAGCATGAAGGAGATCATAATGCGATGACGATAATGAGATTCCTATCATATGCAATTATGTTAGTATCTAATTAATCCCTAGTTATAGGATTAATAAGACAGGTGATTATTAATCCAGATAGACTAGCACATGTCGTACTCCTTGATTTGATCAAATAGTAGATCTCACAAACTGTAAGCATGAGATATTTAAACTTAATATGTGGATACTTACTAAGGGTAGTAAGTACATCGGATGACTAACTGTGAGTTTATAATATCGATGATCTATCAAATGTCAATGATTAATCTCGTCATAGCAATGTTGCAAATATCCTTAGACTTCAGAGGATATCTTGGATGCCAGTCCAGTACTTTGACATCATTCCGTATTACCTTAAGATGAGGTTGCTCTTAGGGTGGTGATTGGGTGCAGCTCTTGGTATTTGGAGGTAATTGGATAGTTGATAAAGGATTCATGACTCTTGATAAAAGGAGATGACACCTACGGCCTCTTGTTAGGGTCATTACTAAGGAGTCTCTAGCTAAGGCAGTTATGTGTCATAAAGAGAGTCTTAAATGACAGATAGAGTAATAAGATCCCAGGATAAGAACTAACATCACTTAGACTAGATGTGATGCAGTCAGTCCAGTAGGAGTTGACACATAGCCCATACTCTGAACTAAGCAGGGTATATAGTATGGAAAAAGGAAAAATGCAGGGCAATTCTCTACAGAAAGATTCATAAGTTGGAGAATTAACTATCGAAGCATTTGTGTGTTAATCCACATATATTTTCTTTCACATTAATGTTTCTAAGGTGTTATTTTATGCTTTGGTCAAAGGAAAATGCAATTGAATGCCATTTAATATTTTATAACTAATTTAGTTTCAGCCTAATGCATGTATGAAATTTTGGGAAATGCTGGAAATATGATGAACATGCATGCTTGTTAATTCCATATTAATTTTTGTAAAAAATTTTTTTATGAATTTTATGCATGCACATGCAAGAAGAGATGTTTCCACATGTATGAGATGTATGACACTTATTATTAAAGTGATTATCTTATGCATGCGTGATGTAGACTTTGACTAGTGTTAGATGGAATATGACAAGTGTCATACACATATGATGTGTTGAATTATTCCAATTAATTATTAAATAATTCTAAGGAATTAGTTTCTGGAAAATTTTGTTAGACACAAATTTAGAATGTGTATAAGACTTTGGAATTTTTCCAAAAATTAATTCAGTTAATAAATCAAGTTAAAGTCAACATTGGTCAAGTTTTTGAAAGCTAATGGAGTTGACTAACTTAATTATTTATAGTGTATGTATATCGGTTATAAGACCTTAATAAA
The DNA here is from genome assembly GCA_027563595.1 of Erythroxylum suave. Taxonomy (NCBI): domain Eukaryota; kingdom Viridiplantae; phylum Streptophyta; class Magnoliopsida; order Malpighiales; family Erythroxylaceae; genus Erythroxylum; species Erythroxylum suave. The sequence goes on along the minus strand of JAOSBN010000177.1, from coordinate 30,019,525 downwards.
GTTCTTATATGATAAGAAGTGTATTATTTTCATGGTAATAGCATGCTTAGGGCATGTGCCTGAAATTAGGGTTCTAGAAATTTTTTGAGCATCGAATCGGTTCTTTTAGCCCAGTAAGTTAACTTGTTTGTCTTGATGATTTTGGCTGTCAAAATAATTTTGGATTATATCAAAATTGTTTAGATAAATTTGAGATGATCTAGTGATATTATAGATAACTAATTGATGTATAGGAACTTTGGCAACCCTAGGGATTAATTTAGAATTAATCCAAATAAAATATAGCATTTATAATGTCACTAGAAAAAGGCATATATACTAGATTAAAGTGTTTAATTTGGACATCAAGTCATAATTGAATTATAGAGCCCTAATCGAATCACAAATTATTGATGCATTTTAAGGGTGGTTATGGACATAGGCTCAATTTAATTGAGTTTTCCATAATATGAAAATATATATATATATATATATATATTTTTGAATATATATAATACCATCCAAGTATTGATGAGGTCAAAGATCAAACCCCTCAATCGAAATATTAGGACTTACGCCTTCCATCGATATGATAAGAACTAGAATTCTTTCAGAGTTAGGTTGTTGGGCAAACCCAAGCCTGCTCTACACAAATATGTTCAAACCATGGCATTTAGGTTTCCAGATTAATGGATTGGTCCTAATTGGAAACATTAATTTTTAAGGCAAACCTAAGGTCAACATGGATAAAGGAGAAGATGGGTTATATACAGGGGATGTATACAAATCAAGAGTTGATAACCCAATGAGTGTGCTAAACCAACAATTGATGGCATAAGTCGATAATAGCTTACTGTATGCAATTGGTATGGATGATACCTACAAATTGACCTAAGGTGGCTTGTTGGGCAAAGCCAAGGTCATTCATGGTGATATCTACTATCGACTCGTTAAGAAAACTATAAGTTTTCTCAAATTCATAGTTGGGGCTATGGATTTAAATAAGAATAATGAGACCTATATTGCATGTGATTAAATTCTTTATCGATATGCATTAGCACATATTCTAAAACTTTCTCTCGTTCTTCTAGTTTATTGAATTGTCATGGTGTCTTTATCCGGTGTGAACATACTCTAGCTATTAGACTCCAAAAAACTCATGATACCTAACATATTGGATTGGCTATGGAATTTAAGAATTGTTCTCAAATTTGAAAAACTAGGATATTTCCTAGACGAACGACTTCCCCATCCCCCTACTACCAAAGCATCTTATGACGATTAGAAAGATTACAAGAAGCTACTGGACGATAGTGAGTTGGCTAGCTATATAATGATAGCCTCTATGCAACCAAAAGTACAAAAGTAGCATGAGGCTATAGATGCTCATACCATAGTTTACTATTTAAGGGAATTGTTTAATAAGCAAGCTTAACCTGAAAGGGTCGAGACCTCGAGGTTGATTTTTGCTATAAAATGGCTGAAGGATCATCTACAGTGTAGTATGTGTTCAAGATGTGTAGATATATTAGGAGGTTAGGAAATTTAAGATTTGTAATGGATCACGAATTAAGTATAGACTTAATTTTGACTAGTTTGACTAATAGTTACTCACAGTTAGTGCTTAACTATTAGATGAACTAAACATCCTTAACAATACCTAAGCTGATTAATCCAATCAAAACAACTGAGCAAACTATTAAGAAAAACAATAAGGTTGTGATACTGGTGGACTCTACTTCTAGTTCTCAAAAGAAGAAGTCTAAGACGCCAGTGGGATGTGTAGCCAAAAGGAAGGTGAAAGAGAGAACATCAAAGGGGATATGCTTCCATTGCAACAAGTAAGGACATTGGAAGAGGAACTATAAAACTTATCTAGAGTCGCTAAAGCAGAACAAAGCATTAGATGCCCCATCTACTTTTCGTATGTTGTTTATCATTGAGATTAATAATATTTCTTATCATAACATTTGGGTATTAGATACTAGATGTGGCTCACATATATGTATTGATATGTAGGGTCTCAGGGATAGCAGACCATTTAAGAAGGAAGAGATGGACCTACGAGTAGGAAACAGATTAAGAGTTGTTATATTAGTTATAGGAACATATGTTTTGTATCTCCTTAATAGACTAGAATTACTTTTGGAGGATTGCTATTACGTACCCGTTGTGACTAAGAAAATTGTATCTACTTCATGTCTTAATAAAGTGAGATTTCATTTAATATTTTCTAGTAATGGTTGCTCAATTAAGTTGAATGAAATGTTGTATGGTACTACTACATTGTGCAATGGTATTTACATATTAGATATATGTAATCCAATTTTTAATATGAATGACAATAAAAGACAGAAACGAGATAACTTAAAGTCATCTTACTTATGGCATTGTTGATTTGATCATAAAAGTGAGAAACTAATGATTAAGCTACAGAAGAATGGTAGCTGATAGTTGTGAATTGCATGATGTTTTAGGGTTTAATTTGTTAAGTATTTTGTGTTAAATTGACTGTTAAGTGTTGAGTGTGTGTTTGTGTTAATTGTGTTAATTTAAGTGTTTAAGTGTTTTTATGGGTTAGTAGAAGTCTTGGAGCTTAATTGTTATCTGTTTGAGGTACCTTGAGGCGTTTACTAGTGTTTCAGGGTAAATGGTGAGAACAAAGAGGATGAGAGGAGTTTTGGGTCAAAGACATAGCCTACGATCATAGGACAATAGGCCACGATTGCTATAGAGAAGGATGAGCCAACAGTAGCAGGATATAATCATGCAATTAGAGGCATAATCATGACAAAGAGTTTCCAGTCAGGCCACTATTATGAACATTACGCCATGATCGTGGCAGAAAGGGTTAAGCGCTGGCCACAATCATAGCAGGCAAGGCCACTATCACCACCTGTGTCGAGCTAATACGAAAACTTAAGTTTCACAAGATTTTTTGGACTGTTTCCACCCCAGATTAAACCTAGTGCTTCCACATAACAAATAGAACATGATGTGACAGAAGTAGCAGTTTTTACCAATTTCGAGAGAAAGCATAGGGAGAAATTAAGAGAATGAGGAAGGAGACGAAGGAAGAGAGACATGGAGACTAGCTAGACGTGACGTACTTACTGGAATAGGTGGTTTCGTACTGTCACTACCTCGCAACTCCATTCCCAAAGTATTTTCCATTTGTTTCAGTTATACTCATGTATAGAATTGAAATAGATGTTGAGAATAGTTGTGTTAAATGATGGGTTTATCTATACTCACATTTAGGTTTTGATTATTGAGATTAATAAGATTTAATTTATTGTGTTTCTATTGATTTAATTATGATTCAAATTTTGTTCTTAATAATTCGACAACAAACTGATAGTGTGAGCTAGGTGAAAATTATCAATTTGGGCTAATGAGAGTTAGGTGAATTGATACATAGAGAATTTAATCAAACCAGCAAAATTATTTAATGCGATATCGAGCATAAGTTCCCTATAGGTAATGGACAACTTAGAACTAATTTAGGTTTTGGGCAAGTTGTGAATCGAGAGATTGCAATTCTATAATTTAAATTAGGGTTAAGAATTATAACTCGAGAGAGAATAATTCACCTTAGGACTGTCTAGACCCATTAATTCAATAATTGTATAATTGGTTAGGTTTTTGTTAGTTTTAAATCAAAATCCCCTTGCACTCACTTGGTGACTTTTAGCTTGATTTCAGATTAGGTTGAATGATTGCTATTTTTTTTACACTTTGGCACTTTAAATTCTCATACTTGATTATTGATTGATTTAATTTCTACATTAGTTATTTGTTATAATTATTATAGTTTAGGGCGATCTTAGATTTTAGGGCTAGATTAGGCTTCCTCATGGGATGAATACCTTAGGTATTGTATACGAAAGACCCATGGGCTTGCATAATTTACCAAGGTTAATAAATAGTAAAACTTAGCGTGTCTAACCTTGAGATCAGTAGCCTAGGATCATTTGATTATGAATTACATAACATATGTGAATCCTACTTATTAGGCAAGATGACTAAATTACCTTTTAAAGGAAAGGGTAAATGAATGAATGGTTTACTAGACCTAATACATTCTGATGGATGTGGTCTGATGTCCATTTATGCTGGAGGTGGTTTTATGTACCTCATTACCTTTATTAATGATTATTCATGATATGAGTATGTGTATCTAATGAGATGTGAGTTTTAAGCATTTGAAATGTTAAAATAATTTAGACATGAAGTTGAGAAATAACTTGGTAGAAGTATTAAGACACTTTAATCCGTTCGAGGTAGTAAATACTTAAACGATGAGTTTCAAAGATAATGAGATAGTATTGCAATGGACTCTACCTTACACACCACAATATAATGGTGTGGTTGAAAGGATTGCAATTTATGCACAAGATTGTTGTTTATGTGACAAACAAAGTCCCTTTAAAGATAATTGAAGTTACTCCACATGGGATACAGACTAACAAAAAGCCTTATCCTTGTCATATAAAAATCTAGGGTTGTTTGGCTTATATGAAGCGAATTTAATCAGACAAGCTTGAAGTGAAATATAAAAAATGTCTATTTATAGGATATCCTAAGGAAGCAAATGGATATCAATTCTATAATACTTTAAAGTAAAAGGTGTTTGTCTCAAAACATGTTGTCCTTTTAGAGATAGAGTTTGTTCTATGAGAAGATAGTGGGACCAAAGTTGCACTTGATGAAGTTCATGATGCTCAAACAGATGCAGATTGATTGACTGAACCCGAAATTGTTGTTCATAGAGATGAGACAACAATTGAACCTTTTTACACACAAAATGATTGTAGGTCAAGTAAGACATGTAATGTTCCAAAGAGATATGGATTTCTTACAATTGAACAAAATGACATATTGCTCATAGAGGACAATAAGCCTACAACCTATAAAGAGGTTCTAAAGAATTCATAATATAAAAAATGGCTTTAAGCCATATAGTCCAAAATGGATTTCATGTTTGAAATCAGGCATAGACTTTAGTTGACCACCCAAAGGGCTAAAACCTACAGGGTGTAAATAGATTTTCAAGAAGAAAATCAACGTGGATTGTAATGTGATTGCCTATAAGCGAGGCTAGTCATTAAAGGTTATCGTCAAAGACAAGGAGTTGACTATGATGAGATATTTAGCCTTGTAGCCATGCTTAAATTCATTAGAATACTCCTAGCCATTGTTTCTTATTATGATTATGAAATATGGAAAATAGATATGAAGACAACTTTCCTAAATGGAAACCTAGTTGAGAATGTATATATGATACAACATGAGGGCTTCGTATGCTAAAGAGGTTTAACATGGAGCAGTCTAAGTAAGGGTTTCTTCCAATGACTTATGGGATAAAACTCTTAAAATCTATGTGTCCCAATAAGCAAGAAGAAAGGACTCCCATGAGTATGATCCCGTTTGCTTCAGTAATAGGATCAATCATATATGTTATTTTATCTACAAAATCAGATAGATCATATGCTTTAAGTTTCATAAGCAGATATCAATCGGATCCTAGTGAGTGTCACCGGGTGGCTATCAGGAATATCCTAAGGTACTTGAGAAGGACTAAAGATGTATTCTTGATATTTGGAAACGGAGATCTAATAGTGAGCGAACATACGAATGCTAGTTTTCAATCTGACCAAGATGACTCCAAATCCTGGTCAGGTTTTTTTTCACATAAGATGGTGGAGCAGTCCATCAGAAAAGTTGCAAACAAGAGAAGACTGTAGATTCGGCGACCGAGTTAAAGTATATTGGAGCTACAAAAGCGGCGAAAAAAGTTATTTTGATTAAGAATTTCATTATGGAACTTGGAGTGGTTTTGAGTATAGTAGGCCCAAAACTGTTGTACTATGGCTATAATGGGGCTATTGTTCAAGTCAAAGAACTAAGGTCTCATTAGAGGTCCAAGCATGTACTCCAGAGATATCACCTGATCAGGGTGACAACTGATAAAGGTGATGTGAAGATAGAGAGAGTACCTACAGATTAGAACATCGCTAAACCTTTAATGAAGCCACTTTCTCAAATGAAATATGATTCTAGTGTACTCAGCTATGGTATTAGATAAAAAGGCAATTGGCTTTAATGCAAGTGGAATAGTGGAAAATTGTTAGAGTAGTGCTCTAAAGGCAATCACCTTTAACACTTTTATATAAATTTTATTTTGATTAATAAAGCAAAAGGCAATTTTCATTAATTTGATATTCTTTTATATATGAACTGATGTCGATATTAAATCGAATTAATGAAGCCCATGATACAAAACATAGCATAAAGGAAATCATGATACGATCATGATAATGAGATTCCTATCATGTACAATTATATTAGTATCTAAATAATTCCTAGTCATAGGATTAATAAGACAGGACATTATTAATCCAGATAAACTAGCACATGTTTCACTCTTTGATTTGATCAAGCAGTGGATCTCATAAACTATAAGCATTAGAGTTAACATATGGATGCTTACTAAGGGTAGTAAATACATTAGATGACCCGCTATGAGATTAGCATAAAGATGATCTGTCAAATGTTAATGATTAATCTCATCTTGGTGAAAATATCCTTAGACTTAAGGCACTCAAGGATATCTTAAATACCAATCTTGTACTTTGACATCATTTCTTCTTATCTTAAGATGAGATCACTCTTTGAGTGATGATTGGATACAGTTATTGATATTTAAAGGCAATTGGGTAGCTAATAAAGGATTCACCACTCCTGATAGAAGGAGACGATACCCACGACCTTTTGTCGGGGTCCTTACCTAGGAGTCTCTGGCTTGAGTAGTTGTAACACCCGACAACCATAAAGTATATACCAAGACATCCTGAAGACATTCAAGTACATATCCTATGTTGATCTAGATAACTCTTATTTCTATTTTGTGTTGATTTAATTCTACTTCGGATCAATTTCACCTTATCCAAAGTATCTTGAATTAGTTATGCGACTTCAACAATCCTTAGGCCCTTTTCATCCCAATGTAAAGGCGAATAACACTTTCTACCTTATAACGCCTCATACAGTGCCATACCGATACTACTGTGATACTAATTATTGTAGGTAAATTCAATCAGAGACACATACCGATCCCATGCTCCTTGAAACTTGAATACACAAGCTCTGAGCATATTGTCAACAATCTTAATAGTTCTCTCACTCTGTCCATCTGTCTAAGGATAAAATGCAGTACTGAAATTATGTCTTGTACTCAATGCTATCTGTAGACTACACAAAATCTCGAAGTTAACCTACAATCCCTGTTCGATACACTGGACATTGAAACCTTATAGAACCTCACTATCTCATTCATATATCTCTGAGTTAACTGATCTAGTTAGTTATTCCCTCTTACTGGCAAGAAATGAGACGAGTTGGTCATTCTATCAATGATGGCCTATATGGCATCATGTTGCCTAGGTTTCCTTAGCAAGCCCTTTATAAAGTTTATAGTAATCCTCTCCCATTTCCACTTTAGAATAGGTAGTGACTATAACATACCAACTAGAGCCTGATGTACTGCCTTAATCTGTTGGCAAGTCAAACACTTAGCCATATCATTAGCTACTTGTCTCTTCACTCCTGGCCAACAAAAATGTTGTTACTGCTTATTATAGATCTTGGTAGTACAAGGATGCATAACATAAGCTGCTACATATGCTTCCTCTAAAATTTCTTTTCTTAAATTATTCACATCAAGTACACACAATCTCTACTTCAACCACAGTATATCACCTCTCAATTCAAACTCATAACACGAATTCAATTTTAACTTCTCAATTAACTTCACCAATTCTGGATCTCTACTTTGAGCCTTCTGATTATTCCATATAAAACAAGTCTCAACTTTAATGTTGCTATCAATGTTTTATTCTGCCTCAAATTCAATTCAATATTCAATGCTCTTAATTGAACTAGGCTCGGTAACCTCAATGTTTGAATTTGAGCCACACTATTATTGAATTTTCTACTCAATGCATCAGCTACCATATTAGCTTTATCAAGATGATATTTAATTGTACAATCATAGAAGAATTCTATCCACTACCTTTGTCTCATATTCAACTCTTTCTGACTCAACAGATATTTCAAACATTTATGATTAACAAACACTTGAAAAGTTTCACCATACAGGTAGTGTCTCCAAATCTTTAAAGAAAAGACTACAACAGTAAGCTCTAAATCATGTTCTAAATAACTAAACTCGTGAGACCACATTTGTCTCCATACATATCCTATTACCCTGCCATGCTGCATCAGTACACGTCCTAGCCCCTAGTATGAGGCATCACTGTACACCATATACCTTTAAGTTCCAGATGGAATAGCTAGCACCAGTGTTGTAGTTAATTGATGCTTTAGCTCCTTAAAACTTCCCTGACAATCATCATTCCATTTGAAAGGTACGTTCTTTCCCTTTAGTTTTGTCAAAGGGGCTGAGATCAATGAAAACCTCTCGACAAACCTTTTATAATAACCAACTAATCCAAGCAAACTCTGGATTTTAGTCACATTTCTTAGAGCTTCCCACTTCATCATTGCCTCTTCTTTGTATGCCTTGTCCAGACACTATGTGACCTAAGAATACTACTTGATCAAGCCAAAATTCACACTTACTGAATTTAGCATACAACTGTTTCTCTCTCATTCCCAGTAGAACTAATTTCAAATGCTCTGAATGTTCTTCTCTACACTTTGAATACACCAAAATGTCATAAATAGACACAATCACGAAACAATCTAAATAAGGTTGAAATACCTTAATCATTAAGGCCATAAAAGTAGCTGGGCATTCGTTAACTCAAACGGCATCACTAAAAACTTGAAGTGACCATTTCCTATTCTAAATGCACTTTTCGGTACGTTAGCTTCAGTTACATTCAACTAATGTCCTGATCTCAAGTCTAACTTAGTAAAGACTTGAGCTCCCTGTAATTAATCAAGCAATTCATCTATCCTCGGTAGAGGATACTTAATTTTAACTGTTACCTGATTCAACAACCTATGGTCGAGAGACAGTCTCAAAGTCCCTTCTTTCATCTTGACAAATAATACCGAAACTCCCTAAGGTGATATGCTGGGTCTAATAAAAACCTTTTCCAATAACTCCTGCAATTGGTTCTTTAGTTCTTTAAGTTCTACAGGTGTCATCCTATATATAGGGATAGATATAGGAGTGGTACTTGGAACAAAGTCGACGGTAAATTCCATCTCTCTTTCTGAGGCTAAACTTGACAGTTGTATGGGAAACACATCTAGGAAATATGTAACAACAAAAATATCCTGAATGGTTTGTTCATTCCAGGTGTCAACTTTGTGGGCCAGATAAGCCTCACATCTACCTCAATTCAATCTCAAAGCACTCATGAATGAAATTAGTATAGCTAGCACTGTTGGACTAACACCTTGAACACTTCTCTCGACTAATTAAAGGATTCAAAAACTACCTCTTTAGTATAGCAATTCATCACATCCCTATGGGTAGTGATCCAATCCATATCTAAGATGAGGTCTATCTCTCTCAACTGCAATACAATTAATTTAGCTTCTAACTTTGCCTGATCAACCTGAGTCATACATCTTTTACAAACTTCACCAATCACTGTAGTAATACCCACTAGAGTACTTGTCTTTAATCCATATTTCAATATCTCTATCTCATAATGTAGTCTAGACGTTAGATGTAGTGTGATGAATGAATATGTAGATCCTGGATCCACTAATGCATATGCTTCAAAATTAAAAGCATTCAACAGTTCTGCTACCACATCTAGGGAGTTCCGAGGCTCCTATCTGGTGATGGCATTCCCTGGCCTGAGACTATAGCCAGTTACTCCACACCTCAATCTTAACATTAGGCCTTGTTAATTGTGTCCTACCTCTACCTTTGCCTCTCTGTACTAATCCAGTAGCTCTACTTTACTGGATCATTGTCTTAGTCATTATTCCTCCTCTCATTCCAGATTATGGTCCCAAAGTCTTAGGACAATCTCTAATCTGATACTTAATAGAGCCACAATGGAAACAAGATGCTGATAAGCTCTAACACTCTCCACCATGTTTCTTTCCATAGTATTCATAATTAGGCATTTATTGGGACTATCCTCCTAACATTTTTTGTAACATCCCATCATCGATGGGAAGGGTAAAATAGTAATTTGGAATGGGCTAGGCGTGTTTTAAAATTGTTTGGCTATGTTCATGCATTCATATATGCACATGAATAGTAAATTTTGCACATGTAATGATTGTACA
>JAOSBN010000177.1:29974797-30000675 GCA_027563595.1 Erythroxylum suave | reverse complement strand
AAAGTTTACCTCAAGAAGCTTAGAGGAAAATCCAATAGAGAGAAGACAAGTGAGAGTGGTGAAGGAAAGGGGGGGGGTCGCGGCCATATAAAGCCGCTCGTTTACCGACGGAACACACTATTCCGTCGGCAATTAGGGTTACGCGTACACAAACGTCGATGCATGCCGACAGTTACCGACAGAATGGACTGTTCCGTCGGTAAATGGGCATCAAATACCGACGGAACACACCATTCCGTCGGTATTCACGCACTCTGGAAGAATCCAAAACTGCTGACTGGACGATATACCGACGGAACGAGCTTTCCGTCGGTGAGATTGCCATCAACTCACCGACGGACAGATACTATCCGTCGGTGAGTTGATTGCATTATCACCGACGGACGAGCCCGTTCCGTCGATAATCAAGCATTCTGGACGATTTACTGACGCGCCGAGCTCGTCCGTCGGTGATATTGCAATCAACTCACCGACGAACTGATACTGTTCGTCGGCAACTCAAGTTTTGAATGAACGTTACCGACGGCAAAATATCGCCGTCCGTGGTAAGTTTACTAAGTCACCGACGAATAATGTTTGTCCGTCGGTGAAGATGTTTGTTGAAGTTGAATGTTGCGACGGTATCTTCTATTCCGTCGGTACCACATTTTTCGTATTACAGAATTTTCTATTTGCCGATGGACATATTCATTCCCGTCGGCATATATACCGACCGAATCAGGACTGTCGGTGTCTTACCGTAGGTAATAAAATGCGCGAACGTTTGGTGTATTTTTTACCGACAGTTTGATTACGGCGTCGCTATATTCCGTTGCAAATATCAGTTACAAAATTCTATACCAACGGAAAAATTTTGTCGTCAGTAACGGGGCTATATTACCGACAGAATTGTTATTTCCGTCGGTAAATGGCGGCGAAAATGTTTCCGTCGGAAAGGTTTCGCCGCTATTCATTCATTTTCTTGTAGTGTTTTAAAAATAGATGTATAAATAGATTTTCCTTAATAGATAAGTTTTCATAATACTAATTGTCACATAAATGGCTAGTTTTTAGATGTTCTTGGTTAGATGCCTTGTTAATCTAGCTCAAAGGTTTCTTATCGGTGATATGGAATGCTCCTGTCATGAACATGCGTGCCCATGAAAGTTAAAAGCCTTGTTTGACAATCAGTCGATTGCATTAGCTGTTAGTTGATCGCTGATTATATCAGTTAATTTGATCAGCGGATTGCAGTAGTTGTTTGTTAGAGATGTTTAGTAAAATTAATTGTTTAGTATTATTCATTTATGTATAAAATAACTTATGAGGATGTGACTTTTAAAAAAATTATAAGGGTATGAATATTATATATTTTAGTATTTTCTTGAATATTCTTACAAGAATTTAGATTTTAGATGTATAATTCTATAAAAATTAAATTCATAACTCTAATAAAAAACATAGTTATATTTTGTTTCTTTTTTGAGATAATGTCATCTAATCATATAAGATAAGAAAAGTTTATGTTTTGTATAAATGTATGACTAAATGTTAAGTTTATATCTTGTATGAATATTTAAAATTTACGTTTGGTTAACCTTTTGACTGAACGTTTTATTAATTATTTAATGTTAGTATCGTAGATACATGAATTCATTATCAGATTTTGAATCATTTTTTGATAATGAATTGATTAAGGTAATCATTAGTTCTCTAACTGGGAATAAAAACAAGTATTTCTACCTACTATTTTAAGACCATATGTATAGGTGATATTAGAGTTTGGCTTTTGAGTGAATTATCTGCTAATATTGATTACCACTATTATATGACTGTATAGATAAATCCTATGAAAATAAGGATTATATTTTTTGAAATGTATGATTTTGAAGGTTTGAGTTGAATTTCAAAGCTTATACAAATCTATATAACTTCTATTGAATAACAAAGCTACATGAAATTATTATCCATAGTGCCCTGCTTCAAAGATTTAGTCATAAGAATTACAACAGAGCATCTGAAAGATTTTGTCTATATTCCATACCTACCAATCAATCAATCTAGATTCAATAACTGACCAACTAAAGAAATATGATCATTCTTCTGCATATACTTTTACACAAAAAAATTGTGGATGATAGGTTGTTACTTCTTTGAATTGAAGGTTCCGTAACCATATTTTTGACCATATTCATTAATGACTTATGCAATAAAATTGCCAAGTCCCTACTCAGTCCTACCTTTTCTGAAAACTCTTTAGCCTCCTCCTTGCTAAGGTGATATTTACATTATATATCCTAAATATGGAGTTGAGACTGAATGGTCTAATGCATTACGAGTTTCCAATTTGCTTACCTCTTGTAATCGTTTACGATTATTGGAGATGATTCTGGATAATCAGCTAGAATTAGAAACCGTAGCGGAGGAAAAGGCAGTTGTAGACAATGACAAGCATATCAGTATTAATTGCAAATCAAATTTCAAAATGGCCATATTCTATGTCTTACCATTGTATTAGCAAGTTTCTCGAGAGGTCCACCAAGAAAGAACTAAGAATGGCAACATTATATGAAAGCATGCCCCTATCCATATTGGACTTCAACTACAAAGTCAAAAAGCTGAGATTAGATGCTGGAATTCCCCTTAATCTGTCTTCTTATGCATCATAATTGCCAACATAATATTTACCCCACAGCACTAAATATTATTTCCTGTGTATGACAAAGATCTAAACAACAATACCTATTTAGGCTGGCCATGTCCACCAATTATTGTAACAATAATATGCCCCTTGTCTGTACCATTACCATTAATTACTGTTGCTTCCACTTCCTACAATTACAGGGAAATTGTTTTGAATCTAACGGGTTGTATCCTGAACCAGTCAACAATAAGCAATACTTAAAAAAATAAAAAGGACTAACAAAGATATGTTATAGATTTTGCTTACTTTGTCATCCCTGATTTTCATATCATTCAAATCCTCAGACAGTCTATCTGCGCCAACATTATGGGTATTGTCATCTCTCAAGCTAGAGGTAGGTGCCACACTCATAAAAGCCATTTGTTAGACCAACAAATAATCTGTCCTAGTCTTCTTTAATATGATCCCTTTATAGAAGCATCATATGTAATAATCATTTTCAGGGCAAGGTGAAATAAGATATCTATTCAACACAACATCAATAAATTCCTTAGCTTATTTATCACAACCAACCACCCCCCACACTTGTGAACTAAACCCAACCAAGCAATGAAAAAGGAATTGAGTGGCTAAGGCCATTACAAAGCCAAAGAGCCCATAAGAAGAAATGACATCCACAATGTTGCATTGATGCACAAGCTCCTTTTCAACTTCCCTAGAAACATGAACCATAGAAAACAAACTAAGGTAGTAAGAACAAAAAAGCTTTATACTTGAATGCTTTCGTTCAAATCAAATGACTTGAATCTCATATTACTTTCCACCAGATAAAAGGGTTGAATGTATAGAAACAATAGTAGTTGAACTCCTTTGCGGAAATCTCAAAATACCAAAAGAGACAAAAATTAAAAAAGGCAAGAATTTTATCATTTTCTTTTATTATTTTATAAAATCATATTAGTCTTAAACGAACTAATTAGCAAACTTTACATCCAATATACAACAAATAAATGACGTTAAAGAGTTCAAACTAATGAAATAAAATTTCTTGCAACATAATGCATGTGAAATTACATCGTCCTAATGTGCAAACAACCTATGATTCTCCAAATATGTGACATCCAAAGAAGTCATTAGGCTTAATCAGACTCACTGTACAACACAAATGATATGAAGAAGCTAAAAGTGATTTCGAATACCACATCTGCAACAATATAAAATAAAATAAACTATTGCAACAGAAAAGTCGGGTTGTTTATCTTACCTAATTCACACAATCAAGTTCTAGCAAAAGAATACGTAATCAAAGATTTAAAAATAAGAGAAAAGAATCAAAAATTCGACAGGAGGATAATCAACAAGGGAAAAAAGTCGAAGAAACAAGTAACTAAAGAATTAAGAGAAAAAAATTAAAAATCATCGAATAAAATAATTCAAACCTAAGCACATAGGCCTCCAAAAGATCCAATCCACTAAAATCTAATCTCAACCCAGAAATAAAAACACACAATTCATCTTGAAAAACATAAAAATTGGTCATATTGGTTAATCGACCAAACTCTATTAAAAACCTGTTTTTGTTTAAGGAATACGAAGAAAGGAATCAAAGAAGAAGAACCAGAGAGTAAGAATATAATCAGTAGAGTAAGAAAAATTAGAGAAAGCAACAAAACCAAGTAGAAGAAGACGAAGTTTGAGTAAGCAAGAAATGTGGGAAACCGTTGTGGGGTTTGAGCAAGAACGTTCTATTTCACTGAAGAAGATGAAGTTGGCTATGGGCAAGACCGTCATAAATGAATCAGCTACTTCGAAACACTCCATTGAATGAACTTGTGAAAAAAAAAAAGCTAGTTGGGTTGACTAACCAAACAAATACTCACATTTTTCATATGGTCAAACCACTCACTTGAGTCAAACAGCTGATAAATAGCTAAAACTCCATTCACCAAACACGGCCAAAATGGGCATTGTTAATAATCTGTACGTATTCTATTTCTAAAAATAGATGAGTAATAAGGCCTTTCTAGGATTTTAGATTGAAACACAAGTTTAATAATAAGAAAATTTATAACTTGTATTTTTTTGGAATGATTAGTACCTAAGAAAATTATATTTTTAAATAAATGATTTAATAATTAACATATTACAATGAAAATTTCAATTTAAATAACTCAAATTCTAATAATATGTTTTGTACAAATAATCATTAAAAGCTTGCACTCATAAAAATTCAAGAAAATTTAACATTTGAAAATCTTCAAAATTTTGTGAACAATTCAATTCTTTGAAGACGTTTAGAAAACTCTTCTCAACTGTATAAACCATCCGTGAAAAATTTTGCCTTTATTTATTACGGTTTGCTTGTTTTAATTTCGTTTTTAATTTTTAATTTTTTTTAAAATTTGATCTTCATTTAAGATTTATTTAGAACATATCTATTTCAAAATTTTGTTTTTATTTGCAAGAAAAGATTGAAAGAGAACAAAAATTAAAAAAGAAAAGTGAACCAAACGCCCCTTACTTTGAGAGGCCATTTATTGCCCAGGGTGAATAATAAGGCATAAAGAGCACTTGTTGAAGTCTTTTTATTCTTCTCATTAGCTTTACTTTGAACTTTAAATATTTTCAAAATGTTCATAGTTAATAACATCAAGCCAATGAAACTAGTCTGTACATATTGATTGGATTAACATCAAACTTTAATAGACGTGAAAATAATTATTTATTAATATATATAATTAAAACTATTTTTTGTATTTTGATACACATACAAATATATGTGAAAGGAATTTAATTTTTAAATTTGATTCGAATTTTTATAATTTAGAGAAATAAAATTTGATTTTAATCTTCATCTAAATTTAAAAAATTAAATTAAATTCACTTTGTTAATTTTAAATTAGGTTAAGATGGATACAAATCCTTTTATAGTTTTCTTAAATAACGTTGAAAGATTAACCAAAACTTTATCTTAGAAACAACGTAATACCCCATCCCATAACCAGTCAAACACTTGATCAATTAAGATTAACAGTACTTGTGCATGTAAAAGTGATCTTCCCATGCCATTAGCTCAAAAAGATAAACAGTTCACGTTCATGCAAGAGAAATTTCTTTCTATTATTAAATTCCAAGAGAAGAAAATGGTGAGGTAGTCCAACTGGTTTTTGTACGTCCGATGTGCCCCAAACTATACCAGAACGACAGAACAATCACACTCTGTGATAATCTGCTTTACATACATGTTCACACGTGTGAAATACGATATTAAATCTCCAGTGTAGTGTTCGGTCCTAAATTGAGGTTACCCTATTTTAATCTTCTATTTTCTATCCACTTCCTTCTCCGAACCAGAAAATCAAAAGTTCTGCCAAACAAAACATGAAAAAAGAAGAGAAGAAGACGGTAAAACATGGCATGACTAGACCATAAACATAAACAACCACCACACGAACGCGGCGGTGGTTCTCCTCCTCCTCTAAACCCCAACTCCGATGACGACGATGGCCACCCTCTTCCAGACCCTGACCTACTACCTTACAGACCATCCCTCCGTCGTCTCATTCCGGTGGAGCCACGCCAATTCATGGGGCTCCACTTGGTCATTTCTCTTCACCTCCATAGCTTTTTACCTCAGTTTCTCAATATTCATTCATCTTTTACTCGTCCTTCTCATCAAACGTGACCGTCCTATTATTTTTGGTCCAATCCCAGCCCTTCACAGCCTCTCTATGGCCTTGATCAACGCCACCATTTTCACTGGCATCCTCCTTTCCACCGCCGTCGAGATCCGGGAAACTCGCTGGTTTTGGCGTCGCTCCAAATCCCCGTTTCAATGGCTCCTGTGTTTTCCTCTCGGTACGCGTCCCTCGGGTCGCGTCTTCTTCTGGTCATACATGTATTATCTCTCTCGCTTCCTACATATGTGGCGCAGTTTCTTCACCATATTACGTCATCGAAAGCTGGTTTTTTTCCAGCTCTTGAACTCATCTATCATGGCCTTCACGTCCTTTCTGTGGCTTGAATTCTCACAATCTTTTCAAGTCCTTGCAATCCTCATCGCAACTCTGGTGTACTCCGTCGTGTACGGTTACAGGTTTTGGACGGCGATCGGATTACCAGCAGCTTGTTTCCCGTTCGTTGACAACTGCCAGATTCTTCTGCTCGGTTGCAACTTGGCTTGCCACATCGGTGTTCTTCTGCTACACATTAACAAAGGTGGATGTAATGGAATTGGTGCGTGGGTTTTCGATTTTGTGCTCAATGGAGCTATTCTGTTGCTGTTCTTGAGCTTCTACGTGAGAAGGCATTTGGGCAAGAGAAAACAGGGGAGCTTATCAATGGCGGTGGCAAAGGGCGATCAACTAACGAGCAAGTCGGAGAAGAGACTGTAGAGTGTACGGTAATTGTACAATTAAGCACAGATTTATATTACGCAAGACAGCAGGTAGAGTGTACGGTAGTTGTACAATTAAGCACAGATTTATATTACATAAGACAGCAGCAAATTCTAGTTCAAGTTAGAACTTTACGTGATTAGTTCATGATGTTTATATCATGAATACGCGAACATTAGTACTTACTCTTCTTCTAGTGCACATAACAGCTTAGTTCATTATGATTACTATTGTCAGATCACTTCCAGATTATAGGAACCAAATCAAGGCTAGTCTGTGTTTTGTTGATTTGTCGTTTTAACTTGATGTTGGAGGTGTTAGGTTGCCTACCTAATTCATTCATTAATTTAAGGAATACTCAATCTGCCAAATAATTAATTGACTTCTTATAGCTTACAATAGCTCTTACGGATGTTATATTATAAATGCGTTGAAATCCCTTGTCGGAACTTTGAAGTGTTGAGGTAGATTTTCTGTTTTTATCTTCTAACATGAGCAATAGTAAGAAGTTTGTCCAACCAGGGTTATATGAACGTAAAGTATCTTTGTTACTCCAACAAGTATATTCTAAGCAGACGAGAAAACAGGGTTGATTGTTCTGGCATCAAGAAGCAACATCTCGCCACTTCGCACCTACGTGTAAATATGTGATCTAGACTTTGAAGATCCAATTTTGGCATTATTATCATCTTCTTCAGGCTCAGGTGTTGGAACTCCAATTCTGTCATTACAATTTCCAATTTGCAGGAGTTAAAGATACCCTGAAATTGGCAAACTGTCCTCCACTAACTGGTGAATAATTTGTGTATAATGGAGAATAATGGATCAATTCTAATCCAGTCAATTACACCAAAACATAATACCATAATAGCGCAGGAAAGACGTGTTACTATTTTACTACTTGCAGTGGTCAATACTTTATTAAACCCTTGATCAAGAAATGAGAAATAGGTTGATTAAACTCGATAGAAAATTAGGTAGTAAACAACTTCAAATTGTGGGGTGTGGGGTAGGAAACGAACATGAATCAATCTTATAGTCACATCTACTTTACGTCCTATTATTGAATTCCAAGTTCAATCTTACTATTTTATATATCCTGGAGATGGCTTCGAGTATAATCAATAAAGAAATAAACGTGTCCACTGTTTAGTGTTTTCCATGGCTTGAGCAGTTAACTCCTTTCCAAAGTCTCCTACCCAAAGTCCTAATCAAGGATCCATGTTTCATCCCATTATTGAAACTTTTATCCTTGGCGGCGAAAAGGAACAAAGATATTTCTATCAGATTATCAACGTTTGAACAAACAAAGAAATTTCTTTATCAAGGTTTGTTTCCATCAGCATATCATCCTAGGATATTCAAAATTTTAGTAAGGGTTTACCAGTACATATATTCTATGAATAATTAAATTGCGATTATTAAACTACCTAGTAAATGTGGTAAAGAAACTACCTAGTATTTTATTAAACTACCTAGTATTTTAAATTGATAGAATCGAATCCATTTTGTTGACCCTGACCGATCATTTCTTTTTATTTTTTGCTCAATTCTCATTTTGTTTTGTCTACTTCTGTGGTTTAACCACTCCCATTCTTTCCCTTTGGACTTTCAAGCCCTAATATGCGCTCCCATTTTCTCAATGCTCTATTGCGTTACTTCACAAACCAAAAGCCAAGCTTTTAGGTCAACCAAATTCCCTTCTCCCTACATAAACAAAGGGGCTTGCTAATGAAAAATCAAAATCCTAATTATTTGCATGCATGCCTACGGAAAATTAATATGGACACATATTAATAAGATTAGTGAATGTGCTAGGGCTCTCACCGAACATGACTCACCCGGTGGTCTTTTCATAAACAAGAGAAGTGGAAATTTTTCAAAAGAAAAAGAGTGTGAAAGTATCAAGAAAACAGGTTAACATACACGAAATCTTTCAAGGACAAGACTACAAGAGGCTTGTAGCCGTATCCATACCACACAAGTAGGCAAGTTGATATGTGACCAATAATTATCTTGACGGCACAAAGCAACACTCATTGTGTGGAGGAGTACAAATCAGACTATGTTGGCCTCCAATGCCGAACCACTTCAACGAGACTGTTGTTCTTGGCGTTAAAATTCCAGGATGAGGCCTACCTTGACAACTACGGCAAAAAGAGCGACCTTAAGAAGTATTGTTGGGCTGTAATCAACGTTAACAAAATCTCTAACTATTAGAGCTCCAGAACATTAATTCACCAAAAACAATTTGGAAAAGGTGAAATGTGGGAAATGCTTGGTCAAGAAGGACGGAATTAATATGCATGAAGACATGTTAATCGAGGATTGAGTTTGATTTTGATGGAATGTTGTCACGCCCCAAATTCAAGTCCATTTAATTGGATATGTAACGGAGCAGCATTTAATGAGAAAGTCCAATCATTCAGGTTTTATTAGCTGACCAAGTCAAAAAATACACAAATTTAGATAATACATATCAATTAGGTAAAAAAAATCTTTTTAAAATATAAAACTATATATGTTCTATTTTATTTATTACATTTCATTAAAGCTATGATGCAAGTATTTCAAAAAAATTATAAAAATAATCATATGAAATGCGTAATACAATAGTGGTAAAATTCAAAGCCTTGAACTTGTTCAAAAAAAGCATTGACTAATTCGCCCAACCAATGGAATGATAGTTGTTCCATTTTGACACCAGTTGATTGGCATTGATCAACAAACTAATACGTGGTCTAATTTAATATTGACTAATTCGCGAATGATAAACGTAGTAACATATGCCTTATTTTGAAATTAGCTAGTTTGCTACGGCCAACTGATTGGTACATACTTCAATATGACAACATGCATAAAATAAATTAGATATCATACCAACCACAGAGGCACCGACACCATAAGATGTAGTGAGATACAACTAACCAAGTTATTTTTTTTGAAATAACTACCCAAGTTATTAATGATCTATTTGAAAGTCAAAAATACACTCAACATGTGCATTAATGATTATATATTGACAATCACATAATTTTATACTCAATAAATATATTTAAATCCTTATAACTCATCAATTTAATAAGACAAAATCTATCATAGTTCTAACTCAACTTAAACCAATTTAGGTATCTGAATAGTTAATTAACATTTAATAATTCTTTGTATTTATAAATAACAAAATAATAAATCAGGAAGCTCTAAATTGTTTGACGCAAGAATAATTGGCTTCACACACTCCAAAATTCGTTAAATTGAAAATATAAATATAATAAGATGAAATTCCTCCAAAAATTTCTTCTCTTGCTACCTCCTCTCTCTCTTTTACATTTTTAAAAGTTTTTTAATGAAAATCTTCGAAACATATGACTTTAAAAATTAGATTTTGAACAATTTGACTATTTGTTCAACTAGTTACGTTTTTAAGAAAACTCACACAATTATTAGCTTGCCAATGATAGATGTCTGAATAATTGATATCAACTCTAGGTGTGTTTCTTTAAAGTTGCATATAATTTTCTAAACTTTTCACATCCTCTTTATTTTCCTCGTTTTAATATTCATATCAAAAGTTTTAACCACGATAGAAATAGTGTTTAGTAGTGATGTCAAAATAAACCTAAAAGTTTCTTTCATCAATTCTCCTATTTAGATTCAATATCATTTCCTAATATCTTCTTATGAAATGTAAATATTTATCTTAAAATTTTATAACTTTTAAATCACCTCAACCTAATGTTCTCATACAAAGTTTGATTAAAATATCGAATATTCATTTTGTAACTATATATTGGATTATAATTCTTACTAAATCACAGTTATCTTATATTAAAAACGAAAAGAAATATAATGTTAGAGTAGTACCCTAAAGGCAATCGTCTTTAGTAAGTTTTGTACAAAGTTGTGTATAGACTTTATTTTCAATAATAAAGAAAACATATTGTATTAATTTGGTATTCATTATTTATGAATTGATATTGACCTATAAGCAAATTAATGAAGTCCATGATATATAACATAACATGAAGGAAATCATGATGTGATCATACTACTGAGATTCCTATCATGTGTAATTATGTCAGTATCTAAATTATCTCTAGTCATAGGATTAATGAGATTGGACATCGTTAATCCAAATAGACTATGACATGTCAAACTCCTTAATTTGATCAAGCAGTGGAGCTCAGAAACTGTAAACATGAGATGTGGATGCTTAATAGAGGTAGCAAGTACATTGGATGACCTGCCATGAGATCATCACATGGATGTCCTGTTCTAATGTCAGTGATGATTTCATCATAGCAATGGTGCAGGTATCCTTAGTCTCGAGGTACTCAAGGATATCTTGGATACTGATTCTGTGCTCTGACTCCATTCCTTGTTGCGTTATAGAGGTTACTCATAGGGCGGTGATTGGATACAGCTTAAGGTATTCAAAGGTAATTGAGTAGCCAATAAAGGATTCACCACTTCTGTGATAGTCGAAGATGATTCTTTTTTTGTGTTGCTTTTGTAGTTAATCTTTTTTCCTTATATACTATTCCTTGTCTGTGAAACCAAACAAAATCATAGGCCCATGATATGGCAGACCCCCACTGGGTCCGACCTTCAGCTTTTCTACTTTTTTTACAAGCCTTTTCATTCTGACTGCCTTTTGTCTGTGTAACTATTTTTCTATAGTAACTATTTACTAAAATTTTATGTCTTTATTCATTATCTCAAAAGATTCTCTTTAATGTTGCCACTGTTGGTTGAACTTGGGCATATGTGGGTCTATTTTCTTCATGAGATGCTATTTAATTTTTAGCTTAAAGTAGCAAACTAGCCTTTAGTTATTAGGATACAACAATTACTGGTTGTCCTTTTGGGGTACACCCAATACAATTGGAATGCTACGGAGCAAATTAGCAAGGCCCTGCTCAAAGATGACACGCAAATCTCAAGAAGTGGTAAAAAAAAGCTTTGCAATGTATCAGGTATAAGCAAAAGTTTTGCAGCATGTCAGGTATATCTATCCTACTTTTTTCTTACTAATTTTGTCTTTTAAACTTGCCTCTCTTAAATGAAGTTTGATAGCTTTTCTGTAAGTGATATTATTGTATTTTACTTATTTATTATTACTTTATCCTACTTATTTACTTATTTATTATGTATCTAGTTATTTTATCACATTTTTATTTATCTATTTATTTTCTAAAATCTTCTTGTCACATTTGCATATCTTTTTTTATGTTTCTAATCTTTTGACCCTATTTATTTATGTATTTATTAAAATTTTAGTTACATAGATTTTTTCCGTGTTAGTTTTACCTTTTCTTTGTAACCTGCATCATTCTTATATAGTCTCATTTGTTCTAGCCATTTTTGGATCAAAAAGTTTGATTCGATTAATTTATCTAATCTCTACATGGATACTGTTGGAGACGGTCTATTTTGGTCATTTTGGTTTGTGATAACCTAACAATTAGAAGATCGAAAAATGAAGTAGACTACATACAAGGTGCATGGTTATTATATGAATGATTGATTTGTGTAAATGTCATGAATTCCTATATACATATACATACATACATACATACTTATATATATATATATATAAAGTTATGAACATGTATGTGAATTGGGAATTTTCAGCTAGGTTTAATGGTATTTCCTTGTATAGGCTCATAGATCCTAGACTTCGGGGAACTCTCAGAATTTTTTTTTGTTTTTGTACTACGTGTATATGATGTATGCATCGAGATTTTCCAACACTGGTATTAAAGCCACTTGTGCCCTGTATAAAGGAGAAACCATAACATGTGTGATGTTGTTGATTGATTGTGATAGTTGTGCATTCTAATTGTGTTAAATTCGAAGTCAGTATAGAGATTTTTTTTGAACTTTTCTTGCCTAAATTTGCTCATGAGATGTTGCTGAATATTTCTGCAAAAGGAAAAAATTTGTCAATGTGATTTGATATGTTTTTGCTAATTACTTCCCTATTGTTCTGGTTGCTGTGTTTATGCACATTACATGAATAGACATGCTTGCAAATTCGAGAATAAATTATATAAAAATTGTTTTTGGGATTTTATTTCACCAACCTCTTTCTAAGATGTTTATAAATATCTATGAAGATGGAAAAATATTTTCGAGGTCATTGAATATTTATTTGAGAATTTCTTGTGTGCTATTAGGAATGTCTATATTGAGGAACACATATTTTGGATTAGCTTGGTTGCTAAGGTTGGTTAAGTTTTTCTTGGAAATAAATTATGAAAAGTTATGGAACATGTTATAGCCTTTGTAATTTTCTAAGCATAATAAATTCTGAAAAGTTATGGAACATGTTATAGCCTTTGTAATTTTCTAAGCATTTATTGAAATTGTTTCAATGATTTTTTCAAGAAAAAGATAGAGCTAGACATTTAAAAAAAAAAAACTAGACCTAGTTTGTTTGAAGTGGTGATTGTGTGTTATTTTGGTTTCAATTCCTCGAATCATTTTTATCTGATGATAAATATGTTACTTTGATGTTGTGTGCTTGCCAAACTGATTTGCTTGAAATTGGGTTTCCAAAAAAATTTTCGGATGCCAAATATGTCATATTAGCGTCTTGTTGGTATATTTAGTTGTCTTGATTGTTTTGGCCGTCACAAGTTATGTGTCAAGTGCCGAAATAGTCTTGATCAAGTGCAGATTACCTAGGCATACTTAGGGTCATAGTTTGATGTTCTCAAATTATTTGAAAATATAAGAGATTAATATTGTATTAATCTATTTCGAGTATTTCATGTCAAGTATAACTAGATATGGCAAGCATGATACAATTAAATTCTTCAATTGGTACATCAAAGTAGAGGGTATTACACTTGGTATATTGGTATTTTGAATTGGATCTGAAAACATACAGATTGAGAAATTAGCCGATGCCAACATTAGAAAGCAATTCGGTTCAAGAGTTGAATCGAACATAAAATCTTTGGATGCATAACGTGTCACAACCGATAAAAGAAAACCTTGTGAGATAGTTGCATTAATGAATGCATGCTAGGGTTGGTTAGGGGGGATGATGGATGGTTATGGGTATAAATTCAATACGATCGATGAAACATCCTCAATCATACCATATAGTCATTGTGACTATAATCCTACTATTTAGATGAGACTAGAGTATGAAATCCCTCACACATAATATGAAAACTAATGCCTTCCATTAATATGGGGAGAACCAGAATTCTTTTAGAATTAGGATTGTTGGGTAAACATAAGCCCGCTTTATACGGATTTGTTCGAACCATGG
This sequence comes from Erythroxylum suave, assembly GCA_027563595.1. NCBI lineage: Eukaryota > Viridiplantae > Streptophyta > Magnoliopsida > Malpighiales > Erythroxylaceae > Erythroxylum > Erythroxylum suave. The sequence goes on along the minus strand of JAOSBN010000177.1, from coordinate 29,986,370 downwards.
AAATAAGATTTTTTTATTAATAGGCCGATTTTCACTATAAGCGTTGATTTGTTGAGTAAATTCAAGGTCAACGTAAACAGAGGCGCAATTGGGTTGCGTACATCAAATATACGCTCATCAATAGTTGATAACCTAATGTGTGTGCATACATTACGAGTTGATAACACTAAATGATAGTTGCAACTATGATGCAATTGATATGATTGATACCTACCGATTGACCTAAGGTGGCTTGTTGGAGGTCATTCTTAGTAACGTTGGATATCAACCTATTAAGACACTTTGTCATAATTTTTTTTTGGATTCGTAATGAAAGCTATGAATTTTTTGAAACTAGTGGGAGTTATATGCATCCATGCAAGTCCTTATGATCATGCATGTATTTATATTCTAACATTCTTTCTCTCTTCACATTTAATTTGATTAAAGATGTCTTCTAGTGTGAATTTGCACTCACTTATGGATTTTAATAAATTGACTGGACCCAATTTTCTTAATTGGTTGAGAAATCTGAAAATTGTTCTCAAATCTGAGGAGCTAGGTGATCGACAGTATCTGTATGCTAAGTTTTAAAATTTGTAACCTCAATAATACCGCAAGCGCACGGTTCGTTTACATAGTACCTAAGGTATCATTTCCACGAGGAGGGTAATTTAATCCTAAAATCTAAGGCTTAACTAAATTTCACAATAAAATTAAATAAACAACTAATGTAGAAAATAAATCAATTAAACAATTAATTACGAGAATTAAAATTCAAAAATATAAATAACATGGCAATTCACACCACCCAATCAAGAATCAACTTAGGAACTACCGATTGAGAGAAAGGGGGTTTTATCTGACCCTAATGAAAATCTAATTAATTATGTGATTACCAAATTACCGGGTCTATTCTAGGGTGAATTACTCTCTCTCGAGTTATAATCTTTAACCTTAATTAATAATCCTTAATTTAAAGTATAGAAATTTAATCTCTCGATTTACAATTTACCCTAACCTAAATTAGTTCTGAAATTGTCTAAAAACCTACTGAAACCTATGCACGACCTCTCACTACAAAAATTTAAAGGTTTGATTCAATTCTTTATCTATCAAACTACCTAACTCTTGTTAGCCCAATTTGATTATATTCACTCGGTCCACCCTCTTAGTTTATTATCGAATTATTAAGAATAGATACGAATCACAAATAACTAAATAAAAATACAATCAATCGAATTTCATTAATATCAAGAACAAAAATCCCAAAGGTGAGTATAGACAAAAAGTCAACATTCAACACAACCTATTCTCAACAGCTATCTCAATTCTATACATCAATAAAATTGAAATAACTGGAAAATACGTCGAGAACGGAATAGTAGAGGCGGCAACAGTAAGAAACCACTTGTTTCGGGAAGTATGTCACGTTAAGCTTCTTCTTTGTGTCTCTCTTTTTTTGTCTCCTTCCTCAATCTCTCGATTTGCTCTCTAGGGTTTCAGAATTTGGTTGATGTGAAAGGCTCTCTCCAGGCTAGGCCAAGGCTGCTACTTTTTTCCCTTAATGTTGTATTTATACTTTTGAAGTCCTATGGTTGATTTGGGGTCAAAATAGTATGAAAAGTTTTCAAAAACTCGAGTTTTCATGTTAGCCCGACACAGGTCATGATCGTGGCCAATGCCTAACCATCTTTATCATGATCGTGGTTCAATGTGCATGATCATGGCCTGGTTCAGAGCTTTCTATCATGACCATGTCCAAGGTGCACAATCGTGGCCTGGTTGCTGTTGGCTCATCTCTTTTTGTCATAATCGTGGCCTATTGTGCCACAATTGTGGGCTATGTTTTTAGCCTGAAACTCTTCGAAACTTCTCTATTCTTTGTTGTTTACCCTAAAACACTAACAAACACATCAAGGTACCTCAAAAATATAACATTTAAGCTCAAAGACTCATCTAACCCATAAAAACAATTAGACACCTAAACTGACAATTAAAACATAAATGCACATTCAACACTTAATTTAACACTAAATGCATAACAAATTCAACCCTAAAACACGATGCATTTAACAACTAACAACATCCCCATGCTTAAACGTTTACTTATCCTCAAGCAAAAAAAACAACAAACACAAAACACACAATGTAAAAATGTGACAATGGATTTAATTTCATGAAACAAATCTAATCTTGAACACAATTTTACAAGTGATATCTAATCATTAACATGAAAATCTATATCTAAGGGCTTTGAGCTAAATATACAAATTAATAGAGATCTAAGTGTTAATTCATTTACCTTTTTTAATCATGCATACACATTAATAAATCTTTGGTCTTTTAGACTTTGTAACTGTTCCTAAGTACATTGTTATGAAAAATCAAGCTATTTACATGTCCGATAGGTTTTTGTTAAGAAAAACACTTTTTTATATTTAATTTTAATTTGTAAACATAGACTTAGTCTTTTTACATTAAGGCAAACATTGGTGATGAATGTCAATCCGATTACTTAACTAAGTCATGTTTTATTAATTTGTTTGGTTGAAACGTCATTATAGCCTTTTAACGAGGAGGCACACATTTGTGATATGTATCAATCTGGTTACTCAGCTACATCACATTTTCAACTAGCTACTAGCTCTATTCATAACCTGAGGTTAGCAGAATAGTGATTTATTTAACAAAACATACAATTTTTTTCGCAATTAATTGCCTAACTTGTTGTTTTAACTATTTGTTCTCATAAAGAATACTAATAAAGCTACTTAAGTTGAAAGGCCTCAAATTATAGATGAATGTGACAATCTAGAAGGTGCTAAACTTACACTAAGTCCTATTTAAGTTGTATATTCATCCAAAGGCCCTTAATTCACTAATTTTGCGAGCTAATGATTATTCACAATCTAATAGACTATGTTCAAAATTAAATAGATTCCACTCCATCTAAGCCATTGACACATTCAAATAGTTCACAGTATGCAACCTAATAACTATCACACAGTATGTAAAATTATATAAAAGAGAAAAACACATAATCCCTCCCCACATTTGAGCAACACATTGTTCTCAATATGAGAAGGAAACACACACCACATAAGATAAGAAAAGACAGAAATTAAAGTAAAGAGAAAATAGTTAAAAATAACATAAAAACAAAATACAATTGAAGGCTCATTCTAGTATTGAGAAGGACAAAAATCATCATGTTGATAGATGATGGAGGGCTCGGGGAATCCAAACATCTCGCACATGAGTTTTAGAGGTAGTTCGTATGCCCTTCCTCTCAAACTAAACCATAATTCCTTAGGGTTCTTAGGATCATAACTCGAGGAAGTGAAAAATTCTAGTATAAGCTCCTAATAAACAGGCAATTGGAATCGTACGAATTAGCCCTACTAGATTCTCTCAGCTAGATGTTTTACCCTCTCATGCAACTCTAGCTTATCGGCTGTGTCAACATCAAAGTATTTTTGGAATGAAATTTGTTTAGCATTATGCGATCAGAAACGAGTACCTTCCTCCTTGGTGTAGATTGAGAACGGTGCTCTAAAGTCCGCTACTAGGTTTCTTCTTTTGCGTCCCTCAACTTGTTGTCGTCTATATGGCTACCGTCGGGCTAATTGTTTAATGCATGATATGATTGGGGTAGAATTTGAAAGTTGAAAAAATTTTTAGAGAGAGGTAAGAGTGTTTGGATGCTTGAATTCTAGAGAGATAAAGTAAAAATGAAAGTGAAAGTAAAAGTGAAGTCAAAACTAAATATATAGGTGGTAAAAAGGGTAAAATGGTCAAAGGTGTTTTAAAATTTTCGCCCTCCCTCTTTACTGCATAGTCGGAAGCCATGATCATCACCTGCAGCTTACCGTCACTTAAATTCCTTCTTTTTTTTGTTCTTTTCCTAATCTTTTCACTTTTACTTCTTAATTTTTTTGTGGCCTCTTTTACCTCTCATTTCATACTTGAGCAATCATCTAAATAATTCCAAAGTCTTACACCTTCTTTGATTTTATTAAAAAAATAAACCTAACTATGAAATTAAAACGTTCTAATAAAAATAGACAAAGAAAAATGAACTAATTTTCCATATGTTGCCTCCCATGCAACGCTTCTTTTTATGTTAGTAGCTTGATGCTTCTTTAAGCTCACGATGGTCAGAATGAATTGTGTGATGGTAGTGATGTCAATAATCTTAAAGTCTGTACTTTAGCTACCATGCTACAGTTCCCAACTTCCTTGCAATTTTTTATTCCTCGCCTTCTCCTTCGTGAGCGCTTCTTTTGAAATGTGTTCCTAGGATCCTCGATGTCCTCCCATTCTCCTCGAGGATGGGTGTTTTTGATGTCCACTGGAGGTGAAGGAGATCCATACTCTCTTCTAGACACCTTGAAGGTTATATGCTCTTTTCTTATCTTTAAAGTTAATTCTCCCCCATCATCATCAATAAATGATCGTATAGTGGCCAAGAACGGTTGTCTAAGGCGTGTCCCCAGCTTCACTAATGTACAGAATATAGAAGTAGATGGGAAAGGTAAATTTATCAACTATTACTGGAACATCCTTTACAATCCCCATTAGTTTATGCATTGTTCTGTCAACCGTCTTGACTAAAAACTTGGTGGGTTCTAACTCTCTCAACCCTAATTTCAAACTGAAGGTATAGGTATCATGTTTATACTCAAACCTAAATCCGCGAATACCTTATCTATGATGATCGTGTTGAAACTACAGGAGATGAAAAATTCCCCTGGGTCCTCTTTCTTCTTTGAAATGTTAGGGTTGTCTTCCAACATTCACTCCATAACCTTCTTCTTGACGGATTCCTGTAATTGAAGCTTTATATGTATCTATTTCGTCACTTCGTCAACTTGAAAGGTCTTCTTTACCTTCACCTTTCTCTCCTTCCTCCTGCACCTGTTTAGGTTCTCCATCCTGAGTCTGACTGATGACCATGATACATTCCTTTGGGTTAAACTTGGTGTTGCTTGAAAGAGTTCTAGCTTTCCGAATAGACATTGTCTCTATTAGTTGGCCAACTTGGACTTTTAGATTGTGCACGGATGAGGCATGATTCTTTGTTACTTGCTTTAATTTTCTTTCGAACTCCTACGTGCATCTTCCATGCCTCCGATCTTGTCCAAAATTTTGTCCAACTTTGATTTTATTGAGCTTGCTTTATCTTGCTGAAAGTTCAATTGCCCTTAAGACCTGAACTGTCTACTATTGTTGTTCGACCAGGAGAAGTTAGGGTGACTCTTCTACTCGGGTTGTAAGTGTTGGAGTATGGATTGTTACCCCCTCCTCGTCTAAACTGCACCTGCGTATAGTTCAATTGCTCTTGATTGTCTTCTCTGATTAAGTAGCAGTCTACATTATCATGGTCTATCTGACCACATAGCCTACACTTCAATTGTACAACCTTTACCTAGGCTAATGATGACAAATTCTTGTTATTGAGCTGTTGCATCAAATTGTCGATCTTTGCTTGCATCTCAGTCATGTGATCGACCGTGACGATTCCCTTCTACTCTCGGAAAGTAGTCGGTTGCTTACCTAGCTCATTTGTCTATAAGCAATTGTTGCTCGCTATCTCCTCTACCAACTTCTCTGCTTCATCAACGGTCTTTCGCATTAAGGATCCTCCAAACGCAGCACAAATCGTGCCTCTAGTAGGTGGACTTCATTGTAAAAAGTCTGCAAAAGGAACTCCTTTGGTAGATTGTGGTGTAGGCACTTCTTTTGTAGGTCCTTATATCTTCCCATGCTTCGTAAATCGACTCCTTGTCACTTTGTTAGAAATTGGCGATTTCCTTTATAATCTTTGTGGTCTTCGTTACTGGGAAGTACTTGTCCAAAAAGGTACACACATGTTGCTCCCACGTCATGATGTTAACTAGGCTCAATAAATGATACCAAGCATTCGCTCTATCTCTAAGTGTAAAGGGGAACACCCTAATCCTAACTACATCCTTCAACATCTAACGATATCAGAAAGTATCACAGATCTCGAGGAAGTTCACGATATGCTCGTTCACGTCCTCATTAGCCAATATGTAGAATTACACATTTTGCTGAAGCATTTTGAGAAGTGTAGGTTTTATTTCAAATAAGGTCGCTTGAACAGGCAGCCTAGCTACTCCCTGGTTCGGTGGGTTGAACCCTGACCTCATAAAGTCCATCAGGGTTCTCTGTTTCCATCCTTGGTTCGCTCCTTGATCCATGTTTTGTTGGAATTCCTTGGCCATTGATGATTTTCCTATCTCTTCTTTTTCCTCTCGCCAAGCTTTCCTAAGGGTTCATTCTAAACGTGCGATATCTAAATCTAATGTCTCTGCTGCATGACTTAAACCTCTTATAACTCTTGTGTTCATGCAAGAGCATGATTATGTAACAAAACAAAAGAAATGAAAACAAAAAAATTAAAACTTAATCTAACACCTTAAACTATAAAACAAAATTTCGCCTCCTTGGCAATGGTGTCAAAAACTTTATCAACATTTTACATATGCTCAATTTTAAAATTTATAACCTCGATAATACTGCAAGCACATGGTAGTACCTAAGGTATTGTTCCCATGAAGAGGGTAATCTAATCATAAATTTAAGGCTTGACTAAATTACGCAATAAATTTAAATAAACAACTAATGTAGAAAATAAATCAATCAAACAATCAATTACAAGAATTAAAATTCAGAAATATAAACAAGATAATAATTCACACAATCTAATCAAGAACCAACCTAAAAATGACCGATTGAGAGAAAGGGATTTTATTCGACCTTAACAAAAATCTAATTGAATATGGGATTACCGAATTACCAGGTCTAGACGATCCTAGGGTGGATTACTCTCTCTCAAGTTATAATCTTTAACCCTAATTAATAATCCCTAATTTAAATTATGGAATTGTAATATCTCGATTTACAATTTACCCAAAACCTAAATTAGTTCTGAAATTGTCTAAAAACCTACCGAAACCTATACACGATCTTTTGTTACACAAATTTAACGGTTTGATTTAATTCTTTATCTATCAAACTACCTAACTCTCGTTAGCTCAATTTGATTACATTCACTCGGTTTACCCTCTCAGTTTATTACCAAATTATTAAAAACAGATATTGAATCACAAATAACTTAATAAAAACACAATAAATCGAATTTCATTAATATAAAGAACAAAAATCCCAAAGGTGAGTATAGACAAAAACTCAACATTCAACACAACCTATTCTCAACAACTATCTCAATTCTATACATCAATAAAATTGAAATAAACAAAAAATATATCGAGAACGAAATAGTGGAGGTAGGGATAGTGGGAAACTACTTGTTCTAGGAAGTACATCGCGTCAAGCTTCTTCTCTGTGTCTCTTTTCCTTCGTCTCCTTCCTCAATCTCTTGATTGCTCTCTAGGGTTTCAGAATTTGGCTGAGGTGAAAGGCTCTCTTAGGGCTCTCTCCAAGCTTATCAAAGGCTACTGCTTTGGAAGCCCTAAGGTTGATTTGGAGTTGAAACAGTTTGAAAAGTCTTGTGAAACTCGAGTTTTTGTGTTAGCATGATACAGGCCATGATCATAGCCTACCTGCCACGATCGTGGCCAGTGCCTAAGCATCTCTATCACGATCATGGCCTGGTTCTGAGCTCTCTATTGATAGTTACGATTTGCATTTTGTTTTAGGATTCAATTTGTTAAGTATTTGGTGTTAATTTGAGTGTTGAGTGTGTATTTATATGTTAATTGTGTTAGTTTAGGTGTTTAAGTGTTTTTATTGGTTAGTGAGAGTCTTTGAGCTTAAATATTATATTTTTAAGGTACTTTGATGTGTTTCTTAGTGTTTCAGGGTAAACAATGAAGAACGTAGATAATTCGAGGAGTTTTAAGCTAAAGACGTAGCCCATGATCATGGCACAACAGGCCACAATCGTGACAGAAAGGAATGAGCCAGCAATAGCCAGGCCACGATCGTAACAGAGAGCTTCCATTCAAGCCACGATCATACACATTAGGGCAATATCGTGGCACTGATACAAAAACTCAAAATTTGCAAGAATTTTTTAGACTGTTTCTACCCAAAATTAAACCTAGGCCTTCCAAAGTATAAATAGAACATTATATGATAGAATCAGTAGCTGGTAGAGTCATGCAAGAGAGCCTCACATCAGCCACATTTCGAGAAAAACCTAGAGAGTTATTGAGAGATTGAGGAAGGTGATGAAGGAAGAGAGACACAGAGACGAAGCTTAACGTTATGTACTTCCCAGAATAGGTAGTTTCCCACAGTCGCTGCCTCCACGAGACCATTCCCACAGTATTTTCTATTTTTATTTCAATTTTATTGATATATGAAATTAGGATATTTATTGAAATTAGCTATCGTTGAATGTTGACTTATGTCTACACTCACCTTTCAGATTTTGATTCTTGAGATTAATAAAGTTTGACTGATTGTGTTTTTATTGATTTAATTGTGATTCAATATCTGTTCTTATCAATTCGGCAATAGATTGAGAGGGTGAGCCAAGTGAAAATAATCAAATTGGGCTAACGAGCGTTAGCTAATTTGATAGGTAATGAATTGAATCAAATCGGTAGAATCATGTAATAAGAGATCAAGCATAGGTTCCCAGTAAGTTATTAGACAATTTAGAACTAATTTAGGTTTTGGGTCAATTATGAATTGAGAGATCATAATTCCATAATTTAAATTAGGGATCATAAATTAGGTTTAAGGATTATAACTTGAGAGAGAATAATCTACCTTAGGACCATCTACTCCCAATAATTTGATAATTACATAATTGATTAGATTTTCATTAGTTTCGGATTAAAGCTCCCTTTCTCTTGCTCGGTAGTTTCTAGGTTGATTTCAGATTGGGTTGTGTGAATTGATATTTTATTTTCGTTTCTGCACTTTAAATCTTGACATTAATTGTTTGATTTATTTATTTCTGCATTTATTTATTTAGAATTATTGTAGTTTAGCTCGACATTAGAATTTAGGACTAGATTAGCCTTCCTTGTAGGGTCGATACCTTAGGTACTATACGAATAACTCTTACACTTGCGAATTTACCAAGGTTAACAAATATTAAAACTTAGCGCATGTAATCAAGTTTTTGGTGTCGTTGTAGGGAAGAGGAAATTTAGTTCTATAGTTTAAGGCATTAGATTAGTTTTTAGTTTTTAGTTTTTAGATTTTAGATTTTAGATTTTATTTTTATTTCTTTCGTTTTATTTTGGAATCGTGCTCTTGTATGAACATAAGAGTCATGAGAGGTTTGAGTCATGCAGCAAAGACATTAGATTTAAATATCACGTTATTAGAACAAACCCTTAAGAAAGCTCCGTGAGAGGAAAAACAAGAGTTAGGAAAATCATTAATGGTCAAGGGATTTCAACAGACTATGGATCAAGAATCGAAACAAGAACGGCAACCATGAACCCTAATGGATTTTCGAGGCTAGGGTTCAACCTATAGAACCAGGGAGGGGCTAGACCACTTGTTCAAGCAGCCTCATTTGAATTTAAATCTACACTTCTTAATATGCTTCAATAAAACGTGCAATTCTACGAATTGGTGAAGGAGGATTCAAACGTTCATATCATGAACTTCCTCGAGATCTCTGATACTTTCCAGTATCACTAGATGTTGGAGGATGCGGTTAGGATTAGGTTGTTTCCTTTAACAGTTAGAGATAGAACGAAGGCTTGGTATTATTCATTGAGCCCCGCTAATATCACAACATGGGAGCAGCTTGTGCATGCCTTTCTAGACAAGTACTTCCTATTGAATAAGACCACAAAGATCATAAAGAAAATCATTAATTTCCAATGACGTGATAAGGAGTCAATTTATGAAGCGTAGGAGTGATATAAGGATCTACAAAGGAAGTGCCCACACCATGACTTACCAAAGGAGTTCCTTGTGTAGACTTTCTATAATGGAGTGAACCCACTTACTAGAGGCACTATCTATGCAGTGTCAGGAGGATCCTTAATGCAAAAGACTATCGATGAAGCAGATTGAAGAGATGATGAGTAACAGTTGTTTATAGACAAATGAACGAGGTAGGCAACCTATAACTTTTAGAGAGCAAAAAGGAAATCATCGCGGTTGATTAGATGAAAAAGATGCAAGCTGAGATCGACAATTTGATGCAATAACTCAGCAACATGAAGGAGTCTTCTTCAACTCAAGCTAAAGCCGTACAAATGAAGTGTGAGCTATGTGGTCAGCTAGGCTATGACACTGTGGAATGCTATTTGATGAGAGATGATAACCAGGAGCAAGTAAATTATATGGGGGCACAATTTGGATAAGGAGAGGGTAACAATCTCTACTCTAACACTTATAACCCAGAGTGGAAGAATTACTTTAACTTCTCCTGGTCGAACAACAATAATGGTGGGCAATTCAGGCCTCAGGGAGAATCAAGTTTCCAACAAGATAAAGCAAGCTTGATGGAATCAAAGTTGGACAAGATTTTGGATAAGATTGGAGGCATGGAGGAGGCACATAGGAGGCTCGAGAGTAAATTGAAGCAAGTAACGAAGAATCATGCCTTATCCATACACAATCTAGAAGTCCAAGTGGGTAGCAAAGGCAATGCCAACTCAAAATGTTGTAATTTCCAAGCAATATCGAGTCCAACCTAAAGGAACATATCATAGTCATCAGTCAGACGCAGGACGGAGAACCTGAACAAGAAGAGGAAGAAGAAGAAGAGAAGGGTGAAGGTAAACAGGACCTTCCAAGTGAGCTCGTGAGCAAGTCAAATAAAGTAACCGGACAGGTATTTCTACACCAATTTTTCTCTCAGTGGGAATTTTATGTAAAGAGGGAAGTGGAGAAATTGTAGGAAATTGACCAAACAAGTTCGAGGAAGTAACGGAACAAATACAGACGAAGCTGAAATTATAGGAATCCATCAAGAAGAAGGTTAAGGAGCAACCATTGGATGACAACCCCAACATAGTGAAGAAGAAAGAGGACCTAGGGGACTTTTTCATCCCCTGTAGTATCAATAGGATTATTATAGACAGGGCATTTTTGGATTTAGCTGTGAGCATAAATATGATGCCCTACACCTTCAGTCTGAAATTAGGGTTAAGAGAGTTAGTGCCCACTAAGTTTTTGGTCAAGACGTCCAATAGAACATTACATAAACCATTGGGAGCTATACAGGATATCCAGTAGAGGCTGGTAAATTTACCTTTCCTATGGACTTCTATATTTTGGACATTAGCATAGATGGGGACACTTTGATAATTCTGGGAACCGTTCTTGGCCATTGCGTGCTCAATTATTGATGTTGATAGGGGCAAATTAACTCTGTGAATAGGGAAGGAGCATATAACCTTCAAAGTGACCAGTAGAGAGTACGAATGTAACACCCCACTCCCGCAAGACCCGAACCCGACATCGTTGGTGATATACGAGTCATGCCCCATGAAGGTGGAGTGTTAAAACACTCACTCATTCAAATCTCAGTACATTCTTTTTATTTTGAATACTCTCAAGTGTAAATCTTAGTATGCGGAAATCAATTATTAAATATGGCCCACTTTCATTCAGAACGTTTT
>JAOSBN010000177.1:29960644-29974697 GCA_027563595.1 Erythroxylum suave | reverse complement strand
ACAGACGATATGCAAAACACAGACGATATGCGGTCAACTTAAGACGAAGCAAAAGTCAACCCAGACGATAATACTTAAACGCTATGTTTAAGCTCCTAATCGTCTCTCCCCCTTAATCAAACCTGATCTTCCTACTCCAACATCAGTAATCCTCATACTCAATGTTCTCTGAAACCTTCTTCAACACATTTTTCTTCACTAAGTCGAACAGTTAGATTTTACTTCTAGTTTTTTTTCCTACTCCATTTCATTCAAATCTTTTGCTATATCCCCCAAACATATTTACATATTCTTCGTCAACTTACTACACAATCTCAATTCCATTTTGTTTGCATTCTTCCCATTTCAAAATCTCTTAGCCACTAAAAGCACCAAAGCATATTTATGAACCTCTCCAATTTTCTCATTTATTATTTCTAATCTTCTAAGAAAAGTTTGGGGTCCAACAGAAAAGATTGGGAAAAGAACAAAGGAAGAAAATTAGGAGTGGTGATACGTCGTAAGCCACGATCGTGGCATGCGAGTATGAAAAAAAGGAAGGGCGAGAAAATTTTGAAACAACTTTACCATTTTACCTTTTTACCACTTATATATTCAGTTCTAACTTCACTTTCACTTTTACTTTATCTCTCTAAAATTCAAGCATCCAAATACTCTCACCTTTTACTAAAAATTTCAACCTTATAAATTTCTTCCAAATTGAACCCAATCATAGCACGCATTAAACAATCAGCCTGACGGGAGCCATATGGATGACAGCAAGTTACAGAACGTGGAAGAAGAAATCAAGCAGTGAACTAAGAAGCACCCTTTCCAATCTACACCGAGGAGGAAGGTACTCATTTTTGGTCCCTTAATGCTAAACAAATTTCCATTCCAAAATATTTTGATGATGACGCACTAGATAGGTTAAAGTTACGTGAGCGAGTAGAAAACCTAGCTAAGAGAATTTAGTGGGGCTAGTTCATATGGTTCCAATTCCCTATTTATCAAGAGCTTACACTGTAATTCTTTACCTTACTGAATTATAACCTTAAGAACCCCAAGGAATTATGGTTTAGGCTTATGAATTAACTGTCAAACTCATGTGTGAGATGTGTGGATTCCCTAAACCCTCCATTGTCAATCAACATGATGATTTTTTTCCTTCTCAATACTAAAATGAGCTTACTAGAATTGAGCATTTTCAAGCCAATAATGCTCACAATAACATTATTAGGTCTCATGAGCACTTGCTGTTGTACAAATTTATATGTCAGCTGGTTTTTGACAATTTAGAAACCAACAAGTGTTCCACCAGAGAAATTTTTATGTTGTGGTGCATGGACCATAGTATCCCAATATGTATATCCACGTATATGCTACAAGTTATTATTGTGTCTCAGGGTAAGCGGAGGAACAATCTAGGAATGGAGTACATAGTGTCTGCCATTGCAGAATATTTTGAGGTGGATCAGAGTTGACTAACGGTTTACTTACCTGAATTCTTAAACCACCACCATTTATGGAGACCTGAAATCCTCAAGTCCCACAATATGGAACTAAGGAACATCAGCCAGAAGACATATGTCAGAATTAGGGTGAGTTAAGCAAGCTCAAGCTCAACACTGCCTCGATGGGAAGAATTCACTAGTGAAAAGGAAGAGGAAGAGGAAGAGGAAGAGGAAGAGGAAGAACCAGGCTGGAAGAAGGTTTTGGATGTAATCTCTGAAATCAATAGAACACTTGCGGAGATGGTGCGGTCACAACGACACCAAAGCCGAGATAATCAACGAATCCATCGGTACTTGTCAAGGCATTCAATTGCTGCCTTTGATACCATCACCACCTCCATCTCCGTAGGATTTATGTTTAACCCAACTTTTTATTTTTCAAATTAGCCTTAAGTTCTGATTTATTTCTATGTTTATTATTTTCTGTTTACTTTAATTTTTGTCTTTTCCTTTCTTATTGTGTGTGTGTGTGTATCCTTCTTATATTGAGGACAATATGTTGTTCAAGTGTGGGAAGGGATTCTGTGTTATATTCTTTTATGTAATTTTGCATACTGTATGATAGTTATTAGATTGCATTGCGTGAATTGTTTGAATTTTTCAATGGCTTAGAATGAGTGAAATTCATTTAATTTTAAACATAGTCTATTAGGTTGTGAATGATCATTGGCTTGCAAAATTAGTGAACTAGGGTTCTTTGGATAAATATACAACTTAATTAGGACTTAGTGTAAATTTAGCACTCTTTAGATTGTCACATTCATTGATAAATTGAGGCCCTTCAACTTAAGTAGCTTTACTAGTATTTTTTCATGAAAACAAATAGCTACAACAAGGTAGGCAATAAATTGCAAAAAAATGTGTATGTTACGTTAATAAATCACTATTCCGTTGACCTTCAGGTTATGAATAGAGTTAGTAGCCCATTGAAAACGTGATGTAGCTGAGTAACTAGATTGACATGCATCACAAATGCATGCCTTTGCATAAAAAGGCTATAATGATGTTTCAACCAAGCAGATTAATAAACATATGACTGAGTTGAGTAATCGGATCGATATTCATGACCAATGTTTACCTTTGCGTAAAAAGACTAAGTCTATGTTCATTAATATAAAAAAATTATCTTAAAAAACCTACCGGACTTGTAAATAGCTTTATTTTTCATGACAATATACTTAAGAGTAGTTACAAAGTCTGAAGGAAAAAAATTATTAATGTGTGTGTACAATTAAAAAGGGAATCTTCATTAATTTGTATATTTAGCTCAAAGCCCTTGTTCAAGATTAAATTTATTTCATGACGCTAAAGTTATTATCTCATTATTGCACTGTGTGTTTTGTGTTTGTTGTGTGTTATTGTTTTGTTTGCTTGAGGAAAAGCAAATGTTTAAGTGTGGGGATGTTGATAGTTGTGATTTGTATTATGTTTCAGGGTTCAATTTTTTAATTATTTAGTATTAATTTGAGTGTTGAGCATGCATTTATGTGTTAATTGTGTTAGCTTAGCTGTTTAAGTTTTTTTATGGGTTAGTGTGAGTCTTTGAGCTTAAATGTTATATTTTTTAGGTACCTTGTTATATTTGTTAGTATTTCAAGGTAAACGATGAAGAATCAAGAAGATTCGAGGAGTTTCAGGCCAAAGACATAGCCCAAGACCATGGCCCAACAGGCCACGATCGTGACAAAAAGGGATAAGCCAGTAACAACCAGGCCACGATCGTGCACTCGGAGCACAATCGTGATAGAGAGCTTCCATTTAGGCCACAATCATACATATTAGGCCACGATCGTGACAAAGAGGTTTAGGCGCTAGCCATGATCGTGGCACTGATACAAAAAACTCAAATTTGGCAAGACTTTTTGAACCGTTTCGACCCCGAATTAAACCTAGGGCTTCCAAAGTATAAATAGAACATTAAATGATAGAAGCAACAATTGGGAAAGTCGTACAAGTGAGCCTCACATAAGCCACATTTCAAGAAAAACCTAGAGAGTTATTGAGAGATTGAGAAAGGAGACGAAGCTTGACGTGATGTACTTCCCGGAACAGGTGGTTTCCCACAGTCGTTGCCTCCATGAGAACGTTTCGATAGTATTTTCTATTTTTATTTCAATTTTATTGATGTACAAAATTGGAATATTTATTGAAATTAGTTGTCGTTAAATGTTGAATTATGTCTAAACTCACATTTGGGATTTTGATTCTTGTGATTAATAAAGTTTGATTGATTGTGCTTTTATTAATTTAATTGTAATTCAATATCTTTTTTTAACAATTCAGTAATAGACTGAGAGGGTGAGCCGAGTGAAAATAATCAAATTAGGCTAATGATAGTTAGGTAATTTGATAAATAAAGAATTGAATCAAACTGGTAGAATCGTGCAACAAGAGATCGAATATAGGTTCCCAGTAGGTTGTTAGATAATTTTAGAACAAATTTACGTTTTAGATCAATTGTGAATCGAGAGATCACAAAGGTTGATTTTAGATTGGGTTATGTGAATTGATATTTTGTTTACATTTATGCACTTTAATTCTTGAAATTAATTGTTTGATTTATTTATTTTTGCATTAGTTTATTTATTTAGAATTATTGTAGTTTAGTGCGACCTTAGAATTTAAGACTATATTAGCCTTCCTCGTGAGATAGATATCTTAGATACTACGCGAACGACCTGTGCGCTTGCAGATTTACCAAAGTTGACAAATATTAAAACTTAGCGTATGTAACCTTGCGATCATCTGTCACGACTATGTCTAAGGTGCACAATCGTGGCCTAGCTGCTACTGGCATGTCTTTTTCTATTACAATTATGACCTATTATGCCATAATTGTAGGCTATATTTTTGTCCTAAAACTCTTTAAAACTTCTTCGTTCTTTGCCGTTTACTCGAAAACATTGACAAACACATCAAGGTACCTTAAAAATATAACATTTAAGCTCAGAGACTTATACTAACCCATAAAAACACTTAAACACCTAAATTGACACAATTAAAACATAAATGCACACTCAACACTCAACACTCAACACTCAACACTCAACACTCAATTTAACACTAAATGCACAACAAATTCAACCATTTAATAAAATGCATTTAACAACTAACACTAGGCTATGTCCTAGACATTCCACTTCATGTTCCCCTTGCTGCAGATGCTTCTGATGAGGATCAGAAAGCATATGTCGTAAGCATCTTGAAGATAGTGATTTGGCTACCTACATTGCTAGCCTCTATGTCACTGGAGCTCTAGAAGTAGCATAAGTCTATAGATTATAATACCGTAGTGTTTCATCTTAGAGAGCTTTTTGATAAGCAAGCACGGTCTGAAAGGTTTGAGACCTCGAGGCTACTCTTCATAACTAAGATGATTCTGGGGACATCTACAGTGCAGTATGCACTGAATACTACAATGTAGATGAATGGTTTTATTAAGAGGTTGGCCACCATGAGTTTTGTTATGGACTATGAATTAAGTGTTGACTTAATTCTGGTTTGATTGTCTGATAGTTATTCATAGTTTGTGTTGAACTATCAGATGAACTAAATCTCCATGACACTCCCTAAGTTGATCGATCTTCTTAAGACAGTAGAGCAAGCTATCAAGAAGGATAGCAAGCTAGTGCTAGTGGTGAACTCTTCTTATTTTGGTTTAAGAAAAAAGAACCTAAAGAATAAAAGGTCCAAGAAACCAAAAGGAAGTGCAACCAAAAAGAAACTCAAAGAGACTATTTCGAAAGGAACTTGTTTCCATTATGGCAAAGACTGGCCACTAGAAGTGAAATTGTAAAGTCTATCTAGAGTCCTTGAAGAAGAAACAAACATCAGATGCCCCGGCTCTTTCAGGATGTTTGTCGTTGAGGTTAATACTATTTCTGATCATAACATATGGGTATTAGATACTGGTTGTGGCTCACACATATGTAATGATATGTCAGCCCTCACAAGACTTGCACGTGGGCAATGGAGTAAGAGTTGTTGCATTAGATGTAGGCACTTATTTTTTATCACTCCCCAATAGGCTTATAATTAAACTGGATTATTGTTATTTTGTACCTATTTTAACAAAGAACATATTGTCTGTTTCTTGTTTAAATAAAGTTAGTTTCCATTTGAATTTTAGTAGCAATGGTTATTCTATTATTTTGAATGGAATGTTTTATGGTACTGGTACATTATGCAATGGTATTTACATATTATATATGTGCAATGGTATTGACATATTATATATGTCACATCCAGTTATGAATGTCAATGACACAAAAAGTCATAAACGAGATAATTTAAAATCAACTTACTTATGGCATTGTCGCCTTGACTATATAAATGAGAGACGTATAGTTGAGCTCCATAAGAGTGGTAGTTTAGGATCATTTGATTATGAATCATATGGCATATGCGAATCTTATTTATTAGGTAAGATGACTAATTTACCGTTTAAGGGAAAGGGTGAATAAGCCATTGGAGTATTAGACCTAAAACATTTAGATGTATGTGGTCCGATATCCATTCATGCTAGAAATGGTTTTCTTTACTTCATTATCTTTATTGATGACTATTCTTGATATGGGTATCTGTATCTGATGAGATACAAACCTAATGCATTTGAAAAGTTCAAACAATTCAGAAATGAAGTTGAAAACCAACCTAGTAAAGGTATCAAGACACTACGACCCGATCGATGTGAGGAATACTTAGACCAAGAATTTTTAGATTATCTTAGAGATAATGGGATTATATCTCAATGGACTCCACCATACACACCACAACACAATGGTGTGGCCAAAAGGAGAAATTGAACCTTGTTGGACATGGTACGATCGAGATGGGCTTTGCAAATTTACCAAAATCCTTTTAGGGGTATGCACTCAAGATAGCTATTTATTTGCTAAATAGAGATTCATCAAAGACAGTTGATGTTACTCCATATGAGATGTGGACTAACAAAAAATCCTATCTTTCTCATTTGAAAGTTTGGGGATGTTTGGCTTATGTGAAGCAAATACAGTTAGATAAGTTTGATGCAAAGTCCTCATAGGATATCCTAAAGAAACGATGGGATATTAATTTTACCTTGTTGAGGAACAAAAAGTGATTGTTTCAAAGCATGCTGTCTTTTTAAAGAAATAGTTTCTTTTAAAAAAGAAAGTGGGAGCGAAATTAAACTTGAAGAAGTTTCAGATACTAGAACAGACTTGGACCAACTGTCTGAACCTGAGACTGTGACTCATACAGATAAAGTAACAGTTCAACCTTCTTCAACATAGGAAGTTCGTAGGTCACCTAGGATATGCTCTATTCTCAAAAGATATTAATTTCTTGTGATTGAACAGAATGACATATTGCTTATAGAAGATAATGAGCCTGCTACCTATGAAGAGGTTCTAAAGAGTTCAGAGTCTGAGAAATGGCATAGTGCCATGAAAGTAAAAATGGATTCCATGTATGAAAACTAAGTATAGACTTTGGTTGAGACACCCAAAGGAATAAAACTCATAAGGTGTAAATGGGCTTTCAAAGAGAAAACCGAAATGGATGATAATGTAATTACCTATAAAGCAAGGCTTGTGGCCAAAGGTTTTTGTCAAAGACAAGGAATAGACTACGATGAGACCTTCAACCTAATAGCAATACTTAAATCCATTAGGATACTCCTATCCATTGTCGCTCATTATGATTATGAGATATAGCAAATGGATGTAAAAACAACTTTCTTGAATGGAAATCTAGCCGAGGACGTGTATATGACACAACCAGAGGGCTTCATCTCCTATGATGGAAAAAATGTATACAAGCTTCAGAAATCTATCTATGGATTGAAACAAGCATCCAGCAGTTGGAATATCTGCTTTGATGGACAATAAAAGAGTTTGGTTTCTCACAAAATCCTGATGAACCTTGTGTGTATAAGAAGGTTAGTGGGAATGCAATCGTATTCCTTGTGCTATATGTAGATGACATATTATTACTAGGAAACGATGTCTCTATGCTACAATCGGTAAAAATTTGGTTATCCAAATAAGTTTCCATGAAAGATCTCTACAAAACAACTTATATCCTCAGGATAAAGATCTATAGAGATAGATCAAAAAGATTGCTTGGTTTTTCACAATCAGTATACATAGACAAGATACTAAAGAGGTTTAACATAGAGCAGCCTAAAAGAGGGTATCTTCCTATGACTTATGGGATAACACTCTCGAAATCTATGTATCCTAAGACATAAGATGAGAGGATGCACATGAATATGATCCTGTATGCATCAACAATAGGATCTATCATATACTCTATGCTATGTACGAGACCTGATGTATCATATACTCTAAGTGTTACAAGTAGATACCATTCGGATTCTGGTAAGGGTCACGGGGTGGCTATAAAAAATATCCTCAAGTACTTACGAAGGACTAAGGATGGTTTCTTGATATATGGAGATGGAATTCTAAAAGTGAGCGGGCATACAGATACCCATTTTCAATCTGATAAGGTTGATTCCAAATCCCAATCACGTTATATATTCACACTAAACAACAGGGCAGTTAGTTGGAAGAGTTCCAAACAAGAGACAGTTGTCGATTCAACAACTGAGGTAGAGTACATTGCAGTTTCAGACACAACAAACGAAGTAGTTTGGATCAAGAAGTTCATTACTGAACTTGATGTGGTTCCTACAGTGATGGGCCTATACAGTTGTATTGTGACAACAATGGGGCTATTGTGCAGGTAAAGGAACTAAGGTCTCATCAACGATCCAAGCATGTACTCCGTAGATATCATCTTATCAAGGAGATCATTAGTCAAGGTGATGTACAGATGAAGAGAATTCTCACCGAGAAAAATATTGGTCATCTGTTGACGAAACCATTATCACAGGATGAGCTTTGATTCTCAAGTACTCTCCTACGGTATTTTTATGTCAAGTGGGAGATTTGTTAGATTAGTGCCCTAAAGGCAATCGCCTTTAGTGTGTTTTGTAAAAAGTTGTGCGCATACTTTATTTTCAATAATAAAAAAGCATATTTTATTAATTTGGTGTTCATTATTTATAAATTGATATTGATCTCTAAGCAAATTAATGAAGTCTATGATATATGACATAGCATGAAGGAAATCATGATGTGATCATACTATTGAGGTTCCTATCATGTGTAATTATGTCAGTATCTAAATTATCCCTATTTATAGGATTAATGAGACTGGATATCATTAATCCGAATAGACTAGAACCTATCAAACTCCTTGATTTAATCAAGTAGTGGATCTCAAAAATTGTAAACATGAGATGTTTAGAGTTGAGATGTGGATGCTTAATAGAGGTAGTAAGAACATTGGATGACCTACCATGAGATCATCACATGGATGTCCTATTCCAATGTCAGTGATGATTTCATCATAGCAATAGTGCAAGATCCTTAGACTTGAGGTACTTAAGGATATATTGGATACTAATTTTGTGCTTTGACTCCATTCCTTGTTGCCTTACGAAGGTTGCTCATAGGTCGGTGATTGGGTACAGCTTAAGGTATTCAAAAGTAATTGAGTAGCCAATAGAGAATTCACCACTTCTGTGATAGTAGAAGATGATAGCCATGACCATTTTTCGGGGTCGTTACCTAGAAATCTCAGGCTAGAGTACATGTGTCATGAAGATTGTCTTTAGTGGCATATAAAGTAATGAGTCCTAGGACGAGAATTGATATCACTTGGGCTAGATTTGACATAGTCAATCTAGTGAGAGTTGACACTTTGCCCATACTCATAACTAAGTGGGGGTATAACTTTGTGAAAGGATGAATTGCACAAAAATTATCTATGGGAGGATTCATGAGATGGTTCGTGACAAGCATGAGTTCATTCATCAAACCAGTTACTTTCTAGTCAATTGGGGGTCATGATGTGTTGGTAGATGCTGTTCATGACTTGCTTAGATTAAGTTTTAATTCAAGTGGCCAACATAACCGGAAACCTAATAGGTTACACACATAAGAGTGACTTAGAGGATTCGTAAAATGTTTTTGGATAAAGATCCATTATATAGAGAGCAATAGAACAAATAGATCCCGATGAGATTGGGATATGTCCCGATGAGATCACGACATCGATATTGCTGAAACAGGTCTCCGATGTTTTTCTTCACACCTGGGATATAAATATAAATATAAATATATATATATATTGGGATATGTCTCGAGGAGATCACGACATCGATATTGCTGAAACAGGTCTCCGGTGTTTTTTTCCACACCTGGGACTCGGTAGGTCCGATGTCCTTTAACCTATTCCTTGTTACCTTGCAGAGGTCACTCATAGGGTGGTGATTGGGTTCAACTTGAGGTATTCGAAAGTAATTGAGTAGCCAATAGAGGATTCGCCACTTCTATGATAACAGAAAATGATACCCACGGCCACTTGTCGGGGTCGTTACTTGGAAATCTTTCGCCAGTGTACATATGTCATGAAGAATGTCTTTATTGACATATAAAGTAATGAGTCCTAGGACGAGAACTGATATCACATAACGTAGATTTGACATAGTCAATCTAATGAGAGTTGACACTTTGTTCACACTCATAACCAAATGGTGTATAGCATGATGAAAGGACAAATTGCATAACAATTGTCTATAGGAGGGTTCGTGAGATGGCTTGTGATGAGCACGAGTTCTTTCATCAAACCACTTACTTTCTGGTCAATTGGAAGTCATGATGTGTTGCTAGACGTTGCTCATGACTTGCTTGGATTAAGTGTCAATCTAAGTGGCCAACATAACAGGAAACCTAATGGGTCACACGTATAAGAGCGACTCGGAGGATTCATAAAATGGTTTTCATTAGAGTTCCATTATATAGAGAGCAATAAAAACAAATGGATCCCGATGAGATCGTGAAAATGGTTAAGTAAGCAATCTTTATGATTCTCACTTCATTCTCCTCATCTTTTTTATCTTCTTCCTCTTCATTCTCTTTCACTGTTTTGCTCTCCATAGAACAAAGAAGAGAGCTAGCACTTTTATCTTTGTTCTAGCCATTTCTAGCTCAAAGAGTTTGATTCGGTTAATTTCTCCAATCTCTACAGAGATACCGTTAGAGATGGCTTATTTTGGTCGTTGTGGTTT
Organism: Erythroxylum suave; assembly: GCA_027563595.1. Classification (NCBI taxonomy): domain Eukaryota; kingdom Viridiplantae; phylum Streptophyta; class Magnoliopsida; order Malpighiales; family Erythroxylaceae; genus Erythroxylum; species Erythroxylum suave. Next base: position 29,964,083 of record JAOSBN010000177.1, on the reverse strand, counting down.
GTGACAACCCAATTAGTAGAAGATCGAAGAACGAATGAGACTACACATAAGGTGTATGGTTATTATATGAATGATTGATTTGTGTAAATGCCACGAATTACTACAATATATATATATATAAGATATGTGTAACATGGAAGATGAGAGAGGCTTCTTTAACATTATGCATTTATTTTCTTCAAACAATAAAAGACAAAAAAAAGCAAGAAAGATGATGATAATCGTGAAAATGGTTAACTAAGCAATCTTCATGATTCTCACATCATTCTCCTCATCATTTTTATCTTCTTCCTCTTCATTCTCTTTCACTGTTTTGCTCTCCATAGAACAAAGAAGAGAGCTAGCACTCTTATCTTTGTTCTAGCCATTTCTAGCTCAAAGAGTTTGATTCGGTTAATTTCTCCGATCTCTACGGAGATACCGTTAGAGATGGCCTATTTTGGTCGTTGTGGTTTGTGACATCCTGATTAGTAGAAGATCGAAGAATGAATGAGACCACACATAAGGTGCATGGTTATTATATGAATGATTGATTTGTGTAAATGCCACGAATTACTACTATATATATATATATATGTATATATATATATATGTATATATATATATATGTATATATATATGTATATATATATATGAACATGTATGTGAATTGGAAATTTTTAGGTAGGTTTAGTGGTATTTTCTTGTATAGGCATATAGATTCTAAACTTCAAGAAAATCTCGAAAATTTTTTTTGTTTTCCACACTACATGTATATGATGCACACACTGGGATTTTCCTATATATAGATCGTCTTAAATATTAAATTATTTCTTAGAACTTCAAATTATATCGAAATTTTAAAAGATTGAAGTAAAATTATTCCACATCTAAAAAAATATATAATGTTTCATATATTGAACATGTTTTTATTAAGTTTTATACAATTTTTTTAAGTTTTTATACCCCTTTTATTCATCTCGATCTAATATTCCTATCAAAAGTCATGAGCAATATACAAACAATATTTGGTAACATATAAGTTCCTTTCTCTAAATTCTCCTTTTGGATTTAATATTATGTTAGATATCTTCTTATATATATTTTTCGTAACTTTTTATATAACTTATTAAATCACTTTAACCTAATTTTTTTGTCAAAAAATTTGCTCTAAATATCTAATAACATTGAATTATGACTATTTATTGAATTAACAATTCTTACTACATTACAATTAATTTATCTGAATCCTATAAAAAAACTAAACATCAATATAAATCATTTTCTATATATTTAATAATTTCTTAATGTCAACTCTTTATACTTTTAGTTAGATTAGTTACTATATGTATCGCTAGTTACAAATGATTGTAACTTTGGATGTTGATTAGTTGTGTGTTTATATTTTCCCTTCATTTATCTTTATCTTTGTATCTTTGACACCATCATATATGTTGTAATACTAATATGAAATCATTAATTGTCCTTTACAAATATGTATTATCAAAGTTATAAGCATTATTTCTCAAATACCAACCAAAAGTTAAATAGCCATGCGTGGTTTCAAACTGAAATTCTACCAATATTTAGCACATTTTTTCCATAAAAATAAATACCAAAAATTACATGGCCTAGAACACTCAATTCTCTCCATTACTTAAATTACAAAATTTTAATGGCTTCATTGGTGGAACCACACAAGCACCATCTAAAAGCATTACGTCTTTAACCATTCCTTCTTAACAAATTCTAGATCCTGGCTGAATGGTTTCACAAAGATTAAATGCATCTTTATTGGCTTTTATGTCAACTGCTTCTTTATTGGCTTTTATCTTCTCTCACATAAGAAATATTTTCTTATATTATTGGTATTGATTCTTCTTTTAATGCTTGGCAATCACTTACTAAGACTTTCTCAAAATTGTTCGCTTCAATTAAACATATAATTATAAAAGTTGGAAAAGAATGATATGTCAGTATCACAATATTTTCATAAGGCTAAAATCTTTGTCTGATTAGTTGAGTCTTTCATATAGGATATGAATAATTGTCAAATTTAATGTTATTTTCTACTATAAAATTGGTAGTGAATATTATAGTAACAACACCATTCTCAATCTTTAACCTGAGCCTATTTCATTCCATGAGCTACTCAGTCACCTTGTTACATATGAAATTCTCAGCAAATAGCTCTCATGGAACACCATCTTCCAATGTTGCATTCAATCAAAATCCAACTGCCCCTACTGATTTATCCATTTTATTTTGCACATTATAACAACCCAATCAATATAGATCATTATCCCAATCCTATCACCTCAAAGGACCTTACCAAATTATGGCTTAAAAAATCATATAGGTGGATGTCAATATAGAAATCTAGGACCTTAAATTGAAATGCCATAAGTAATTCAAGTTCATTATGGTGCTCCTTACTAAGATCATGGTAATCCTATTGCTGCTTTAGTATATCCATCAGCTGCTCTTAATCCGCCTTTTCCTTGGTTTGCTAATACTATAGTTAATTATCATATTACATTGAATGTATCCTATCTCACAATTACTTGAGAATACTTTAGAGGGAATCAAATTCATGTAGGTAATAGCTAAACGATGGTAATTTTTCATACTAGTGCCTCTTTTCTTGTTGCTAGTGATGGTCCGTTAACTTTAAAAAATATTTTGTATTTGTTTTTGATATTGTTAAAAACCTTTTGTATGATTAAAAAATTACCTTTGAAATTTCTTACTTTTTTAAAATTTTCCCAAATCACTTTATTATAAAGTACTAACTTACTAAAAAGATGCATATAGATGGTAAGAGTGAAAGGAAATGGACTCTATGCTTTAAGATCCAAGCCAATCAAAGATGCATAGTCAAAGAAGTTCTATCTCTTCATAAATGACATTCAAAATTAGAACATCCTCATTTTAGGGAAGTTATTCAAATTATCATAATTTACAATGTTCTATCTTTAATAAAGAACCATGTTCCTTTTTCTTCCAAAGAAAATTTTCCCATCTTCCTTTAGCTAATGTTCAACATATGAGTAAATTCCATTTCATTTTGATGCGGGGACTTGCTTTTATTATGTCTGCTTTAGGCCATAGATATTTTATTCTTTTTATTGATAATTTTACATGGCCTACGTGGATTTATTTTCTCAAAAATAAAAGTGATGTATATTATTCTTTTTTGTCTTCTGAGCAATTTATTTTATGTAAATTTAATTCTAAAGTTAAGGCATTTTATTTAGATTGAGGAGAGGAGTACCAAAAATTACACAAATATTTTTCCTATTTTAGGATAATACATTGTATTGCATGTAAGGCCCCAAATTGTAGCCTAGTTGGAATGTTTCATTGAACATGTATTCCATATGACTTATGTTTTTAAAGAATCATACTTGGAGAATTGGAATTAAATTGGCATCATAGAGATTTAAGGTATTAATGTTGA
>JAOSBN010000177.1:29930201-29941387 GCA_027563595.1 Erythroxylum suave | reverse complement strand
GTGAGTGATGAAAAATTGTTGTAAGTAATGTATTAAAGAGTATGATGAAGTAAAGATTAGAGAGTAGTATGATAATTTCGATAAAATGTTGGGTTATGATATATATATTCCGATTAAGAGTTGGGTTCCAAAAACGAGATCCAACAGTTATGGTATCAGAGCAAGAAGATGAATCGATAATGATCAAGAGTTAGACTTCGAAAACGGGGTCCAACATAATGGGTCTAACATACAGAATGAATTGAAGACAACGAAGTTAATTTTATCAAGTTAGACTTGATTGTAAAGTTTGAGAAACTTTATGATTAAATATGAGATATTTAATAAATAAGGATCAATAAAAGATGTTGAATCTTATATAGGCATAATTGGTATTTAATTATAATTATTTGTAATTTTAATTAAAATTTAACTGAAATTAGAATATAATTTCAATTAAATTACTAAAACGTTCAAAGCTTATTATAAATAGGCTTAAGCTTTATGGAGCTAGTACTTCTTGCCTAATCCTCTCTATAAGAGTTACAGAGTTATCTCAACTCATTCTGTAGAAACCGTTAGAGATCAGATATTTATGGGGCTATAGTGGTTGAGACGGATCGATATCGAAAATGGTTCGAAGGATACAACAAGATAAAGATCAAGCTTGGAATAAAGTACAAATTAAGTTTTCGTTTTATTATGATTTATGTTAATCATTTTATAGAATTAAAGAGACCTTGATTTTTGGGAAATCAAAAATTAGGAAAAAGTTTCGTAAGTATTTCGCTATGGTTGGAATCAGATTTTGACCCGATTTTCCAGCATCTTCTCCTTAATTAGGTTGGAGGAGGAAATTGTTCAGTGTCCATTCCTATTTTGAGACTTTTAGTTATCATAGCCATCTTTATGATTTGTGGAGATGACAAATAAATGAAGACAAGATGTATGAAGCTTGTCCAGGGGAGACACGCCTGTGTCTTTAACTTACATGACCATGTATATCAACTGTAAGTCTTTGGAACTATGTGAGAAAGGATGTGGAAAGCAAAGACATACACGATCATGACTATGTCCATGTTCATAACATACACAACCATGTGTGACAACAATGTATCGCTTTATGACCGTGTACATCTACGAGTGAGGCGGCGTTGAAGAAACTTGGTCGCTTACGCGACCGTATAGGTGACCATGTAAGGTATAAGAAAAAAAACCTATTTCATGATATAAAAGAGAAAATATGTAAGCTTTATATGAGAGTGCAATTATAATTTCCAAATGTAATTAAAAACAGAGAGCAAACAATTAATTTAGTATTCTTATTCTTTTTTTATTATATTTGGGATTGGATTGAGAATATATTGATTGTACATCAACTTTGGTTTCATTCCTGAAATATTATAAGACAACTTCTTATTCAAGATCAAACTTTGTAAATCTTTATTTGAATTTAGTAAATTTACTTGTCAGCTTAGCTCATAGTTTTTTCCTTTATACGGAAAGATTTTTCACATAAATCTTGGTATTTGTTTTATTATTAAGTTTCTTATGCAAATATTGACTCGCTGACCGAATTTGAAGAGTATTTTAATTATTGATATTTAGTTGATCTTTTAGAGAATTGTATTTATTATTTTCATCAGGAGAGCCACTGAATTATGAAGTGCCAATTTGCCATACCATTAATTGTCCATATTTTCAAGGGCACACAGGAATCATACAATATCAAAATGGCTAAATGCTTTGTTCCTTGATTAGTCGATTTTGAGACTTAAAGGCATGAAAGTTGGAATGTAGACGTGACTAGTTGTAGACCGGATGAGGTACCTTTTCCTATAAAATCATTGTCGAGAATTTACGTTTCCTATAAAAGATTTTTAAGTTGCAGTGTCTCGAGGTACCTTCAACTGTTTCTGGATAATCTTCCAGTTAGCATATATTCTCAGGAGTTATTGGTGGCTACTAGTCTTTTGCTTATGTCTCAAGCTATATTCCACGTATTCATTTCTTGAAGTAACTTAAGCCAAATAATTTCCAAAAATGAGGGGTTTCCTGACTTGGTTTTTGGTCAGTACTGATCTACCCATGTTAATTGGCTGCCGGCTTTTTGTAGCTGGGTGACGAACTTGACCATTAACCTTCATGGAAAGAGCGCCTACAGCACAAGTAGAAAAATATCATAGAACGATAGTCACTCGGTCCCACTTTGAGAGATTATATAATTTAGGGTTTGTCTGAATGGTAAGGGATATAACCACAAGAATGTCTGCTCATAGATCAGAGTTCAAGCGAGGAATGCAAGCATTATTGATCCAATTTGATATAACCACAAGAATGTCTGCTCATAGATCAGAGTTCAAGCGAGGAATGCAAGCATTATTGATCCAATTTCTTGTCTGTTGGAGAAAAAAATCCATGGATAATAGTTCTGAGTTCTGAGTCGATACACGCATGGCTGACTGGTCCATCGAGAACATTAGTCAGGAAGGAGTAGTAGTACTTGTGGGAGGCTGGGAGGAGATTTTAGCAGATTTAGCAACATGTAGAAGTTGATCAAAAAAAGCAGATCTAGCAACACGTAGAACTTGATCAAAAAAAGCCAATAGCTTATCTATTGTAGGCTGGAGGCTAGACACTATTATAATTTTCTTGAGTCTGATGATAGAGTTGATAAACAAATTAATTAGAACTAAGGATAAGATTTAAAAATTTGCTTACGGGATATAGGTGGCTGCTGCTGTACTGCAATGGACTATAGGCAACGTTAGCACATAGAGATGAAGATCCAGAATCTCCATAGCTAGGCAATGACACATCAGACAAAATTTTGTTCATAGCGTGTTATTATCTTCGCGTGCCAACTCGAAAGAAATTTGGTTATTTTCATCATCTTTCTGTGCAAGAGATATATATCAAATATAACTCATCCACAAACAGGTGTTTTTGCCAAAAGGGTATAGTATTGAGGAGGATGTTTGAGCCAATAATTCCTATTTCTTTAGGTACTTGAATCAACAACCCTAATCTGTTTAGGCTACATCATCATTCTTGATAATAAAACACTGCCCCAGGAACATGACCATGGACCATGGACCAGTTCAAGCAGTCATCCTTGCGATGTCGTTTTTTAATTCTTAATGTTCCTGCTCCTAGTCACCATTGGCATGCATCACGAGTTTAAATTGCGGCTGTGGATAGCGTTATTTTGAAATTGAAAAATATTGCAAAAGTTAAATTATTGATTCCTGAAGTCACAATCATAATACATATAGATACATTTAGGCACCCTTTGGTTCAGCTTTTGGTTGGTAGAAAAATATTTTTTTCCACCACAAAAGCTATTTTAGGGAAAAAAATAAATATTTGATTGTAAACTTTAAAAGCACTTTTAGAGTAAAAATATCTTTTTTAAAAGTTAAAATACAACTTTTTTAAAAGCTCAAATTTGGAGCTTTTCAAAAAAGTACTTTTTCAGGTAGATTTTTATATCAATTAATGAGCCTATTTTTTAGTCCCTTTTACCCTTATGCTTTACACATAATTCCCACAATATCCACAAACACATCTTCACGTTTATTTTGAGATTTATATAATATTATTTAAATTATTTATATATTTTAATATTTATTTTTGAAATTAGTTTTACTTATGTTATAATCTATGCAAAAAATTTAGTTAGATATATTTTCATTTATGTTTCATATGGTTTAAAATTATATAATAATTAATAGACTGTACTTTGTTATTGTTTCATATATTTTAAATAATATTTATATGCATAAATAATTTTATTATAAAATAAAATATAGTTAAAATTAATAAAAATGCTTTTTATTTTTATGTTGCCAAACAGTTTACTGTATGAAGCTCTTTTTAAAAAATCGTATTTTTAATTGACAATCAAATAGTCAACTGACTTTTTAAAAAAGTTCTTCTTAGAAAAGCTCTGCTGACAAAAACTCTACTAATATAAGCTCAACCAAACAGGTACTTAAAATAATGCGTTTGCACAAAACTTTCAGGTAAAATAAAAAGGTTCAACAAAATAGTCTTTATGTACTGCATCATTTTTAGTTCAAGCTATTCTTTTCTATTCTCATACCAACCCTCCATGCTTACCCAATCTCGTACCAGCCTTACTTTCTGCGTTAATCCGTTTGTTCTTCATTTTGCCCCTATTTTGTTTTCACATTCTTTTCTAGTGTCAGCGATCTCACATGTTACAAACGTGAATATTAATTAATTACGAAGCAATTGAGGTCCATGCGATAATGACATGCCCCATAACTGCGGGTATGGTTTAAAGCCTTAGCAATTGTAACAATTAACTTGGTCAACTACACGAAATACACGATTATAATTCAGTGGCTACAACACATTCGTTACACGACGACAAGAAGTCGGTGGCTACAATTCATCCATCAGTGTCCCCAACCCCACATTCTAGCGTTGAAAATTCACAGATAGAGATAGGAAGAGAAGACTCCATGCTCAGCATGTTGCATCACCAAACGAAGTTGGGCAATTCTCTCTGTTAAACACTTTCCTGCACATAAACGAAGACCCTGACAGCTAAAACAAGGAAATAAAGCAAAGGTCGACAGAAGAAAGAGAGGCAGGGACTTTTTCGAGAGAGAGTGCTTTTCTAATCCATGTAGATAACAAGTTATGGCACTAAAATTAGGGATGGCCCAAGGAAGAAGGAAGCCTAGCCCAGGTCTCTAGCCCGACCTATGGCCCCAACCCTTTCTAGCCCAAGCCCGTGGCCGTACCTATGGCCTGGCTGGGCTGGGCCATAGCTAGCTCGTCGGGCTGGCAAAATTAATAAATTGTTTCTATATTTTTATTTTAACAACAATTTAAAATTGTAGTTACATTTGTTTAAATTCTTAAATTATTTTCTTATATTTTTTAATTAAAACTACAATACATTTCATAAATACTTTTGATAATTTGATAAGTTTTTATAAATTATTTTGTTTATTAAATAAGTTATAAACATATACAAATACATATAAGTTTTTATAAACATATACATTTATGATTGAATTCTTAACTTATTGTTAATCCTAAATTTCATTTTCAAAAGAATATAAAAGTAATTGAGTTATAAAACATATATTAATACAACTATTAACTATTATTTTATTAAAACTATAGTACATTTCATAAATACTTTTTATAAATTATTATGTTTGTTAAATAAGTTATAAACATATACAAATACATATATTTTTTTATAAACATATACACATATGATTGAATTAGTAAATTAGGAATTTTAATTCAATTGATTAGGAAAATTCATTAACTTAATTATAGTTAATAATTTCAATTCAATTAATTACAATTTTCAATTTTTCTTAAATAATAGAGAAATTGTAAAATCAAATTCATTAACTATACCAATCATTACTATTCACGAATGATTATCCAAATCAGTTTATAATATATGATACAATTTACAGAAATTAAAATAATATGATGAACATATAACGGATAGTCAGACAGACGAGACGAAACTTAGACACTAGATACTAGAGAATGGAGTGTGAGAGTAGCTAATCATATATGTAAAAACATTATATTCAATAATGTAATATTAAAATTAAAAGAATTTTTAGGGCGTTGTACTATTTAATAAACAATTAAATATACATTCACCTTCATATATTTGATCAAAGTAACATGCAATTGGTCGATTAATATCCACCTCCTCCACATTAATACGTGTGCCTGTGTTAACAAAAAATTTAAAACACATATTAGGTAAGATAATATAAAAAAGATAAAATTGATATATTAAAAAGAAAAGAATTTATCATCAATATTTTCATCATTTAACCAACTTTGGGTGCATCTAAGGGCTTCCATAGTACGAGAATTAAGTCAAACATGATGAAGAGAAATAACTCGACCACCAATACTAAATGTAGACTCTGAAGCAATGGTGGATGCTGGAATAGCCAATAGTCTCGTGTAATCACTTTTATGATCAGAAAAGCATTTCCAAACTTCTTCCACCATGATAATATAGCAAACTTCCCACCTTCAGTTTAGGGCACAACTAGTTCGGTTAAATATCTATCTAACTCCATCATATTCTGAAAAATTCTAAACCTTTTCTTTTTCAATTAAGAGAATGTGACAATGTTAGGTTAGAAGATGAAACCGAACCCGAAAGCGAATTGCCTGCACTACTAAGATCCATAGTCTGACTTTTCTCCAATCTGAGTTGATAATCATTAAACAATTAATACCATAATTGTTCGATGCTATCTACATACCGTTGAGCTCGATCACCATATAATACACTATAAATAAATTATGCCACCCATCTTGCATCTCAAATCCAACACATAAAGCACTGCAACAAAATCTCCAACCTTATACGAATAAATATTCAACTTATCCATCATCTGCTCAACCATAGTCCGAATAATGTCATTGGATTTAAATATCCACTGTGACAAAGCATGCTTTATGTCCGATAGTGCGTTAAAACAACTTTGTAAAGTTGGATACTTTGTTCTGAGAAAAATTCAGTAGCATTATAGGATAATTCCAACTTAATGCAAAGTTCTATAGCCAACTCCTATTGATCTATTGTTGGCATGTAGGCATACTGAGAATCCCTATCCCTCAGTCTCATAAACACCTCATCAAATGGGATTGCCTACTATAATATCTTCAAGTTTGAGTTTCATCTGGTCAGACGATCCAAAACCAACCTCTTTGAACTCGGAATACATAAAATTTGTGCAGCATCCTCAAAATGTTCAACCTTTTGAGGATTTGCCCTCTAATATAGAACACTATTTTGAATACAATATATTACTTCCCTTATCATCTCCAACTCATCCTTTACAATCAAGTTAAGAATATGCGCAAAATAATGCATATGAAATAACCTACCTCTAACCAATAAGCTCCCGATCAGCATCTTACTCTTCAACTTTTCAATCATAACATCATTTGTGTTATAATTGTCAACTATGATTGTGGATATTTTGTTGTTGACGTTAAAATCCATTAAACATTCTCTCAACACAATTGTCAATCGCTCACTTGTATGTGGTGTCGGCACATAAATGAACCTATCATATACAAATATTACCAACATCAATCATAAATTCATAACATAATGAAGAAGTCAGTGATAACAATATTAAAGAATATAAATTACCTTAAAAGTATACAACGTAACATCCAATCATTATAAACATAATGTGTCGTCACCATCATATAATCCTTCTTTTGGTTATCGACTATCCATATGTCCATTGTTATAGCAATCTGTACTTCAACACTTGACAATGTTCTTATTATCTCTCTTTTCTTATCCTCGTGAATTTTCAACACCTCCTTCACTATATTCCAATAATAAACCTTGAAAGTCAGTTGCAGGGAACCACAGAACATCCTGAAACCTTTACTCTTGACCATAGATAATGATTGTTCATCTTTAATAATTAATTAAGCCATTAAAAATCATGATTTGTTGTTGTCAAAAGTTGTTAAACTCAACTCATCCTTCCCTTTCATCAAGTTAGGGATCAAAAATGTTTGACTTCCTAAAATCATCTTTCTTCTAATACATGAATCTGTGTGTCTCTTTAAATGAGACGTTCCACCTTTTGAACCAATCGAATACAACTTATGATAATATTTGCACTTTGCTTTTTCAATCCTATCAGTTGATCAAGTTTTGTTAAAGTGATTCCAAACTTCACTTTTTGTTAAAGTAATTCCAAGCTTCACTTTTATGTTGAGTAACTGAGTTCTAGTGGAATCTCTATCCCCACTTTGTTCTGGAATAGAAATTTCCACTTCTATCTTCGGTACTAGATTAAAACTTTTAACTAAAGGAATATGTTTATCCATCTGAAACAAAAAAAAACATATAAATATTTGAAATTAGAAATAATCAAAATATAAATATTTGAGGTTATAAACAATCAAAATGAGCAATTAAGTATATCATTATTAAAAGCAATTTCAAACTGTCATGTAGTCTTCTTAAGTTATTTACTTATTATACTCTTTCTCATGATAATCCTTTGGTTGAACCCAAGTTGGATCTAAAATAAATCGTAATCATTGATAATGGTTTAAATGGTCAATTTCGAACCGTCATGTAGTAAACATTCTACTTTTAGGAAAGTGGCAAAACTAGCCTTACATGGCATGAAAATAAATAAAGGAGTCGAAAAAACTTCAACCATTCTCTAGAAAAACTCATTTGAGATTTTAATTGTGAATGAAATATGAGTAAAGGCGAAAGAGAGAAGTAGCTACATAGCAAGATAAAACTCAATTACAAGAAACATCTTTGTCAAGTATTAAAGTTAATTGTCAATTATAAGAAGCATCCTTGTCGGGTAATAAAAAAGACTTTAAAGCTTAATTTTTGTTTAATTTTTCTAAGTCTGCAGAAACTCTTAAAACTCTGGCTTGTGAATTACGGGTTGTTATATATGACCATTGAAAGACAAACTTTGTATCTATAGGTAATGTGGGTTCTCATTAATTTTTCTAACGCTTTAGATATGATTTTGTGAAGGGTTCTACAAGCTACCTCAACCCATTTGGTGAACTATTTAACCTCCACAAGAATAAACTAAAGTAGGAGGGAAGGACCTTATATGTTTATCCCTCATCGATAAAATGGAACAAGACTAACAAATCATCATCTAATTTGCTATTGTGTGAGCATGCCTTTGACAATTGTCATAGGTCTTTATTTGACCCATATAATCTTTCCTCAACATTGGCTAAAAATATTCAACTTTTAATGTTTTGTATGCTAGAGTATGATGTGCTTCAAATTATCTTTCATAAAATTCTTTCAAGATTTGAGGTGCTTTTGTTGTACCAATGTACCTCAAATAAAGGTCCTATGAGAGATCATGTATAGTATCCCCTGTTATGACATATCACATATCACGTATCACATATCACCTTTTTTGTTTTTTTCATTATCATGAAATATGTCCTTTTTCGTGTAACATAATGCTTTATATAGATATATCGAATAAATGAGAATATATAAAATATTATATTCGGGTATTGCCTATTATGGACAAAGATTATTTGACAGTGCATCGTAATGCTAAACAAAATAAAAACTAGACTACTACTATAACAGTGGTAAGTTTAGGTCGATCCCACTAAAGTGTATATAAAGTTGTTGAAATGAAATTGATCGATGTTTAGGTTAAGTGGGTTTTGGATTTTGGAAATAAGAAAATAAAATGAAACTAGACTAATAAAAACAAACTAAAGAAAGCATGCAAAAAATTATAAAAGTGGGGAATCTGTAAGGACCCGATTCTTTAATTCAATCTCAGCCTACACCCTAATTAAACATATTTCGTTGATTTGCTGTTCTCTAACATCTCCTAGCAACCATTAATCGAGGGTTAATTATTAACCCGAGTTTTCCCTTAGGTAGTGTTTAATCAAGATAAGAAATTAAACCTAGCCACTAAATAACCTAAGATACGAACTCTAGATTTAGCTGGGTAGTAGCACTACAAATTAGGAAAACCGATTAATCAAGGCAATAAGCACATATGATGCATCATTTAACGTAGGTTTTGTTATTCCTAATGATTACGAATCATTAGTCGCTACACATGAATTTCAATATAACAATTATAAATTATATCAAAATTCTAGCAATTAGTTTGCAAATAAATGATTCAATGAACACATTAAAATCACCTTTTCACAATACCCAATTCAATCAACAAAGGATAACATAATCAATTCCTGACAAGAGAAAGAAATAATAAAAATAGTGAAATACACTTAACCTAGGTTATCGGCATTAATGTCATCTCCAAACCGGCATCGGAACTTCTAGCCCTTTATGAATCTCTTTAAAGAAAATGATTAATCCCCCACGTTTTCGGGCATATGCTCTATGAGATTGGTATGTTACAAATGAAATTGGTATGATATTAGGAACTATAAGTTCATGTAAAAGTTTTGTCTAGCAAGCCAATTCAATTGTAGCCCTTTTGAGAGATCTATATTTTGCTTCGGCAAAGATAATGATATAATGGCTCGTTTCTTGGATTTTCAAGGGATAGGACTATTGCTAAACATAATGAAATACCTAGTTACAGGTCTTTTTATGTATAGGCAAGCAGTCAACCTGAATCATAAAAAGCCTCAAAATTGAAAGATGAATTATTGTTGAGTAATAATCCTTCAGAAGGGTTTCCCTTAATGTATGTATAAGTCAAATAGTTCAATTTACCAACCAACCCTCGATATATTTCAGGCTCTGAAAGAGGCTTTCCTAATTCAGGTTGAAACTTCAAATTGTATTCTGGAGGACTAGTAAAGGGGTTGAAATTATCATAATGAAATTTCGTGATCAGCACATTCTCTCCAATATTTAAAGGATAAATAGAATTGAAATAAGAGGACTCTAAATGTTCCAAGAATATGTTTGTATTTCCTTTCAACTACCCTATTCTATTAACGGGTTCCAACACCACCAGTTTGGTTGCAAATTCCCTTTTGTAAGAATAAATCAATGTCTTCTTTTCTCTTTCCAAGTTTAAGATTATTATCTGAACTTATAGTCTTAACTTTGGTTTGAAATTGTGTTTTGATCATAACTACAAAGGCTTTAATAAGGTCCAAGATATTGGTTTTAAAGTTGAGCAAAGTAGCTTTGTTAAAGTCATCTACAATAGTTAGAAAACAAATGTATCCATTATAAGTTGAGACATGATAAGGTGCCCATACGCCAATATGAATGGGCTCAAAGACGTGCTTTCTGTTAATTTGGTTTCGGGGAAAAGGAAATCAATGTTATCTAGTTTTGGAACAAATATCACAAGGATAAAAGTTACTAACATTAATAGTATTAAAATTAAGGGGCAAAAGTTAAATTTTATTATAAGGCAAGTGACCCAAACATTTGTATCATAAGTCAATGTTACAAATTGTAGCATAAGAAGAATAAGATTTAGGCAAAATTGTGTTTGAAGAGGTTACATTAGTATGATGAGAAACATAGGTGTATATATCAAGATTATAGAGTGCCTTATTCATACACTACAACAAAATATAGAATTTTTAGACATAAAAGATGAACTTTTTAGACGCTTTTTTGCATCTTAAAAATAATTTTAGACGCTTTATAAAGCGTAAAAAAAATAGGTGTCACAAAAATTATTTCCGAC
>JAOSBN010000177.1:29893376-29913001 GCA_027563595.1 Erythroxylum suave | reverse complement strand
TTGGGATTCAACTTTGGTTTTGTGAGGTTGAATTTTGATTGCAAAGTAACATCAAGTATACTTAGAAGCTGAAGAGAGGTTCTTTTATACGATATATTAAGAGAAATTTGTGTTGTTTTGTTGATTACTTGACCCAATTTGTGGACTGAAGAGTGCGAAAGAAAAAATAACCATCTTTCGCGATACTGAATTACATAAATTTTCACTGAATATGTAAAATAAGTGTCATTTTAATATTGATTGATTACCTGTCAGCATTAGATGGTATCGTTGAAGTTGATGCATCTGATCTCTGTTTAGAATTGCTTTAGTTATACTTGGTTAAATAGTGGGTCTTTTATTGTAGGAATAATGATTCGGCTATTTAAAGTAAAGGAGAAGCAGAAGGAACTTGCAGAGAATGCTAATGGAGGGGCACCAATGAAAAAGCAATCAGCGGGAGAGTTGCGTCTGCATAAGGGTTTGTTTCTTACTTTCATACGTTTGCCAGGGTTTCAGTTTAAATGTTTTTATCGTTTATTGCTGCAAATCTTTGCTATATTACATTAATGTGCTTCTAGAGGGGAATGTTCAAGCAAATCGGTTATTGAAGCTCAGTTGTTAACAACTATGATCTGATCTTAGTATATATGATATTCGTAGGCTTGTTTTATTTTTAATATACTGATATCACAGCTCCAGCATAGTCTTTGAAACTTCTTTAAGAAACTGATCGATTAGCTTGCCTTGTACTTATTAGTGAAATTTGAAGAACTTCTGCATTTTGTTGTTTATGTCAATCCCGTGGAATCCCAAGAAACTGTAGTATGACTGTGCAACCTACTTGTTCTTTATTAGGTTTGGGATTGTGATCCTTCTTCTCATTGAACATTTGAGCAATTAGGCTTAGTTTAAAGGTTTGGGATTGTGGTGTCTCTTCTCATTGAACAGTTTAGCAATTAGGCTTGGTTTTTGCGGCATCATCCATCTTTGGCAGAAGTATAAGCTCTTGATGGTAAAGGTATATAGTTATATTATGGATGGTTTGGGACTTTGTCTCTAAAAGGAAGTTAAACATATCTTGGAGATGTAGAAAGAATTCAAGTTGTTCTCTTTCTATTTGGATACTCGTGATGCTGGTGTTATGACTCAGAATGAAATGAATATTATGTAGGAGGAGAAGATCATGTCAATGTCGCTTATTGGGGTTGATTAAATGTTACCTGTAAATCTGAATTTTTCTCATCATTTTCTTAGTGTTATTGTCAAAGGCTGGAGAGTTCTAGCATTAAATGTTTTTCCTTTGATTAAAGAGAAGTCAATCATTGACATTTCAATTTTCTCTCATCATTCTCTTCAATATATGGCTCACAAAATCATTGAACCTGATACGTATTTTCATAGCCAAAGGAAACTTGATTTCATGTTCTTTATATTATAACCTTGATGTCGTTTTCCAGATATTTCTGAGCTCAACCTACCAAAATCGTGTACCATGTCATTCCCCAATGGCAAGGATGATCTCATGAATTTTGAGGTTTCAATCCGACCAGATGAAGGGTATTACTTGTAAGGATCTTTTTCTGAAGCATCTTATCCCTGCATGGGGACATAATTTCCTTAGCTTTTGGATCTCAGATATTTGTTTGATTGCTCATTTAAACATAGTTATTTAACCAGACTTGAAATTTTCATTTTAGAGGTGGCACATTCACTTTCACTTTCCAAGTGTCACCCATTTATCCCCATGAAGCGCCAAAGGTTAAATGTAAGACTAAGGTAAGCATGCAAATTGATGTTACTAGATTTTAGTTTTTCTTTTGCAGCCTTGTTACTTTGAAATTGTGATTTGGGTATTTGGATGTCTGAGTATATATTCTATCTTTTACTTGCAGGTTTACCATCCAAACATTGACCTGGAAGGAAATGTCTGCCTCAACATTTTGCGAGAAGATTGGAAACCTGTTCTTAACATAAACACCATCATTTATGGATTGTTTCATCTTTTCACGGTATTTTTTGCTATGTTTTCTGATTCATCTATGGGAATCTGTATCCATTGGAAAATCTGGCTTTGACAGTACTAGTTTCGAATTCTGCGTGCAGGAACCAAATTATGAGGATCCTCTCAACCATGATGCTGCTGCAGTGTTGAGGGATAATCCAAAGATGTTCGAGTCCAATGTTAGAAGAGCAATGGCTGGAGGGTACGTGGGGCAGACTTTTTTCCCTCGATGCGTGTAGCTCCTCTTGGTGCAAGAAGTGCGAACTCGCCATATGTTACCAATGCTTCCAGGCAAATGGTTGTAAACTAGCCCGCAAATTTCATTCAGTTATCCTTACTGTGTTGTTGGTGGACCTGGGCATCAGTTCCTGAAAGGAACAATACGTATTTGTTGCAACAGATGCAATTTGTACGTTGACTTCATTTATTATCTAATGTGGAACAAGGGTGGATCGGCTTTAGCGTGGCATGGATGCACTTATTGTCATTTCTCCCTCTTCCCGCTCTCCCGCCTTGCTTGTGAGTTTGTATAATTTAGCAGCGTGAACATTCTTTCTTCTGCCCCTCTTCTTACATAAAGAAATTGAGTTTAGGCGCGCGTGTGCCTTTGTTTGGTATGTCTTCCCATGGCAGCGTTTGTTTTCTGGTTCATTTTTCTATTGGGAAACTGCTGCATATGACGGGGCAGAACCTTTTGCTTGAGACTTGGAAGGTATATCATAGAGCACGCAGCTGAGAAATTCATCCAAAAACATTTCTATTCTTGAGAACTGCATGCTATGCGTCGCGTCCACTGAACCAACTTTCAAATGGGAAAAGCTGCAGGCCACCGACTCACTCTGCGTGAGCAGTGCATTCAACCATCTATTAATGTCAAGTTGGCGAAGCATATTTGTAGAAGTTGCTTAAGAAGCCAAAGCAAAAAGATCATGGACAGTTCATGAACAATCCAGTTAGAAACAGGGAAAGTGCCAAAATTACAATACAGACGTGGTGATCAGGTGAATTATCAAACGTATGGCATTGCTTTAAGAAATAATTGAAAAAAACTGAATGATCCAAGTGTAAAAGCCAGTCAAGTTTTAGGTTTCTGGAGGGCTTCCTGGCTTGGTTCCTAAATGCACATAGCCTGATTGCCTAAAGATAAAAGATATCTCTAGTCATAAACAGTGGAAACCTTTCAATGGCCTGACAGGCTCTGTACGCTGTGCTTGAAAAATCAACCCCATGTACTCTGAATTTCCAATACGGTTAAAAAGTTTTAATTTGGACAACAAGGTGCCTCAAAAAGTAGCACTAAAATAAAAACAACAGCTCTGATGAACTTCCATATTCATTCACTACACTTACTCATCTAAGCCAAGGAAAATTGTTTGTTTGGCCATTAAAGTTTGCTTGAACAACAATCAGTATCCGCGAAGCTATAGCTGCAGCAGAAGCCCCTTTGTTGTGCAGTTCAGTGAAAAAGGTTGCAAGGAGTAATGTTTCGCGTTACTCTTCACAGAATTCTGCACAGTCGTGCATTCTTAGAAAGAGCTGCTCATTTGAACCCTTCTTCTTTTGAACTTGCCATTCTAGCATTTTCCCGATCTTCTTTAAAATATTTATAAAGTGGAGAGTAAAACAAACTACATAAACCAAAAGGAAGTGCCATCATTGCGAGAAGCCCCCTAGACAGTGCGAGAGCCTCCCTCGCAGAACCTTTTACTGGATCAATGGACTTTGAATCATACCCAAACATCCTCTCTGAAAGAATTCCAACTAACGGAGCAGCAAAGGACGAGAATGATCCTTCGAAAGCACGGTCGAATGCATAAATCATTGTTCGATGCTTCATAGGAACCACTTCAGCAAATATTGGGGCATTGACAGCAGAGCCATTCCAGCTTATAGTTAGGCCCATCATGAAAAGGGTAACAGCAAACGCTGAGTAGCTGCCTACTGACTGGGGTATCATTTTGAGGAGGAACCAAGAGAATGGGATGCCCATGAAGGCGCTGAACTGTGCACACATGATGCGTCCGGAGTGCGGATAGATACGTGCCATTCTATCTGCAATCACTCCACCAAGAAGACTTCCCAAAGCGCATCCAGCAGCGAAGAGACTTAGAAGCGCTGCAGTGTAATTATGATCAAAGCCTGAAATATGAACAATATCAGAGCCTAATCAAAGGTACCTGCAATAAATGCTAACACTGAATTTGTCAAATAAAAGCAAATGCAGATGCTTCTGTGTAAATTCCCTTGTGAAACTAATCATGGAAATTTTGCTTAAATAATTGAAGTGGATCTTGAGCATTATTGGAGCATGGAATTTTGCAAAGGACATTCATTCCAATTGATGGGATAGTAACAACAGCGGAACTTAAATTCAATCTAAGGAATCCAATATGTAATATCAATAACCTTGAAGTTGCTCTCACCTATTAGTTCAAACCACATAGTAAAAAACACCATGGCAGTCCATGGTAGGGAACCAACAATGCCTTGCAAGACAATTATCTGAAACGTTTTCACCTTTATGACAGCTTTTGTGGCCATCCATGATTCTTTCCAAATGAATGGCGCGCTTAAACTCGAATTTCCATTTTGTATCAACTCATCCCTGCAGCCAAAGGCTGTCAATTCATTAAATGCAGACCACAGACACATAAAAGGACTTCTTGATCACCTATTCCAGCAAAAGAAAGAAGACAAATGAAATTGTGTCTTTCACGACAACCTCATTTGTGGTCTATTATATGTTGCAAAAAAACATGGAAGACCAAAAGGAGTAACAAAGGATTAGCACCTCTCGACGCTCTCTTCAGGATCACGGGTTTTACTCATTGTTTTCCTTGGGTCAACCACGAACAAGTAAACAAGAAGCCCGATCATTGAGCTTAAAGTTGCCATCATGATGAAGGCTAAGCGCCATCCTGGAAGAGCACCATACTGCTGACCAGCCATAATTGTTGCAATAACCCCACCTCCTATGCCACCCAAGCTACCAATAAGACTTAACATCCCAAATCCAGTACCCCTCACACTATCCGTGTAGCTATCTGCAATAAAAGACTGTAGGGCTGGTATTACAATAGCTAGTCCAAAGCCATTTACTGCTCTCCAGACTGCAACTTGTAAGAAATGCTGACTTGCACCAACTGCAGCAGTTGACAGCGCCCAACACAAAGTACCAATAGCAAGAACAGTAGGCCGGTCATGGATTAGAACTAGTACGCCTGCTAGGGGTGATGACATCCCCTGGACAAAGTTCCTTATGAAAGTAAGGTAACCCAAATCTGAGGGGCCAGCGTTGAAAGCTTCACTAACTTCTTTGTAAACAGAAGGAAGTAGATTTTCGTCGGCGCGTTCCATTATAGCGGCCATGTTTATGAGAACGAGAGACATTGAGACTCCAAAAAGTGTTCTTGGTCTGTTTTAAGTAAAATGTTGTTAGAATGCAGTAAATCAAGTAAATCTAAGTAAGACGAGCAAAAGCGTAAAGTTTCTATAGTAGAAGTGCTGTCAGCTGTGCCGCAATAAATGAAATATGAGATAGAGGCCAATAATTGTAAGCACACATAACCTCCAACAAAACATCATATAACATAACGGTTTTCTCATTAACATGGGCTTGAAAGGAACTTCACATCAGTTACGGAAAAGCACCAAATATTGAGACAGAATATGGAAGACGAACAAAATCTCCTCCACTTCCTTAACCTATCAAATCTTCCATCCCAAGATCTATTAAACACTACTTATACTCGGGTTAAAAGTACAAAACATAAAACATGTGCGAAAGAGACCACTTACGTCATGGCTTCCAGTTTTCTGGGAAACGTTGTGTTGGATTGAGAAGAACTACCAAATCCTAAACGGTTTCGTATATGGGCCATTAATTGAGATTCTCGCCCATCCTACGATAACGGAAGAGCAATTAATAAAAATGCATCTATGGCGGATCTCAGACCCCCAACTTGCGTTTTTTCTAATTTGTGACACTTATGACTCCTCAAGAATCACAATATTTTACTTGTATCATACACTACTGATGGATAAATTACGTTTCCAGATAGAAAAGACAAAAAGACAAGCGCTTGAGCTCAAACAGTAGCATGTACTCTCTCTAGCTTGGTTGGAATAAGCATGGATAACATCGAAACTGTCATTATACTAAGAAAATAGTTCTCGATGCCTAAAGAGGAATCTTCTCTTCAATCGTAAATCTTTCCGCATCTTTTTTCTTTTTGCGCTGAAGGGAGCTTTAAGCTGAACTCATCGTTTGACCGGTGAAGAGCGTACAAATACAAGATCGCAGCATGCGATTCACTTCTTTGAAAATGGCTTCCACCTTTCTGTTTCTGATCCCAATTAACGTTGACTTCTGCCTAATTGCCTCAAGCATAAACAACCAACTCCAGTGAGTTGGGCTGGTTCCAAATCAAGTGCGTTGACGGATACCCAAGTCCATCATGACATTAACATAACTGGCGGTTTACTCTCAGTGGCTATGTCATGTTTGGGCCAACACGTAGGTAGTGACATGATCATGGGCTCAGACAAATGCAAACTGAGCTTTCTTCGACTCACCTAAACCTGCGCCACAACGTTTTCTTCCACAAAGAAAATGTCGTGTCAGACGTTAACGAAGTTTAAGGTTTGCAACTGTCGCCCAATGTTTGGTTCAGATCCTCCCTATCCAATAATATTTTGTTCTAATCTTTTTTTACACCAAAAATGAGTACAGTCATTCTCGTTTATAAACATAAAAAATCTTATGAAGATCAAGTGTCTTATCTTGAGAGATCATAGATATTTATGATCTTTATTTAAGATTTATAATCATGATCAGTTCTATACTCATATTATATTGTTAGAGATTGTCTCATAAAGAAAATATTTACTAATTATCTCATATGCAGAAAGGAGAGATAATTATTGTTGAAATATTTTTTTCGTGGAGTAACTCTTTCTTTTTTTTGGGGGGTACAAGTGGACTAACTCACTTTTGAAACGTAAGTGTTACTAATAAATCATGCATTAGAAGCAATAAGTGGTGGTACGCGTATAAGATCATTTATGAGACCTACTACTTATTACATCACTTTACTTATACCTATAATAATGAAGTTGTCATAAACTTTTCTTATACCAATGTTTTCCTTTTTTTTTGGTAAGTACATATCACTTTAATTTGATATTGATATTATCATTAAGTTTTATTTTAAGGTTTGATTTTAAATAGTATAACAATTATCATATGATCTCATGATAATTGGTGATCTAGTTTATAGTAATGATAATTAATATTGTCAAACTGAAATAATGTTATTGTAGTTTTTAAATTATGACTTCTATAATAGAACTATACAGAAAAAAAAAAAAAAGAATTTTTTGTAAGTCTTGTGCTTGACGTCTCTTGTTCTTTGTTTGGCCTAGAGTTTTCCTAAGATCTCTATTACCATAGAAACGAATCTACAACAGCTTTCTCTTTCTGATGATGAGGATCAAGCTCTGGATGTGGTTCCAACTAGTGTGCCTTCATCTTTCACGTACAATAATTGCTTCGTAGGGATGTTTTTGACTTATAGTCGGATTAATTTCTCTACTATAAGGGAGGTTTATCCTGATCTTTGGCATCCTCTTGGAGGGGTGAATATTACAGAATTGGGTGCTATGAGGTACTTGTTCAGATTCTGTAATTCGGTCGATTTTGATCGGGTTTTACAAGAGACACCTTGGCTCTTTAATAATCATCTTCTTGTTCTCCACGCAATCCAATCAGGTGAGGATCCATTGCAGGTTCCTTTATTATTTATTGAGGACTGGGTGCAAATACATGATTTAAAAGCGGGTTTTTTCTCTGAATCTGTTGCTGTTTCTTTGGGTAATTTTATTGGTTCTTACTTGAATTGTGATATGTCCTTTATGACTGGTGATGTAAGAGATTCTTATATCAGAGTCAGAGTTCGTATGGATGTGCGAACCCCGCTTAAGCGGCGTAAGAAGTTGGTGGGACCTGATGGATTTGTGTTTTATACCCGTTTTGCTTATGAACGTTTTTAGGTGTTTTGTTACTTATGTGGAAAGCTAGGGCATACTGACTCTTTCTGTGATCTTTTGCTCCATCAAAAGAGGGAGAAATTGGTTCCACATTGGGGTCTAGAGTTGAAGGCAGTTCGGCGTCGTACTCGAAGATAGTCCAACTCATGGCTTCGTTTGGATTCTCTAGGTTTGGCAGTTCAAACTTTGACTTATAGTCATGGTTCTTTACAGCAAGGGCAGTTGCCTTCGTAATTGTTTCTTAATTCCTTCTTGGGATCGTTTTCAAAACAGGGTGGGGGTGAATCTATTTGGGGTTCAATGGATACTGATTCTGAGAAGGGACAAGAGAATCTTTATGAGGAGGATCCGTTGCATATGCCCAATGATGGGAAGAAGAATCAGAGGGTTAAACCTGCCAGCACTGTTTCTATGAATAAGGATTCAAGGCCGGTTTCTTCTAAACAAACGGTTGAACCTGCGAGGTGGGTCGATCGACAGCCATGAGGATCATCTGTTGGAACTGCAAAGGTGCCGGTAATCCTCGAGCAGTAAATGCTATGAAAGACCTTGTACAGTGCTATAAACCTTCCATTATTTTTCTCATGGAGACGAAGGTGCATGGGGTGAGAATGGAACAGATAAAATCATTTTTACGTTTTAATAGTTGTTTTTCAATTGATAGTATAGGTATTGGTGGTGGTTTATCTCTGATGTGGAGTAATAATATTAAAACTTTTAGTTATTGCTTTTTCTTCAAATTTTGTGGATTGTGTAATTGGTGAAGGGACGGACCAGTGGAGATTTACAGGATTTTATGGGTGTCCTGAGTCAGGTAGAAGATGTGTTTCTTGGAATTTGTTGAGGGAGTTAGCGAATAGAAATTCATTGTCGTGGTTATGCTGTGGGGATTATAATGATATAGTTGCTCCTACTGAGAAGGTGGGTAGTGCTCCTTGGCCATTCCATTGGATTTCTGGTTTTAGGGAGGCTCTTGCAAATGCAAATTTGTCAGACATTTATTCTACAGGTTCTTTCCTGTCTTAAAAATTTGTCAGACATTTATTCTACAGGTTCTTTCCTGTCTTACACATATAGAGACGAATATGTTCATTGTGCTAAGGAACGTTTGAACCAAGCTTGTGCCAATTCTGCTTGGGGTGACATGTTTCAAGATGCTGTTTCTTCGAATTTGATGGTGCCTGTATCCGATCATAATCCTTTACTTATGGAGACGGATCCTAGGGAGATTGGGGTGATTAGCAAGAGATTCCGCTTTGATAATTCTTGGTTAGAGGATGCTGAGTTAGGGGAGGTGGTGTTTAATGCTTAGCAGGAAGGGGTACGACTTGATTTCGTTGGAAGAAGAGATTTTGTTGTAAAGCGTGTTCAACATTGGGGCAGGAATAGAAATAAGCTTTGGTGGGTCCTGAAAGATGGTATTAAAAAGCGGCTTGAGGATAACCTGGACTTTATTGATACCAGTGAGGTTTGGCAATTAAAGGAAGCTTGGAATCGGATTTTGTCAAAAGAGGAGGTACGGTTGCGGCAACAGGCAAAGATTTTTTGGTTTCGAAATGGTGATCGGAATACGAAATTTTTCCATAATTGCATTAAGTCTCACAGGAAACATAATCGAATTGAGAAAATCATGACTCCTGATGGGCAGTTGTCGGGTGATGCGAGTATATTCAGGAAGTTATTTTGAATTATTATAGAGACTTGTTTACTGGTTCGACTACAGATTATGGGGAATTGCTTGAGCTGGTTCATCTGAAAATTGGGATGGAGGATAATCGGGAGTTGACTGCGGATTTTTCTAATGAAGAATTTCAAAGGGCTCTTTTTCAAATGGATCCCAATAAAACTCCTGGGTTGGACGGTCTAAATCCTGTCTTCTTTCAGAAGCATTGGAACACGTTTGGTGCTGACATTTGCAATGCTTATCGGTCTTGATTGGCACAAGGTACTATTCCATATGTGATTTCTAGTGCTTTAATTATTTTGATTACTAAATGTGAAAATCCGATGCATGTGAAGGATTTTCGGCCAATTGCTCTATGTAATGTGGTGTATAAAATTCTTTCTAAGGCTTTAGTGAATCTGTTAAAGAGTGTCTTACATAAAAATTATCTTGCCTAATCAATCTACTTTTATTCATGGGAGATTGATTACTAATAATTTTATTGTTGCTTTTGAAACCATTCATGGTTTGAAGTTGAAAAGAGGAGGTAATGGTGGTTCGTGTGCTTTGAAAATTGATATTGCTAAAGCTTATGATAGAGTGGATTGGGCTTATTTGTTTGCTATGATGTCGGCTTTGGGTTTTTCTGATACTTGGATTGGCTGGATGCGTATGTGTTTTTCTAATATGTCTTATTTTGTTGCTGTTAATGGTGGGGAAGTGGGGCCAGTTATTCTGGGAAGGGGTCTTAGACAAGGGAATCCTATTTCCCCATATCTGTTTCTGCTTGTTGCTGAGGGGTTATCGTTGCTTATTTGGGATAGTGAGTCGTGTGGACTTGTTCATGGTTATAGGGCCAAAGCTTCTTGTCCTCGTATTTCTCATTTATTTTTCGTGGATGACTCTTTATTATTTTTTGATGGCTCTGTGGCTGAAGTAGTACAAATTAAGCATATTTTGGGGGTTTATGAGAAAGCGTCGGGTCAGTCTGTTAATTTTAATAAATTGGGTATTCTATTTAGTCCTTATGTGGCTGAGGGGACTCGTGCTATTATATCTGTTTTGTTGGATGTTTATCTACCTTTAGGCAGTGGTTCCTATCTGGGTTTACCTTCCCTGCTTGGTCAGGGTAAGAAACAGATTTTCTCTTTCTTGAAAGATAAGATTTGGAAGCGGGTTAATAGCTAGAATAATCGATTTCTCTCACGTGTTGGTTGAGAGGTGCTTATTAAATATGTTCTTCCGGCTATTCCTACTTATTGTATGAATGCATTTCGTTTGCCGGTGGCCACTTGTCATCAGTTGCCAGGTTATGATGAACAAATTTTGGTGGAGGGGTGGTCGTGAGGATGATAAGGGTATAAATTGGTTGTCTTGGGATTGTATGTGTGGACATAAAATGGGGGGTGGTATGGGTTTTCGAGACCTTTATAGTTTTAACACTTCTCTGTTGGGGAAACAAGGGTGGCGACTTTTAGTTGACACTGATACTCTTCTGCATAAAGTTCTCAAAGCTAAATATTTCCTTAGGGGGAATTTTTTATCAGCTTAGTTAGGTTCTAACTATAACTTCGTTTAGAAAAGTATTTTGTCTTCTCAACAGGTGTTATCTAGAGGTGTTCGGTGGCAGATTGGTGATGGACGCAATGCTTATGTAATTAATTGTCCTTGGATCCCTCGGGATGTCAGTTTTTTACCTTTGGAGGAGCCGATGTTTGTTGACCATGCTACGAGGGTGTGTGACTTGTTTGTGGAGGGTGAGTTGAGATGGGATGTGGAGAAGCTCATGAATATTTTTAGTGTTGGTGATTTGAGAGCTATTCTTGCTATTCCCTTGCCATTGATTCCCAAGCTAGATAAGCTGATTTGGCATTTTGATAAAAAAGGGTGTTTATACGGTTAAAACTGCTTATTTTTGTGCTCTTGATCTTTTAGGAATTATTACTGCTACTGGTCAAGTTAATTGATGGAAAAAGGTTTGGTCCCTTGCTGTGCCTCCAAAAGTTCGTGATTTTCTTTGGCGTACTTTTCGGGGTGTTTTTCCAACCCGTGAAATTCTGGCAAGGAGGGGTGTTGGGGTTCCTTTGGATTGTCTTTTCTGTGATAATGATGAGTCTATATCTCATTTGCTTGTTGAGTGCCCTTTGTCTCAAGAAGTGTGGAGACTAGCTGGGCTTACTTTTTATATTGCTTTTTCCTCTTTTCAGGAGCTTTTCATGCATGTATTTAGTTCTCTTGGTCATGAAAAGGTAGCACGTATTGCTATACATGCATGGAAAATTTGGCATGCACAGAATGACAAGTTATGGGCTAATAAAATTGTGTCCGCACATGACATTCATTTTGCTGCTAATTCCTATTGTGGGGATTATTTTAATCAGCTGGTTGCTAGGCCTAGAGTATTGTTGCAACAGGCCTTGTCACGTGTTCCACCTTCTGCTAGTAGTGTTTCTTTGGTCTCGGATTGGATGGCTTTTGTTGATTGTGTCGTGTTTGAGAATGAAGATTTTCTTGGTTTTGGTGCAGTGTTTGAGGACGCAGGAGGTTACTTCTCTATTTCTATTTTTAGTTACTGTGATGGGCGTGGATCTTCTGCTATTGTTGAGGCTTTGGCTCTTCGGCAGTGTCTACACTATGCTAAGGATTGTTTCTTTCAGCCTGGCTGTGTCTTTACTGATAATTAGTCTTTGTTTTATGCTTCTAAGTCTTGTGATGCTGATTTTTCTGAGTTTGGTTTAATTGTTTCAGATTGTAAGGATGTCCTTTTAGCTCGTTAGGACATTAGTATTGGTTGGATTATGCGGTCTAAGAACAAGGCAACTCATTTGTTAGCTAGAGAGTCTATTTGTTATAGTCGGTTCAAAATCTGGATTGAGATGCCTGATTGTCTGTTAGATTACTATTCCTCGAGATAAATAAATTTTCTCGATTAAAAAAAAAGATTTCTATCCAAGGCTTTAAAAACTGAATCGGACCGACCGGTCCGATTCGAAAATGTTTGAATCGGTTAGTGATTCGTTTCAGTTTTTACAAAAAACTTATCAATATGAAAACCAACTGGTTTGTTAAAAAATCGGTCGGTTTTCATCAAACCTGTTACAACAGTTCGGTTGCCCCCTCTTCTCTCCCTCCCCGCTTCTCTAGTTTTCTTGCACAAAAGCAACACTCATTGCTCTTCTCTCGATTTGTAGAAAAACAGCACTCATCACTCGAAACAAAACCTTAAACTCAACTTTTAATAGTCTCTTAACATTTGTAACATTTTTATCAAAACATTTGTAGTCTCCATGTTGTCTTTGCCCCTCTTTCCCTCTTTCATAGCAAATCTTTCTATTTGTCTCTAGTTTTGCGTGTTAGTGATTTGGAGTTCATAAAAGAAAAGCAAAACATCGATTACTTACGCTATATTTAGTTTCTACTACTCTTGATCTCTGGTTCTTTTTCTTTTCTGGGTTTGAGGACTCACAAAGCACCGACACGTATAACTTTCGCCTGGAGAAGCTACAGGCTCTCTCAATGGAATGTTTTGATTCTGCATTTCCGTTGCTGAACTGGGTATATGCCATTTTCCTTGTTTGGCAGGAAAATTTGGAGAAAGCTTCTTACTTGGCTTCACAGAAAATTTTGTTTGCTAAGAGTTAAATTTCACAATTACAGAAAGCCTTCCAGTTGAAGCCTTTTGTTAGCGATATCGCTAACACTTTTGAAGCTTAAATGCTTAGTGAAGTTCTTCTGTTCCTTTGCTCCAAAATTTTTGATGATGTCTCTTATAGTGTTACCTCTCTTAGCACGTTTGAGTAGAGATATCAAAATTATCCCGATTTTAGCCCGAATTAACTGGACGCAAATCAACCATGGTAGTCAAAGATTTGAAATATTTTGTAATCTAATTTTTTGTTATTTTTCTTTTTCAATTTGTTTTGTTTGAATTTTAATTATTGCTTCTCTTGGTGAACTTTTCCATTAACTAGGTGGATTTGTTCAAAGTCGGAAGCTTAAATTGACTATTAACTAGTTTGAATATTAGATAAATTATTGATAAAATTAAAATTTGCTCTTAGTATATTTCTCGTACTATTATATGTAATGGTACATTATAAATAAAAATGTATTTTATACCTCAATGTATTTTATACCTCAATATTTACAATAAAATACAATTTAAAAGTTAACTTTTTAAATGATATTATTCTTATTTTTAAAATAAAAATAGGCTCTACTATCACGTAATTATTATTTTTAAATTAACCGAACTCACTTTCATAGATTTTTAGTACAGATCTCATTTGTAAACCTACTTTTTATAACTTACTATGTGACATTAGAACTCACTTTTCCACTTCTGAAGGTTTTTTTATCAATTTCTGCTGTTTATATTGGGACTAAAGAACAATATTTGCACGACAGCTTTCCTGGGCATTGAACTTGGACAAATAAATCTTTAATGGAAGATGCAACTAGATAGTTGGCCCTTGACCTTAGTTTTGGGGTTTATAACTCTGTAATCATGTTAGCATATTTGTAGTTAGCATGCGGAGAATGAAACAAATAGTTGCAACTTATATGGTAGTGCAGATAATGTTCAATCAAGATTTAAAACAATCAGTTTGAAGGTCATACATTGAGCTTTTTTTTATTGGTCAACCTTTTTCTCCCATAGAGGCATGCATAATGCTTATATTAAACATCTGTCCAATCCCATATTACCATGATGGCTTGCTCTCGTACTCATATCAAGGAAGTTTTTTAGTTAATCCACAAGAGGGATAAAATCAAAGTTTTAAAAACAATTTTGGTTTTTGTTGTTATTATAAGTTTTATATTGGACTCATATTTACTAGTTTATTATATAATAATAGATATTGGTGTATTTTTTATTTCAATAAAATATTTTATTTTTACTTACTCTTACAAGTTTTATTTCTATTTATTATATACCAGTTTTATGACGGTTCACTACTGGTTGAACATCTAAACTTTAAATTTTTTCTTTGACCAGTTCGAAGTTCGGTCCAGTTTTTAAAATATTGGTACTTTTTAACCACGCCGATAACAAGTATTCTCACAAGATCTCTAGCCAATAATGCAAATACGTGCATTAAAATGTTTACGATATAAAGCAAGATTCTTCTGTTAGACAATATAAGTTTAGATTAAAATAATATAAAATATAAAATATAAATTAATTTAAAAATATGAGTCATATGGGACCTATAAGATTTAAATTAAACAATTTACAAATATTAACATTTGTTTAGACATTATAAAATGTTAAGATTTGATTTATATTTTAATAAAAAATTAAGATAAAAACTTATTTTAAATAGTGAACTTTAAAATTTTACCAAGCATTACTTGACCTTACTTAATACAAAATGCTTTTATTGCTCATCATAATTTTCTTAAGATAAAATTTATACCCATGTAAAAATTAGTTTACTTGAAGACAATAAGATCTTCAATTTGTTTTAAAATCATTGGCTAATACTAATAGTATGTTCATGGAGTTAAATATTGGCATCAAAAGAAACTAACAACATCAAAGAAAAAGAAAGCCCCCACGCCACGTGGGTAATCCGGTGCCATATGAAAGACCCAACCTGAAAGGACACACGCTTTCTAACGGACCAGACCCTGATGTATGGCACGATCGACCAGCATGCCACACGTGCAGCGTTTGTTCTATTCGTGTGCTCATCTTATCTTTAGTATTTGATTGGCTTAAGTACCATTATAATTATTATTACTTATTAACTGCTTCAAGTCAATTTATCTCATCAGCTTAAGTATCATCATCATCATCACTATCATTATTATTATTATACCGTAATTTAATCTTAAGAGAAAACTTAAACTAGAGGAAGAAGGTAATTTAATCTTAAGAGAAAACTTCAACTAGAGAAAGAAGAGACGATTGGTGGGGACCACAGTCACATGCAGTATGCTTCCTTCTCGACACGTAGTAATTGATGTCTGCCACTTAGGCGGTGGTGGCCTATAGTCATGGTATGGTGGCTGGTGATGGCGAATGATCCATTCTCCTTTTACTTTTCTGCGTCGCACGTGTGACGAAGACCTGACAGGCCCTCTCATTGAAAGCATGTTTTGAATTTCTCATAATTTGGCAAATAATTCAGCCGAGTAAGTTATGAAATCATTAAGTTATATATTTCTTAGCAGCATATAGTTGCATTAGAGAGGATGCACCACCAACTCTCTCTGTCTCTCTGTGGGTCCTACATAACCCATTCTTTTCCTTCCTTTGCCTTTTCCGAGCCCCGCTTGTTCACGTCTGTACCGTTCAAACTGAACTTCACGTCAGAGGTATCCTAATTACGAGAGAGGAGGGGATCTTCCTAAGCATCAACCCCACAGCGCATTTGCTTTGTGTGGGCATCCACATCTTAACATCCATACACGTCTCTTTAGGATCCAGCTCTGTAATAGGAGGGCTGTAAAAGAGGAACTTTCCATGGGGACCCTTTCATCCTGTGTGATTGTGAGGGTAACATCGCTTTGACTGGTTTTTATTGTGTAGTGGAGCTAAATCACACACAATTCTTTTTCAAAGAAGAGGAACTGCACTATATGTATGTCCATAATTATTAAAGTTTAAATAAATTTCTTATTTTGATAAATTATTTACCGGCTTGTGAGTGTGATAAATTTTCAAAAGAGTTAAGAGTCAGGCACTAGCAAGCCAATATAAAAGGGCAGAGACTAGAAATGAAGATTGCATTATAAAGAAGTAAAATTTTATTTTCATTTTCCAGAAACGCAGATCGAGGTGATGATGTCATAAGAAACAGTTTGGCCATTTTTTAACACCATTAAAAAACTGGGTCTTCCGAGAAGCACCATAACCATGTCGATCGCATGATTCGCTTGCAAAAAGTTCCCTCCTTTACACGCTTTTCAAAGTGGGTAAGAGAGGCATAGGCGCATAGCATATGGAGTTCTTGTGAATGTCCTTTTCATGCCCAAAAATGGGTTTTGATCTGCTCTATTTACTTTTCTGTATCAACTTAGTCCATTTCATGCATGTGTGAAAGAGGAATGCCCAGAGAGAGCTTTGAGAATCTAAGAAAGCGGCATTGTTTTCCTAAAAAGCTTCAACAAAGAGAGCGCTAACCTCGTTATCAAGACAAATCGCACATTCACGCTCACACATATAGAGAACCGAGAGAGAGAGAGAGAGAGAGAGAGAGTTAAAGGCCTTGCTTTTTCACTGGGTAAAATGACCGCCGGTGGACCTTCAGGGAGGACGCCGACCTGGAAAGAAAGAGAGAACAACAAGAGAAGGGAGAGGAGGAGAAGAGCAACAGCTGCTAAGATATATTCAGGGCTTAGAGCTCAAGGCAACTACAAGCTTCCTAAGCACTGTGACAATAACGAGGTCTTGAAAGCTCTGTGTGCTGAGGCTGGCTGGATCGTTGAAGAAGACGGCACCATTTATCGCAAGGTTCACTATTTAATCTCTTTTTCTTCCTTTCTCTTGTAGATCTGCTTTCGTAGTTTATTTCTTCTGTTGTATATTTTGGTTTTCGATGTTAGTTATTACAAACTAGAAATTATTTCAGTTGACATTTTCTCTTGTTTTCTGTTCTTTGATTTCTTGTTTCTGTTATTACTTCTATTCAAGGATTTTTCTGGTCTAATTTCGATTAAACCTATTTACAATTTCGAATTACGATTTGGATGATGTAATAATCGTTTTTGTACAATTTGATCTATAAGAAAGGAGTCGGCTTTTGGAAGTTGCTTTCTGCTTGAATAACTTGTATGTGCTATGTCTGTGTGTTCATTTGAGTTTTCTCTTTCTTATTTACGTTGGTGTTGTCTCTAGTCCCTTGCTAAGATCAACAAGAAATCAATTCCATTTCTTTTTCATCCATGGATGTCATATTGTAGAAATCAATTCCATTTCTTTTTCATCCATGGATGTCATATTGTCAAGGTTTATAGTTTCCAGTTTATCAACACATTGACTCGTTCCTTTTTTTTCCTTTTGACAGGGCTGCAAGCCACCACCAAGTGAGATTGGAGGCACTTCATCAAACATAAGCACCTGTTCATCTCTTCAACCAAGCCCACAATCCTCCAATTTCCCCAGTCCGGTGCCTTCTTATCATGCTAGTCCCTCATCCTCCTCATTTCCAAGTCCCACTCGATTCGATTCAAACCCGTCAACATATCTCCTCCCGTTCCTCCGGAACATAGGTTCAATCCCCACAAACCTTCCACCACTTAGAATATCCAGTAGTGCTCCTGTAACTCCACCCCTTTCTTCCCCTGCTAGGAATTCCAAGCCCAAACCTGTTTGGGAATTGCTTTCAAATGGCTCCCAAAACTCATTTCATCATTCCCTTTTCGCTGCCTCTGCCCCTTCAAGCCCTACTCGGTGCCACCATCTCACGCCAGCTACCATACCAGAATGTGACGAGTCTGATGCATCTACTGTCGACTCTGGCCGTTGGGTTAGCTTTCAGGTTGCTGCACCGCAGGCAACCCCTCCTTCACCAACTTTTAATCTTGTGAAACCAGTATCTCTACGGAGTGATCTTCGGGATGGAGTTGATCCAAATGTAGGGCCAGGCTGGGCTGTTGCAACAGCCTCAGAGAGGGGGAGAATCTCGGAGTTTGAATTTGAAGATGACAGAGTAAAACCATGGGAAGGGGAGAAAATTCATGAAATAGGCACAGATGATCTTGAACTCACTCTTGGGAGTGGAAAGGTTCGCGGTTAAGCTTCCATTGGATGATCTTATTTGGGCTTGTAAGAAGTTTAGAAGTAGACTACTTGAAGTTGCCTACCAATTGCCATCTTCACTGGTTTGCGGGAATTCGTTAGCTAAATGCATGCATTTATTGAGGGTTACCTGTAACTCCTCTTTATGTGGAGAACAATGATCACTTGTTTCTCCACATTCTATCTTTCGGTATTAGATGTACAGTTTTAGTTTCTGTTACAATCTGAGTTCATCAGATTCAGCGGTTGTTGAGCCAAAATTCTCGCACGTTTCAAGAAAAGTACCAAGTCCCAAATTTTCTCAAGGGGCAACGGCTCAAGTTAGTAATTTCCGAGTTACTTCTCCTGTTGACCTTTACGGCATTATGCTCAATTCGTTGTTTATCATAGAACCCTGCTTTAAATTGTCAATGAGATTGCCTCACAATCTTTGGAAATATTGATTTTCTCCATTATTTCTTGTTTATATTTGTAGATCACTGCCTGTTTTACGTTTCTGGTTTATGCATTCCACTAGTTTTATGATAGATAAAGCCCTACTCACAATCCGGCCAAAGGAACCAAACATTCTGATAATACTCGTTATGCGTAGGACAGTTCTTGGCGTCTGAAGCCTAGGTTTCTTTTACATGGATTGTATGAACAAGGCAGGTGGTTTCTGCCCAATCTGTGGTGGCCTTTAGCGGGTCAAAGGGGCAGCATAGAACCAGAGCTCATTGGGGGTCCCCTGTACCATGTCCCCTGCACCATGTGGAGTGTTTTGTGCATGAGACATGTGAGCCAATCTCGTATCTTAAAAAGGTGCACCAACTATTGTATCTACTTTCGCCTCTCTCAATTATTACCAGTCTAAAATGGTCCTTTGCTACCGAGTCTTTGTTTGTACTCTTTTCTATGTGATCTCTGTCTTCGATTGTACATTACAAATTGTAACTGATTACATGTTGAGGCGCTGGTCCTACATCAGGGGAATTGATATTTTGAAATGAGTCAGGCCAATTCATTAAATTACATTTACAATTATAATTAAAAATTTTGACGTTTTATTTATTTTTATAGAATTAGTTAAATTATTTAAAATGATAACAAAATATTTGAATTTTCAATTTAATTACAAATTACCTCACCCGGCATCTTTTGCCAAGTAAGTATATATATATATATATATATATATATATATA
>JAOSBN010000177.1:29862145-29875086 GCA_027563595.1 Erythroxylum suave | reverse complement strand
AATTCATGCTAACTTTATTAAATACCACATTAAATTACCCCATTAATCTAATCATGCTTGATTTATCATTAAAAAAATTCTGGGGGTAACATATCTACTATAATCTTATCTGCCACATCGTCCAAGATCTCAAAATAGGGTTAGATACTCAATAATCTCCTCCCTTGAGCCTAAATATATGGAAGGCATGTTATTCTTCATCATCTACTCGAGATTCATCCCAGTAAGCTCATTGCGAAGCTCGTGCTTGCTTCTGGGAACCACTTTAGTCAACATATTAGAACCATTTAAATTTGTATGCACCTTATTTAACATTAATTGTTGCTTTTCTATTATGGACCTCAATCAATGATATCTGATGTCTTCACAAAATGTAACCTCTTGAGGCTACCTCTCAGTAGTAAGTAACAAGTACTCAAAACTTGGATACCTTCTAGAAAGCCTTTTCTCCCTTATCGACCTTTGAATTGAGTTTCATCAGCTATTGTATCCCATTGCTCCCCTTGCTTATAATCCTCAATAGGACCACAGATATCTAAACACATCAACTCCAATAACTTTGACTTCTTTGTGGATCTTCTCTTAAAAGAGACTCTACGCTACTCTCCATCCAAACAATGATCATAATTATTAAGCGGATGTGAGTTCTTAACTGGGATAAGGGATTTTCTAGCTAGCAACTTTCATCCCTTCTCACTCATTTTTTTCAATCGTCGATGCCACAAATTCAGTGAAGATTCCTCTTTGGCTATGTATAGTTCTCTACCACCATACACCTTTAAGTGTGTCTTGTACAGTAAGCAACAAAACTCTCCTTAAGCTACCGTCATTACACCTCCGAACAATTTTCACTTCCTATTCCCAAAAGTGTACTTAAATCCTTCTTGGTCTAACACATTCATTGATAATAGGTTTAGCCTTAAATCGAGGATGTGTCGTTCATCTCTCAAGGTCAGGAACCATTCACCAGTTGCACAAAGTACTGTCACCTCATCATTCATACTTGAAACAGTTGCAGCTATACTCTTATCATCATAATCATTCCGATGATCTTGGTTTTTCTGATCCCTCTTCCACTTTTAGCAAAACCTTTTAATGTGCCTAGGCTTATTGCAATAGTGGCATGTATTCACATCTTTGTCACCCCTGGACTTTAAATAGTTCTTAGACTTTTCAAGACCTTTAGGACCCTTACTCTTATTCATTCCCCTACTTTCTCCTACACATTGTCAACTCCAATCTCCTTTCTTTTGATTTCTTCATTAAGCATACTCTCTTTGATTACATCCAAGGAGAACACACCTTTAGGAGTTGAGTTGCTAATCATCACCACCATTGTTTCCTAACTATTCGGTAATAAACCCAACAGGAATGATTTTTGAAGTTCATCATCAAGAATGATCTTCATTGTATTCAGCTCGTTAATTATGTCCTATAAATCACTTAGATGCTCCGACACTGATTTTCCAGCCTTTAACTTCAACTTCACAAGCCTCTTAATCAGAGAGACCTTGTTATGAGCAGTGTGTATTTCATACAGAGCTTATAACTTCTCCATAAATAAAAAGGATATGTTTCTTGAGATATATGATTAATTATGATGATATCAATCCATTGTCTTATAATACCCAAAGTTTTCTACTTCATCTTTTCCCATTCTTTGTCAAAAATCTTTTCAAATTTTGAAGGAACATCATCCTTCATATCTCTGTCACAGAAGGTCCTCCATTATGGGCCTCCATATTGAGTAATTTAATGACGTTAACTTGACCATAAAGCGGCTTCCACCTTTCATTATAATGGCACCGATACCACTTGTTGGGAGAAAAATAACACAACTCTCTAAAAAGTCAACTGAATATCAACGACAAGAAATGACTCCTTAAATTGAAGCAACAGAATAATACAAGAATAAGAAACTAAACGATGAAACTAACACCAAGATTTAACGTGAAATACTCTCTAACGCAGAGGGGAAAAACTACGAGACAAACCAACAATTAAGTCCTCTAAACTCAATAAGGATTTACATAAAAAGTTAACCTCTAACCTCCCTGCCTAACAACAAGTTGTCTCACAAAGTTTTAGGATTGAAACCAAAGTTGATATTACAATCAACAAACCCTCATACTAATCCCAAAAACAATCAAACAAAGATGAGAATCTAACCCTCTTTGCCCTCTCTCTATTTTTTGTCAACTTTGGACGTTGTGATAGCTCTCACTATCTCTTCTCTATCTCATATATGAAGCAAGGCTCGAATGAGTTATTTTTAGGCTCCTCTAGCTTACAATTCAAAATGCTAATTGAGTTGAACTAACTAGATCACTTCTTATCGTAATCAGATTACATCACATTATCCAATAAGATAACATCTCTGTCTAAATAGGACTCTCTCTGATAGGATTTATCTACATCACTACTAACAAGATAAAAGATTATATTTAACTAGGATTGATACATCCCTATCCACGAAGATATTCACTATCTTCAGATGATCCTCCCATATGATTTTTATCTTTTAAAGTTGATGTCTATCTACTGTAATCTTATCGCTACATCATCAAACTCTCAAAATAGGGATGGATACTAAACACATATCTCTCATTTTCCCATGAATCAAATCCTTCAACTTGCATCTTTAAATGCAAAATCAATGACAATTCTCAATCTAGAATTGGAATTATGCATGGATTGGTAACTGCTCTGATACCATGAACTATACTAGATTTTCAATTATCAGAGAAAAACTCTGCCTAGTTCTTTATTAAAACTAAAACAATATATATACACAACAACTACTCAAAGCTAAGAAAAAAAAAACATGAATTGATATACATGTCTAATAAATCAATCACCAACTAATGCTAGTTGGTAGTAACTAAATCTAGAAAATCAATACGAAAACTAATTATTAAAACTACTGAATATCATTATAGTATCATGTGCTAAGATTTGTGAAAGAACTTATGAAAAATGTCCCTTTTATGTACATTGAAGATGTTTAAGAAGTTAAGAACATGAAGCGAGTGACTAAGTGATGTCTCATAAAGAGAAACATCACTTAAAGTAGAATATGAGGTAGTGAAAAAGATCTATCGAAAAGCACCAAAATTGTACCAATACTACAAGTTCCGACAATCCAGTTTGTTAATAACTCAATTTTATATTAGTGAGCTCTAGATATTCCAAATTCAGGTATAAGGTGTGAGGAGTAACTGGGTAACAATAGCAAATAGGGAAAAGGTGCTATAGCTACAAAAAAAACTATTGACAAATATGAAAAATAGGAGAGCAATGTAGCGAACAAAGTTGCTCATACAACTAGCAACTTTACTACAAACGACTGTACATATAACCCATGATAAGTCATAAATATACCACCAAATGGTTCCGCGTAAAACAAGACCGATAACTAATTTTCCATTGAGCATAACCAACTAAAAGGAAAGTGTTTGTGGTAACAAGCTGACTGTTATCAATGACAGCTTCCACAAAACATGAGACGTAAGAGGAGGGTACTGAATTCGATAATGGACTTGATTTTGGTATGGTAAAATATTGATACTAACCAATATCAATTACTGTTTTAAGTAATTTTTTAAAATTATAAAATAATTTTAAAATTTTACAAAATTATAAAATATTCCCTTAATGTATTGTGTTATGTTTGAAAAACAGTAAAGACAAATTTTGAAATAAGTAAATTTGTACTTCTATTATTGGTTGAAATAAGTAACCTATAGTATTATGATGTTACAAGAAGTGCATATAGAATGATCCTTCTTAACGAGGTCTAAGAGTAAGCGTAAATTAAATATGGAAATGACATTCTTATGCAGACAGTAGCTGAGATAGAGGCTCTAGAATAGTCCAAGTGTTATAGGAGCTATTAGAATACATCTCTGTCACGCTTCTTGAATTTAAATTTTCAAGATGATAATTGAGACCTAGTTTTCATAGGAGCTAAGCTACTAATGGATTTGTTTATATTGGAAGCAAAGGTCTATTATAGCATACATCTCTATCACGCTTCTTGAATTTGAATTTTCAAGATGTTAATTGAGACCTAGTTTTCATAGGAGCTAAGCTGCTAATGGATTTGTTTATATTAGAAGCAAAGTCAAGATCATGACCACTAAAAAGGCAAGATCCCACTAGAAAATAGCTTTAGCTGTCATTCATCGTTTCAAGTTCAACTGCAGACTGCCCAATGTTCAGACTTTCAGAAAACTTAAAAGTCTTGCAGGATTGCTTTCAAAAAAGAAAAGTCTTGCAGGACTGTTGGCGTTGGGCTTAGACGATAGGATAAGGCAGAGACGACCAGCAGTGAAGATGGGCAACATACATGATGATGTCTCGACGAGCCGTGGATCTACAGGATGGAGGCTGGCTATAGGAGAGAACACAGAGCAGAAAGTGCATAACCAAAAGAGAGAGTAGAGAGACCATGGGCCAGACGAGAAGAGAACCTGGAAGTTGCTAGAAGCTAGAAACAAAGAGAGGAGAGAGGGACGATCGAGAATGCGAACAGATGATTGCCTGTTTCATTGCGAGCATCCATTTATCTAATAAATGGGACATATACAAGGTAGAACATAATAATTAACCCTAAGAACAAGGAATAATCAAAGGGTGGTAAATGGTGCATTAGCATTTAGGGGTTTTTTTTGAAGTCCTTAACTTTAATTGCATTTTAGTCCCAAGTACTAGGTGAGTACTATTCTATGTATCAATCGGTCTGCTTACCTACACCAAAGTCTGGTACTAAATATAATTATACAATATCTACATAGTATTATAAATAATAAATAATAAATTTTAAAATATACAATTAAAATTTTATAATCATTAAGTATACCATCTCATTCATCCATTTCATCTAATGGTAGGAATAATTCTTACATGTGTCACGCCTATGACTAAAATGGTCACAGTCGTGACTCATAGCTTCGCTTCTCTTCCCTTCTCTTTCTACGATCACGTTTTATAAGATGACTTTCTATCTACTAAGCACCAACTTTATATATACTCATGGGCGTTCATATATATTCACGAGCGTGAAATGACACCAATATTTTTAAATCATCTTTTATTTACCTAACTAATAAATAATATGAATTATAATAAATAATAGGTATTATAAGTGTAAGTCAATTCTACAACTGCTAAAAGCAAAATTATAAGATGATTGCTGTAAATAAGGAAAGTAAAAAATACAAGTTGAAAACTTTAATATGAATGCTTCTCACTTAAGATTGCTCTAAATAAGGAAAGTAAAAAAAAAGTTGAAAATTTTTTAATTTAAGTTGATAATTTTAATACTAAAAACAAAAATATAGTTTTATAATTTTAATGCGGAAGAAAAAATGATAAGGTTGTTGTAAATAAAGAAAGTAAAAAAATGTTGAAAAAATTTTAAATAAAAGTTGATAATTTTAATATACTAAAAACGAAATTATAGTTTTATAATTTTAATACTAAAGAAAAAATTATAATTTTATTACTATAAATAAGGCAAGTAAAAATATAAGTTGAAAAAATATAATTTTAATATAAATGCTTCTTAAGAAAAATAAAAAAGTTGATAATTTTAATATTAAAAATGAAATTATAATTTTATTGCTGTAAATAAGGAAAGTAAACGAAAGATGAAAAACTTTTAAATAAAAGTTGATAATTTTAATACTAAAAACAAAATTATAATTTTATTGCTGTAAATAAGGAAAGCAAAAAATAAAAGCTCAAAATTTTAATATAAACGGTAAATAAGGAAAAAATTCAAAAATTTTAAATATCAATGCTTCTCATGGGTGTGACTTAAGCATGAGAGTATTAAAATAGAAATGCGATGTAAGTCAATTCTACAACACCTAAAAACAAAATTATATCAAGATTGTCGTAAATAAGTAAAGTCAAAAATAAAAGTTGATAATTTAATACTAAAAACAAAATTTATAATTTTATTGTTGTAAATAAGGAAAGTAAAAAATAAAAGTTGAAAATTTTAATATAAATGCTTCTCACTTAAGATTGTTGTAAATAAGGAAAGTAAATAAAAAGTTGGAAAATTTTTAAATAAAAATTGATAATTTTAATACTAAAAACAAAATTATAGTTTTATAATTTCAATACTAAAGACAAAATTATAATTTTATTGCTGTAAATAAGGAAAGTTGAATATTTTAATATAAATGCTTCTTAAAAAAAGTTGAAAATTTTTCAAATAAAAGTTGATAGTTTTAATACTAAAAAAATTATAATT
The DNA here is from genome assembly GCA_027563595.1 of Erythroxylum suave. Lineage (NCBI taxonomy): Eukaryota > Viridiplantae > Streptophyta > Magnoliopsida > Malpighiales > Erythroxylaceae > Erythroxylum > Erythroxylum suave. Next base: position 29,868,821 of record JAOSBN010000177.1, on the reverse strand, counting down.
TTATTGCTTTAAATAAGGAAAGTAAAAAATAAAAGTTCAAAATTTTAATATAAATGGTAAATAAGAAAAGAAAAAACTTTGAAAATTTTTTAATATCAATGCTTCTCACGGGTATGACTTCTTAACTCACACCCATGAGAGTATTAAAATACAAATGCCTCTCACCACATCTTAACTCACACCTGTGAGACATAATTTTTTGTCTAGCTAAGTAATACCAATGAGACATATTTTTAAATTTATGATCTCTTCTATCTAGCTAACTAATAAGTAATATGTATTACATCTTTTGTTTAGCTAAGTAATAAGTAATATGTATTACTCATGGGCATGACATCTTAGGTCACACTCGTGAAACATATTTTTTTGTTCAGCTAAGTAATACCCGTGAGACATATTTTTAAATTTATGACCTCTTCTATGTAGCTAACTAATAAGTAATATGTATTACATCTTTTGTTTAGCTAAGTAATAAGTAATATGTATTACTTATAGGCATGACATCTTAGGTCACACTCATGAGACATATTTTTTTGTTTAGCTAAGTAATACCCGTGAGACATTTTTAAATTTATGATCTCTTCTGTCTAGCTAACTAATAAGTAATATGTATTACATCTTTTGTTTAGCTAAGTAATAAGTAATATGTATTACAAGTATAAGTCAATTATATAACAGCTAAAAACAAAATTTAAATTTATGATCTCTTCTGTTTAGGTACTAATAAGTAATATGTATTACATCTTTTATTTACCTAAGTAATAATTAATGTGTATTACAAGTGTAAGTCAATCCTACAATAGGTAAAAACAAAATTATAAAAATAAAAGTTGAAAATTTTAATATAAATGTCCCTCACGGGTGTGACATCTTAAGCCACATCCAAAATTTTTGCAAGTTCCGCTGTCACCCTCACGCACAAACATGATCGTGATAGAGAAGTAGTCGACTGCATTTGCACGCATAAGAGGTAGTTAACTTCTGTTGCACGATCGTGGTATTCTTCTTGTATATTAAAATAAATAAATATCTCTCATAAGTTTCACATCTTAGGTCACACCCGTGAGACATAAATAAGTTATTAAAATACTCAACAACCAAGACTCTCGAACTTTCTATTTCACAGAGCCATTTACTCTTGAACCGCCCTCTCACAGAAGCCACCATTCTACACCATCAACCCTATCTCCTGGTAACTGTGAAAACCCACCACTAGACCGTAATCTACCATGTGGAAGTTGCGGTATGCCAAGCGTGCCTACGACACCATCAAGTCCTCCGAGTGTTGGCGGAGGCTATCATCCTCCAACTCCAACTGGCGGTGGCAGTCCCCGAACACCAATCATTGATAACCCACCACCCTCTCCAGTCTTTGTTCCAGGCACACCTTATAGCCCATCACCTCCATACATTCATAATCCAAATTCACCATTCTCATGCAAGTAAGTGTATTTACATATTCATAAAAGTAAATTAAAATTAGTCCCGAAAATATAAAATCACATGCATACAATTTTGATTGTTGTCTTGTAACATGCAACTGTTAGAGGACTCATCCACGGATCACATAGGGTATATTAGGATGGTGGGGAAGATTAAGTAATGCATTTGGACTTCAAGCATTTTCTATCTCATGGGTGTGACTTAACAATGTCACACCCGTGTATATATATATATATTAAGCAAAAAGGCTTCTTGTTTCCTCTGCTTAAAGTTATTGGAGTATGACCCTTTTAATTTTTGGTACAAATTGCTAGATCGGTCAGGTTTTCCTTGTTTTTCTTTGTTGGGCATGCTCCTTATATTCAACGATTGATTATGGGATGAGTACAACTTATAGACAGTACTTTGTTCTATTTTTGTTCTTCATTCGTTTCTTGTTTTGTCCTTTCATTTTGATTTAAGCTGCGAAGCAAAACAAAAGTTTTCAGATGAAGGTGTTTCTCTTCGTGTAAATTTGTTAAAGCTTTTCTCTTTCCTCTTATATTTGGTTGTCAGCTTTCAATTTTCTTGTTTTTTAATTTCTATTATCAATAAAAATTTTGTCTTTTAGTGATTTTTTTCCTGGGATTTCAACTGTCGCTTAATTTTAGAGACCCTTTTTGGTAGGGAAATCATATTAGAGTAGTGCTCTAAAGGCAATCACCTTTAGCACTTTTGTACAAACTTTATTTTGATTAATAAAGAGAAAGGCATTTTTCATTAATTTGATATTCTTTTATATGAATTGATGTTGATCTTAAATCGAATTAATGAAGTCCATGATACAAAACATAGCATGAAGAAAATCATGATGAGATCATGATAATGAGATTCTTATCACGTGCAATTATATTAGTATCTAAATAATCCCTAGTTATAGGATTAATAAGATAGGACATTATTAATCCAGACAAACTAGCACATGTTATATTCCTTGATTTGATCAAGCAGTAGATCTCATAAACTGTAAACATGAGATGTTTAGAGTTAACATGTGGATGCTTACTAAGGTTAGTAAGTACATCGGATGACCCACTGTGAGATTATCATATAGATGATCTGTTGAATGTCAATGGTTAATCTCATCATAGTCATGGTGTAAATATCTTTAGACTTGATGTACTCAAGGATATCTTGGATACCAATCATGTGCTTTGACATCGTTCCTTGTTACCTCAAGCCAAGGTCCCTCTTACGATGGTGATTGGGTATAGTTATTGGTATTCGAAGGTAATTAGGTAGATAATAAAGGATTCACCACTCCTGATAGAAGGAGATGATACCCACAGCCTCTTGTTGGGGGGTCATTGCTCGGGAATCTCTGGCCAAAGTAGTTATGTGTCATGAAGAGAGTCTTCAATGACACATAGAGTAATGAGATCCCAACACAAGAACTAACATTACTTGGACTAGATGTAACGTAGTCAGTCTAGTGGGAGTTGACACAAAGCCCATACTCTGAACCAAGTGGGGTATAGTATGGTGAAAGGACGAATTACACGGTAATTGTCTATGGAAAGGTTTATAAGTTGGATAATTAACTATTAAAGAGTTCATTTGTTAATCCTCTTATATTTTGGCAAAATGGCATTATGAAATCCTTCATGATTTGATTGAATTAAGAGTTAATTTAATTGCCTAAAATAACCAGGAACCTAAGGTTCATAAGCATAAAAGATCGGATGAAAAACAAGTGTGTATAGCCTAATTTAAGCAGGCCACAATCGTGCATCACAAGGTCACAATCGTGGCCGAAGGCGAGCCCAATTTTTAAAAGTGCCACGATGGCAGAGGGCATGAAATGATATATAAGTGAGTTCTTCACTTATGTACATGAGCTTCCTTCATTTCTTACACACCCAAGGGATAGAGAAAGGGTTCTAGAAGAGTTCTAGAGTGAGTGTAAAGTGTCTTGAGTCTTGTTCTTTCTATTGATGCAATTGTTGCATGAATTAAAGTGCATGCATCAAGATTCTTGACCTATCTTCCACTATCTTGAGCATTTACTAGAACTCATCTAGTTTGGTGCTCAAATAACTCTTATACATTGTTTCTTCTTCCATCTTTGCATGTTCTTGGAGATCAAAGAAGGTTTTGGTGTTTGCAACAACCCAGACAAGAAGAAGAAACAAGAAAGGAGGAGATACAAAATGTAAAAAGTTATGTTATTTCATGTTCTTTACAAATCTTTGCATGCATGTATGATCTTGGTGTTTTGGAGTTGTTGACACTTCCGCTGCATCCGCATGCATGTGATGCATGCAACTATGGCTAATCCAACAAATCCCATATTACCTTCCCATTTTGAAGATGTGGTTCACTGATTTTGCTATCTTTACATCATTTACATTCGATGACAACTTGAAAGGTTAAAACTTTTAGTATTGTTTTTTGAGTTTCCTATTGTTTCCTTAATGAGGAGTGAAGGAATTGATATTTGCACTATCAGGTCGTATGGTTTGCCCTTTTTTTTCTTGATTTGTTTTCTTCACCTTATTTGATTTCATAGTTTTCCTTCGTTTATTATTTTGGGTTGTGGGATGAGTAGATTTTCTTCGACCTTAGTTTTGACTGTTAGCCCGTCTGATTCTATTACAACTCATTTAAATGTTTTCTTGTTCTTTTATGCTAGCTTAACTTTAGGTTTTGATTCGTCAAGATTTATGCATTTGTTGTGTATACAAAGTTTCTCTTTTGCTTGTGGTTTTAGGTCTCCTTTTTGCTTAACAATTTATTTAGGTTGATCTAGTTTATTGCTTAATATTGTTACTAGATCTGGTTTTCCTGCTTTTCTGTTTTCTTCTTTTGCATCTTAAATCCAATAGCTTAGCTATGATTATGCTCCAAGGTATCACCTTTTCCTATTCTTCTTCTTCACCATTTTTTAAAATATTATTCCATTTGTGGTCACTCTTAGTTTGCCACTTGTTGGTGTGTCTTCTTCTAGGATGTGATGGAGCTGTAAGTTCTGATATCGTAATGTTTGCTTGTTGAAAAGATAAGCTTTAATTTTTTTGTTCCCATTTTTGAAGATATGTTCAATCATTCTAACAATTCTTGTCATTTTGTTATTTTTTTCAATCATATATCAAGAAATTATCCTTTTTTTATAGGAAAGTTCAGAGCTTTCTAGGTTTGTGTGGTTCTATTCAGGGGTGTGAACTATTTTTGTGATATTAAAATTTCTTCGATGTTTTTAGGTAGGCTTAGGAAACCTTTGGAGAAATAGAGGCCTCCTTCTATCATTGAATTCTAGTTGTCCAATGATGGTGATTTGTTGACAATTTCTACTTGATTCCTCTTCTTTCTTATCCCTTGGTTTCTTATCAAATTATGAATTGATGTTTTCATAGTTTTAATATTTATGGAGCTTGTTATTGTTGCATCTTGTTAATGGTTTTGATGTTATGTATGGATATCATTCCTTTTACATAAAGCATATGAACTTTTAGAAATCATAGAACTTATAGATTGATGTATGAATCTATTGGATTCCAGCAAAAGATGAATGTTGTTCCACACAACTGATTGATGGCAATGGCACATTTAATGTTTCTAGAATTGATCAATTTATCAAGGATGTGAAGTTGGGAGATTGTGGTTTGTCATATATCGTGGTCTCCATCATGGCCCACAAAGTAGTGGTATGTCTTTCTCCTTTCATATTAGCCTGTTCCTTCTTCAGATTTATGCTTCTCTGGTGATGTTTTTCTTAAACATGTGCATTCTACTATGTACAATCTTTATTGCTACGTTCAGTCACTGTTAAACCAACTAATGGCAGGCTTAGGTTTGAGACTTATTGTTATATTATTTTTTTAATTATATTAGTTAGAAGAAAGGTTTTATTGATAAGCCAAAGTTAGAGATTTATTTATAATATGATGTTTCTCTTTCTGATTTTGCAGAGATGTTTAAACTCATATCTCATCACTTCCTTCAATTTTATTGACGATTGCTTTTTATGGTTATATTCTTCATTACCTTGAAAGATGAACATTGTTTTGTATGGACTGCGCAGGGAAGAGCACCTCATTAAATAATTTGTTTCATACCAACTTCATGGAGATGGATGCTTTTAAAGGAAGGCATGTTCATTTGTTACTCTTTCTCTATAACTAACTTTTATATATAATTGTGTATATGCACAGATACTTACGTATCTTATATGGACATATATGTAAACACGTGTGCATCCACATACATATATATTACATGCAAATACATGCTCATGTATTTGTACGTGTTTTTCTTTTTGTTAGGAAAAGGAAAATAAATATTTGGAACTTAGTTGATATATCTTTGATATCTTTTTAGTTCTCAGACCACCAAAGGCATTTGGATGGCCAAATGTACTAGCATTGAACCTTGTACACTTGCAATGGATTTAGAGGGTACTTATGGAAGAGAATGAGGAGAGGTGCCTTTACTAAACTTTTTGCCTTTTAGTTTCTATATTCTGTAGTTATAAATTTATTAGGCTACTCAATTTTTTGTCACAATGATAGTCTAAATTTTGGATTCATTGTTTTTTCAGTATATCTCTATATCTTAAAATGAGATGTAAATATTTTTCTATGAGGCACTCAACTAATAATATTTATAAATTGGTTTTGTAATACCACCCTTGGAGTTATTTTATTTATGTTTTTCAATGCCTTATGTGTAACTGATTTTATTGGTGGTACGAAATTGGGAAGGTAAGTGGTGGAGACTATGAGTTCAGTAATTATTTTTTAGAATTCTCTTTTCCTTTTGGCATATTGATGTTTTCTCTCTCTTTTCCTTTCTCTCTCCCTAGATAGGAAGATACAACATTTGAGAAGTAGAGTGCACTTTTTGCTTTAGCTGTTTCAGATATTGTATTGATAAACATGTAAGTCTTTTTAGTGGCTAAAGTTAATTGCTTGCTTCCTGAATATTTCTATGCATAAATTAACTAATGACAACTAATTAGGTGGTGCCATGATATAGGGCGTGAACAAGCTGCAAATAAGCCTCTTTTGAAGATTGTGTTCCAGGTGCTCTGCTGTACTTGTATCCTTAAACTGCAAATGGTCCTAATTCTTGGGTTTGTAAAAAGTCCTAAACCAGATGTCTCATCAACTTTCAAAAATTCTAAAAAGTACTCTTCCACCATTATCTTGTCATTTGACATATTCACACATCGAACTATTAGAGTCATTTGTTCTTG